>CM019069.1:17057734-17657734 GCA_009667805.1 Leptobrachium leishanense
CTTTGTATCGGGTCTTAGTCACGCGGCATTCTATCGCATTGTAAGGGGAAACTTTGTATCAGGTCTTAGTCACGCGGCATTCTATCGCTTTGTAAGGGGAAACCTTGTATCGGGTCTTAGTCACGCGGCATTCTATCGCATTGTAAGGGGAAACTTTGTATCAGGTCTTAGTCACGCGGCATTCTATCGCATTGTAAGGGGAAACCTTGTATCGGGTCTTAGTCACGCGGCATTCTATTGCATTGTAAGGGGAAACTTTGTATTAGGTCTTAGTCACGCGGCATTCTATCGCATTGTAAGGGGAAACTTTGTATCAGGTCTTAGTCACGCGGCATTCTATCACATTGTAAGGGGAAACCTTGTATCGGGTCTTAGTCACGCGGCATTCTATCGCATTGTAAGGGGAAACTTTGTATCGGGTCTTAGGCTAGGGTCAGACTAACGCATTTTTCACGTTGTCCGTGAAAATGTGCGTTCGAAGAATGGACGTATTTTTTCACGGAATACGCAATAGCGGTCATACGATGCGCAGTTTCATCCGTGATTTGTACGGATCATCAATAAAACACTTCTTGCATCTGGACGTTATGTTGGCCGGACATTAGCAGCGTCTGATGTCTCCAATTCACGCACACACGCCGCTAGCGGGCGCAGCGCACTCTGTACGTCATACTAGTGGTTTAACGTTCTCGAAAAAATGCGTTCATTTTCCACTTGCGTTGCGCAGCGGACTTTTGTGCGACCGTACATCGTATATTGGCCGTCATTGCCCGGCATTGCTGCTAGTGCGGCCGTAATTAAGTGCGCCTGCACGCGTTCGCACTGCCTCAGTCTGACCCTAGCCTTAGTCACGCCACATTCTATTGCATTGTAAGGGGAAACCTTGTATCGGGTCTTAGTCACGCCACATTCTATTGCATTGTAAGGGGAAACCTTGTATCGGGCCTTAGTCACGCGGCATTCTATTGCATTGTAAGGGGAAACCTTGTATCGGGTCTTAGTCACGCGGCATTCTATTGCATTGTAAGGGGAAACCTTGTATCAGGTCTTAGTCACGCGGCATTCTATTGCATTGTAAGGGGAAACCTTGTATCGGGTCTTAGTCACGCGGCATTCTATTGCATTGTAAGGGGAAACCTTGTATCGGGTCTTAGTCACGCGGCATTCTATTGCATTGTAAGGGGAAACCTTGTATCGGGTCTTAGTCACGCCACATTCTATTGCATTGTAAGGGGAAACCTTGTATCGGGCCTTAGTCACGCGGCATTCTATTGCATTGTAAGGGGAAACCTTGTATCGGGTTTTAGTCACGCCACATTCTATTGCATTGTAAGGGGAAACCTTGTATCGGGTCTTAGTCACGCGGCATTCTATTGCATTGTAAGGGGAAACCTTGTATCGGGTCTTAGTCACGCGGCATTCTATCGCATTGTAAGGGGAAACTTTGTATCGGGTCTTAGTCACGCAGCATTCTATCGCATTGTAAGGGGAAACCTTGTATCGGGTCTTAGTCACGCGGCATTCTATCGCATTGTAAGGGGAAACCTTGTATCGGGTCTTAGTCATGCGGCATTCTATCGCAGTGTAAGGGGAAACCTTGTATCGGCTCTTTCCTTACACAAGTGACTCCTCTTGAATATTTTTTAATATCCTCAGGGCTGGATTTACAATCAGGCATAATAGGCAGGTGCATACCAAAACATCTGGAGGAGCCAGGTTGAGCACCCCGGGTCTACATCAGTACCCAGTAGTCAGTGACCACAATCCAGATTCAAACCTCCCACTCCTATGACTCCCAGGCAGCTTGCAGAGTACCGAGGCATGAACCTCCATGAGACAAGTATAACCTCGAACCCAGACACTAATCTATTCATTTTTAAGTCTTTAGCAACTGGTGCAAGACTCTGTATGGCAGGGATCTCAAACTTTGCACCCCCCCCCCCCTTCCATTAACTACACCACCCATGATCCTCTGGCTGATTGCATGATGGCCTTTTATTGCATTCAAAGAATTTTGGGGATTGTAGACAATGAACATCTGGAGGTGCCGGACTTTGCGATTCCTTCTATACGGCGGGGGAGGGGGGAGCAGACAGGACATAAAATAATAAAATTATGGGGTTATTCAAAGTACACTGAATACCGAACGGTGAATTTCTCCGTTCGGTGCGATTTCATGTCCATTCGGCTATTCAAAAAGCTATACCGATTCGCCAAATATTGAGGAATCGCCAGCGAAATACGGTGCAGTTCGGCGGCAGTGAAATCCCCCATAGAGAAGTAATGGTTTTTCAGAAAACACTGAGCAGCAGGAAAGTTGTTGAAATGCCCAGATTTTCGCTGGTTTCGTTCGACAGGTTTAATCAGGCGAAACTCATAGGTTTCAGTTCAAAAAAAAATTCCCCGTTTTTATTAAATATTTATTCAGCCGTTTATTCTTTTCATTTGCAGCAAAAAGTCTATTTATTTATTTTTTAGAATTTTTTAGGCATTCCTTAGAATTTTTTCGGCAAAATTTGATTCTGGTTTTTTTTTTACGTGTTTTTTTTTAAATTCTGTAACAGACCTTTTAAGTGTTATTCATAGAACTTTATATATTATTTCCAGGCATTTTCATGCATTAGTTTTTCTAAAACGCCCGTTCGTCGGCTGGTCGGCTTTTTCTGGTGACGTTCAGCAGCTGGTCGGAGTCGTTCGCCGGATCGCTCGCTTTTTTTTCAACGGGTTTGTGGCTGCATTCGGCGTTTTTTTCGGATCGATTCAACGGTTTTGTGGCGGTTTGGCGACTTTGTGACGGTTTAACCGATCGATTTCAGCGGTTTATCGGCTACGTTCGGCGGTTTTTCAGATCAATTCGGCAGTTTATTTGGGTGGGTTTCGGATCAATTCAGCAGTTATGTGGCGGTTTGAGGATGTGTTTGGCGGTTTTGCGGCAGTTTAGCCAATCGATTCGGCAGTTTATCGGCTACTTTTGGTGGTTTTTGGATCGATTCGGCAGTTAAGCAGGGCAGTTTTTCGGATCAATTCTGCATTTTTTTTTGTGGTTTGAGGATGTGTTCGGCGGTTTTGCGGCAGTTTAGCCGATCGATTCAGCGGTTTATCGGCTACGTTTGGTGGTTTTCGGATCGATTCGGCAGTTAAGCAGGGCAGTTTTTCGGATCAATTCTGTGGTTTTTTTGGTGGTTTGAGGATGTGTTCAGCGCTTATTCGGCGGTTTAGCTGATCGATTCGGCGGTTTATGGGCTACATTCGGAGGTTTTTCGGATCGATTAAGCAGTTTAGCTGGGCGGTTTTTCAGATGGATTCAGCGGTTTTTCGGCAGCTTGAGAATGTGTTCGGCGGTATTACAGCAGTTTAGCCAATTGATTCGGCGGTTTATGGGCTTCGTTCAGTGTTTTTTCGGATCGATTCAGTGGTTTTGTGGTGGTTTGAGGATGTGTTCGGCGGTTTTGCAGCAGTTTAGCCAATTGATGCAGCGGTTTTAGGATGCATTCAGAGAGTCGATTCGCCACACTTTGGGGACCCTGCAGTGAATGCTGAAGACTCGGCGAATTGAACTCGCCGAAGTACGCCGGACATTTCGGTGACATTTCGGTGCTCTCTGAATAACCCCTTTTGAGAATTTCCTTTAACCACAACAACAAAACAATAGCATCGTAACGCGACACAAAGAAATCTCCGCGCTAATGCAGCTGTGAAATACGTTTTCCGTGAACCTTCACGGTCAAAGATGAGATCGGCTAAGCCGGCCCCGGGAACCCGGCGTGTAATGAGCAGGTAATTATATGCTATTAAGAACATATTAAAAACCACTGAATTGGCTTAAATAATGTCTACGGAAGACAGAAACATTTCTCGAATTCCAGTTGATAAATATTCTGTCACGTTCGGAGTTTTATTGCTAATAGGGGGCATTTAGTCTGAAACGTATGATTTATGATAAACTCCTGCATGTTTAATCCGCGCCTTTTTTTTTAACGCTACCATTTTTTTCCCCGCTGGTATCCTATGCCGGTCTGTACCGCTAATGTATGTAAAGGGATTCCTTCTAGTGGAATGTAAATTCCAGGCGATTTACAGATGGCGCGCAGATTATCTTTGATCCATAAAACCTCAAGAAGCATCAGGACCGCCGCGTCCTATGACCCAAACGCTTTCTTGGTTTCCTCCCTGCGAGACATTGTAACGGATTAAGCCTCTCTTTTTTTTTTTTTATCCAGTCCCCTGCGTACAATAAAAAGGATAAGAGCAAGGAGTGACGGGAGGATTTTGCCTGCAGGCTCCCAGGGCATCATGGGAGTCGTAGTTCTGCGACAGCTGGAGGGCTGTGTGCTTTTTTTTTTTTCTTTTGTTCGTTCTTATTTTTTTGCCCATTTTTACCCATTCTTTAGATTTCCGAGAGGCCGGGGTCTGCTCGAATTCCTGATCATTCAAGCTATTGGAAAAAAACGAGGGGAAACTCATTAAAATAACTACTGGAATAAATCGTAAAAAGGAAAAAAATAGGAAATGTGTTGTGTTTTTTTTTAACCGTTTCAACACCAATAAAGCACTGTTTACACGTCGCAATGCTTGGAAATTCCCAGGAAACTCAATTATTGCTAATCTTACAACGTTCTGATAGATAACCGAAAGCCTCTGATTGCTGCGGGTATTAAAATTTTAAAAGATAGAGCCTCAGACAGCTGGCACCTGCCCGCCCCTCCCCTCGCGCTGGCACCCTATCCCTCCCACCGCACCGCTTGTCCTTTCACAATCTCATTGCATTTCACGCTGCTCTTTTTTTTTTTATTTGCCGGGGAAAGTAATGAAATTATAATATTTATGATGAAATTGCCTTCTGCATCCTCGGCTGAGCAGGGTGGCTGAAGCTGTTTAGGTGAATTTGCATCTGTCTTTCGCTTTGCCACCAGTTACCGAAACGCGTTCCTAGCGGCCTGCTGCGAGCCGAGCACCCTGGCGTTGCTTTGTAGGTGGCTGAGCATCATGGGAGATGTAGGGTCCTATTACATTCTTCGCGCGCAAAAACGCATTAACGCGAGGGGCAAAACCCTTTGCGCTGAACGTCGTATTACGACTTTCGCGCACAAAAATGCGCGTTAACGTCTAACGCGAATGACCCTTTGCGAGCGCAATTTAGTGCGCGCATCCTATACTTAACATTGCGAGCGCAAATGCGTTTGTGCGCTGGTGCGCGCATGGTATTACAGTCTTAGCGCAAAATTTAACGGACAACGTTTGCGCGTATAATTTTAACGTCTTTGAAAAGCTGGTGGTAACGGCAAATTGTAACAACCTGACCGAACCAAACTGCGGATTCACAACGGAGAATGGCGATGCGCACGTTTGTTTTACTAGATCCGTCAAAATGACGGCCACTACCTTGACTTCCGTCAAAACGTACGAATGTTGTGCGCATAAAACAACAATATGAGGGGGCGCTGGGGTGGCAGGTGGTGGGGGAGATGATGACACAATAGTGAAGTAGTACGGCAGCTATGTCCTCTAAGGGTCTTTCCCAAAACCCAAATAGAAGTACAAATTGTGAAAAAAGAAAGGATGAGAACAGCGCCTAAACAATACCCCACACTCGTGGGAGGCTGATGGCACACCAAAGAAAACACCCAGAAAAATTGGTGGATAATCCGGACAATATATAACTAGAACAATTTACCCTATATGTTCTTTAATCCAATGTGGACAGGTGATAATCAGGGTACATGAAAAATAAAGAGACATATATATGGCACAGTATGTCTGTACACTGATATCAGGTAAGTGCGTAGGGGAAATGAACTCACATGTGGTGGAGCCTGTACAATAAAGGCTCAATATGAACACAGTGGGTCTCTTCAGGGATGACCCTGTCCCGTCCTCGTGTAGTTCCAAGGATTACTTGCAAGGACCAAACATAGGATAAAGCAGACACAGACCATGGTACAGCATTGTAAACCACAGATGTAAGGGCCAGATGGTCGTAAACACTTACGTGGTTATGAGCCTGTGCAGATTCACTGGCTCCGTATAGATGCCTGGGTGTAAAAGGGGATACACCAATCCCTTTTCAAGTAGTGAATAAGGCTATAAACTCTCCACCATATGGTAAAAAAAATTGAATATAAAAACAAATAGAACCAAAACGCGTTTCGCTGCCAGCGCAGCTTCATCAGTTGGTATCAAGATAAAACAAAAATCGAAAGTGCGCAGTCCGCACGAAAATGACGGACTCGCGTCAAAAATGATGGACTCTGACGGACTCACGTTAAAACTTACATTGCGCTCACTGCTTTCTGCGCGCAAAGTACAAAAGTACAATTTTGCGCGTCGGTTTTACGAGCGCAATTTCCCGACGGATGAAAAAATGCGCGAGGAATGTAATTCCAGCGGTGATTTTCGTGCGTTGACGTTCAACGCTTCGCGCAAAACAAAAACACGCGTTTAGCGTGCGTTTTTGCGTTAAGAATGTAATAGGGCCTGTAGTATATAAGTAAATACGGTGCAGAGGTGAGACATTACTGCCCCGCATCAATATATGCATCATCAGTCCAAGCTCATCCACAGCAGTGTGTCATATACTCTGTTTATTGTTGTTATTATTATGTAAAACGCGTTGCCCACCAGCACATTCCACCTATTCTGAGAATATGATTACGGAGTTGAAAGGTTCAGGCTCGAATTGCTTCCCCTCCCCCCAAAACATACTTTTGTCGGCTTTTATTTCAGTTTGGTAAATAGGTTCTTATTATGTAAAAGGTTGAAGTGTTTCTCATGTTCTCCTCTGAGTCTCTTTGCGAATACATTGTATCTCACACTGATATCCTGCAGCGAGTGGCCACTGGCTCCCCCCCCTCCGGACACGTTACTGGGGCATCTTATCAAAGCTGAATGTTTCAATGTGTAAGGTTTGGCTGCGGTGACTATGAGAACCCAATTGCAGTAATAAAAAATACACGAGATGAGCGGAGGTGGAATCGCGGAAAAAAAATACAGGGTGTCCATAAAGTGGCCCCTATTACATTCTTCGCGCAGTGTGTTTTGCGTCTGCAAATTCGCACTTGCGTGAGGGGCAAAACCCTTTGCGGTGAACGTCGTATTACAACGATGCGTGTTAACGTTTAACGCGAGTGACCCTGCACGAACGAAATTTCGTGCGTGCATCCCATACTTTGGTTAACATTGTGACGCAAATGCGTTCGTGCGCTGGTACGCGGATGGTATTACAATCTTCGTGCAACTTTTTACAGACGACGTTTGCGCACTTTTTTTAACGTCTTTGAAAAGCTGGTGTTAACTGCAAATCGGAAAGTTTTTGCCGAAACGAAAAACAAGAGAACGGAAAAAAAAAAATACCGCACAGTATTGTTACACATTCTACACATACCCAAACAATAAAATTGTGAATTCGTGCGTGGTTTTTTTATTGCTGCAGCATATATGCTCAGATTTACTTTGACAGGCGCAAAAACTTAAGTGAGTAAATTAAGGTAAATTGATGTCAATTAAGGTTCTTAATTCTGATTGGCTGAATCTGGCGAAAAAACAGTCCGCACTACTGCGCGCGTAATACACTTTGTTTTGCGCACCGTTTTTACGAATGTTATACAGTATTTTGACGGATGAGAAAATTCATTCGGATCAGAATACCACGTTAAAAATTTTGCGCGATAACGCTGGAGAATGCGCGGAAAAAAAATTGCGCTGCGCGAATGAAATTGCGCGAAGAATGTAATAGGGGCCAGTCTCTTTACAATTTCAAAAATTTATTCCAAAGGCAAATGGAAAGAAAAGTGAAAATTATTACAAAATGAGACGTATATATTTGAAAACGAGAGAAATCTCAATGTATCCTTCCTGGTAAAATCCTTTATAAATAAATAAATAAATAAAAGTTTTTTTTGCCTCATTTAATGCACCTCTATATGGGCTCCATTAGTTGCACGAAGCACATCAAGACGGTACTGGATTTCTTGCCATGTTCGATGTAGCTTCCCCTCATGTCCTATGTTTTGGATAGTTATATTGAACAAGTCTATTGCCAATATGTCGCTTCCAACACCACATGTGTACTGAGCATTGGCGTGCGAGGGAGGTGGTGCATTGATTGAAGTTACTGATGTACATAAAAAATGCCGTTGCGTCCATACTCATCAGAGCGGCTGCAACAAACAGGAGTAACAACCCAGTTCATGTATAAAATATAGCAAGAAAAAAAGATGTCATCTGCGCTTATTTCTATACGAATCCATGTGCAACAAAACACAATTAGAGGTTTTAGTTTGCTAGAATGGCCATTGAAGAGTAAGCTCACTCGCCACATCACGGCACCTCTTGGTAGAGTGAGTACCTAACCAATGTAACCAAAAACCACTCCTCTGAGCAGCTGCACGCTCTCTCGCTGCTTTTCAGCTAAGATGCAAAAATGGTGGGTTTATTTATACGCGCACCAAGCACTTCCCATTTGAGGTTGAAAACAAAAGCATGGAGAAAGGAACTGCAGCAAAAATGACTTAACTGGTGTTACAGCAAAATATACATACATACATAACAGGAAAAAAGTTGTCATCTGCCCTCCTTTGTAATTAATTCCAAGTGCCACAAAACACAATTAGAGGTTTTTGTTTGCTCGAATGGCCATTGAAGCATAAGCTCACTTGCCCCATCACGGCACTTCTTTGTAGAGTGAGGACCTAACCAATGTAACCAAAAGCCGCTCCTCTGAGCAGCTGCACGCTCTCCCGCTGCTTTTCAGCTAAGAGGTAGAAAAATGGTGGGTTTTATTTATACACGCACCAAGCACTTCCCATTTGGGGTTGAAAGCAAAAAGATGGAAAAAGGAACAGCAGCAAAAATGACTTAACTGGTGTTACAACAAAATATACATACAAACAGAAAAAGAGGGGTATCGCGCATACTTTTTCCATCTTTTTGCTTTCAACCCCAAATGGGAAGTGCTTGGTGCGTGTATAAATAAAACCCACCATTTTTTCTACCTCTTAGCTGAAAAGCAGCGGGAGAGCGTGCAGCTGCTCAGAGGAGCGGCTTTTGGTTACATTGGTTAGGTCCTCACTCTACAAAGAAGTGCCGTGATGGGGCAAGTGAGCTTATGCTTCAATGGCCATTCGAGCAAACAAAAACCTCTAATTGTGTTTTGTGGCACTTGGAATTAATACAAAGGAGGGCAGATGACAACTTTTTTCCTGTTATGTATGTATGTATATTTTGCTGTAACACCAGTTAAGTCATTTTTGCTGCAGTTCCTTTCTCCATGTTTTTGTTTTCAACCTCAAATGGGAAGTGCTTGGTGCGCGTATAAATAAACCCACCATTTTTGCATCTTAGCTGAAAAGCAGCGAGAGAGCGTGCAGATGCTCAGAGGAGTGGTTTTTGGTTACATTGGTTAGGTACTCACTCTACCAAGAGGTGCTGTGATGTGGCGAGCGAGCTTACGCTTCAATGTCCATTCTAGCAAACTAAAACCTCTAATTGTGTTTTGTTACACATGGATTCGTATAGAAACGAGCGCGGATGACAATTTTTTTCTTGCTATAACTTACTGATGTGTTTGAGGAATTCATGTTGTATGAGCTCAGTATATGTGGAAACTGTAGGCACTATATACTATAAACTAATGGTAATAATAATAAATGATTGTATTATGTGTATAATGCCAATATGTAGCAGTGTACAGTATATGCCGTGTATTGGACACGTTACGTTTGCTGTGACAGGTACATACAGATAGGTAGGAGTAACCTTCAGAAAGTACGTGGTGCTGGGACACTGCGAACCGGTCGTGCCGGGTCCATGCTCCGCCAGCAGGCCGCCGTGAGTTACTTACTGTGTCAGGAAACACAATCTTAAACAAGCTAATTTCCCTTTACAAGCTAAAAGTCATTATCTCCCCGTGCCCCCTGTTGAGCCTGTGCAGGACGACAGCCCAGGAGCTGAACGTTGGCAAATCTACTCACTGCCTTGGGCTACTGAAAAGCAATTGATTGGGCATAGTAAGTGGAGGCTAGGTAATTAAAATCTGTATTTACTCCTCCCACCGTGAAAGCTTTCGAGGGAACGACTGCCTGGGGAGATGCAGTCAGCAAAGTTAAAATTGTAATTTTCATTGGGATCCATAAAAAGAGGCAGCCAGCGTTCCCGTTACTGCGGATTGTCATCATGGAACCAATTTGGTTGCAGATGGTGCCGGGGTTGGAACCGAGCCATGCCAGCTGTCTCCAGCAACCATTAAAGAGACTTCTCTCGATTACTTGGCGTTCTGCTTGAGGAGTGACGCCCTCTGGTGATCGCCGGGACTTTATTAGACCTCGAGATGCCACCTCAATGTCCTTACTCAAACATCGTAGAGAGCTGAGAAACATCTTGCTACGTTTCATACACAAAATCACTTATTACCTTCATGGCTGTCAGTATATGGGAGGGACGGGCGGATGGGTGGATAGATGAACGGACTGACAGGTGGATGGACAGGCGGGTGCACTGGTGAACGGACGGATGAATGAACAGACAGATTGTTGGATGGCCGTATGGAATGGATCCACTGTCTTACGCGTCCTTCCTTTCTCGGAATGTAGAGTAGGGTTAGTGGTGCATCTCATACTCTGGAGCACAGGTCAACAGCCTTGGCCCTCCAGATGTTTTGGATCTCCCATAATGGTAACCAATCTGATGAGTGGCTGAGTTTCATGGGAGATGGTTTGAAACTACATCTGGAAGGCCAAGGCTGCTGACCCCCTGCTCTAGGGATTTATTCACTTAACAGAGTGTTGTTGTCAGCCAACAATTTGCAAAAATATTGTGAAAACAAGTTGAAAAAATAAATTACCACCATATTGACCAGGGGTCTCCAACCTTGATTCTCCAGATGTTTTGGGACTACATCTCCCATGCGGCTCAACCACTAATTAGATAGGCTGAGCCTCAAGGGAAATGCAGTTCCAAAACATCTGGAGGGCCAAGGCTGAGCACCCCTGTTGCAGACTGTATCCAACTTGACCATTTTGGCTTTAGTTTACCGAAAGTGGGTCCCTCCCTCATAAGGTTATTGGATGTGCAGGGAATTGGGAAAGAATTGCAAAATTTATGCAAAAATAGAGGCGCTAAAGGTGTAAAAAATGTGGGGCTCTTTTTCCATAGTTGGTGCTAATGTAACGTCTTGATACATAATCGTTTGCGCTTGGAGGAGTAGGTTTAACGCCTGGCATGCTCTACCACCATGGACACCCAGGCTCGAATCCTGGTTAGAGCATCTCTCCAGTAAGTGTCTGTGGGCAAGACACCCATTGGTAGCTACTCGCCCTCCACAACACATTGGGCTCGATTCCGTAGTTAGAGCCTGTCATGGAGCTGATGTAACGCTCCATGCTTCAAACCCCAAGAGACTTTATGTTCATTTATATCGTGTGTTTTTAAATATATTTTACATCGTTTGGTTTTAGTTTAATTTAGTTTAGTGTAAAATGGCATAGCTTTGGTTTTAAAAATACTTATATTCCTGTAGGTAAATGTGTTTCTGTAGCTTTACTGCTGTGTAATTTATGCACCAGGGCTTTTCCCATTATCTAGCTGCATGTTTAATTCAAGGTATCTCTGATAGTGTGTGTTTAATCTGATATGTTAGAACAATGGATATACAAATGTTGTGTGAGCTGAAGGCTAGAGAATGTAAAGAATGTTTATTGTAAATAACTGACCTAATGTAATTAGTATGGGTATGCAAATTATGACTGTTGGACTTCAGCATAAATGGTGGCGTTTTGTTCATTAAAAAGTCAGAAAAACTCTCAGAGCTCAGAGAGAGAGGATCCTGTTTTAAAGCATACAGCCGCGCCTGGTGTCTTTATTACAAACTACGCTACACTCCACACTCACCCTCAGAAGGCAGAGAGCGGCCTTCTGGAGATTCCTAACGGCTCTAGGGCAGAGGAACAGAAGCAGGCAGGTCAAGCCGCTCGAGGCGCTGAGGACAGCGCTCCCAGTAGCCGGGCTGACCGCAACGAAGGGGTGTCTGGAGAGGGGAACGGTTCCTTCACAGAGCCAATGTAGCGGCTCAATATGTAATAGGAGACGGTGAAATGTCAGTGAAATGCCCTGATGTTCAGTGGTTTCATTCGACAGGTTTATTCAGGCGAATCCCATAGGCTTCAATGTTAAAAATATTCCCGTTTTAATTCAATATCTAATAAACCGTTAATTATTTTAATCTGCTGCAAAAAGTCTCTTTATTTACTGATTTTGTTAGGCTCTTTTAGGCATTTTTCGGGATATTTTTGTATTTTTTTTTGTTTCTTTTTAAAGCGTTTTTCCTTTTTTCTGTAACAGCCCTTTTTATTATCATTCATAGGATCTAATATGTAAATTCCAGACATTTCCGTCCAACAGTTTTTTTGTAAACAGCGTTTCAATTTTCATACTTTCAAATATTTTTTTTTGCACCCCGTTCGTCGGCTTGTCGGCTTTTTCCAGCAGCTGGCGCTGTGTTCGACGGCTCGTCGTTTTTTTCCGACGTGTTCTATATGTATTTTGTGGCGGTTCTGGTGGGTGTTTGGCAGCTTTTCGACAGGTTTTCCCTTTTCTACGGGGACCCTTCGGTGAATTCAGCATTCACCACAGGGTCGGGGAATTTGATTCCATGGAGTACAAGGAACGAGAGAGCAGCGAAATAAGGGCGACATTTTGGTGCTCTCTGAATAACCCCCACAGTTTATGTTTTGAGCTTTATTTAGGGGGACAGGGGGGCTGCTAGGTACTCTACAAACTCTAACAGCACAGAGTGAGTTAAGTTTTATCCGCTCCATCCTCGCTGATCCAGAAACAATCAGTGTCAAGATGACCCGATGGCAATTCCACTGGAAAGTAGCCTTATTGCGTTCTACACAAAAGGGTAAATAGAATGAGGAGAGACGAGATAAAACGGATAAAAAAACAGAACTTCTTTTATGTGCACAATTTATAAAGAGTCATTGAGAACAATTCAAGGAAAGCTGCAGTCCCTAAAGGCTTTCGTCTTCCTCCCGCTTCGCTCCCCCCTTTGCGCTCGTAACTCTTTCCTGATTGGAGCCATCGTGCGAGCAATAAGCTGTGCCTCGTGGCAGAATGATGGAGGCGTCAGGATGGGATCTGCCAGTGAGGATAAAGCAATCCCCCAGGGACCAGCGGGTAATCAGAGAGAATTAGGATGGATGAGACGACCGGGAAAGGTTTGTTTAAGGGGATGTGAGAGATTGGTAAACAACCTGACAAGCCTGGGACTCGGCCTCGTACCCAGGGGAGATACTTAGTTCTAATTGCTGCTGCGCTTGGCAGCGGCAGCAAAGGCCAGGGAGTGAGTGGGCACAGATACAAAGTATCTCCTGCCCCATCAAAGACAAGCCAGACAGGGAAAACATATGGCGGGAAATAGAAGGATTAGGATTGCGCGTGGCAGACAGATAAATATGCTTGGGGTTATCACTCCGAGAGGTTCCTGCAACAAAGAATCAACCGGTTGCAGAAGCAAATCTTAAGACACCGGAATGTCAGCAGCTTTGCCAGATCTCATCGAGTTAGTCGAATGATCTTTATTCTGGAATATTCACTGACCGATATTCTACAGATAACTTTAAGTGCCGCTGTCATGGGCCCATTAGTAGTGATGGGCCGAACACCCCCCGTGTTCGGTTCGCATTCGAACTCAAACGCCCGACAATGCGAACGCAATGCAAGTCAATGGGGCTCGACGTTCGAAAATTAAGGTCCCCTCCAAGAGGGCATATATGCAAGATATTGGCCATAAAAGGTGTATGGGGGTCCGGGTAGTGCCCTGGGGAACAGGAAACAATGAAAAAAAAGTTTTTAACCCTTTCACTGCTGAGTGCTGAGCCATTTCACCACTGTGCGCTGAACTCATTTTTACCGCTTTTGCTCATGTTTAAACGCGATTTGAAGCCATAGGAAATGTTTGACCAACAATAAGTGGGAAATGTTTGACCAACAATGAGTGGGAAATGTTTGACCAACAATGAATGGAAAATGTTTAACCAACAAGGAGTAGGAAATGTTTGACCAACAATGAGTGGAAAATGTTTGACCAACAAGGAGTAGGAAATGTTTGACCAACAATGAGTGGGAAATGTTTGACCAACAAGGAGTGGGAAATGTTTGACCAACAAGGAGTGGGAAATGTTTATGAATCCTATAGGTTTCAATGTTAAAAATATTCCCGTTTAATCCAATATCTAATAAACCGTTTATTATTATATTCTGCAGCAAAGAGTCCCTGTAACGGGCGGGGTATCGCCCACCAAGGAGTAGCGGAGTTGAGATCCTTAAGGGCTGAGAAATCTTTTTGACGTTTAAACACTGGTTAAATCTCCCAGAATCAGACACTTGTAGCAACAAGGTAGAACCATACACAGAATCGCTACTAAGTACTAATGGTTTCGAGACCAATAGAATACTTAGAGCACATACAGAGAAACACAGATCACTTAGACAGTTGATGAATTGAGCGGACTGCAGGGCAGTCAGGAAATAAGTATCTTTAACGTTAGCTGATATTCAGAGATAGGTCAGCGGTACCTTAGGATGGTAGGAACCAACACATACACTTCGAGGTCTGTTGTACAAACAGGAACGAGTATTGTTGAGGGTAAGCGCGCACTGACAATCAGCATTAGATAAACGTGACTTAGGAATCGCGGATTGAAATACTATTTGTGGCTGGCGAATGTGAATCCTTGGTTGGGTATAGGCACTTAGCGAGGCCAGGGACAAGACCCACCGATGAGAAGGAACACTTCCCCAGTAGCGTGTAAACACCCCAGTGGCAAGCATGAGGTTAAACCACCAAAACACCACACAGACAATCAGAATCAATCAGCAGAGAATAGTCAGAAATCAGACCGGGTCAAATCACAGGAGCAGGGATCGAATACAAAAATCGGGTTGGCAACAGAAAGGAAATCTAGACAATAAGCAGCGATGCGGGAATCAGACTCCACGACAGGGCAACGAGGTAACTCCTCGCGCCCTGTTTTAAACCTGGCGGCTCCTCGTGACCATGCTGGGCCCCGCCCCCTTGGACGCCGCTCGGCCATTCCCCTGTGCTGGCAGCCGGCCAGCTCCTGGCACAGGACCTTGCCCAGACCCCCCAGGCAGCGCAGCAGGGGCTGAGGACATGACCGTCCCTTTATTTTTAGATTTTTTTAGGATCTTTTAAGTGTTTTTTGTAATTTTTTTGAAATGGCAGATAAGCTTGACGGCAGATGTTCAAATCGAACTTCGAACCGATTCGAACCAGCAGCCCATCCCTACCCATTAGAAAGGGCACCTCTCTCTTTATACAGGGCAGCTCTCTCTCTCTTTATTAGGGATGAGCTGTTCGGGTTCGGACGGTTCGGGGTTCGTCCCGAACTTAGCCTGTTCGAGCGGATCGCGAACCCCGAACATTTCCGGGTGTTCGCCGCATGTTCGACCACAATGGACCACAATGCATTTTCCCACTGCCTGAAGCTCGTAATTGGCTACAGCCTTGCACCTGACCACAGGTCTGGTGCAAGACTGGTTGAACACTATGCCAATCACCGCTCAGAGTCCTGATTGGGCAAATTTTGCCCAATCATGGGCTCACAGAGCTAAGTCCCGCAGCACAGTATATAAGGTTTCAACGCGCCGATTCTGCACGCATTTCAGAGGAGATTTCAAAGAAGATCGTTGTGTGTGTTGTTACTGCCGGTCTACCACGCTACTGGGGGGGTCTGGAGGGGTCTCATTTTATGTGATGTGTGTCTTGTTACTGTGCCAGCAAGTTTTTTTGGAGTTTACAACTTTATTTAAAACATTTGTGTATTGAGGTGTTTTTCTGGGTCTTGTCACACTGTGCCAGCAAGTCTTTTTGGGTCTCATTTATACCAAATATCAGGGAATTTAGGTGATGTGTGTCTTGTCACTGTGCCAGCAAGTTTTTTTGGGGTTTACAACTTTATTTAAAACATTTGTGAATTGAGGTGATTTTCTGGGTCTTGTCACCGTGCCAGCAAATCTTTTTGGGGCTCACTAATTTCTTTAAAACACTTGGGAATTGAGGTGATCTTCTGTGTCTCGTCACACAGCCAGCAATTTTTTTTGGGGCTCACTAATTTCTTTAAAACACTTGGGAATTAAGGTGATCTGTGTCTCGTCATACAAAAAGTACCACGCTGTATTTTGGGGCTCACTAATTTCTTTAAAACACTTGGGAATTAAGGTGATCTGTGTCTCGTCATACAAAAACTACCACCCTGTATTTTGGGGCTCACTAATTTCTTTAAAACACTTGGGAATTAAGGTGATCTGTGTCTCGTTATACAAAAAGTACCACGCTGTATTTTGGGGCTCACTAATTTCTTTCAAACACTTGTGAATCAAGGTGATCTGTCTCTTGTCACGCAACCAGTACCACACAGTATTTTGGGGCTCACTAATTTCTTTAAAACATTTGTGAATTGAGGTGATCTGTGTCTTGTCACACAACCAGTACCACGCTGTATTTTGGGGCTCACTAATTTCTTTCAAACACTTGTGAATTAAGGTGATCTTCTGTGTCTCGTCACACAGCCAGCAATTTTTTTTAGGGCTCACTAATTTCTTTAAAAGACTTTGGAATTAAGGTGATCTGTGTCTCGTCATACAAAAAGTACCACATTGTATTTTGGGGCTCACTAATTTCTTTCAAACACTTGTGAATTAAGGTGATCTTCTGTGTCTCGTCACACAGCCAGCAATTTTTTTTAGGGCTCACTAATTTCTTTAAAAGACTTTGGAATTAAGGTGATCTGTGTCTCGTCATACAAAAAGTACCACACTGTATTTTGGGGCTCACTAATTTCTTTAAAACACTTGGGAATTAAGGTGATCTTCTGTGTCTCGTCATACAAAAAGTACCACGCTGTATTTTGGGGCTCACTAATTTCTTTAAAAAACTTGGGAATTAAGGTGATCTGTGTCTCGTCATACAAAAAGTACCACGCTGTATTTTGGGGCTCACTAATTTCTTTCAAACACTTGTGAATTAAGGTGATCTGTGTCTTGTCACACAACCAGTACCACGCTGTATTTTGGGCTCACTAATTTCTTTCAAACACTTGTGAATTAAGGTGATCTTCTGTGTCTCGTCACACAGCCAGCAATTTTTTTTAGGGCTCACTAATTTCTTTAAAAGACTTTGGAATTAAGGTGATCTGTGTCTCGTCATACAAAAAGTACCACACTGTATTTTGGGGCTCACTAATTTCTTTCAAACACTTGTGAATTAAGGTGATCTTCTGTGTCTCGTCACACAGCCAGAATTTTTTTTAGGGCTCACTAATTTCTTTAAAAGACTTTGGAATTAAGGTGATCTGTGTCTCGTCATACAAAAAGTACCACACTGTATTTTGGGGCTCACTAATTTCTTTAAAACACTTGGGAATAAGGTGATCTTCTGTGTCTCGTCATACAAAAAGTACCACGCTGTATTTTGGGGCTCACTAATTTCTTTAAAAAACTTGGGAATTAAGGTGATCTGTGTCTCGTCATACAAAATACCAACGCTGTATTTTGGGGCTCACTAATTTCTTTCAAACACTTGTGAATTAAGGTGATCTGTGTCTTGTCACACAACCAGTACCACGCTGTATTTTGGGGCTCACTAATTTCTTTCAAACACTTGTGAATTAAGGTGATCTTCTGTGTCTCGTCACACAGCCAGCAATTTTTTTTGGGGCTCACTAATTTCTTTAAAACACTTGGGAATTAAGGTGATCTGTGTCTCGTCATACAAAAAGTACCACGCTGTATTTTGGGGCTCACTAATTTCTTTAAAACACTTGGGAATTAAGGTGATCTTCTGTGTCTTGTCACACAGCGAGCAATTTTTTTTGGGGCTCACTCATTTCTTTAAAACACTTGGGAATTAAGGTGATCTGTGTCTCGTCATACAAAAAGTACCACGCTGTATTTTGGGGCTCACTAATTTCTTTAAAACACTTGGGAATTAAGGTGATCCTCTGTGTCTCGTCACACAGCCAGTAATTTTTTTGGGGCTCACTAATTTCTTTAAAACACTTGGGAATTAAGGTGATCTTCTATGTCTCGTCACACAGCCAGCAATTTTTTTTGGGGCTCTCTAATTTCTTTAAAACACTTGGGAATTAAGGTGATCTGTGTCTCGTCATACAAAAACTACCACACAGTATTTTGGGGCTCACTAATTTCTTTCAAACACTTGTGAATTAAGGTGATCTGTGTCTTGTCACACAACCAGTACCACGCTGTATTTTGGGGCTCACTAATTTCTTTAAAACACTTGGGAATTAAGGTGATCCTCTGTGTCTCGTCACACAGCCAGTAATTTTTTTGGGGCTCACTAATTTCTTTAAAACACTTGGGAATTAAGGTGATCTTCTATGTCTCGTCACACAGCCAGCAATTTTTTTTGGGGCTCTCTAATTTCTTTAAAACACTTGGGAATTAAGGTGATCTGTGTCTCGTCATACAAAAACTACCACGCAGTATTTTGGGGCTCACTAATTTCTTTCAAACACTTGTGAATTAAGGTGATCTTCTGTGTCTCGTCACACAGCCAGCAATTTTTTTTGGGGCTCACTAATTTCTTTAAAACACTTGGGAATTAAGGTGATCTGTGTCTCGTCATACAAAAAGTACCACGCTGTATTTTGGGGCTCACTAATTTCTTTAAAACATTTGTGAATTAAGGTGATCTGTGTCTCGTCATACATACAGTACCACGCTATATTTTGGGGCTCACTAATTTATTTAAAACATTTGTGAATTAAGGTGATCTGTCTCTTGTCACTGGCTGCCAGCTATCAGTGTGTCTCACTGAGTTATACCAGAGTTATTTAAATCTTTATACCAGAGTTGAATCAGAGTTCTGTATATATTAATCTATATGTCACTCACCATGTCTGAAAGAACAAAAAGGACAGACAGACGCTCCCAGCCACAGATAAGAGGGCAAGCAGCCCCTGTGTCGGGAGGCTGTGTCTCTGGTCGTGGTGGAAGTGGTGCATCCTCTGCCGGGGCACGTTTGTCCTTTCTAACTGGTGCTGGCCGTCTTAAGCAGCAGCAACATACAGAGGACTTGGTGGATTGGCTAACCAGGCCATCCTCATCCTCCGAGTCCTCTGCCAGCCAGGCTTCTAGTGCCTTACAGTCCACCTCAGCTGCCAAAGCATCTAATGCAGCCTCCATGTCCACAGCTACTCCTGCCGTAGCCTCGCTATCACACACGGAGGAGTCAGCTGAATTGTTTGACTACAATGAGAGTGACATGCTGCTTGAGGATGCGCAGCAAGTACAGTGCTCTGATTCAATCTCTGAGGTTGAGCAAGGGAGTATAATCAACCTAGAGGAAGGGGGTGCCAGTGATGACACACAAATAACTGGCACTCATGTTGCCCCAGCAGCTGCAGCATACTGTCAAGTTGGCTCCAGTGACGAGGAGATAGGGGGTGAAGATGACATTGATGATGATGAGGTCACTGACTCCACCTGGGTGCCAGATCGAACTGAGGAATCAAGTGAGGAGGAGGGGAGGAGGGGGAGGAGGGGGACGAGGCACAGCAAACACGAGGCACAACAACCTCTGTGACCAACCGTAGCACTAGCCAGTCCAAGGCATCACATGTCAGAGCTGCTCCGGTGCAGAGCACTGTTGTCTCAAATAACACATGCAGGAAATCTGCTGTCTGGGAGTTCTTTAAGAACTGTGCAGCAGACCCCACCGTTGCTATTTGTAATCTATGTCAGAGGAGGCTGAAGCGTGGGATAAACACCGGACACTTGGGTACCACGTGCTTGATGCGACATATGAACAAGTGCCACACATCCCGTTGGGGCAAAACTTTGCATAGGTCCTCCTCCTCCTCATCTGTCTCTACCCACACTGTATGTCGTGCCATGCAATTGCCTACAACCTCCACCGACAGGGATGATGCTACAGTAATGGATGTACCAGCAGGTCCTTCTTCACAATGTGACATCATCCCAGTAGCTGAAGATTTACGCAGTCAGATTACGTTGCCGCAGCTGCTGCAGCGAAAGAAAAAATATAGTCTCAACCATCCCCAAGCACAGCGTCTAAATGCCAGCTTAGCAAAATTACTCGCATTGCAGCTGCTGCCTTTCCAGCTGGTGGACTCTGCTCCCTTCCGTGAATTTGCTGAATGCGCTGTACCACTGTGGCAGGTTCCAAAACGCCATTACTTTTCACGCAAGGCCATTCCAGCACTATACCAGCACGTGGAAGACAATGTTATCCAGTCATTGGGAAAGGCAGTCAGCAGCAAGGTGAATGTGACTTTAGACACGTGGTCCAGCAAGCATGGACAGGGTCGCTACATTTCCTTCACGGCACACTGGGTAACTCTGATTGCAGCTGGGAGGGATCCAAGACAGGGCTCTGTGCTGGAGCTTGTTCATCCACCACGCCTCCAGAAAGCTGCTTGTATGAGGTCTGTCTGCTCCACCACCACCACCTCTTCCTCCTCCTCCTCCTTCTCTGTCTCTGGCGAAGTGGCAGTTAAACCCACGCCTGACAGGGTGTACGCAATGGCTCAAGCAAAAAGATGCCATACTGTGCTTGAGCTGGGTTGTTTAGGGGACAGGAGCCACACCGGGTCAGAAATTTTGTCAGATCTGCAGGGGCAGGTGCAGAGATGGTTAACACCACGCCAGCTTGAGCTGGGAATGATCGTCTGCGATAATGGCAGCAACCTTCTCTCCGCCCTACGCAAGGGTAAATTGACGCATGTACCATGCCTAGCACACGTCCTAAATCTTGTGGTACAGCGTTTCCTAACCAAGTACCCAGGGCTGCCAGAGCTTCTCAGCCAGGCCAGAAAAGTCTGCAGCCACTTCGGACGGTCATTCCCAGCATGTGTTCGCCTGGCAGAAATTCAAAGAGAATTCCACCTTCCCACAAACCCTCTGATCCGTGACATGCCCACCAGGTGGAACTCGACATTAGCAATGCTGCAGCATCTGCACAAGCAGCAGAGGGCCATCAACGAGTACCTGTGTGAGTATGGCACAAGGACAGGTTCAGGTCAACTTGGTTTCCCCCCCCCCCGCAGTGGCTGATGATCAAGGATGCATGCACTGTACTGTCACCATTTGAGGAGGCAACGAGGATGGTGAGCAGGGACAGTGCATGCATCAGTGACACAATTCCTTTAGTGTTCCTGCTGGAGCACACTCTGCGGGGAATTATAGATGTGGCTCTAGAGGCAGAGCAGCGGGAGGAAGAGGAGGCCCTCCCTAGCTCTCAAGGCCCCAGTCTTTCCGCAGACAGCATTCCAGCGGGTCCTACTCAGATCAGACAGGAGGAGGATCAGGAGGAGGAGGACTATTTAAGTAGTGGGGGCAGTGAAGGTGGGTATTCCTCAAGGCAGGGTTTTGTGTGCCCAGAAACAGAAGGGCTTGTGCGTGGCTGGGAGGAGGAAGTGCACGATACGGTCATCCTCATTGACCAGGAAGACTCGGCAGCTAATGCCACCTCCAACCTACGCTGCATGGGCTCCCTAATGATACAAAGCCTGCTAAAGGACCCCAGGATTCGTGCTATCAAGGAGAGGGATCATTACTGGTTGGCAACCCTTCTTGATCCACGTTACAAGGGGAAAGTTGCAGAGCTCATCCTGCCCGGACAGAGGGAGCACAGGATGACAAAACTTGAGGACGCTCTAAAGCGAAACTTGTGTAACACCTTTCCAGGCACTGTTAGATTACCAAGTGCTACTGCTGGCACACGTGCTTCTGAGGCTGCAGGTGATCAGAGGAATAGCGGTGAAGGCCAGGGCTGCTTGACTGATGCATTTTTTAATTTTTTTAGTCCTCGACGCCCAGGGACGTCAAATGTAGGCACCCATTGCCAGCATCTTTACCATATGGTGCAGGACTACCTAGGGGCAAGGGCAGACCTGGATACCTTTCCAGCGGATGATCCACTGGCTTACTGGGTGTTGAGATTGGATCACTGGCCAGAACTTAGCCAATATGCTATGCAGCTACTAGGTTGCCCTTCATCTAGCGTGCTTTCCGAAAGGACGTTCAGTGCCGCTGGAGGTTTTGTCACAGACAAAAGAGTGCGTCTGTCCACCGACTATGTAGACCGGCTGACATTTATAAAAATGAATCAGTCCTGGATCAGGAGCTATCAATCCCCTGATGCCGAAGTAACGGAATAGATCGGGTATGTCTTCTGCATGCACAAAACCTCCAGCACTGAACTCTTCCACAATACCACAAAAGGGTTACGGTGTGAATGCACTTGCTGCCATGAAAGGCACAATATTTGGCTGCACTGACGCCTGTGCCAGATTTATATCATTTTAATTTTTTGAACAGCAGGGTCCAACCCTGCACTCTTCCACAATACCACAGAGGGGTTACTGTATGATGATACTTGATGGTCTGGCACCAAAGGCACAATATCTGGGTGCACTGACGCCTTGACCAGAATCATATCTTTTTAATATAGGTCCGCATGGTCCACCCCTGCACTCTTCCACAATTCTACAGAGGGGTTACTGTATGATGATACTTGCTGGCCTGGCATTAAAGGCACAATATCTTGGTGCACTGACGCCCATTACCAGATAAAAAATTTTTATTTCAATATAGGACCAACCACATGGTCCACCCCTGAACTCTTCCACAATACTACAGAGGGGTTACTGTATGATGATACTTGCTGGCCTGGCATTAAAGGCACAATATCTGGGTGCACTGACGCCCATTACCAGATTCATATCTTTTTAATATAGGACCACATGGTCCACCCCTGAACTCTTCCACAATACTACAGAGGGGTTACTGTATGATGATACTTGCTGGCCTGCCATTAAAGGCACAATATCTGGGTGCAAAAAAAAATTCAATATAGGACCAACCACATGGTCCACCCCTGCACTCTTCCACAATACCACAGAGGGGTTACTGTATGATGATACTTGCTAGGCTTGTGCACCGATTTTTTTTTTGGTTCGATTCGGTTCGATTCTTCGGATTTTTAAACTTTTCGATTCGGCTCGTTTCGACCGATTTCTGTTTAGATTCGGTTCGGCTCAATTCGTTTTTCGTGTACTTTTTTTTCGGAATATCGACCATTTTTCGTATTTTCGTGTCACTTAGCTCGTTTTTTTTATCGACTTTTCGTGATTTCGGAAATTTTCGTTTTTCGGAATTGTACATGTTTTCGGAATTTCGACCATTTTTCGTATTTTCGTGTCACTTAGCTCGTTTTTTGTATCGACTTTTCGTAACTTCGGAAATTTTCGTTTTTTCGGAAAGTCTGCCCTCCTCGTTTCAAAGCAATAAATTTCGATTTGACACATTTCAAGTCCATTCGAAAATTCCAAAAATATTTAGTTTCGGCTCGGAAAACTTTTCGGATCTGACATTTTCGGATCTAAAAATTTTCGGAAATTCGGCCGCATCTGAAAACTCGAATCAGGAAATTTAGTGAAAATTCCGAAATTCCGAAACCCGAAACGCACATCCCTAATACTTGCTGGCCTGGCATTAAAGGTACACTATCTGGGTGCACTGCCATTGACGCCTGTATCAGATTCCTATCCTCAGAGGGGTTACGGTGTGACGGCACTGTTGCCGACGCTAAAAGCCCAATTTTAAAGCACCTATTGTTACTTTCATCCAAAGCCTGCATAAGTTTCACAATAATTTAGCCCAAAAAAAACACTAAACTTTTTCTGCGCGTCCTAAAATGTCTTTTCATACAGACTGCCGCCCCAAGCAGTTGTTTATGGATAGATTAAAGGAAAAGCATTTACCGTCATATGAAACGTCATTTTTTCGTTTTTAAGTGTTTCTATACATCCTAGAAATCCGCCACTTCACGGGCAGGTTATGGGGACCTCCTAGGCACGATATTTGAAGGAATTTTTCATTTTTATTTTTAACCCTTATTTCATGGAAAACTCACTGTCCCTTTAAAAACTTTTTTTTTTTTACTTTTTGTCCTTGTTTCCTGTCCCCCAGGGCACTACCCGGACCCCCATACACCTTTTATGGCAAATATGTAGCATATATGCCCTCTTGGAGGGCACTCTAAACAACCGAATTTTCAGCCCCATTGACTTGCATGGGAGTCCGGGTTCGGGTTCGGTCCCGAACAAATGGGAAGTTCGGGTTCGGGCTCGAACCGAACTCGGGGGGTGTTCGGCTCATCCCTACTCTTTATACAGGGCAGCTCTCCCTTTATACACGTCACCTCTCCCTTTATACACGTCACCTCTCCCTTTAAACAGGACACCTCTTTCTTTATACAGGGCAGCGCTCTCTCTTTATACAGGACACCTCTCTCTTTATACAGTGCAGCTCTCTCTCTCTCTTTATAAGGGGCAGCTCTCTCCCTTTATACAGGGCACCTCTCCCTTTATACAGGGCACCGCTCCCTTTATACAGGGCACCGCTCCCTTTATACAGGGCACCGCTCCCTTTAAACAGGGCACCTCTCCCTTTACACAGGGCACCTCTCCCTTTATACTAGGGATGTGCGTTTCGGGTTTCGGAATTCCGGAATTTTCATGAAATTTCCCGATTCGTGTTTTCGGATGCGGCCGATTTTCCGAAAATTTTTAGATCCGAAAATGTCAGATCCGAAACGTTTTCCGAGCCGAAACGAAATATTTTCGGATTTCTCGAATGGACTTGAAATGTGTCAAACGAGGAGAACAGACGTTCCGAAAAAACGAAAATTTTCCGAAAAAACGAAAATTTTTCGAAAAACGAAAATTTGCCGGAAAACGAAAATTTTCTGAAAACGAAAATTTTCCGAAAAAACAAAAAGTCGATACAAAAAACGAGCGAAGTGACACGAAAAATATGAAAAATGGTCGATATTCCGAAAAATGTACAATTCCGAAAAACGAAAATTTCCGAAATCACGAAAAGTCGATACAAAAACCGAGCACAGTGACACAAAAATACGAAAAATGGTCGATATTCAGGAAAAAAAAATGTACCCGAAAAACGAGCCGAACCGAATCGAATCAAAACCGAAATCGGTCGAAACGAGCCGAATCGAAAAGTTTAAAAATCCGAAAAATCGAACCGAATCGAACCGAAAAAAAAATCGGTGCACAAGCCTACTTTATACAGAGCAGCTCTCTCCCTTTAAACAGGGCACCTCTCCCTTTATACAGGGCACCGCTCCCTTTATACAGAGCAGCTCTCTCTCTTTATACAGGGCACCTCTCCCTTTATACAGTGCAGCTCTCTCTCTTTATACAGGGCACCTCTCCCTTTATACAGAGCAGCTCTCTCTCTTTATACAGGGCAGCATTGTATCTCTGACCTATAGAATGTAAAGAGAAGAGATTGCGCTCGCTTACTGTACTTTGTGCATCCTATACTTAACATGGGGGGGGTGCAATCAGGAATTAGTGTTCGGATATGTGAAGGTATTATAAAGTCCTAGCGCTAATTACCGCGTTGATGCGCAAGGAAAAATGTTAGCGACGCCTAAAATATGGCGCTAAATGATTCTGCTTTTGCAAAATCATTTAGCGCCCCATAAAACCCCCCGAATGAATTCCATACTAACCTCTCATCCCGCGGCGAGAACGGTGGCCTGATCCAGACGAATAGTTCCTAGTCTCCCTCCGCGATCACTCCGCGGCGCTGCGTGAGCACTCATTTGAAAGATCTCCCAGATCTGCCCATACGTTGCGTTAGCCAAACTGCTGACACACGGAGAGTATTTTTTTCTCAGGAAACCTTTGTAAATAAATCTCTCTGAGCTTCCTGTTTGCTGCCTGCGCTGCGGCATGCCGTATGATGTGTTTCTCTGAGAGGGATTTACGGCCGCGCAGCAAATGACGCTCGCCCAGAGCTGCCGTTGAACTAAAAATGAATACATTAATTTAGCAAATGACTCCCAGATCTTCTGAACAGATAGGGATGCTGGACTCTTGGTAAGGTTCAACTGTCAACCCTTTCCTACAGTGCTGTTATTCCCCCTGCAAGCGTCAGCTAAAGAAATATAGTTTCTAGAGGGAAAGAGGGTGTATATAAATATATTTGTATATGTGTGTATATATAAATATATGTGTGTGAGTTCATTTTTGCGCTGCAGCTCAGCAGTGTGATGGAGGGGAACCTTTTCAGCCTGTCAGAGTTAATATTAGAAGCGTCCTTGATATCAGAACACCTCCTCCCTATAAGCCATCCCCCGCTGAGCTGTCAATTACACAGCTTTTATGTTTAACCCCTCCCATGCAAGAGAAAAAGCAAAAAACATGGCTGCCTCGATGAGAAGGGCAGGCAGATTAGGAGCTACAAAAACACCCAAAGCCCCATTGGAAGTTGTAAAATAAAAAGGTTTACTGGATTAATTAAGCTACAATGAAACACATATCAAAAATCTCTGTAACAGACGGCGGGTGCACTTTAAGGATATTTCTAAGGCTTGGGTGCATTGGGAACGCATGGGAAAGCAGATTTTACTGTATTTACGAGAGGAATGGTGTTATCGTGCGCAGCTCGTGGCAAAGAGAAGACTAGTACAGTTATAGCCGGCAACAATGGGCTGAGACATATAGCTGTAGCAGCAGCTTGCATAGAGGTTAGTAATATGTATGTGGCCTGTTGCATAGAGGTTAGTAATATGTATGTGGCCTGTTGCATAGAGGTTAGTAATATGTATGTGGCCTGTTGCATAGAGGTTAGTAATATGGATGTGGCCTGTTGCATAGAGGTTAGTAATATGTATGTGGCCAGGTGCATAGAGGTTAGTAATATGTATGTGGCCAGGTTCATAGAGGTTAGTAATATGTAAGTGGCCTGTTGCATAGAGGTTAGTAATATGGATGTGGCCTGTTGCATAGAGGTTAGTAATATGGATGTGGCCAGGTGCATAGAGGTTAGTAATATGTATGTGGCCTGTTGCATAGAGGTTAGTAATATGTATGTGGCCTGTTGCATAGAGGTTAGTAATATGGATGTGGCCTGTTGCCTAGAGGTTAGTAATATGTATGTGGCCTGTTGCATAGAGGTTAGTAATATGGATGTGGCCTGTTGCATAGAGGTTAGTAATATGGATGTGGCCTGTTGCATAGAGGTTAGTAATATGGATGTGGCCAGGTTCATAGAGGTTAGTAATATGTATGTGGCCTGTTGCCTAGAGGTTAGTAATATGTATGTGGCCTGTTGCATAGAGGTTAGTAATATGGATGTGGCCTGTTGCATAGAGGTTAGTAATATGGATGTGGCCAGGTGCATAGAGGTTAGTAATATGGATGTGGCCTGTTGCATAGAGGTTAGTAATTCAGGTGAAACTCAAAAAATTAGAATATGGTGCAAAAGTTCATTTATTTCAGTAATGCAGCTTAAAAGGTGAAAGTAATATATGAGACTCATTAGATGCAAAGCGAGATAGTTCAAGCCGTGATTCGTCATAATTGTGATGATTATGGTTACAGCTCATGAAAAACCCCAAATCCACAATCTCAGAAAATGAGAATATTCCATGCAATCAATAAAACAAGGATTGTACATAGAACAATATGGAACCTCTGAAAAGTATAAGCTGCAGATGTACTCAGTGCTTGGTTTGGGCCCCTTTTGCAGCAATTACTGCCTCAATGCGGCAATGTGACATGGAAGCTATCAGCCTGTGGCACTGCTGAGGTGTTTTGAAGACCATGATGCTTCAATAGCGGCTTTCAGCTCTTCTGCATTGTTCGGTCTCATGTCTCTCATCGTTCTCTTGGCAATGCCACAGATTCTCTATGAGGTTCAGGTCAGGCGAGTTTTCTGGCCAATCAAGCACAGTAATCCCACGGTCATTGAACCAGGTTTTGGTGCTTTTGGCAGTGTGGGCAGGTGCCAAGTAGGCTTGTGCAACGATTTTTTTTTCGGTTCGATTCGATTCGATTTTTCGGATTTTTAAACTTTTCGATTTGGCTCGTTTCGACCGGCTTCTGTTTCGATTCGGTTCGGCTCGACTCGTTTTTCATGTAATTTTTTTCGGAATTTCGACCATTTTTCGTATTCTCGTGTCACTTAGCTCGTTTTTTGTATCGACTTTTCGTATTTTCGGAAATTTTCGTTTTTCGGAAGGTCTGTTCTCCTCGTTTCAAAGCAATAAATTTCGATTTGACACATTTCAAGTACATTCTAAAATTCCGAAAATATTTCGTTTCGGCTCGGAAAACTTTTCGGATCTGTCATTTTCGGATCTAAAATTTTTCGGAAAATCGGCCGCATCCGAAAACACGAATCGGGAAATTTTGTGAAAATTCCGAAATTCCGAAACCCGAAACGCACATCCCTAGTGCCAAGTCCTGCTGGAGAATGAAGTCAGAATCCCCATAAAGCTCATCTGCGGAAGGAAGCTTGAAGTGCTCCAAAATCTCCTGGTAGATGACTGCGTTGACTCTGGACTTAATGAAGCACAGTGGACCAACACCAGCAGATGACATGGCTCCCCAACTCAACACAGACTGTGGAAACTTCACACTGGACTTGAAGCATCTTGCAGTGTGTGCCTCTCCATTCTTCCTCCATACTCGGGCTCCTTGGTTTCCAAATGAGATGCAAAGGTTGCTCTCATCAGAAAAGAGGACTTTGGAGCCACTGAGCACCAGACCAGGTCTGTTTTTCTTTAGCCCAGGTAAGACGGTTCTGACGTTGTTTGTTGTTCAGGAGCGACTTGACAAGAGGAATACGACATTTGAAGCCCATGTCCAGGATCCGTCTGTGTGTGGTGGCTCTTGATTAGGGATGAGCTGTTCGGTTCGATCAGTTCGGAGTTCGATTCGAACATCGGCAGTTCGAAAGTTCGTGAACTTCGAACTTTTTGGCATGTTCGGCTCGAGTTCGAATTTTTTTTTTGAAACAAGTATAAAAAATGCTTAAAAAAAACTAAAAAATCTAGAAATAAAGAGACTCTTTACTGCAGAATATCATAAGCAACGGTTTATTAGATATTGAATTAAAAACTAATGTCTAGGTGCAAAGATTCTCACCTCTAAATGACCTGTGCTCTCAAACGGCGTAAACAACAGGTGTTTAATTAGTGTTTGGAAATAACATGTGCTTCTAATTAGTCCGGTCTCATGAATTTGATACATTGTATGCAGACTGGGAGTGCTAGGTGTCGTGTGTGGGTCTGTGATGGCGATGGGTCCATACATCCTACAAATCCGCCACTTCATGGGCAGGTTATGGGGACCTCCTAGGCACTTTTTTAATTTTAACCCTTATTTTATGGAAAACTCACTGTTCCTTTAACCCTTTCACTGCTGAGGCATTTCACCACTGTGTGCTGAGCTAATTTTTACCGCTTTCGCTCATCATGTTTAAATGCGATTTGAAGCCATATTTTATTATACGACCCAGACATATTATATATCGTTCTTTCCGGCAGACTCGGCAGATTCATAATATATAATTTTTATATGTATACGTCATGTTCTGCCTGTATATTATAACAAAAAATGCAAAAAAACTTGCATTTTTAGTCATCTGCAGCGTGTAAAGTGTTTTTTTTTCACCTTTTATCACATGAACATTTGCGGTTATATTTTTAATGGGGTGCGCTTGTACAAAAATTAGAATTGGGGACTTATTCAATTGTTTGGGGGGAATTATGTGCTTTTTAGCAAACGCACACCATAGAAAAAAATCATTAGTGCAGCATCATTGTTCACATTATAATTGAAATGTGAACAATATTTCTGCATTAATAAACATAACACACAAAACAAATACATGTGTTTTTTTTAAATTATTTTTTACTTTATACCTGGTCATGTTGGGTATCATTCGAAAGGCCATGCTCAGGCCTTTCGATTGACACCCTCCAAGACCCCCTAGCTGTCACGGTTCTGGAGATGTCATGGTTCAAATGAACCCCCTATCTCCACCAGGGGATTCCGAGCAGCTAGGGGTTCCCCGGCTATCTGACGTCATCACGCTATGCGTGAGGACGTCAGGCAGTGAGGGGGGACCCGGGGTGGAGCCGCCATCCAAGATGGCGGCCCCCATCGGAGCTAGACCGCACTTCGGTGCCGCAAGGTGCCGAAGTGCGACCCGGTACCTAAGGGGTTAAAGCCAGGCACCGCTTAAAAGGGGTGACTCTCCCCTTTTAAGCGGTCCCTGACTTTTTTTTGTGGGACCTCCCGATCGGGAGGGAGAGGGATCTTTTTCTTCCACACTTTTCCCTTCCACATAACTTTCTATTAATGTGCTCTGATACAGCACTTTGGGAACATCCAACTTCTTTTGCAATGACTTTTTGAGGCTTTCCCTCCTTATGGAGGGGTCAATGATGGTTTTCTGCACAACTGTCAGGTCAGCAGTCTTTCCCATGATTGTGATTCCTACTGAACCAGACTGAGAGACCATTTAAAGGCTCAGGAACCCTTTGCAGGTGTTATAGCTTAATTAGCTGATTAGAGTGGGACACTTTGAGCCTAGAATATATTGCACCTTTTCACAATATTCAAATTTTCTGAGATTGTGGATTTGGGTTTTTTTCATGAGCTGTAACCATAATCATCACAATTATGACAAATCATGGCTTGAACTATCTTGCTTTGCATGTAATGAGTCTCATATATTAGTTTCACCTTTTCACCTGCATTACTGAAATAAATGAACTTTTGCACCATATTCTAATTTTTCGAGTTTCACCTGTATGAGACAGCCTGTTGCATAGAGGTTAGTAAAATGGATGTGGCCTGTTGCATAGAGGTTAGTAATATGTATGTGGCCTGTTGCATAGAGGTTAGTAATATGGATGTGGCCTGTTGCATAGAGGTTAGTAATATGTATGTGGCCTGTTGCATAGAGGTTAGTAAAATGTATGTAGCCAGGTGCATAGAGGTTAGTAATATGTATGTGGCCAGGTGCATAGAGGTTAGTAATATGTATGTGGCCAGGTGCATAGAGGTTAGTAATATGTATGTGGCCAGGTGCATAGAGGTTAGTAATATGGATGTGGCCAGGTTCATAGAGGTTAGTAATATGTATGTGGCCTGTTGCATAGAGGTTAGTAAAATGTATGTGGCCAGGTGCATAGAGGTTAGTAATATGTATGTGGCCAGGTGCATAGAGGTTAGTAATATGTATGTGGCCAGGTGCATAGAGGTTAGTAATATGTATGTGGCCAGGTGCATAGAGGTTAGTAATATGTATGTGGCCAGGTGCATAGAGGTTAGTAATATGTATGTGGCCAGGTGCATAGAGGTTAGTAATATGGATGTGGCCAGGTGCATAGAGGTTAGTAATATGGATGTGGCCTGCTGTGTGGGAGTTAGTAATATAGATGTGGCCTGTTGTAGCAGCCGTCATGGAACATTTGATCTATACATGTGGCGGGGTTTTTGCTGGCACGATGCACCCATTACGTTTTACTTTGTAAGGTAACACTATGAAGCAGATCTGAGACATAAGCAGAATTAGGAATGCATAACAACAGCCATATTGATCATTATGACCCGTGAACTGACGGGTGATCCAGCACTAGGGGGCAGTAGCCAAGCCTCCTCCTCCGTCGAGAATCCATTGACGAGGACACCTTCAATCACTCTTTCCTTTGTAAAATAAAGCGCCGGTGCTCTAGGAGAGGATTGCACATGTCTTCTCAGCGCCATCATACCACGGCTCCGGTATACATCATTCCATGAAATATTAGGCTTCATTTTTCCTTGCACCGAGACTGACCTTTTATGGTCTCATAAGTCGTTTTGTTTAGATGACGATCCAATAAAATCTATTACAGTCAACATAGTGTATAGAATTACTCCATCACGGGCTGATGGGAACAGAACAGGTGATCGATGCAGATACTGAGCTGTCATTCAGCTTCATCCCTCTTTCTAAAGACGAGCCAACGTTCTTTAATCCTTGTGAGCGGAAGGGGGTCTATTCACCGAACATAGAAAGGGATTATCCGCTAAGGGGTGAGCAAGTAGTGGATCGCAGGGTGATTGCTAAGTTTTGGTCATTTTCACAAAATAATATTGACTTTTTACAATGTGGAGTTTCGAAAATAATTGTCATAAATGACTATGTTGCAGATAAGTATATATATATATATAATGTAGCAGAGCCAATGGGGGGGGGGTTCTAAATGTTATCATTGTTGTTCACCTAGAAATTGCTTGCGATGTTAATCATAGGCGTGTCCGCAGGGAAAAGTACCCAGGAATAGAAGACACAAATAAATAAACAGATATAGAAAGTAAAGGCCTGATGTCAAGAACTGGTTCAGCGTGAAATATCACGTTGCGGGTACCTCGGGTTTGTAATTAGATCGTGAGATCTTTTGGACATTGCTAGATTATTATGCTCGTTATATAAAACTCTGCTGCTGCCGTCTGCCATCATCATAACCCAGGGAGCCGGAGGGAAAGAGCGGAGGGTTAAATAAAAGGTTCTCCTGTTTTTAAAGGGACACTGTATTAAATAGTAGGGATGTGCGTTTCGGGTTTCGGAATTTCGGAATTTTCACGAAATTTCCCGATTCGTGTTTTCGGATGCGGCCGATTTTCTGAAAATTCAGATCCGAAACGGTTTCCGAGCCGAAACGAAATATTTTCGAATTTTTCGAATGGACTTGAAATGTGTCAGACGAGGAGAACAGACGTTCCGAAAAAACGAAAATTTTCCAAAAAACGAAAATTTTCCGAAAAAACGAAAAGTCGATACAAAAAACGAGCAAAGTGACACGAAAAATACGAAAAATGGTCGATATTCCGAAAAATGTACAATTCCGAAAAACGAAAATTTCCGAAATCACAAAAAGTCGATACAAAAAACGAGCACAGTGACACGAAAATACGAAAAATGGTCAATATTCCGAAAAAAAATGTACCCGAAAAACGAGCCGAATCGAATCGAATCGAAACCGAAATCGGTCGAAACGAGCCGAATCGAAAAGTTTAAAAATCCGAAAAATCGAACCGAATCGAACCGAAAAAAAAATCGGTGCACAAGCCTATTAAATAGTTGACCCCCTCCTTTCTTGTCCTTAACTCGATATTGGGTGTGAAGGGGTTATCTCGATTTTTGCATTGCAATGCATTGAAAAGCACTCATTAGCATATCCAAAGGCCATTTTTACACCATTTAAAAGCAAGATTAGTGTGTCCCCTGTGGAGAAACGAAATCCTTTGTTTTATGGCACTCCAAGCACCCTGGAGAGTCATAAAACCAGTTGTATATAGCAGCCCTAAACCTCACTGTAACAAAATGTTAAACTTTACGGCTGCATTCCAGCAGCCAGGGATTTGGCAGAATACAGGTAGAGCTGTGAGGTCAGTCACTGCTGTACAGGGATAAGATTTAGGGGTGAGATCCGGCAGGTGTAGTGATCCACAGCGGGACACTGGGGGACTTTTTCCCCAAGTCTCTCCCTGCTCCCGCCAGTATGAGGAGGCGGTTGGAGCTGCGGTCTTCGCCGCGGGATAGGAGGTGAGTTTACGATTTATTTGGGGGGGGGCAGCAGAGGAATCCGCTAGCACCAAGTCCTGGCTTTGGTTAACTTTCTGTTACCCGCAGCCGGACGTTAATTAGGACTTTGTAATCCAGCGCTGATTTTTAACACTTTGTGCTTCCCATGTTAAGTATAGGGAGCGCAAAGTACAGTAACCTCGCGCTGAAAAGCGCAAGATCCCAATCGCTAACGGGTTTTTAACCCATTAGCGTTTGGATTGTAATACGGGTGGCCCACACAGGTGCGCGGTAACGTTAGCACCAAGATTGTAACGTGGCCCTTATTCTTTAATCTGCAGCAAAAAGACCCATTATTTATTTTATTTTAGTGTATTTTAGGCATTTTTCTTGACTTTTATGTTTTCAGCAAAAAAAACAAACAATTTTTTTGTGTCTTTTTCTTTTTTAAATAGCTTTTCTTTTATTAATTCTGTAACAGATCTTTTTATTATCATTCATAGGATCTTATATATTAATTCCAGACATTTTCGTACAGTAGTTTTTTGAAAACAGTGTTTCAATTTTTACACAAACTTTTTTTTTTTTACCCCATTCGTCGGCTTGTCAGCTTTTTCCGGCAGCTGATCGGCGCTCTCTTCGGGTTTTTTTCAGCTGTTTTGCAGTGGATCGTCTGCAATTTCAGGTGTGCTCAGCTTTTTTTTTTCGGCTGTTATGCAGCGTATCGGCAGCTTTTTTCGGGTGCGTTCAGCGATTTTGCAGCATTTTTTTGCGTTCGGATCAGTGCTTTTATGGTGGCTTTTCAGATGCGGTCGGCGGCTTTTCCCTGCACTTCAGGGACCCTGCGGTGATACCTGAATACACCGCAGGGTCGGTGAACTGGAATCCCCCTGTAGTGCGGGGAACGAAAGACCACTGAACTGTCGGTGACATTTCGGTGCTCTGTGAGTAATCTTGGTTGTGTTGTGGCTCGTTGGGTACAGCCATAGCCCTTATTTGTAGTTTGCGAATTTCTGGGGATTCCAGCGTGACACTTGCTGATTTAAGACTTTCGATGTCAGTAGTTTGATTTACGAGACCCATTTCTCTTTTGGGGCTGAATATCTTCCCGCGAGGCAAATTATTTCCATCACTGCATGTCATTTGCAAATGAAGACACATCAGACTATCTCACACAGGACACGTGTCCGGCGCATCTGTTTTCTCTCAACAGAAAGAATGCCTGAAATTCTCACCCCATGTATCGATATGTTGTAAGAAGACGACGGGCTCTATTCCATAGGGGGTAATTCAGTGAGCACCGAAATGTACCTCTCTCGTTCCACGCGCTTCCCTGCACTTCAAAGTTCCCCACCCTGTGGCGAATTCGGCATTAACCGCAGGGTCCCCGAAGTGCAGGGAATACCTGCCGCAAACCCACCGGAACTGCTGCAAAAAACACGCCGAACACGTCAGAAAAAGCCGACGAGCTGCCGATCACAGCTCAGACCAGCCGCCGGAAAAAGCCGACAAACGGGGGTTAAAAAAAAAAAAGAACGCTACGCTTGAAAGTGTCGAAATTGAAACGCTGTTTGCAAAAAAAATTACTGAACAAAAATTCCTGGAATTTACATTTAAGATCTAATGAATGATAATAAAAAGGTCTGTTACAGAAAAAACGATTTAACCTCCCTGGCAGTTTTCCCAAGTGCGGCTCGGGGTTAACTTTCAGTGCTGAAAACGGTAACCCCGAGCCACACTCCGGCTGGATACATTACCTGTCCCTGTGCTCCCTCGCTGTCCTCCGCAATCGCAATTTCCTCCGGAGATCGTGGCGTCCTGGTTCCCTTCTCGCTAAAAGGGAACCAGGAAGTAAAACATCGCGATCGCCGGAGGAGAATGGGGACAGCGAAGTGGCGCAGGGACAGGTATTGTATCCAGCGGCAGCCCGAGTGTGGCTCGGGATTACCGCCTTCAACAATGAAATTAACCCCGAGCCGCACTCGAATACCGAATAAATTGTTCCGATTCTGAGATATAAAATATGTCGAAACGCTAGGGAGGTTACAAAAAAAAAAATAGAAATAAAAATTTGAGGAAAAAATCCCAAATGCCTAAAATATCCTAAAAAATTTTCAATAAAGAGACTTTTTGCTGCAGATTAAAATAATAAACAGTTTATTAGATATTGAATAAAAATGTGAATATTTTTAACATTGAAACCTATGGGATTTGCCTGAATAAACCTGCCGAATGAAACCACTGAACATCAGGGCATTTCACTGACATCCTCTGCTGTTCAATGTAAATAGATTAACCATTGCTTCTCTATGGGGGATTTCACTGCCGCCGAACAGGCACCGTACTTGCCAAATGCCACGAAATGTCACCGTATGGGGAAATTCACTGTTCGTTGACATGTCAGGGCCAGATCAGCTCTCTCTGAATTAGACTAGGGTCAGACGAACGCATTTTTCGCGTCGGACGTCAAAAAGTGCGTCCGAACTAATGGACGTATTTTTTCACGGAATACGCGTTAGCGGTCATACGATGCGCATTTTCGTGCGTGATTTCATACAGATCTAAACCAGGAAACTTTGGGTGTCTGGACGTTATGTTGGCCTGACGTGAGCAGCGTCTGACGTCTCCTAATCACGCAAACATGCCGCTAGCGGACGCAGCGCACTCTCTACGTCAATACTAGCGGTTTGACGTTCTTGACAAAAATGCGTTCGTTTGCCACTTGCGCTGCACGGCCGGACTTTCGTGAGGCCGTTCTTCGTATGTTGCCCAGCATTGGACGTCATTTGCTGCTAGCACGGCCGTGATTAAGTGCGGCTAAACGCACGTTCGCACTGCGTTCGTCTGACCCCAGGCTAAACCCTAAAGGTTTTTGAAATTTGCTTGGTAAGCACGGCAGCAGATTGCAAGCTCTTGTGCAGGGGGATTTGCCGCGTCACTTTGTGTGTGCTTAATAAAGGTACACGCGGCACATCATTTTTTTTTATGACACTATAGAAGGGTCAGAGAGAGAGCGCGGAGAGAGATAAGCACCCCGAGCCGCATATATCTATTACAGCAGCGATATTACTCCCCGAGGGGGACCAGGACTGCGTCTTCCATCCAGAAATAAAGAATCGCTTTCCTGGACGGTGAGTTTGTTTTCAAGCTGCCTCCAGAGAGCGCAGATCCGGCGCTGGAAATACTGCAGCCCTGAGACAGATGGGGAGAAGGAGCATTAAGGAGCAAAACCGAGCACTGCTGATAAACATCACTTGTAATCGCTCATCTGGGACTCTTTCATTTACAAGAAGACGTCGAAGTTTAGGGCCTGGAAATGCAAACCAAACCGGCAAAACAGCGGCCGAGCCATGCGTGCGTCTGGGAACTTCTCCGCTGTTTTTTGGCAATGCTTCCAGCACGCTTAGTTATTTTATATTTTTTCTTTTAATTCGGCGACGAGGCACGAAACGAAAATAACAACGAAAAAAAACAAAAAACGATTGCAATTAGATCATCCACCGCGCCTTCCAAGCAATGCTCCGATTTAGGCACGGGTGTCCTTTGACACGGCAGCTGTCGCGGACTAAAAACCCTATCATCCTCTGCCAGCTGGGAGAATGACAGGACTTGTAGTCACATTAATAGCAGATGAGGCACTCTGCGCTTTTGCTTGTTTTTGATCGCGCCACGCTGATCGCGCTGTTTGGGGAAACAAATCGCGTTATGTTCCTTTTTATTTAGCAATTCTGGTATTTTCAGAGGTTTCCGCTCTGACCATTAACATTAATCACACGTATAACCAGTGTGGGATGAAATAAATGATACTGTATCTACAAAAGGAGATGAACACGTGGAATAACACGACTGCGACGCCTGCGGGTTTATTATTTTCTATAACCATCAGCCAAAGACACGCAAGGTTTTACACTCAGTAGGAAATCAGGACATCAAAACATCACAATACATGACTGAGCTATAGGCAAGCTGGGTCAAAATACAGAGTATTCCTGGTGTGGTCTCAAACCTCTTCATTCCCATGATCCCACATCTCGGCATGCATATGTCAGATCTCTCTAATTCCCCCCCATGATCTCATATAACCTCATTTCCATCGCTTTCCATCCAAATCTCCTTATTTCCAAACCTCTTAATTCCATAAATCTCCATTCCCCTTCTTCATGATGACCCCAAATCTCATCATTCTGAGGACCCCAAATCTCTCCATTACCCATCCCTGTGATCCCAAATAACTCCATTCACCATGACCCTAAATCTCTTCATTCCCATGATCTCAAACAGGGACCAACACTCTCCATTCTCATAACCCCCAAATGTCATTCCCTTCCCCTTGACCCTAAAACTCCACATTCCTCCTATCCCCATGACCAAATCTATCCATTCCCTTAACCCAAACTATCCTCATTCTCATCCCCATGATCACTAATCTCATTTCCTTCCCTTTGACCCTAAATTTCAGCATTTCCACCCCATGACCAAATCTCTCCATTACCATGACCCGAAATCCCCTCATTTCCTTCCCCGTTAACCTTATTTTCCTCATTCACATCCACATGACCAAATCTCTTCATTCCCGAACTCATGACACGATATCTCAACATTTCCTTGACCCAAAATATCCTCATTCCCATTCCTATGACCCTATATCTCTTCTTTCCCACGCCCTGACCCCAAATCACAGCATTCCCATTCCTGTGACCAAAGCTCTCCATTCCCATACCCATGACACAATATCTCCATTCCTTTGACCTGAAACATCTTTATTCCCAACTCCATGACCCCAAATCTCCTTATTCCCATCCCTTTGAACCTAAATGTCCTCATTCACATCCCCATGGCCAAATCTCTTTATTCCCATACTCATGATACACATCCTTGACCCCAAACCTCATCATACCTATCTTCATGAACTCAAATCTCCCCATTCCCATCCCCCTGACCCTACATCTCTTTATTCCCATGCCCCAACCCTAAATCACATCATTCCCATCCCCGGACCCTAAAACTCTTCATTCCCTTGACCCTACATTGCATTCCATCCCTGTAACCAAATCTCTCCATTTCCACATTCATGACACAAAATCTCTCCATTCCCTTGACCCGAAACAACCTAATTCCCGTCCCCATAACCCCAACTCCCCTCAAGCCCATCACCATGACCATAAATATTTCCATTCACATCCCCATAATCTGTAATCTCAATATTCCTATGAGCCGTAATCTCCTCATTCCCAATCCCAAACCCCTAATCTCATTTCCAAGATTTATACCGTCTCATTCTTATCCCCATGAGTCACCATTCCCACCCAAATCTCTCCATTCCTCATCCAATGGCCTTAATTCTCCCCATTCTCAAGACCATCAGGGTTATCCAAAGAGATCCGAATTGCTTGAGAAAGGTAACCGCTGAAAATCAGCGTTCGGTTACCTTTCCTGGCCATTCGGCTATCCAGAGAGCAGGCAATTCGCCAAATCCTGGCGAATTGCCTGCACATACGGTGCCTGTTCGGTGCCTGTTCGAGGGCAGTGAAATCTCCATGAAAAAGCACTGCTTCGGCTATTCAGAGAACACAAACCAGCAGTGAAAGGTTCCCCTAATGCCCTGCCATTCGGTGGTTTAATTCGGCAAGTTTATTCAGGCGAATCCCATAGGCTTCAATGTTAAAAATATTCCCGTTTTAACCCAATATCTAATAAACTGTTCATTATAAAATTCTGCAGTAAAGAGTCTCTTTTATTTGTAGATTTTTTAGGATACTTTAAGCAGTTTTCTTAATTTTTTTTTTTTTTTAAAAAGTCCGATTTTTTTTTTAGATTTTTTTTAAGTTTACTTATTTTTTCTGTAACAGCCCTTTTTATTATCATTCATTGGATTTTATATGTAAATTTCAGACATTTTCGCTCAGTAGTTTCTTTGCAAACAGCGTTTCACTTTCACATTCATACAAACTGTTTTGCTAATCTATTCACCTCCCTCTGTCTGCGGTCTCTCGGCTGTTTCCGGCGGCTTCGCTGCGTGTAATCGGCTCCTGCTCGGGTTTTTCCGGCGTCTTAGACGGGTTAATCCAGATGTTTTTGCGGGTTTTCGGCGTGCATTCGTCAGGTTTTGCGGTTAGTTTTCGTCAGGTTTGCGGTAGCTTTTCCCTGCAATTCGGGGACCCTGTGGTGTTTGCTGAATACACCGCAGGGTCACCGAAATGGGATCGGCAAAAGGTACCGAATTGAAGAGAACGAAAAGTCACCGAACGTGCGGTGACTTTTCGAATCTCTTTGGATAACCCTGCATAACTGCAAATCTCTCCATTCCGATCCCCATAATCTAATCCTAAATTTCTCCATTCTTATCCCAAGATCATAACACCTCTATGCCATCCTGAATGATTACAATTGTTTCCATCTGTCTTACTCTTTTCAATATCAAACCCCTTAAAAAAAGCCATTGTCATTTTAGAAAACCCAAACACAGAATAAAAACAATGACAATAATGTTGCACACGGACCCTTTAAAATCAGGACTGTCAATCTCCAGTCCCCCAGATGTTTCAGAACTACAGCTCCCATGATTCCCTGGCCATCTAGTGCATGGAAAGAATTCTGGGAATTGTAGGCATTGACATCTGGGGGGGGCGTGAGTTTGACAGCACCAGCTTTACATAAAACAATATTAATAATACATGTATTAAAGCCGTGTAATCCCGGCGGTCAGAGGATACCAGCGGTCTGGTCACACACAGACTGACGGACGCTCTGTCGTTCAGATTAGCTGCAAACGGCAAGAATTCCTAAAACAAAATGTATCGTGGCCGGCAAAAGCGCTGAATTCATTTGATGTATTGTTTCAAGTCATCGTTTACAAACGTGATGGCACGACACAGCGTCTCTGGATATTACCCCTTGACGCCATCTCACCACCTCGCTTGTCCTGGCGTAACCTACCGACATAAATCTGAGCAAGGGGAGAGTGAGGAATTCTCAGGTGAAGCTTTCATCCATTAAAGCTGTCACATTTATTAGTTCGGTGGCGTTTTATAGGAGATTATTTATTAGTCCTGCCCACTTGTTCCTAATATCGCTACTTATCCGATGTCCCTGTACAAAGGAGACAAATGCAGTGCATCATTGTTTTGATTGTGGATACAAAACATGTAAATATTGACATGACAGCAGATAATAAATTGCTATTGTATATGGTAGATACATTTTTAAAGGGACACTGTACACATCCTGACCACTTTATTGTTTTGAATTGTTCAGGATGTGAGGAGATCTGCCCCCTCTCCCCCTTCCCTCCTGCCCCAATCAGGTGTAATGCTGGGTGAAGTGGAGGAGTCCCCCCCCACCAAGCATCACCAACAGCTGGGATATTACATTTCCAGGCTGCCGGGTCACCAGTGACATCAGCATTCAAAGAGCATACTGATGTCACCTTCTCTGGGAGGTTAGCGAGCATTTTCAGAGGGGCAGCCGACGGATCAGATCTGTGCTTGACCGTGCACCTCCGATCCAACACTCTGCGCAGGCTCGTGTAGATAAAGTGCGCAAGTCCCGTAGCACAGCACAATTTGCGGTTCCTACGGTATGAAAGTTGCGTAAGATCGCACATTGCGCAGAAAAGCTTCAGGGACTTTCGGGTTTGGGATGTCCCTGAGCCGAAGAGGAGGAGCTGCGTGCGGCGAGGGGGGAGAAAAGGTAAGATCACCCAAAAAAAAAAGAAAAAAATAATTGGGTAGAGACTTTAAGCAGGATCTAAGGGCTAAAAAAGGGGAAACTACACTATTCTAATTCTTTTTTTTTCAGTAAAATGTATTTTGTTTTATCAGTATTATTTTGCAAAAAAAGGTAAATATTATGATTTTTTTAAAAATAGTTGTTATCAGGAATTCTACAGGAACTCTGCGTTTCAGCGTCCGGCAAAGCCGAGCACCATCCAATAAAGGTATCCTTCCTGCTTTGCTGCTGCGGTGAGGTCTGAGGGCAAGCGAGATGCTCTGGCTGACAGACGTGGAGTTTGTTAAGATGTGAAGACGTGATCCACAATCTGCTTGTCTGCGGCACTTTTCTCTACCTGTTAAACCCGCAGACAGGCCTGTCGTGTTTGCTTTTATTTGTTTACTTGTGTAGCAGTGACATCCCGACGTCTCAAACCTAACACTTCGAAGGTGAACGAGCTCGGTCCTCGCCTCCATGAAGACCACATGCCTTACTCCTGTAGGTGGCTACTTTACTTTCTGCTGTGCTCCGGCAGCTATGTTTCTGATCGTTCGCACGACTAATGTTTTACACCTTATTTTTTACCTCGCTTTCTTATTTTATCTTGTTTTATGGAATCTCGATTCTATTTCACTCTTCTGAAGGTCCACCAGTTGTTTTCCTCGTTGGGATTTCTGGTGATCGCTGCTGCTCTCATGTTGTATAAACACGGCGATCGAATCCAAACAGGCGCTTTCTTCGTGCGATACATTTCGGATAAGCAGTTTTCGAGTTTGAAATGATCACAATCCAGTTTACGACACGATCGTCAAAGACACAGAACATAGCCCAAAAAAATAAACGCTTACATCTCATAAGACGGTAATCGATTTCGGTGATCACAATCAATCAGGTGACTCATCAGGGAACAAAAATACCCACTCTAAATAGTAACACTTGATCTGACACCTCTAAACTGCTGATAAGTCCTTCAGTGCCGCATGTCTACTGTGAAACAACTAACACGACGCCTGAGCGATAACTCGACTAATGCAAACCAACAAGATGCCAATAAAGTCAAATGCGGCGTATCTGTAGACATTTCAGGCTCATAGTGTATGTTTGGGTGCTGGCATGGACTGCCCATCAGTGGTGCCACTCTACAGGGTGAGCCGATCAACCTCTTCATGCAGGTACTGGTTGGCTAATTGATGCTGCTTGGAGGATGTGCCGGTCATTCGATGGGAGCATCAATTGGACAGTTAGTAAACCGGGCTGGTCAGGCAGTTGGTGTAGAAGTGCCAAAAAGTCAGTTGGAGGTAATAGCAGCTGTCCAGTTGGTGGAGGGCCTGTCACTGGCTTTAGCAAAGCAGGGCTAGGGCCAGAACTCATTGTCAAAAAATGAAGCAAAAGGGAAAAAGAATGTTAGAGTTAAATCTAACCCTAAAAATAAACACTCAAATGGTAGCCCTAATCTCTAACCATAAACCTAACCCTAGTTTCTAACTAGGGTTAGGGTTATGGTTAGAATTTAGGGTTAGGGTTAGGGTTTTGGTTAGAAGTTAGGGTTAGGGTTAGAAACTAGGGTTAGGTTTATGGTTTCTAACCCTAACTTCTAACTCTAACCCTAGGTGCTAACCATAAACCTAACCCTAGTTTCTAACCCTAGGTTCTAACCATAAACCTAACCCTAGTTTCTAACCCTAACCCTGGGTTCTAGCCATTAACCTAAACCTAGTTTCTAACCCTAACTTCTAACAGTAAACTTTATCCTAACTTCTAACTCTAACCCTTGTTTCTAACCACAAACCTAACACTAGTTTATAACCCTAACCCTAGTTTATAACCATAAAACTAACCCTAACTTCTAACCGTAAACCTAACCCTAACCCCTTTTTTAACCATAGACCTAAGCCTAGTTTCTAACCCTAACCCTAGGTTCTAACTTTATAAACCTAACACTAGTTTCTAACCCTAACTTCTAACCGTAATCTTATCCCCAATTTCTAACCCCAACCAGAATTTGTATCCGTAACCCTAACCCTAAAAGCAGAACGTCAATTCAGCGTCGGCTGAACTGTGTCCGAATTGGAAACTCATCCAATTCAGGACGTGTCTCTTTTAAAAGACATATATTTTTACACAACTTGTTTGACGGGTCTTTTTCATCGTATCCTGCAAAGATCGACTGGATACACTGTATTTTCTTCATCTATTTTGTTAACAATTAACAAGTTATTAATTTCCCAATCAAGCCCGATGTATCCATTCCATTTCACAAATTAAAGCAGATTTTCTAGGATTAACAGTGATTGTAAAAATCTACAGTCAGATTGAAATATATGTATATGATCCATCCATTCTGCTCCAGCATCCAATATTCCAACAACATAAAAATAGAACAAGATCAAAGTGTCCACAAAGGGAAAGCAATATGTATATGCATAAACACCAAGATGAAAGATGCATGTATAATATAGATTTATGTTAAGACGTTGCTACATTGTTACAAGTTGAATATCTGGGAAAATTCACGTTTCCAGTCACAAAGGACACATATAATAAGAAACCTAACATCGTGCCGCAGTACTGGGATTAGCTAACCATCTCCCAAATATTATTGTTATTGTACAGTTGTTGCTGCAGTAAATGTACAATTTAATCCAATCCTAATTGAACATTTCCATAAATTGGGATGTTGGTAATCATTCCCATGTGTGTGTTTGAGATGCTCCTCGCACAGCGCTCCTCCACCTCCTCTTTTAACATAGTCCAGGATTTGTGATTTAGGCAAGATAATGATTTTCTATTTATTTACAAATCTTTCAAAGTTTTCTCCTGAGCTGACCCTTATCTTTAGAAGTCGCTTCCAGCTGATATCCGCTAAGCTGCCACAGTTTCAAAGCCACGCTAAAACATAATTTATATAGGGCTCCACATGAGTAAACTGACTTGATTTGTCATATAATGATGAATGCCTTCTCCGGAAATGTCATAAAGTGCGTGTTGTTCTTCTTCCAGATGTATCTATATTCTTCTCATCCTCAAACTAAATAATGTACATAGTTACACTGAATAACTACTGCTCTTACTCCACCTCTCTCTACTATAATGTAACCTGTAAAGCGCAGAGAGCACCTATTACTGCTATATAAATATACATATACTGAATAACTACTGCACTTACTGCACCTCCCTCTACTATAATGTAACCTGTAAAGCGCAGAGAGCACCTATTACTGCTATATAAATATACATAAACTGAATAACTACTGCACTTACTCCACCTCTCTCTACTATAATGTAACCTGTAACGCGCAGAGAGCACCTATTACTGCTATATAAATATACATACACTGTATAACTACTGCACTTACTCCACCTCTCTCTACTATAATGTAACCTGTAAAGCGCAGAGAGCACCTATTACTGCTATATAAATATACATACACTGTATAACTACTGCTCTTACTCCACCTCTCTCTACTGTAACCTGTAAAGCGCAGAGAGCACCTGTTACTGCTATATAAATATACATACACTGAATAACTACTGCTCTTACTCCACCTCTCTCTACTATAATGTAACCTGTAAAGCGCAGAGAGCACCTATTACTGCTATATAAATATACATACACTGTATAACTACTGCTCTTACTCCACATCTCTCTACTATAATGTAACCTGTAAAGCGCAGAGAGCACCTATTACTGCTATATAAATATACATACACTGTATAACTACTGCTCTTACTCCACCTCTCTCTACTGTAACCTGTAAAGCGCTGAGTACACCTGTTACTGCTATATAAATATACATACACTGAATAACTACTGCTCTTACTCCACCTCTCTCTACTATAATGTAACCTGTAAAGCACAGAGAGCACCTATTACTGCTATATAAATATACATACACTGAATAACTACTGCACTTACTCCACCTCTCTCTACTATAATGTAACCTGTAAAGCGCAGAGAGCACCTATTACTGCTATATAAATATACATACACTGTATAACTACTGCTCTTACTCCACCTCTCTCTACTATAATGTAACCTGTAAAGCGCAGAGAGCACCTATTACTGCTATATAAATATACATACATTGAATAACTACTGCACTTACTGCACCTCCCTCTACTATAATGTAACCTGTAAAGCGCTGAGTACACCTGTTACTGCTATATAAATATACATACACTGTATAACTACTGCTCTTACTCAACCTCTCTCTTCCATAATGTAACCCATAAAGTACAGAGAGCACCTACTACTAAAATGTACATACACTGAATAACTACTGCACTTACTCTCCACCTCCCTCTACTATAATGTAACCTGTAAAGCGCAGAGAGCACCTATTACTGCTATATAAATATACATATACTGTGTAACTACTGCACTTACTGCACCTCCTTCTACTGTAATGTAACCTGTAAAGCGCTGAGTACACCTATTACTGCTATATAAATATACACTGTGTAACTACTGCACTTACTCCACCTCCCTCTCCTGTAATGTAACCTGTAAAGTGCTGAGTACACCTGTAACTGCTATATAAATATACATACACTGTGTAACTACTGCACTTACTGCACCTCCCTCTACTGTAATGTTGTAACCTGTAAAGTGCTGAGTACACCTTCTACTGCTATATGAAATAAACACACATTGTAAAACTACTGGAGTCACTGTTGTAACTTGTCTAATGCAGAGGTTCCACTCTGCCTCCTCCACATTTTTCCCCAGCCTCAATTGTGCTTTCTCAACATTGCATCATCGTTTCCAAATGCCCTCTAGCTGACCCTGAGTGTGTAACCAAAACAGAATGATGCAAAAGGGAACAAACATACCTACACAACTATATACAGTATTAAATAACCAAGTAATAACACAATGATGAACAGTAAACGGGGCATATCACCTAAGCGTTAGTTAGTAACGGAATAAAGAAAACACCGTTAAAAGCAAGCATTAAAGCAGAGTTCTGATGAGGTTCAAATTGCTAAAAATTTACATTTTTTTTTCAGGGTATTCCACTAAATAGATCAAACTAAATTATTTTAGTGGAATACCCTGAAAAAATGGAAAATTTCCACTTGTTTCCCGACAACATCTTTAGTTATTTATATTTATTATTAATTTATGATAATTATTAATAATAATTATTAAATATTTATTTATTTATAAAGTATTTTGCCAGGAAGGGTACATTGAGATTTCTCTCGTTTTCAAATATGCTTTGTCTGTAAGCTGATCTCAATCCCCTTCCTGTCTCCTCCGCAAAACTGAATGCAGCTACAGGAAATCAAGGCCGCCGCTGCAAACCAGGAAGACAAGGATGGAGTCTGCAGTATGCTGAATAAAAAGGTTAACTCTTTGTATGCAGGAAAGCAGTAAAATACTTAAAACTGCTGACATGCTTCTTTTACCAGACTGGATTTATTACGATTTATTTAAAAAAAAAAAAACTGATTAAAATGACTGTGTTAACTCGCCCGAGTGAAAATCCACCCCTCTCTAATTTAAATAAGAGGGCATGGAGAATATTGTCCACCGTGGACTCCACTTTGTTGATACTTATGCGATTTATAGAGTTGGAAACCAACTTTATGTTAATTATCGTCTTTCTATGGAAAGTACCAATCAAAGGAAATCCATATTATAACCGAGCTGAAAGCTGAAATCATAAATGTCAACGTTAAATAAATACATCCAGAGACACAGAGCTGCTGTGAACTCATCGATGCCTTGGGAAAGAGGCTTAATGATGCAGATGGTGATATATAAGCCCCTGCGGATTTATATTTTAATCAATTTTAAAAGACCTGGTGCCGATCTCACCGCTTCCCTGTATAAATTGCTTTTTGAAGTATAACAATGATCAGCGCGAAAGGGTGCCGCCTTATTATCGCACCTTATTAACGAAGCATACGATAATAATTTTAAAAGATTTAGTAACACGATGGACTCCTCCGAAGCCACGAATCGAAAGAGGTATCGGGGAACTACAGGGACACGCACCTTATCTTCCAAGGCTTAGGTGTCAAAATGGAGCACTTGAGAAGATGATGGACCCTGTCCCACAGCCGTTATTTTCTTTTGCTTATTAGATTATGTTACTTGGATAGTCAGGATCGCTGTATGTTTAGTAAGTGCTCTAACTGAGCTAGGATTTTGTTTGTAGTTTTTGTTTAATCACCTGCGATAGTGATTTAAAGCCAAGTGTGGCGTTTGTTTATGTTGGAATAAAAAGACACCAAAATGACGTGCAGAATGAAGCATATCCTCCAAAAACTGATGCACAGAATGATGCATATGCTCCAAAAATGATGCAGCAAATGAGGCATATGCTCCAAAAATGATGCAAAGAAAGAGGCATATGCTCCCAAATTGATGCACAGAATGGATCATATGCTCAAAAACTGATGCACAGATTGATGAAATATCCGATATATTGTATGGAAATATAAAAGTCTACAGAGTGATGAGCGTGCACCAAAATGACATGCAGAATGAAGCATATCCTCCAAAACTGATGCACAGAATGGGGCATATGCTCCAAAAATGATGCACCGAATGTCGCAAATGTTGCAAAAATTATGCACAGAATGAAGCATATGCTCCAAAAATGATGCACAGAATGATGCAAATGCTCCAAAAATGAAGCACAGAATGGGGCAAATGCTGAAAAAATGATGCACAGAATGATGTATATGCTCCAAAAATGATGCACAGAATGATGCAAATGCTCCAAAATGAAGCACAGAATGATGCAAATGCTGCAAGAATGATGCATATGCTCCAAAACTGATGCACAGAATGATGCATAATTGCATATGCTCCAAAAATGATGCACAGAATGGATCAAATACTCCAAAACTGATGCACAGAAAGGGGCATATGCTCCCAAATTGATGCACAGAATGGATCATATGCTCCAAAACTGATGCACAGATTGATGAAATATCCAATATATTGTATCGAAATATAAAAGTCTACAGAGTGATGAACGTGCACCAAAATGACATGCAGAATGAAGCATATCCTCCAAAACTGATGCACAGAATGGGGCATATGCTCCAAAAATGATGCACCGAATGACGCAAATGTTGCAAAAATTATGCACAGAATGAAGCATATGCTCCAAAAATGATGCACAGAATGATGCATATGCTCCAAAAATGATGCACAGAATGAAGCACAGGTGTCAATAAAGCTGTTGAACATTCTGAACTAATCTGAATATGACTGTGTTTGGTTCTGTCTGATTATAATTGGATCTCTTCGGATCAGTTCAAGATCCCTTTATTCGGAGAGCGTTTTGGATCGAATATTGGAAATTCAGATCGATCTGAATCGCCGAATTCCCATTTATTCAGCTGAAAACTGAACCAATCCGAACCGAATCTCATATGTCTAATATTTTGTGCTCGAGTTTCTAAGCTTCTGTTTGTAGAAAATAAATGTAACACGGCGTCACCCCCTAATGTAACGAGTCGCACATGACAGAGTTTGCCGATGATTTAAGCTTCTTGGCCGACTAGCCGAGGACCCCACGTCACAAGCCAATAAAATCCGAAAGTAACAATGTACAGGAAATGTTCAAGGCCGTGTTAATGGAAGGAGACGTGTGGCGGGCGGCTTCTTGGATCTTAAAGTCTAAGCAGGAATCGCCTTTGGTTCTTCTCGAAACCCTGGTAAACACCTAATTAAAACCTAGAAGAAGACAACGTGGCCTCTCCCCCCCTTTACGGTAACAGCCGCAGTAAATAGCAGAGGCTCAGCTGACGGATGAGAGGCTCTCCCCTGGGTACCTGCCACAACCAGCCATCACAGTGTGAAAGATGCGAGATCAAGAGCGCTAAACGCCACCGCCACCCACGTCCACCCCCACTCCCTTCACCCGCAGCGTCGGCACTTCTTCATTTGCCATTGAGCCCGTTCGGATTGATGCCAGGCTGGCTCTGCACAAACACCTCACTTTATCCTCATTACTGCAGCATGCACTGGTACCCGAGCCAGAAACAGAGCTGTCCCTGGCCATCATTTCTGGAGTCCCGGCCAAAACTTATTAACCATTTCGGTGCTTGAATGGGGTCTTAAAGGGCACTCTAGGCCGGGGCCGGAAACTGTCGGATGGATCAGCTCTAGAATGTTATGTTGCAAACTCAGAGAATGGATCGGGTCACTTTTCCACCCATGTATTTATAACATCTGCAACCAGGTGCAACACAGCCAGATTTCCAAGACGACTGACCAGCCGGGAGTGTGGCTCGTGGTCCTGGTAGTGGGATTGCCAAATCTGTAGCTGTAGAGGATTGCCTATCACTGCACACATTTTCAGACAGAGGGAGACAGCATGATCAGCTCCCGGGGCAGAGGCAGAGCTGATGATATTCACTGATGGAATAATGTGAAATTATATTTGACCCTCACGCGTCTGATTATCCTAATGCATTTGTGGTTTTGCTACATATCGACGAGCAACGTCAACACATTAGGGCTGATCCCGATGTGTCGCACTACACAAATATACAATTACATACATATATACTGTATATATATATAAAAATCTAAATTAAAAATACTACTCATGCGCGGAGCATTTTAATGGACGGGTTCATGCGTCACATAAATGATGCAAAGCTGAGGGTTTGCGGAGGCTGCCCTGCTCATTAAAACTCATTTATGCAGAGATTAGGAATAAAATAAAATAATCCAGCTATAAATTGGCTCCAAGTGATCCATTAAAGCAGTGATTCTCAACCCTGGTCCTCAGGTCCTCCTAACAGGCCAGGTTTGCAGGATATGTGAAGCACAGCACAGGTGATATGATTTGCCGCTCAGTGATTGCAGGATTCAGTCTGCATTTCCTCAAGGGAATCCTGCAAACCTGGCCTGTTAGATGGACCTGAGGACCGGAGTTGGGAAACACTGCCCTACAGCTTTCCAGATTAAGATACGCAATCCTTCTTACTGTTTTCTGGGCGTAACGCAGCCAGTTCCTTAAACAGCGACTGGCAGCCATGTTTATCGCTGAGCACCATTTAGGGGAAATGGACCAGGTGGTTTCACCACATTCTCTGAAAGCCACTTTTGCAGCAAAATTGTAACTAAGTCCATTTTATGTATTCACATCATGGTTCAGACCAGGGGTCAGCAGCCTTGGCCTTCCAGGGGCCATATATGGCCCATATTACATTCATAACGCTAACGTTAGCGCTTACCTGTGTTAACGTTAGCACTGGTCACCATATTACAATCTGAAGACTAAGGGGTTAAAAAACCTGTTAGCGTTGGGATTAACGCTAATTACGCCAAGCTGCGTTACTGAAGAGTTACTCACCACTAGGAGCTGGTGCTAAGTGATACGGCTTCTGCGGAATCAGCACCAGCTGAAAAAGATGGCATAAAGTCGCATGCTCAGCTCTCATCCCGCGGCGAGGACGGAGGCTCCATCCGCTTCTTCTGGCCGCCGGGAGCAGAGAGAGACTGGGGGAAAAAAGTTTGTCCAAAACGGAGCGACAACTAAACGAGAAGGTATACAACGAATTGATTTTGTTTTCACTAATCAATTCATTATCCCGTTTCCTCGATTCAGCATCGTGTCTCTGTCCATTGGCTGTGGTGCTGAAACTGTTGTATTCAGCACCACAGGCCATGAACAGCGCCATGGTGCTATTCAGTGCGATTCGGCTGCAGTGAAATTTCCGCATGGAGAAGTAATGGTTAATCTATACAGAGGACACCGAACAACACCTACAGTTGTGTTCAAAATTATTCAACCCCCACTGAAATTGAGTGTTTCGGCCAGTTTGACATTGATTTTGATCATTCAGTCATCTTGCTTACAATTAAATCAAAGAGGCACGTGTAGGTCAGACAAATATAACATAACATTTATAATGAAATAACCACAAATGTCTTTTCTGTGCTCACATCATTATCAGTTTTATTCAAGCATAGCTTGACACAAGTGACACAAGTGTCTTGCAGCGATCTACGGGTATCTTCGCCCATTCGTCATGGGCAAAAGCCTCCAGTTCAGTCACATTCTTAGGCTCGCGCACTGCAACTGCTTTCTTTAAGTCCCACCAGAGGTTCTCAATCGGATTTAAGTCAGGTGACTGCGATGGCCACTCCAAAATGCTCCAGCCTTTAATCTGCAACCATGCTCTAGTGGACTTGGAGGTATGCTTGGGATCATTGTCTTGTTGAAAGGAACAACATCTCCCAAGCCTCAGGTTTGTGACGGACTGCATCACATTGTCATCCAATATCTCCTGGTACTGAAGAGAATTTATGGTACCTTGCACACGTTGAAGCTTCCCTGTACCTGCAGAAGCAAAACAGCCCCAAAGCATGATTGACCCCCCCCCGCCATGCTTCACAGTAGGCAAGGTGTTCTTTTCTTCATAGGCCTTGTTCTTCCTCCTCCAAACATAGCGTTGATCCATGGGCCCAAACAGTTCTAATTTTGTTTCATCAGTCCACAGAACACTATCCCAAAACTTCTGTGGTTTGTCCACATGACTTTTGGCATACTGCAGTCGACTCTTCTTATTCTTTGGAGACAGCAAGGGGGTGCGCCTGGGAGTTCTGGCATGGAGGCCTTCATTACGCAGTGTGCGCCGTATTGTCTGAGCTGAAACTTCAGTTCCCACATCTGACAAATCTTTTCTCAGTTCCTCAGCAGTTACACGGGGACTTTTCTCCACTCTACGCTTCAGGTAGCGCACAGCAGTCGAAGTCAGCATCTTCTTTCTGCCACGACCAGGTAGCGTTTCAACAGTGCCCTTTGCCTTGAATTTGCGAATGATGCTTCCTATGGTCTCTCTTGGTATGTTTAACATCTTTGCAATCTTCTTATAGCCATTGCCCTTCCTGTGAAGAGTAATCACCTCTTCTCTTGTCTTCCTGGACCATTCTCTTGACTTCACCATGTTTGTAACCACACCAGTAAATGTCTAGAAGGAGCTGAGTATCACAGTCATTTTAAAGCTGCCTAATTGGTGCTTATTATGCTTTATTGCTGCTCCGTGACATCCACAGGTGTTTTCAATACCTGATTGAAAACACTTGAATGAACCTCTGTTCTTCAGAGTGGTAGTCTTTAAGGGGTTGAATAATTGTGTCAATGAAGAATTCACAAAAGAAACATTTACTACTGTATTACAAAACCAATTGATGTCATTTTAGTTGCATATGGTTCTTTAAAAAGTCCTTGTAGGATTTCATTCTGAATACAATTACAAATGTACACTAAATTCCCTAAAACCCTTTACAGCATTGGGGGCTGAATAATTTTGAACACAACTGTAAATGTCAGTGAAATGCCCTGATTTTCGGTGATTCATTCGACGGCTTTAAACAGGCGAATCCCATAGGTTTCAATGTAAAATAAATTCCCCAACTTTATCAAATATTTATTCAACCGTTTATTCTTTTCAATTGCAGCAAAAACACTGTTTATTTATTGATATTTTAGAATTTTTTGAGTATTTTTTAGGTGAAATTATTTTAAAAAGACGTTTCTTTTTTTTGTTTTGCTGAACGCAGCATTTCTTTTGTTTCCTTCAGTCAGTCTGGCTGAGTTCGGCGGGTGCTGTCTTTTGTGCTGAAACCTATTTCAGCACCAAGGACAGGGGAATCCTTTGCTCCGGAGCCCCGTAGTGCTGCTTTCCTTGGGGCTGAAACGTATTTCAGCTCCAAGGGTGGGATTTTTTTTGCTTCAGACCCCTGCGGTACTGCTGTCCTTGGTGCTGAAACATATATGTATCTTTTAACCCTCATTTTTTAATCCTAGTCTAACAGTAATTTATTCATCTGCTTCACCATTCTGAAATAACGAATCAAAACAACGAATCAAAACAAAATAACAAATCAATACAAAACGCAACCTCTCTCGAAATAACGAATCGATACGAAATACGAATCACAGTAACATAACGAACACACTGAAACAAATTAAAAAACCTAACGAATCAACTCAAAACTAGACAAATGTTTTCGTTGTGCATGTGTCTTAAGACCACCACCACTTTTCGAGTCCCCTCGCATCTGCATGATTGTCTGTGGGGGAGAGCAAATTTTTATTTTATTTTTTGTTTTTAGTATTTTTCCTTTTTTTTAACACATTTTGAAAGGACTAGGCTTTCTTCGGAGAAAACAAATTGATTTAGCGTGATTATGTCACTGATTTTAACCTTACTTTTTGCATCACTCCTCATATAACCCGTGATTACACAAGCTACTGCATTATAGCCATTTCTAGAAACTAAAAAAAAAGCATCAGCAAAATAATATATATTATTTACGCAAACCAAAATCTAAACAAATAACACGTCTGTGCATGGACTCTTATTGTTTGAAACAGCTTGGGGGTTTTTATCACTAGAAATAGAATTTACGTTGTTGCAGTTTGTAGATACACAATAGTGTGTTTACCTTTAATTGTCTCAAAGCGGTTCCTAACGTTCCCCCATTGTTTTCACGCGGAGATTAACATTGTATCATTCTCACAACATGGGAAGATAATTACTCAACAAAATAAATAAATAAAAAGACAAAAACATAGAAGAGATTGTGCGGAACATGTTAATGATACGTTAATACATTGTGACAAAGGAACGTGATTACCGGGAAGCGGCGTGTTCCACATGCAACGTCACGTGAGGTCATCTCGCAACTGGGTAAGAAACGTGTGCACAATGTATGCTTCCTGATGTATCCAGCCGGGGGGCTGCCGGTCCTCAGAATCGTTTCTGAAATAAGGAACGCCGCCGCTGTGATCGATGTATGGACAGAAAAACTGATGGATATAAACACGCGCCATCTCACGGACGAGGCGCTTTCCCACTGGGGCGTAAGTAAAGGTTACACGAAATGTCACGTCCTCACACTGACCCGAACCACAGCATGAAATCCCCAGAGGGAGACCTCGGATTTGTAGCAAATGCTGTGTGTTTTCAGACCGGCGATAACTAGAAACATATGACTAAAGCTAAATGTAACGTGTGTGAAGGATTTAACCAGTTTGTGATGGAGAGTGATATGCATCTGGTGGGTGGAAGCACTTTTCATGTCACACAGCTGTGTGGTCGATGCAACATCTGATCACACTGAACACAATGCCACCGTGATAGGGGTTAGCCGCCCTCGAATGATGACGCTGCAATTCAGCGAAACGCGTTTTGGTAATATTGTTTAGTTCTTTTATGTTTTTTATTCAATAAATTTCTTTGTAAACGTAATACCCGTCCCTGACCTTATTGGAGGAAGCAACTGAGGCATGTAGGAGGTCCGGTGCTCCTGCAAATCACCGGCTGCTGGAAAGAAAGTGTCAATTGTAGACACCAGAGGATGGGAGTACCCCTTTCATCTTGAATTGGGTCGCTGCACTATGTCCAATTCTTCATTTGGTGGTTGGGCACAATGAACAGAGGGATGGATCCAGAAAGAAGCGAGGATTGCCTCTACGGGTCCATAGGCACGATATACTGAGCCAATTTTCAGGGGCTCCCACCACCACATAAGACTTATTCTGCACAATATATCTGCGGAGCATACGTTATTTTCACCACATACCTTTTATTTTTTGGAGGTACCATGAGTTGAGGAAAACTCTTGAGAGAAGTGCTGATTCCACACCTATTGTTTTTGGATTAGCCGCCACAACCTTTGTGGCCACGATCTTGTGTTGATGATGGGAGAGTCGCGGCGCTGCGTAAAGTCTTCTCCAGCACATTATTCCAAAGATTAACCTCAATGGGGTTAAGGTCTGGACTGTGCGGTGGCCAATCCATGTGTGAAAATGATGTCTCATGCTCCCTCAACCACTCTCGCACAATTTGATCCCGATGAATCCTGGCATTGCCATCTTGGAATATGCCCGCTGTGCCATCAGGGGAGAAAGAACCCATTGATGGCAAAACCTGCTCATTCAGTATATTCAGCGAGTCACATGACCTCATTTTATGCTGAAACATATTAATCACTGCAGTAATTATCCAATGGAAGGCGAGAGCACCTATTGGCTGAGTTACATCCAGATGGGGACTTGTTTTTTTGGCTGGGCAGTGTATTTTAGGGGATCGAGATAACCAAATAATACGAGTTAGAGTTAGGCACCGTTCACACCTAAGCGTTTTAAAGCGCGTTCCTGCGCGCTATAAAACGCATGAACAGGGAAATCCCATGATTTCCTATGGGACCTGTTCACACCTGGGCGTTTTAAAGCGTGCAGGAATGCGCTTTCAAACGTCCTACGCACAAAGAAGTACGGGAGCTTCTTTGGTGCGTAGTAAAACGTGTGCGCGGCCATAGACATAGCCGTGAAGGCGCTGCAATGCGCGTTCGCTCGTTTTTTCGTATGCGCGATACATGCGTAAAAAAAACCGCGCATATTGCGCACGTTTGAAAAACGCTGAGGTGTAAACCCAGTCTTAGAGTGCTGTCCTATAGATTATTCTCCTAATAGCGAAACTATAATAAAGCAAATAAATGAAGCGGCCCTGCAGTATTGATGAAAAAATATAACAACAAATCCACTTTTTGTTGCTGTAATCATAATTAACAATTAATATGTCACGGCCGTGTTTGATCCACATGTTGGTGCAATATATATATCAATTATTTATGTCTTTGTCGAATTTAATATCGCTAATAAAAGTGGATCTTTTATATTTATTCATCAATACTTGCGCGCTGTTCATATATGCGGCAATGCAATAGCAACCTGACCCCGAGGCCAAAAGGAGGCGCATGTACGTTTGCGCTCCCCTTGTTAAGTATAGGATGTGCAAAGTACAGTAAACTCGCGCAAGCACCGATGCGCTAAGTGATTTCTTAGGGGTTTAGCGTCAGGAAGGTAATATGGGGGGGGGGGCATGCGTTGAAGTCACCAGGCTTGTGCACCGATTTTTTTTTCAGTTCGATTCGGTTCGGTTCGTTCGGATTTTGTAAATTTTCATTTCGACTCATTTCGGCCGATTTTCGTTTCGGTTCGTTTCGTTTTTCGTATCAACTTTTTTGTGAATTCGGAAATTTTCGTGTTTTTTGGAACGTCTGTTCTCCTCGTTTCAAAGTGTCTATTCGTTTTGACGTAAACTAATGGTTTTTCGGGTACAATACGATAATTCTGCCGATATGATAATTCTGCCATTGACATTTCTCATGTTTTACAAGAAGGATACATTGAGATTTCTCTGGTTTTACAAGAAGGATACATTGAGATTTCTCATGTTTTACAAGAAGGATACATTGAGATTTCTCATGTTTTACAAGAAATATACATTGAGATTTCTCATGTTTTACAAGAAGGATACATTGAGATTTCTCATGTTTTACAAGAAATATACATTGAGATTTCTCATGTTTTACAAGAAGGATACATTGAGATTTCTCTGGTTTTACAAGAAGGATACATTAAGATTTCTCATGTTTTACAAGAAAAATACATTGAGATTTCTCATGTTTTACAAGAAGGATACATTGAGATTTCTCATGTTTTACAAGAAATATACATTGAGATTTCTCATGTTTTACAAGAAGGATACATTGAGATTTCTCTGGTTTTACAAGAAGGATACATTGAGATTTCTCATGTTTTACAAGAAGGATATATTGAGATTTCTCTGGTTTTCCAGGAAGGATACATTGAGATGGGAATGATACAAAATTTAATTACAGAATCAGCGATATAAATACGATGTCCGAAATTACTGAAATGGAACCGAAATCAGGAATGGAACGAAAATTAATTTCGATTTTACACATTTCTAGTCCATTCGAAAATTCCGAAAAGTTTTTGTTTCGGCCCGAAAATTCGTTCGGTTCTGCCGTTTTCGGATCTTAAAATTTTCGGAAAATTGGCCAAATTCGAATGCACGAATCGGGAAATTTCGTGAAAATTCAGAAATTCCGAAACCCGAAACGCACATCCCTAGAAGTCACTTATCCTGGCGGTAACGTTTACACATCCTAACGCTACTGTTAGTGATCACTAGGAAATAGAGCCCATAGTATAAAACATTTACAGAAATACACATAAAACTAACAACCCGCGGCAAAGTAACATAGACAGACTGGAATATGTGGATGTGATTAAACGATGGTTCTGCTGACTCCAGCCTAGACTTAGTCTACGTGCCCCCACCCTGGCTCCTGAGATCTGCCGCTGCCCCCAAACACAATCCTGTGCTATCTGTGTAAATCCATTAGTTCTGCATAATTAAATTTTACTAAATTACCAGATTATAATAATTAACACCTCGTTTGAAGAATATAGAGCACATTATCCTCCTTCCTCTGGCCGTGCGCCAGGATTAGGTCCGATGAAAGAAGACGCCTTGACGCCCACCCTCGATACTTTGAAATAAGCGAGCAGGGGGTGCGACGGAGAGGTGAGCGTAGTGTTATGTAATGCCAAGCGTGCAACAGGCCACGCCGCTAGACCTGCCTGTAACATATTACTCAATACGCTGGAGGGTTTGATGGCCTGGGTATTACATCATATGAGAAGAAGAACATGTATTGCTCTCGCGGCAGCCAAGAAAAAGGGTCGTATCAATCCTGCGTTACGATATCTCTTATTACTGTAATCTAAACTGAGGAAAGATTATAGTCATTTTCACACTCAAAAAAATGGGTTCCATGGAAAAATGTGCAGTTTGCTATAAGAGAAGTGTCAATCAGAAATGACAAAGTATCACACCAGACGCATAACATTACCGTCCATTCTATACATAGAGCTCGGCACGACCAATCAGAAACATATTATTACCTGCACGCTCCCGCTGGTGCAGTGACATCCCCATACCGACCACAAAGTGACAACATTCACTGTTACATTTTATTACATTTTATTAGGCTGCGATCCCAATGTTAAGTATAGAATGCGCAAAGTACAGTAAGCTCGCGCAAGCTAGCACATTCACCGATGCGCTAAGTGATTTCTTACGGGTTTAGCGTCAGGAAGGTAATAAGGGGCATGCGTTAAAGTCACTTATTCTGGCAGAAACGCTTACACATTAGTGATCACTAGGGAATATATATTCGGCAGCGCTTTACAAGATCTGTATAGAAGGGGTTAATACATTGGAATACCACACATGGATGATAATCTGATTCAGGGGGTCCCTGTTACCAAGAAACTACTAATTTTCTTTTCACACAGAAACACACAGACCAAGCTTCACTTCCACACTTGGCTGTCCCACCCAGGACCGGCCTCTAATTTCAGGCATCCTTTCCAGCTGTCTCCACTTCTCTCTCTAATTACTCTTACTAATCCCAGGCTTCTGGTCTCCTATGCAAGCTCTGCAGTGGTTTTCTAGCCACCAGCTCCCCCTGCTGGAATTGGAACTGCAAGGTCCACATACTGCTGCACAATGCGCTCCCTGTCTCTTCTACTCTTTTACTCTGCATTCATCCTAAAATGGAACTCCTGCCTCTGTACCACCAACCCTTCCATTATCTAAATCTCTCCCTCTCGTATAAGACATTCCTTATCTAGGGAAGCCTACCAACCGACTCACTAATACACCTCACTACCCCAACCAGTCCCATCACTCTCACATTGCAGTCCTAGAAACATAGAAAAATGTCAGCAGATAAGAACTTTTCGGCCCATCTAGTCTGCCCAATTACATGGATACTTTACCTGGATTTATCTTTTGTTTAGGATAGCCTTATGCCTATCCCATGCTTGCTTAAATTCAATTACTGTTTTGGCCTCTAACACTTCAACTGGAAGACTGTTCCATGTATCCACCACCCTCTCAGTAAAATAATGCTTCCTGATGTTACTTTTAAACCTTTGCCCTCTAATCTAAGACTATGTCCTCTTGTTTTGCTACTTTGTTTCCTTTTAAATATACTCCCTTCCTCTACCTTGTGGATTCCCTTTACGTATTTAAATGTTTCTATCATATCTCCTCTGTCTCGTCTTTTTTCCAAGCTGTACATGTTAAGATCATTAAGCCTTTCCTGGTAACTTTTCTCCTTCAAGCCGTACACCATTTTCAATTCCTCCTGATTCCAACCAGTCCCATCACTCTCACATTGCAGTCCTCTCCTCCTGTTTCCAACCAGTCCATCGCACTCACCTTGCAGTCCATCGCACTCACCTTGCAGTCCATCACTCTCCCCTTGCAGTCCATCACTCTCACCTTGCAGTCCATCACTCTCACCTTGCAGCACATCACTCTCACCTTGCAGCCCATCACTCTCACATTGCAGTCCTCTCCTCTTGTTTCCACCACCAACCCTTCTAGATTGTAAATTCTCGTGGGAATAGGGCCCTCGTTTCCTCATTTACTGGTTTATCAAATGTTGTTCAGTTCCTAATGTATTGTAACCCTGTCTATATTGTGTCCATTGTTCAGCGCTGCGGAATATGCTGGCGCTATATAAGTATAATAATAATAATACTGCATCCAGCCGGATGACATTGTTCTATCACACTCAACTATTTTTTTTTTTTTTCAGTTTAGTTACATAGTTACATAGGCTGAAAAAAGTCATGCGTCCATCGGGTTCAGCCTCTCACACATCACCTACTGCTGTTGATCCAAAAGAAGGCAAAAAAAGTACCCCATCCCACAAATCTTCAACCTTACACCAAGGAATACATCCCCCATCACATTCATATCCTTTAAATCAGGGAGCTCAAACTCAGGCCCCGCAGAGGTATATTGCATTCAACTCCCGGAATTCTTTAAATGCAATAAATTCCAGGGAATCAAGGGAGGTGTAGTTCAGAATCATCTGGGGGGGGGACCAAAGCTGAGATCCTTGCTTTAGGGGGATACCAGAGGATTAAACCAGAAGGGAGGGGAAATAGAGGGGTTAAACATTAACCTTTCATGACCCATCCATACTAGCCCCTTCCCATTTTAACCTGTTAGTTTAGATGTATTAGCAAATCCTGGTCTGAACTGAGTCTGTACCGGACCACATGACATGATGCAACATCATGTGAGCTGCAGCACAACACGGGGCTTGAGCAGCTCGAGCAACCATCCAGCTAATCCAATGGATCTCAATGCAGGAGCACAATGACAGCCATTGGTGGGAGCTAGGTATCAATGCCCCGGAAACTGAGCTCAGCGCTATAGTTCTCGATAGTATTAAACCACTGAAGTCGAAGGACTGAACCAACCCTCCAAGATCCCCCAGAAAGGAAAGAGGGACGAAGGAAATCTTATAAGGCCCCTTAGAAGGTCAACTTATCAACTCAAATACCATTGAGTGGGCACATTTCTAAGAGTGCCCCTTTAAACCAGGGCTGTCAAATTCCAGCCCCCATGTATAGCGGGCCTGCAATTCCCAGAACACTTTGAATGCGATAGAAGGCCAGAGAATCATGGGAGCTGTAGTTCAGCAAGATCTGGGGAGGCGTCAGAGTTTGACATCCCTGCTTTAACCATTCCCAAACAAATTCATCTGTTATCCCAGACTGCAACTCCCAGCAGTGGATGATATCTCTGCCACGTCGCTGATTTTATTTTCTTCATTAAAATCAGGGCCGGATTAACATAGGGGCAGATGGAGCAGCAGCTCCAGACCCATGCCCCAGAATAGGCCCAGAGAAAGGACAACTATGTCTGCATTGATGGGCATTTGGACCCCTTTATCTCCAGCTCCATAGAAGCTACCAGGTCAGCTGAGGTATCACTGGAAAGGCCAGAGCATGGCCTTTCTAATGATACCAAAAATGACCAGATTTTATGTAACAATAAATATAAAATAATAAAAAAAACATTCTTTCTCACACAGCAACATTTTTCACTTTTCAATTATAAAGGGAACAATGATGCTGCACCAACTCACCATCTCAAGTGTGGAGGTGATGGCACAATCCGTTACTACGAATTGTTACATCAAAAACCTAAACCGCCGCACTGCAGCGAAGTGCACTGGGTGGGACTTTGGAACCCTGTGTCACTAATCTTTCCACCTCACAAGATCAAGTGAGGCGTCATTGGACAGGTAAGAGTCTGGCCTTTGCATTGATATCAAACGTGACCATGTAAAATCGAAAAGAAAAGAAAAAATAAGAAAACCTTTTTTATTTACTTATTTGTAGTTCCAAAGCGATGGCATTGTCCATTTGTCACGTATAAAATGAGCAACACCACTGCCATTACTCCCTTCTCATTTCCCACACTGGGAGCAAGTTTAGTATTTCATACATATATTATTCATAAAACACCGTCCTCCCAAACACAAGGGAAATATTTCATTTTTTTTTCTTCTTTTTTTTTTTTGGTTAAAATTGTATATTTTCTCATAAAAATACAGTAACCGTGTCCCAATTCAGATTTTTTTAACACAAATTTCCTATAGAATATATAACTACAAAGGTCTTGATGATAAAATGTGAATAAATAATTATACACATTGAAATCTGAATGGAAATTTCCTCACACAGTATCTGTCTGGTTAGGCTGGGGTCAGACCAGCGCACTTTTAACGTGCGTTCTGGCGCACATAATTACGGCCGCACTAGCAGTAGATGACGGGCAATGACGGCCAATATACGATGTACGGCCGCACAAAAGTCCGGCCGTGCAACGCAAGTGGAATTTGAACGCATTTTTCTGAGAACGCTGAACCGCTAGTACTGACGTACTGAGTGCGCTGCGGCGGCATAGCGGCGTGTGTGCGTGATTAGGAGATGTCAGACACTGCTAATGTCCAGCCTACATAACGTCCAGACGCAAAAAGAGTTTTATTGACGATCCGTACAAAATCACGCCCGAAAATGCGCGTCGTCTGACTGTTTTTGCGCATTCCGTGAAAAAATACGTCAATGCGTTCGGACGCACTTTTTCACGTTCGCGGGAAAAATGCTTTCGTCTGACCCTAGCCTTAGATATAGCCGTATCTGCGCTACTAAATAACCTAAAATATGTTTTCATTTCACTAAATTCCAAAGGAACCCCATCAAAATATTCAGCTCCAGCCCATAGAGATCTTAATACGGCCCTGATTAAAATGTAACATTAAAGGGCATTTTTCTACACAATGTGTCATTTGTATTAATGACGGTTTGTATCTGTGCTTGAAACGTTTTTATGTTATCTTGGAAAGCTACTCGTTACATTTTGAGTGACGGCAGTCGAGCGCTACGTTTTGTGGATCTCTAGGGTGTTAACGATGAAAATTACTGGAAAATAATGAGATCCTGCCCAGGCATTCACCATTTTTGTCACAGTACGCAGGTTACTCGAGGTATATACCAGGAATATCTTTGAAGCTGCGTGGGATATTTATTGACATTATGCAATCTATAATTAAGCCGTAGCACTTCAGATCCGCCTGATGTGGAGTAATTGCCTTAGTATCGAGGCATTTGCTCCATCACCGGCCGCACAGCTTTCTGTGGTCTGCTGGATCGCGGCACGAGACAGGCCATGATGGATCTGGCAGCCCGGTGAAATGTCTGCGGTATTAACCGCACGCTACTCTCGCATCTCTTATTCATGATATTAGCGGACAGGCAAGAAAAAAAGAAAATAAAAGCCCAGAGTTCTATGAAAACCTGACATTAACCTTCCGGATTCTGCTTAGACACGGCTGTCGAGATGCAGAGTTATTTCCAGGACACAGGGGTCTGCTGGGTTCCTTTACAATGCACGTCGGCGCGGGGTTCATCCCTCTTCTTCGCGTGAGCTGCATTGAATGTATTTAGATGCTGCAGCATTCCAGTTGATTTCACTGCTGAGTCGCTGAAGGGTTTTGAAAGTTGACACATAGGGGGTTATTCAGTAACAGTGGCGTCACAAGGGGGGGTGGGGGTGCGGCCCGCACCGGGTGACACCACCCCCTAGGAAGACACTCTTAAATAAATAAATCTATATTATTATTTTATTTTTATTTTTTTACACAAAAATATTTTACCAGGAAGGATACATTGAGATTTCTCTCATTTTCAAGTATGTCCTGGGTAGGCAAGGCCTAGGCTGGCACTTACCAGGGGACAGCAAAAAAACTACCACTAAAGGGGATATTCACAGAGCACCAAAATGACGCAGACATTTCAGTGTTCTGTTGTTCCCCGCACTTTGGGGAATCAAATTTCCCCGGTGAATTCACCACAGGGTCCCTGAAGTGAGGAAATCAGCCACCGAATGCTGCCGCAAACCCGTCACCCGCTGTTTTCAGAAACCTACTAAATGAAAATGTCTGGAATTAACATATAAGATCCTATGAATGTTAAAGAAAAGAACAAAACGCTATTAGAAAGAAAAAAAATTTGGAATTTTGTTTTTGAAAAATGCCTAATAGATACTACGAAAAGAAAATCAATAAATAAAGAGACATTTTACTACAGATTAATGGAATAAACGTTTTATTAGATATTGGGTAAAAACGGGAATATTTTTAACATTGAAACCTATGGGATTTGTCTGAATAAACCTGCCGAATGAAACCACCGAACAGCAGGGCATTTCTCTGCTGTTCGGTGTCTCTGAATAGATTAACCATTACTTCTCTTTGGGGACTTTCACTGCCTTCGAACAGGCACTGTACTTGTGTGACGCCACTGTTCACTAAGCCCCAAACTTGCCACCGAATTGCACTGAATGGTGAATTTCACCGTATGGTGCAATTTTGTGACAGTTCATCTATTCAGAAAGTATTTGGCGAATTGACAGCGAAATACAGTGCAGATTGCTGCAATTCAGCGATCCTCGGCAGCAGTGAAATTGTCCCACAGAGACCTAATGACTAATCTATTCACAGAACGCCGAACTGCACCGAAGTGTCAGTGAAATGCCCTGATTTTCAGTTCGACGGGCTTTAACCACTTGGCTGCTATGGACGCGCTCAGCGCGTCCAGCCAAGTGGTTCTCCTGTGCTACGGACGCGCTCAGCGCGTCCGAGCACAGGAGGCTGCAATCCGCCGGATTCCGGCGGATTGCTGCGCCCCCCCGGTGCGGGCTGACATCTTGGATGTCAGCCCAGCACTCGGGAGCCCGGCGGGGACATTAGATGTCATCGCGGCGACGCGATGACATCGAATTCAGGCGCCCCCCCGCATGTGCGGAGGAGGCGCCAGAAAGGGAGGGGGGAGGTCCTTCAGACCTCTCTCCCTCCCGATCGCCGGGGAGCAGCGGGTTAATACAGGCACCGCTTGGAAGGGCACAGCCTGCCCTTCCAAACGGTGGCTCTCATTAACCCCTGGGGAGCCGGATCACGAATCGGCGCTGAAAAGCGCCGGTTCGTGATCCTTTCCCGGAGCTGGCCGACATCTTGGATTCGGCCAAGCCTCCGGGAACTCCCCCTGAGGACTGGCGTCATCATGCATAGCAATTTTTTATTTTATTTTTTTTGTTAATGCAGCAATATTGTTCCCATGTCAATTATAATGTGAACAATGATGCTGCACTAACGATTTTTGTATGCGGTGCGTTTGTTAAAAATCGCGTAATTTCCCCCCAAAAAAAATGTAACGAGACCCCATCTCTAATTTTTTTAACAAGCGCACCCCATACAAAATATAACCGCAATTGCTCGCATGTTAAAATGTGAAAAAAATACACTTTACACGTTGTAAATTATTGAAAATTCATATTTTATTGCATTTTTTGTTATAATATACAGACAGGTCATGACGTATACATATAATAATGACATATTATTAATCTGCCGAGTCTGACGGAAAGAACGATATATAATATGTCTGGGTCATATACTAAAATAAGCCTTCAAAACGCATTTAAACATGAGCAAAACTGGTAAATATGACCTCAGCACAGAGGCGTGAAACGCCTCTGCAGCGAAAGGGTTAAACAAACGAATCCCACAGTATTCAATGTAAAAAAAATATTATTGTTTCTTTTTATTTTTTATATTCAACCGCTTATTCTTTTCATTTTCAGCAAAAAAATACTTTTTTTTTATTTATTATTTGGAATTTTTCTTTAGTTTTTTTTAGGCGAAATGTTTGATTTCCGATTGTTTTTTATTTTATCTTTTTTATTCTGTAACAGATCGTTTGATTGTTTTTTTTATAAGGGCTTTTTTTATTATTTCCACCCATTTTCATGCACTTTTATCGTTTTAAACGTCTTTTAAGGAATAGCAGAGTTGTGTTTTTTTTCTGCAGTCTGGCAACGTTCGGCAGTCAGATCAGCACTCCTCGGGAAGCGTTAAGCGGGTTGACTGGCGGTCTTCGGCGACCCTGCGGGGAATACTGAATTCACCGCAGGGTCGGCAAACTTGAATCGCCGGAGCGCACCGAAGCACTCGTATCGAGAAAGCACCAAAATCTCACAGAAATTTTGGTACTTTCTGAATAACCCCTATAATATCATCACTTTGGGGTTATAAAGCTGTCCCGTGACGCTGCACACTTCTTGTGCCAGGTACATTGCTCGTGTGCTGCAGTCATTCTACTGCCTATTTTTGGGACCTTTGCGCTCCAGTCTTTGTCCTGCTCATTTCTCCACATTCAGGAGTCCTTTGTTCTGTCACCACTGAACTTGGGGCTTGATTCAATCCAGCTGGATCTCTGAAATTTACCGACTTGTCTACTGCAATTTGGCTAGTTTTCGATATAGCGCCACGCTGGCATTTCGATTCCTGTATCTCAGGAACCATACGTGCCACAGGTCAGGACAAAATCAAATGGCACACTGACCACAGTCACTTCTCTCAAATATCTAGGTATGTGGTTAGACCCAAATCTATCTTTTGGCCCCACATCGAAAAACTCTCATCTAAACTTTACCCCAAACTAGATGCCCTGTACAGAAACAAATCCTGCCTGAGCCCCGCGGTAAGAAAACAGATTGTACAACAAATGCTTATGCCAGCCATTGAATACGGAGATGTAGTGTATGTAGCCGCCCCGCAAACACACCTTCAGAAACTTACTACATTGTATAACTCATTCTGTCGCTTTGTGCTACAATGTAACTACATGACCCACCATTGTGACATGTTAAAAGAGCTAAACTGGCCGTCGCTGGAATCTAGACGCACCCTTCACCTTTCCAACCTGGTGTTTAAGAGCTTTTCTGGGAAGCTACCACCCTACCTGAATATGCTGCTTCCCCCAGCAGCTCCCTCATCCTATAACCTCCGATCCAGGACCAGCACCTTACTTGCAATACCACAATACAAAAAGAAAGTGTCTCGATCCTCATTTTCCTACAGAGCACCACAAATATGGAATAACCTCCCAGACGCCATCAAATCTTCCCCCAGTCTAAAGTCCGTTAAGAGCTCCCTATTAACATACCTCAATACGAAATGCACCTGTAAACATGTAACATAGTGACTATATACAGAATGCACCTGTAAACATGTAACATAGTGACTATATACAGAATGCACCTGTAAACATGTAACACAGTGACTATATACAGAATGCACCTGTAAACATGTAACACAGTGACTATATACAGAATGCACCTGTAAACATGTAGCATAGTGAGTATATACAGAATGCACCTGTAAACATGTAACACAGTGACTATATACAGAATGCACTTGTAAACATGTAACACAGTGACTATATACAGAATGCACCTGTAAACATGTAACATAGTGACTATATACAGAATGCACCTGTAAACATGTAACACAGTGACTATATACAGAATGCACCTGTAAACATGTAACACAGTGACTATATACAAAATGCACTTGTAAACATATAACACAGTGACTATATACAGAATGCACCTGTAAACATGTAACATAGTGAGTATATACAGAATGCACAGTCCTCTCCTCCTGTTTCCAACCCCAACCCTCCTAGATTGTGAGTTCCTACGGGAATAGGGCCCTCATCTCCTCCTGTACTGTTTGTCAAATGTTGTTCAATGTATTGTAACCCTGTCTATACTGTGCTTATTGTACAGCGCTGCGGAATATGCTGGCGCTTTATAAATAAAGAATAATAATAATAATGCACTTGTAAACATATAACACAGTGACTATATACAGAATGCACCTGTAAACGTGTAACATAGTGAGTATATACAGAATGCACCTGTAAACATGTAACATAGTGAGTATATACAGAATGCACTTGTAAACATATAACACAGTGACTATATACAGAATGCACCTGTAAACATGTAACATAGTGACTATATACAGAATGCACCTGTAAACATGTAACACAGTGACTATATACAGAATGCACTTGTAAACATATAACACAGTGACTATATACAGAATGCACCTGTAAACATGTAACATAGTGAGTATATACAGAATGCACTTGTAAACATATAACACAGTGACTATATACAGAATGCACCTGTAAACATGTAACATAGTGAGTATATACAGAATGCACCTGTAAACATGTAACACAGTGACTATATACAGAATGCGCCTGTAAACATGTAACATAGTGACTATATACAGAATGCACCTGTAAACATGTAACATAGTGACTATATACAGAATGCACCTGTAAACATGTAACATAGTGACTATATACAGAATGCGCCTGTAAACATGTAACTCAGTGACTATATACAGAATGTGCCTGTAAACATGTAACATAGTAACTATATACAGAATGCACCTGTAAACATGTAACATAGTGACTATATACAGAATGCACCTGTAAACATGTAACACAGTGACTATATACAGAATGCACCTGTACACATGTAACACAGTGACTATATACAGAAAGCGCCTGTAAACATGTAACACAGTGACTATATACAGAATGCACCTGTACACATGTAACACAGTGACTATATACAGAAAGCGCCTGTAAACATGTAACACAGTGACTATATACAGAATGCACCTGTAAACATGTAACACAGTGACTATATACAGAAAGCGCCTGTAAACATGTAACACAGTGACTATATACAGAATGCACCTGTACACATGTAACATAGTGACTATATACAGAATGCACCTGTAAACATGTAACATAGTGAGTATATACAGAATGCACCTGTAAACATGTAACATAGTGAGTATATACAGAATGCACCTGTAAACATGTAACACAGTGACTATATACAGAATGCGCCTGTAAACATGTAACACAGTGACTATATACAGAATGCACCTGTAAACATGTAACATAGTGACTATATACAGAATGCACCTGTAAACATGTAACACAGTGACTATATACAGAATGCACCTGTAAACATGTAACACAGTGACTATATACAGAATGCACCTGTAAACATGTAACATAGTGGCTATATACAGAATGCACCTGTAAACATGTAAGACAGTGACTATATACAGAATGCACCTGTAAACATGTAACATAATGACTTTATTTCCTACATATTTATTTTTCTGTTAATCTGTATATTTGGTTTTGTGTTACTATCTTGCATTTTATTACTTTGTATTTCTGTAACACTTCAATGTTCTTGAACCCAGGACATACTTGAAAACGAGAGAAATCTCAATGTATCCTTCCTGGTAAAATCCTTTTAATAAATAAAAATAAATAAATAAAATGAGGTGTCCTTGGGAAGCCCAGAGTCTGGCCTCTCCAATGGGATCAAAGCCATGTAAACTTAAAAATATAATTTTTTTTTATATAAAATCCCTCCCCCCGAAGCAGCAGAATTATCTGTTTTTTAATTCTTTATTTTAAGGTTTTTACCCCTAACCCGGGTCGAGCGATTCGTGGGAAGACCCTCCGCGATCAAGGCCAGGCATCGCACGGGGAGGGGAGAGGCCCAAGGAGCACAACAGATGCCAGGGGTTTATTATTTTAATCTGCATCAAAAAGTCTCTTTCTAGATTTTTTAGGATCTTTTAGGCATTTTTCAGTTTTTTTTTCGCAAACTCTTTTTCTGTTTTTTTCTTTTTTCTGTAACAGCCCTTTTTATTATCATTCATTAGATCTTATATGTAAATTCCAGACATTTTCGTTCAGTAGGTTTTTTTTTGCAAACAGCGTTTCAATTTTGACACTTTCGAGCGTTTTCTTTGTTGGTTTTTGTTTTTTTTCTACCCCGTTCGTCAGCCTGATGGCTTTTTCTGGCGGCTGGTCTGCGCTGTGATTACCGGCTCGGCGGCTTTTTGCGGCGGTTTTCGGTAGGTTTTTCGGGGGGGTTTTCCCTGCACTCCGGGGACCCTGCGGTGAATACTGAATTCACCGCAGGGTGGGGAACTTTGATTCCCTGAAGTGCGGGTCAGCGACATTTCGATGCTCTCTGAATAACCCCCTACCGTCTCTCCGACGCATGAAAGTTATGCACGCTATGCAATTTGCATAAGAAGCTCCAGAAACGTCCGCATTCCATAGAATTTGAGCTGAAGAGGAGGAGCAGCCAATGGAGAAAAGGTGAGTATTTAACATAAAATGAAATTAAGATCAAAATAAATAATTGGGCAGATGTTGTTGTAAAAAAAAAAAAAAGGTCTGGGGGGGTTTCTTGAATAGAGTGTTCCTTTAATGAAGCTTCTCCTGCCATCATTTGAGTCTGACTTTTTGGAATGCCAAAGTTTGTCCTAGTTGCAAAAACGGTGATTTTTGCTGGTGTTTGCAACTACTGCAAACACCATCACTTACCGTATAACCCCCCCCCCCTGTGACTTCCCTCTGAGATTATTTCTACGTTTTAAAGAAACCGGCGGATGTGGGTGCACAGCGGGGCCTACTATAGGCTGGGGTCAGACGAGCGCACTGATCACGTCCGTGTTGCCGCACATTTGTACGTCCGTTATAGCATATAAATATGACCAATGGAGCCCCAAACACAAAGTACGTCCACACGAAACTGCGGACGCACAACGGACGCGGCAAACGGACGCAGGTTAGGCAAGAACGTAAATCCGCTAGAACGGACGCACAGAGCGCGCTGCGCCGCATAGCTTTGTGCGTGAGTGATGGAACGTAGTCAGACGGGCTGCATTTATACCTCCAGCATTTTGACGGACAAAATGTTTTTCATGTTAATTTATTTTCCCTTCTACATCCGTCAAAAATAACATCAGTCACAAAAAGGACTGTGTGGCCACTACCTTGTCGTCAGTCAGAAAGGACGTCCGTTGTGCATCGACGCACAGTCCGCACAGAATGCGCTCGTCTGACACTAGCCTTAAGCCATTCCATGCGAGACCTTCATAACGTGCACAGCCCTGACAGCACTTACGGAACTATTTCTACATATATAAAGAGAAAACCTGACTTCCAATTAGATCCCGCTAAATATATCCAGGATTTGTCTTAAGGCAGAAATAGCTGCTGATACAAAACTTCTTTAATTGAAAAGAAATCCCCGAATCTCGGTGATGAGAGCCAAGTCCACATCTCGCATTTCGACAGCGTGAAAATTCTGAGCAACGGGTGACAAATCCAGCTGTAATACGAGGCGCTTCTGCCTGAACGTCGCTATTCTAGGAGAGGTGTGGAAATTAGCCCGAGGGGATTTTACCCTGAGTTCTGGTGGATAAACCCTGCATTACCGGGAGTCTCTACATACAGGGGGAGCATCGGGATCTGAAATGCTTGAGCAATGGGCACCACAAGCATTTTGGATTCTTACAGTTTTTTTCATTAGTCCCTGGAGGGGAGGAGGGACGTGACAGGAAGGCCATGAGGGATACGCTGCACAGCGCCACGGAGGCAATGCAGCTCAGTGCAAGACATGCTGTGCAGTGCCAGCAGGGACATGCTGCACAGCACGTGGGACATGCTGCAAAGCACCTGCGCTGGGCATGTTTCACAGTGCCACAGAGGCGCATGCAGCGCAGTGTGGGACATGCTGCACAGCACCTGCAAGGGACCTGCTGCACAGTGCCTGCAAGGTACATGCTGCACAGTGCCAGCGAGGGACATGCTGTACAGTGCCTGTGAGGGACATGCTGCACAGTGCCAGCAAGGGACATGTTGGCTGCACTGTGCCTGCGAGGGACATGCTGCACAGTGCCAGGAAGGTACATGCTGCACAGTGCCAGGAAGGTACATGCTGCACAGTGCCAGCGAGGGACATGCTGCACAGTGCCTGCGAGGGACATGCTGCACAGTGCCAGCAAGGGACATGCTGCACAGTGCCAGGAAGGTACATGCTGCACAGTGCCTGCGAGGGACATGCTGCACAGTGCCTGCGAGGGACATGCTGCACAGTGCCAGCAAGGGACATGCTGGCTGCACTGTGCCTGCGAAGGACATGCTGCACAGTGCCAGGAAGGTACATGCTGCACAGTGCCAGGAAGGTACATGCTGCACAGTGCCTGCGAGGGACATGCTGCACAGTGCCTGCGAGGGACATGCTGCACAGTGCCAGCAAGGGACATGCTGGCTGCACTGTGCCTGCGAGGGACATGCTGCACAGCACCTTCAATGGAAATGCAGCACAGTGCCTGCAAGAGACATGCCACACAATGCCTGCAAGTGAAATGCCACACAATGCCTGCAAGCGACATGCCACACAGCTGCCTGCAATGGACATGCCGCACAGTGCCTGAAAGGGACATGTCACACAGCGCTTTCAATGGAGATGCCACACAGTGCCTGCAAGTAACATACCACACAGCGCCAGCGAGGGACATGCCGCACAGTGCCTGCGAGGGATATGCTGCACAGTGCCTGCGAGGGACATGACGCACAGCACCTGCGAGAGACATGCCGCACAGCACCTTCGAGGGACATACTGCACAGCACCATCGAGGGACATGCTGCACAGCACCTGCGTGGGACATGCTGCACAGCACCTGCACAGTGCATGTTTTACAGTGCCACAGAGGTGCATGCAGCGCAGTGTGGGACATGCTGCACAGCGCCTGCAAGGGACATGCTGCACAGTGCCTGCAAGGAACATGCTGCACAGCAGCTGCGCGGTGCATGTTTCACAGAGCCACAGAGGCACATGCAGCGCAGTGTGGGACATGCTGCACAGCACCTACAAGGGACATGCTGCACAGCGCCTGCAAGGGACATGCTGCACAGCGCTTGCAAGGGACATGCTGCACAGCGCCTGCAAGGGACATACTGCACAGCGCCTGCAAGGGACATACTGCACAGCGCCTGCAAGGGACATGCTGCACAGTGCCTGCAAGGACATGCTGCACAGTGCCTGCAAGGACATGCTGCACAGTGCCTACGAGGGACATGCTGCACAGTGCCAGCGAGGGACATGCCGCACAGTGCCTGCGAGAAACATGTCACACAGCACCTTCAATGGAGATCCCACACAGTGCCTGAAAGGAACATACCGCACAGCGCCAGTGAGGGATATGCCGCACAGCGCCAGCAAGGGACATATCACACAGCACCAGCAAGGGACATGTCACACAGTGCCTGCGAGGGACATGCCACAAAGTGCCTGCGAGGGACATGTTGCCCAGTGCCTGCGAGGGACATGTCGCACAGTGCCTGCGAGGGACATGCCGCAGAGTGCCTGCGAGCGACATGCCGCAGAGTGCCCGCGAGGTAAATGCCACACGTGCCTGCAAGAGGCATGCTTCACATTGCCTGCGAGGGACATGCTGCACAGTGCCTGTGAGTGACATGCCACACAGTGCCTGCGAGGGACTTGCTGCACAGTGCCTGCTAGGGACATATCGCACAGTGCCTGCGAGGGACATGCCGCACAGTGCCTGCCAGAGACATGCCACACAGTGCCTGTGAGTGACATGCCACACAGTGCCTGTGAGGGACATGCCGCACAGTGCCTGCGAGGGACATGCCGCACAGTGCCTGCGAGGGACATGTCGCAGATCGCTTGCAAGGGACATGCCACACAGTGCCTGTGAGGGACATGTCGCACAGAAATGCCATCTTTGGGCATTATGCTCACAGGTCTAAAACGTTGGTGGCACCTTCTGCAGTCCAAAAGCAAACAAAATTCATTTGCAGCAAACAAATTTCATTTGCTTTTGGGTTGCAGATCTAGATATCTTGATATCGGGACACCAGATGGTGCCTTTGAAGCCCCAGATATCTCGATCTCAGTAGTGAAGGGGTTAAGCAGGCAAATCCAATAGGTTTCAATGTAATAAATGGAATATTTCTATTTTTTACTTTAAAAGACCATTTATTATTTTTACTTTTTACAAAAGCCTTTTTTAATTTTTTTTTAAAGACCTTTTTTGTATTGTTTTTATTTTTTAAAGCCTTTTTTTAATAATTTTTTTAACAGACCTTTTTATAATTTTTTTAATTAACTTTTCTTTATTACCTGGACACAATTTTACTGTGATTTTATCGATTTAACCTCCTAATGGGGAATAGGAGACTTCTTTTTCTTATCACCACTGTCCGATCACTTCTTAAATGACTTCGATTTCATCAAAATACAGTGACCATTCTCTAAATAGTCAATTCGCCAAATTTTCGATGAAGTGAGGCGAAACGCGCCGAAATGACAAGCACAGGAATTGAGCACAATTTCAATGCTTTGTGAATAGACTCCAAAGTCTCTGCACGTCGGTTGACCGGTTCACTACATGCACTGACTGATTAAACTCCATCCTGCATATGCACCATTGATTAATCAGTGATTAGCATCCGGGATGTGTTTGCTCAGCCGCAAATACACAGATTTCTAACAAGCCCAACATGATGGAAATCTAAAAGATTGGAAGGTACACTGGACATTAAACCGAGATAGAAACCTAGGGCTCTATCAGCTGGTGTGAGCTAAAACGCCAACGCTACATGAAAAATCTAACGCGAGTCGCTAAAAGGTAGCGCCTGAAAACCCACCAACAGATCACCTTGTGCGCGGTAGTCCGTGTACAAGATTCATTAGCGCGCGCTAGGGAAACGCTAAGACCCGGCCTGAGAACCAGCGCTAATGCATTGTATGGTTAAAAATAAAAAGCGTTCTGGTGCAAAAAAGCCTTGTTTTTAAAAAAGAAAAGGAACTCCAAATTTTGCCTGAAAAAATCCAGAAAAATACCTAATAAATTCAAAAAATCCAATAAATACAAAGGCTTTTTGCTGCGGATTAAAAAAAATAAACGGTTGAATAAAAAAAGAATAAAAACGATAACATTGTTTTACATTGAATCCTATGGGCTTCGCACACGGCAAGTTTTCCTATACAATGCATCTTCTCATGTTTCCCCGCAGCGTGCCGGTTTTCCTATACAATGCATCTTCTCCTGTTTCCCCCGCAGCGCGACGGTTTAACCATACAATGCATCTTCTCACGTTTCCCCCGCAGCGCGCCGGTTTAACCATACAATGCATCTTTTACACGTAAACTACATCCAGCGAGCCGAGAGACAACTGCGCCGCATTCCTTTCAATCGCCTGTTAATTTTTGGCGAGGACGTTTTTTTTCCCTTTTTTCTCCCTTTTCCGTCAGTTAACACCAGGGTTGAGAAGTAGGTAAATTTTTGCAATTAGCGTCGGCGTTAAAATCATCGCCGGGACCAAACGATCTGTTGGTTAGAATAGTGAAAGTGCGCTGTAGCGCTGCTCGTGTTAAGTATAGGTCGCGGTAAGTACAGTAAGCTCGCAGCGAAGAATCGTTAATTACCGCGCGCTAAGTGGTTTTCGCCGTGTGTAGCGAGAGGCAAACGATCTGTTAGTCTGGCGTTAGCAGGGTCGGCCCAAGACACTGTTCTGCCAGGTTCCAAGGATTAAATGCTGCCCCCCTTCAAAAAAAAAAAACATGTGCCACGTGTGAGCGTATCCCAGAGCTCCACAGCAATAAAACGCACAGTAATGTGTGTATTTGAGCGTATCACAGAGCTCTACAGCAATAAAACGCACAGTAATGTGTGTATATGAGCGTATCAGAGCTCCACAGCAATAAAACGCACAGTAATGTGTGTATTTGAGCGTATCACAGAGCTCTACAGCAATAAAACGCACAGTAATGTGTGTATATGAGCATATCAGAGCTCCACAGCAATAAAACGCACAGTAATGTGTGTATTTGAGCGTATCAGAGCTCCACAGCAATAAAACGCACAGTAATGTGTGTATTTGAGCGTATCACAGAGCTCTACAGCAATAAAACGCACAGTAATGTGTGTATATGAGCATATCAGAGCTCCACAGCAATAAAACGCACAGTAATGTGTGTATATGAGCATATCAGAGCTCCGCAGCAATAAAACGCACAGTAATGTGTGTATTTGAGCGTATCACAGAGCTCTACAGCAATAAAACGCACAGTAATGTGTGTATATGAGCGTATCAGAGCTCCACAGCAATAAAACGCAAAGTAATGTGTGGTGTGCCTAGTTGAGGCCAAAAATGCTGCCCCTGGGAAATTGCTGCCTGGAGCCATGGCTCCAATTGGCCCCATGGACGGGCTGCCCCTGGGCGCTAGACTGAATTTTCCTTTACGCGAAGACAGGCTAATGCTAGGGTTAGCTCACACCAGCTGATAGAGCCCCTAATGTTTGGGGTCTTTAATCTCTCCCGCATGCAGTTTTTAGATCTGTGTGAATAGAACCGCGACCCTTGCTCCTTTGTGTAGAACTCTTTGTGATGCCTAAACACCGCTAACGCTCAACTCCAATTGATAATTCAGAGGAAAAGAATGGGAAGAAATGAAATAATATGCAAATAGAGGTCTGCGCTTTATGCAGAATCAGTACCATTTATATATCCCCCCTCCCCCGCCCCGTTCTGTTTCTTTAAAATTCACATTACAGGGAGTGTAAGGTCACACCATCCCAATTAATAGCTTTTATTTTTGTTCTGCATAAGATTTAAACTTACCCCCGGGAGGACCTGAAGCTTATCTGTGCAGAATTCTTACGTTACGATGAGGGAAAGCTGCGAGTTACTCTAATGGCGAGGGAATAAATAATACAGGGGTGAAACAGGAAAACCGTTTTGTCGGAATTCTACACCGATCAGCCACAACAATAAAACCTGCCTGCCTAATACCGTGCTGGTCCCCCTCGTGCTGATGCGTCGACGCATGGACTCCCCAAGCCCACTGAACGTGTCCTGTGGCATCAAAACATTAGCAGCAGATCCTTTAAGTCCTGCACGTTGCACGATGGGGCCTCCATGAATGGGATTTGTTGTTCCGGCACATCCCACAGATGCTCGATAGGATTGAGATTCGGGGAATTTGGAGGCCGAGGCAACACCTTGAAATCTTGTCATGTTCCTCAAACCATTCCTTTTGCTGAAATTGCAGATACGGCGAAATTCACCATTTGGTGCAATTCGGTGACAAATTCTGAGCCTAGTGAATCTATAAGGGGTATTCAGAGAGTACCGAAATGTCACTGACATTTCGGTGCTCTCTCGTTCCCCACAGTTCCCTGCGCGTCGGGGAAATCAAAGTTCCCCACCCTGCGGCGAATTCATCATTCACCGCAGGGTCCCCGGGGTGCAGGGAAAACCCGCTGCAAACCCGCTGATCACCCATCGAAAACCCGCCAGAACTGCCGCAAAAAACAGACCGAACACGCCAGGAAAAAACGAAGAGCCACCGATCACAGCGCAGAGCAGCCGCCGTAAAAAGTCGACGAGCTGACGAACGGTGTAAAAAAACAGCAAAACAATGCGATTGAAAGTGTCGAAAATGTCTGGAATTTACATTAAGATCATATGAATGATAATAAAAAGGGCTGTTACAGAAAAAACGCTTTAAAAAAAAAAGGAAAAAAATTCTCGCAAAAATCCCCAAAAATGCCTAAAAGATCCTAAAAAAAAATAATACAGGAGACTTTTTGCTGTAGATTAAAAGAATAAACGGTTTATTAGATATTGTGATAAAACGGGAATATTTTTAACATTGAAGCCTATGGGATTCTCCTGAATAAACCTGCCGAATGAAACCACCGAACATCAGGGCATTTCACTGACATTTCTCTGCTGTTCGGTGTCTGTGAATAGATTAATCATTACTTCTCTATGGGGGATTTCACTGCCGCCGAACAGGCACCGTACCATAAAATTTGGCAAACTGCCTGCTCTCTGAATAGCTCCCTGTTCGGTGACATTTCGGGGCCAGATCGTCTCTCTCTGAATAACCCCTAGTGATCTTTACCGTCGTTTGCATCAGTGGTGAACTTTGTGCCAAGACAGTGGATAGTGAGTAGCCATTTCTGTGAATGTCGTTGACTCCCTCAGCCCCCACAGTTATGTTTAGTGAATTGAGGCCATTGACATTCACCAAGAAAATGAACATTTGTACGTGGCGCAATACTCTTCAGAAGCCAAGACCAAAAAGGAGGCCGGGACACATCTACGTCTGGTTATGAGTCGGACATGCCAGATCTGTGCCGCCAATTAGCTTTTCTTATAATCGCACGTGAATAAAGTCGATAATCCGCGGCTGCCTCTATTTTCATAATTTTATTGCAGATATTTAATAATGAGATGAAGCCATGCACTGATTACTTGCTCATAACACAATGTGAAATTGGTGTAAAGATGACAACTCAAGCAAAAAGACTCGGCAACAAAAGCGTAAAACATTCCTCCCCTGGGAAGTGCCTGGTGAAGGACGATCCGCGACATGTTTTCAGTTGTTCATTTTCTACATAATTTGGCTAACATACAATGAATGGCAAAACAGGAGAACGGGCAGTACAATGTCGGAGGATCTATTACATGCACGGTCGCTCTACCGTCGCAGTATATGTGGCTAAATGTACACTTAACGCTTGGATTTAGTCATTCGGCTAAACTGTAATTAGTAAAGGCCTCGTTACTGCAAACGTACCGCATGCTTAGGATTAAAGTAAAAGACCGAGACATCTAATACCTAGAAAGAATGTTCAATCAGCATCTCGAGACCATTTGAAGTCCAGAGTTTGGAGGGAAACAGGAGAGGAGGCTCTAGAATTGGGCAAAATAGGCAGTCGCCTAAGGTCGCACTCCAACAGGGGCCTCGCCTAATGCAGCTTGTGGATAATGCCACGTCAAATTCATTTGCAAATGACACTGCACACAAATACACTGCTACATTCCAGGGATCAACCTATTATCAGGCAGTTTGCAGTAAATTACTGATAATCGGTATCGGATGTTAACTTCGACAATACTACACATAGCATGCCGAGGTGGCTCGCTTCTGCCACGGCACTTAAGTTCCTACAGCTCGGTGCCAATCTGGGTTTTATCGCACAGCAGGGTGACATTTCGGATGCTAGCCCTTGCTGTGGAACTTCTCCCTGCTCACTGACATCATCGCACAGTCAGAAACGGGGCTTCCCTCACACCCAGCAGGGAATTCCCTATGCAGGAGCCGTAAGGGTATTTGGACCCATCTATCGCCGGTGCTGTATGTCTATTAGGATCACATGAGGTATCATTGGAAAGGCCAGGGTCTGACCTTTCCATTGATATCACACATGACCATATTGCGCATGCAAATGAGGAAATTAAATAAGTAAAAAAAAAATAATAATATTTTTTATTTTTCATTTTTAATTTTGAATTAATATAGAGCATTTTATGAATTTCCCCATATGTGGAATTTCCCCACACGGTGCAATTTCGGGGCCATTCGGCGACATTTCGGCGCTCTGTGAATAATCCCTACAGAGTAAAATCTTTCCTTAACTAAACATACAAGAGAAAAACAAAGCACATGTAAGATATCAGCAACATCAAATAAACACAATAAGGACATTTCAATTTTTGGTGGTACTGGCCCTTTAAATGAGATAACGGAGGTTGGTGGGATTATTGGTTTAAATTAGGGTTGCACCGATACCGATACTAGTATCGGTATCGGGGCCGATACTGGGTACTGCAGGAGTACTTGGTACTCGTGCAGTACCCCCCGATATTTTTTTCCGATACCGGAAGCCGGCATTGAGCCGGCTTGCCGGCATCCGAGGGGCTGCGGCAGCTGTCCGAATGCTCTATCGGCATTCGGACAGCCGCCCTGGAGCTCTCTGCGATACTTACCTTCCTGGGCGCCGCCGGGAATGTCTCCGCGCGTGCGCTCGTTGGAAGGACCCCAGCCGCGACCACGTGGGACCATGTGATCACGGCTGGGGTCCTTCCAACGAGCGCACGCGCGGAGACATTCCCGGTGGCGCCCAGGAAGGTAAGTATAAACACACTAAGCAGCTGCAGGGCCTGTCTGAATGCAGATAGAGCATTCAGACAGGCCCTGCAGCTGCTCTCCGCGATGATACTTACCTTCCTGGGCGACGCCGGGAAAGTTTCCCCGCGCGCGCTCGTTGGAAGGACCCCAGCCGTGATCACATGGTCCCACGTGGTCGCGGCTGGAGTCCTTCCAATGAGCGCGCGCGCGGAGACATTCCCGGCGGCGCCCAGGAAGGTAAGTATCATTGGGGGGGTCCCTGAGCTGGGGGGCATACCCATGTGTGAGCTGGGGTGCATATCCATGAGCTGGGGGGCATATCCATGTGAGAGCTGGGGGGCATATCCATGAGCTGGGGGGCATATCCATGAGCTGGGGGGCATATCCATGAGCTGGGGGGCATACCCATGTGAGAGCTGGGGGGCATATACATGAGCTGGGGGGCATATCCATGAGCTGGGGGGCATATCCATGAGCTGGGGGGCATACCCATGTGACAGCTGGGGGGCATATCAATGATCTGGGGGGGCATATCCATGAGCTGGGGGGCATATCCATGAGCTGGGGGGCATACCCATGTGAGAGCTGGGGGGCATATCCATGAGCTGGGGGGCATATCCATGAGCTGGGGGGCATATCCATGAGCTGGGGGCATACCCATGTGAGAGCTGGGGGGCATATCCATGAGCTGGGGGCATATCCATGAGCTGGGGGGCATACCATGTGAGAGCTGGGGGGCATCCATGAGCTGGGGGGCATATCCATGAGCTGGGGGGCATATCCATGTGAGAGCTGGGAGGGCATATCCATGAGCTGGGGGGCATACCCATGTGAGAGCTGGGGGGCATATCCATGAGCTGGGGGGCATATCCATGAGCTGGGGGGCATACCCATGTGAGAGCTGGGGGCATATACATGAGCTGGGGGGCATATCCATGAGCTGGGGGGCATAACCATGTGTGAGCTGGGGGGCATAACCATGTGTGAGCTGGGGGGCATAACCATGTGTGAGCTGGGGGGGCAAATCCATAAGCTGGGGGGCAATATCCATGTGTGAGCTGGGGCATATCCATGAGCTGGGAAAAATCCATGAGCTGGGGCAAATCCATGTGTGAGCTGGGGCAATATCCATGTGTGAGCTGGGGAAAATCCATGAGCTGGGGCAGTATGAATATATATATATATCGGGGGGATATACATGTGAGCTGGGGGCATTTTTATATGGTCTGTTCTTATTGGAAAGCGTCACATGACATTAAAGAAAAGTATCGGTACTCGGTATCGGTGAGTACTTTTAAAATGTACCGGTACTGGTACTCGGTCTTAAAAAAGTGGTATCGGTGCATCCCTAGTTTAAATGTATTATTCTTTTTTTGGGAGGGTTGCAATTTGGGACAATTTGATGAATGCAAACAGACAAAAACAAAAATGTTCCCATCAGTCCTTCTTCAACCTGCCAAACATTTCATGCAACAGAGGGAAAGCAGAATGGATCTATAAAGCCTCTTGTAACATATTGACAGCGGAAAGACGGAACTAAAAGGAGCGACAGCTAATGCACTTAACTCGAGAGGGGGGGAGAGCAAGGCACTGAAATGCTTAAAAATACACGATCAGGCAAATATTTTAGGGAGAGGATGAGCATAGCAGCTACTTTTTCCTGTAAAACGTGGACAGAAGGATGATCTAGTACTTTTTAGAGAGCACTTGTCTTCCATGTGTAAGCGAGCAGGCTGAAGGACAGTTTAAAGTAACATTTGACGGAAGCGCAAAGATACAAAAAAACTATTATTTCTAAGCTCAGATAAGCAAATCAATACCTTGTTTTAGTAAATAAATCAGATTTTAGAATCACTGCACTATCAGAATTATTAGATAAAAAAAGAGACTAGACTAGAGATTTCAAGACTATTGAAAATTCTAGGTAAAAATAATAAGATACATTTCACAAAATGTGAAAACAAATATCAAACAAAAGAAGATACCGTCCATATCGCGCTAATGCCTTCAGAAATCACGCGGTGTGGATGATCCACTGTTATTGGACAGAGGACAAAAATCATGCACTTTGGTGAAGAATATGGGTCGCAAATGCGGATATTCAGAATTCCACACTTGTGGATCATTCGTAAAACCTGTCGGCTGTGTCAGCAGTGCCGTGGGCCTATTTTGAGGCTGTTGGCCTATAGCCCCTATGTAAATATGGCACTGGATCTTCCCATACCTTCATGTAACAGATCTCAGTAGCCCGAATGGGTCACATCTTTTAACTCTGCTTCCTTGCCAGACCCCCATTCTCTCACCAGCAGGCTTTCGTACCTTTCTCCAGTCCTTAGACGAAGCTTAAGGACGGGTACACGTAAAGAGCTTGCTAGCATCCCCCAGAAGTAAGACGATGCGTAGATGGGAACAGCATCAACAACTGAACACCTTTATTGCGTTAAATATATACAGTCCCAGGTGGACCTAGAGACCAATGGAAAATTACACCCTGGTGCCCCCTCCAGCCTCGAGTGAACAGACATGTCCAGACATGAAACAATAGGGTGCCAATGCCATGTAATCACAGACTGAGCCTCAGACTGTCTGAATACATTAGATCAGGGCTCAAAATTTCAAGTTCCAAGCTACTAACCAGGCCATAAGAGTTACTCGCCACCAGTTGCTCCACCTAACCCCTACCCAGTCCTTAACTCTGCCCCTAAACACAGCCCCTTAAATTATCTTATGAAATTACACTGTTAAAGGTTTTATTTAGAATAAAGTTACAAAACTAACATGTATACACAGTCATCAGAGCCCTGGTGTGAGCAGAACGAGGAGGCAGGCAAGCTCCTCTCCACCCCCCTGCCAGTGACAGAGACCAGTGGGGTCAGGTTAGGCAGCTCATCCCTGCCACCATGCAGCCTGGGGAAGGGGGGTTGCACGGTGGCACCACTGGAATACGCAGCACAAAATAATTTCTTGTGCTGCCTGTGTGTGTGCATTTCCACTCGCCCTCACTTAATTTCCACACGCCAAATGCTAGTAGGTGAGTGGAAATTTTGAGCCCTGCATTAGATAACAGAGAAGTTACATAAGTAGACAATCGCCGGAGACCACAATGTGTCACAGAGTAAACACTAAAGGTGTGCAGGGCTGAATTTTTTTTTTGTTTTAAAATAATTTCATTTTCGGAATTTCATTTCAGATTTCGTTTCGTTTCGGATCTATTCGAAATCAATTCAATAGTTGATATATCAATTCGAATTTTGGATCACTATATAAACCCCAATTAATCAAATTTTGCTGTTAAAACACAAGCTAGGGTAAAATATTAAGCTGTGTCACAGATTTAGCACCAGAGGCCAAATTAACAGGGACAGGGTGCTTGTGAAAAAGTAAAACGAAACTAATTTGTTTCATAGTCGTTTGTTGACTGTGTTAAATATTTGCATTGAATGTATTGTAAGTTAAGATCAATTTGACAGTTGATATATTAATTCTATATCGATTCGATAGTTGATATATCGATTCGAATTTCGGATTACAAATTAAAACCTGAATTAATAAAAATTTTCTTTTATGATGAAACAATATAACAAATTAAATTCAATACCATTTCGTTTTGTTTCAAATTCGGATCAAATCGATTCGTTATTTCGGAAGTACTTCTGCAATACGAATTAACGAAATTCGATACGAAACGAATGCACACCTCTAGTGTAACGGACACATAATAATCTTTTTATATACCGTGGCGGCTGTTCCGTCACATCTAGTAAACACATTCCTGAGAGGGGATGCTGGAAAAACCTAAAATAACCCACCCAGTAATCCCATCAGCAGATAGACAATAACATTATTCATACATAACACAGATTATACAAACACCCTGCAGGCACAGGGTAGCTTCAACATAGGAGAGGGAAGGTAAATATATAGAACATCAGGTCTGCACCTCCCAAATACATCTCTAGGCCAATGTACCCCAAGTTCAAAGTGACGCACGTCACACTCGATGTAAGGGTTCTGGTATTTCCTGGGCAAACCTAGGTATAAAGCCAGAAAACCTTTAACCCAGGTGCGGCATCAGTCCTTTAAGTGGCAGGGCTCTGCAACGTTAAACGAAATATGTGACCTAACATGCAGAGAATGAGACACAACAAGGAGCCTAACACCAGTTCTTAGAGTAGCTGGTAACAAACTACAGACTAGTCAGAAACAGTGTGAGGAAAACCAGAAAAGCACAACAGCGAGAACGCAAGCCAAGGTCTAGGGATGCAAGAGATCAGAAAAGTCAAAAACAATGCTTGGTCAGGAACAGGAGAATCAAGAACATTGTAGCACGCTAACTGGTCAGTACAGACAGAACCACGGGAGGGCAAGGAATTAGAGGGGCTGTGGTTTATATCGTGTTAGGAGTGTTCTGATTGGCTGGTGTCATTTGTGTGCGCCAGAATGTTCGAAATGAGGACACTTGTTAGCATCAGTGGAATGGCGCAGGTCTGGTTGTGTTATAAAGGACGCAGCTGGCAAACGTTCTGCCTCAAAATTCCTAGACGGACATGTGCTGAATGATGCCAACGTGCCAGTGCTTCCAGAATGGTGCGAGGGGTCTCAAGAGACGGATGACCCGGCTGGCGACTGCTTGGCTTCAGCAAGTCTGGGAATCACCGCTCCAAGCCGAGGATCTCAGGTATGGGGTGAATGTGTATTAACCCGGTGGATCATGACCGTCAATAATTTAAAAACAAATCAAGCCGGGTTTGAAACCTAAATACAAGAACAATGTCTGTGGATATTAAGGGAAAGCCAAGAACGTGCGGCACGTCCAGGACTCAACAACAACCCTCCGATTGAGGTAAAACCAAGGCCAAGAGTCAAAGCCAAAGTCGGCAAAGAAGAACAGGGATGACAGTCAAGCCAAAATCCCCAAAAATTCAAAGACCAGTAGGACCAGCTTCTAAGCTACGGAACGTCACAAGGGACATCTAAAGGTCGCGTATCACTGGTTTTGCTTTAAAATACTAAGCTGTAGAATTAGTTCAGCCAAGAGGCGTTTGGCACAGGTTTGGGCATGGTCACATGACCAGCCAAGAAGGCTTGTAAATCACAAAACAAGGGACATTGTTTAATTCCTTTGGCTCGGCATTATTCATTTCCCCGAAATCCTATTCCAAGACGAGATGCTCCAGACCAGTCTCATCCGGACGAGGGTTTGATTTGCTAACACAACGCTAAAATGGTTATTTTCGTAAGGCGTCCTCCATAGGAAAGCGGCACGCGCTAACTCTTCCCTCGGCCCCCGCTTCCCGATTTCTCACACATCCCGCCTGCCTCTGCTGTGACTCCATTAATTCATCTTAGATCACTCAATAGCTGCTGTAATTGTACCCTGGTCAAACACTTTTAAACTGTTTAGAAAAGGCTAATCCAAATTCTGTAAAGGTCAGGAGCTGGCATTTCTCCACTGATTGCAACAGCAAAAAAAAAAAGATGAAAAGGAGGGGTGGACGACAAAGACACTCCGAGGAGGGCACAGAGATGGAGATGAGGAGAGAAGGGAGGTGGGAATGATCAGAAAGGGAAGAGAACATAGTCTGGATTTTTAACAAATGATGCAAATATTCAGCCTTTTGGACGCCACAATAACTCGAACGTCTGGAGGCCGTGCCCGTCTGCTAAATAATTTTTTTTTTTTTTAAAAATCACAATAAAAGGTTTCAGAGCAGAAGAGTAAATTAATAGTCTGGATGCGAGGTCTTCTCCAGACATGAGATACAATCTCACCTGAGTGCATTGTGCATGCAAAATTCTCAGGGATGGTCAGGAAAAAAGAAACTGGGCCCTATTACACAGTTATCTTTAAGCTTAAGGGGTTATTGAGAGAGCACCGAAATGTCGCCAACATTCCGGTGCCCTCTCGTTCCCCGCACTTTCTCTGCACTTCAGGGAATCAAGTCAATATCCCACCCTGTGGCGTATTCAGCATTCACTGCAGGGTCCCCGGAGTGCAGGGAAAACCCACCACAAACCCACCACAATCCCGCCGTAAAAAACACGACGAACACATCGGAAAAAGCCGACAAGCCGCCGATCACAGCGTAGACCGGCCGCCGGAAAAAGCCAACAAGTTGACGAACGGGGTAAAACAAAAAAACAATACACTTGAAAATGTCAAAATTGAAACGCCGTTTGCAATAAAAACTACTGAACGAAAATGTCTGGAATTTACATATAAAATCCAATGAATGATAATAAAAAGTTCTGTTACAGAAAAAAGGAATAAACGATTTTAAAAAAAATAACGAAAAAAAGATCCTAAAAAAAATCAATAAACAAAGAGTCTTTTTGCTGCAGATTAAAATAATAAACGGTTTATTAGATATTGGATGAAAACGGGAATAGTTTTAACATTGAAGCCTATGGGATTTGCCTGATTAAACCTGCCGAATGAAACCACCGGACATCAGGGCATTTCATTGACATTTCTCTGCTGTTCGGTGTCTGTGAATAGATTAACCATTGCTTCTCTGTGGGGGATTTCACTGTCGTCGAACAGACACCGTAGGTGCTGGCAATTCACAAAGTTTTGGCAAACTGCCTGCTCTCTGAATAGCCGAATGGCCCCGAAATGTCACTGTACGCTGAATTTCAGTGTCCGGTGACATTTCGGATCACTCTGAATAACCCCTTTAGTGTTTGAGACACACAACGTGAAGAAGGTAGATGTTATTAGGGTGGTTTCTCACGTCCTATTCCAGCCTTGCCGTTGAAGGAGACGTTCCGTCCTTAGCGTCTCGCGTTCCTTACTGTACTCAACATCTCCAATACTTAACACAGGACATGCAAGTCGTTAAACGCGAGAATAGCGACCTAATCCAAGGACATGAATAAATGTAACGTCTAGGAACAAACCAGGGAAATGTAACACTTCCTTAAAGCCGGTGTGACACTCATAACCCTGGTGTAAGTTCCCTGAGCAGGTGAAGTCTATTGATCTGTTACAGTTCTGGTTAAGTTTTCACCAGGGCTGAGATACACGCACAGGGGGATAATGAGCATTAGCTGCAGGCGCAGCCACTTTCAGCTGCGCCAGCTGGTAATTTCACTGCTCCACACACTGCATAACATCTCACTAAGAGATTTTAACGTCTCTGGCCGACTTTAGCGTCTTGACATGCGTCTTGGTTGGAATATGGATATCAAAGGTGAGACGCTAATGCTTAATGGCCGGCGCACGATCTTTCCATTAGCGTCTGACTTTTAACGACAACCATGGAATAGGGCCATTGGTTTTTTATTGGAAATTTGCCATTTTTTTGGGTCACTCAATGCAAGTAGACACAATCCTTTGGTTTCTGTCACCAATGTCTGGTCACATTCCATAGACCAGAGGAGGAAAATATATATTCAATTATTCCTAGAGAAAAGATAAATAAAATAGTAAAATGTAGATTATATTACAGTTTAATTTTTACCTTTTGCTCTCACGGTGAAGATAATTGTTGCATTAATATTTCAGAGCTTATCAGTCGCCATATTTTGTTTATAGGTAAAATGTGTCTCCAACAAAGAGGACATCAATATAATTTATCAATGAATTATGCTAAACGTCAGCAAATAGTCCATTGGGTATTGACTGAGGGTCACAGAGTTGACTGATGCTTTTGGCTTTGTGGTTAGCGGAAAAGTTCTGCCATCTTGCCGTGTACGAAGAAAAAAAAAAAGAACAAATGTGGACGGATCTGATTGGACAAGACATTTTTTTCCTTTTGATTTTTGGTTCCGTCTACTTTTTTTTGTTTTATTTACGAATTACGTTAATGTCCCCACTTTTTCCACGAATTACAAATTCCCCAACATCGGTCAACACTTTGCCCTCCATTCAAAACCTATAGAACGATTTGCTAAAGCTATTTTAATGCATTCTTTATTTTCAAATATGAAACGGCATTGATCTTTGAAGACATGTTATCCACAAAATAATATGATAAAGCAAAAACCGCAGGACGTTACGTTAAAGTCGGTATGATCAATCCAATCATCACAGTATAGGTCTGAAAAGACAATTAGAAACTGTAACATTAAGACAAAAGACAGTAAAACCATAGCACAAACAAGAGAAATAAAAGACATACAGGGCTATTCAGAGAAAGGTGAAAACCAGGAGAATTGGCAGGAGAAGAGAACAATCTAGACCAAATAGCCGATTTGGAAAGTGAGATAAATGGGAGAATTTTTCTGGTTTAACCATTTTTACCTAGAATTTTCACTTCTCCAGTCATTCTCCTGAGTTTCACCTTTCTTTGAATAGACCTGTTAGGGCAAGATGGAAGAGAATAGAAAGGAAAGAAGAGGAACTGTCGTCAGGGCATGCAAAATGGTCCTTACAACTAGATATGTGCATGGCCCAAATTTTAGTGTCGTTCAGCCTCGGATTTTTTCGTTACGGTTTGTTTTAGTTTCGGATTGATTCGTTAAGGTATTTTGGACAGATTCATTAATATGGATGATCTGTACTTCGTTTTCTTCGTTTTCTTCATTTTCGGATCGATTCGTTTTTCATTTTTATTAGTTATTTCGTTTTTGGATCGATTCGTATTTCATTTTTATTACCAATTTCCTTTTTATTTTTGCATTTTATAATGATTAAAAACAAAAATAAAAAAGATATGGGGGAACCTGAAACCTATTCAGCAGTGTACCATGGAGACCAGAAACTAACCCTTTGCTGGGATATAAGCTGTGCCCTTTGAGATGCCCAATGCCCATTAACCCCTGACTGGGATATAAACGGTGCCCTCTGAGATGCCATTAACCCATTGCTTGGCTATATTACATTCTCTGCGCAAATGCGTTCGCGCAGCGCAATTTTTTTTGTGCGCAGTGTCCAGCGTTATCGTGCGAAAATTAACGTGATATTCGGATCCGAACGCATTTTCTCATCCGTCCAAAAATAACGTTACTAAAAAAAAACGAGCAAAACGAAGTATAATACGCGCGCAGTAACGTTGCGCATGTAAATCAGTGCACGGACTGTTTTTTTCGCGGGATTCAGCCAATCAGAATTAAGAACCTTAATTGACATCAATTCACCTTAATTGACTCACTAATGTTTTTGCGCCTGTCAAAACAAATCTGAGTATACATGCTGCAGCAATAAAAAAAATATGTACGAATTCACAATTTTTTTGTTTGAGTATGTGTAGAATGTGTAACTATACTGTGTTGTATTTTTTTTTCCTGCTGGTGCATTTTGTTTCGGCCAGAACGTTCAGATTTGCAGTTAACACCAGCTTTTCAAAGACGTTAAAATTATGCGCGCAAACATCGTTCGTAGGAAGTTGCGCATCTATTGAAATACCATCCGCTTAACGCATTTGCGCTCACAATGTTAAGTATAGGACGCGCAAAGTTCATCACGCTCGCACAAGTCCATCCGCGATAAACGATAACGCGCATCATTTGCGCGGACATTGAAATACGACATTCTGCACAAATGGTTTTGTCCTCGCGCAAATGCGCATTTGCCTGCGCGCAAAACCGATGCGCGAGGAATGCAATATGGCCCGCTGTGTTTTGAATTGCATTGATTTTTTTATCTGATCGATTTTGTTTCGGTTTTTTCGTTGTTACTGTGATTCGTTTTTTTGGACTGATTTGGAATTTCGGATTGCTGATTTTATTATTATTTTATTATACTTTATAAAGCGCCATCATATACCGCAGCGCTGAACAATGGGTATGATACAGACAGAGTTACAATACATTGAACAACATTTGATAAACTGAGACATGAGGAAACGAGGGCCCTATTCCCGTGGGAACTCACAATCTAGAAGGGTTGGGGTGGAAACAAGAGGAGAGGACTGCAATGTGAGAGTGATGGACTGGTTGGGGCAGTGAGGTGTATTAGTGAGTTGGGTGGCAGACTTCCTCGTATGGGAATGTCTTATACGAGAGGAGAGATGAAAATAGTGGAGGGGTTGGTGGTACAGAGGCAGGAGTTCCATTTTAGGATGAATGCAGAGTAAAAGAGTAGTAGAAGAGACAGGGAGCGCATTGTGCAGCAGTATGTGGACCTTGCAGTTCCAATTCCAGCAAGGGGAGGGGGAGCTGGTGGCCAGAAAACCACTGCAGAGCTTGCATTGGGAGAGACCAGATGCCTGGTATTAGTAAGAGTAATTAGAGAGAAGTGGAGACAGCTGGAAAGGATGCCTGAAATTAGAGGCCGGTCCTGGGTGGGGGGATGGGACTGATCAGTGTTGGAATGAAACTTTTGCTGTGTGTTTCTGTGAGAAAAGGAAATTAATTCAGGTAAGTATCTAGGTGTCAGAGGCCTTTGTAATGGGGGGGAGGAGCACTAGTGAAAGACTAGCTACATATTCTATCTAAAAATGCGACAATTTAGAGGATAATCAGCCAGAAATTAATACATGCAGACACAAAATACAATTGCGATGATAGAATATTGCAGAATGTGATGGTGGCCATCGTGTTGAGATCTGGATACCTGGCTTGTGATTGCAGAGATGTTCCTAGCAGACTGATTAGTGTTGTAAATGCTTCCGAAAACTAAAATTGGTGGATTTTCGTCCGAATTTCAATTGGGATGAAATGAAACGCACATGCTTACTTACAACAAAGCAGGATGTTCAAGCCAGGGAACCCATACAGTCAGCTTGAGTCGGGGTGCATCATGCAGTTGTGTGGTAAGTTTTTCCATGGTTCTAGTTTCATCTAGAATGTGACGATCCTCATTATAAAAGGGAAAAGTGGGCTGGCTCCGGCGTCGTGCCAGAGACCCTCTATCTGCTGTGGCAACTCTGGCAATCAGCATGCTTGCACTGGACTTCAAACCTTCAATGGGTTGAGAAAGTAGAAAGGTTCTTGGGTTAAGGTTGACTCAAATGGTAATGCTCTGGCTTCACTGGAAGGTGTCCAAGAATCTATCTCAAGTGAAACGTCATGGGGGGTCTTACACATATGGGTAGAAACGCAGTCTTTCTTCATTTAACCCACTCTTTGGTAAAAAAATATAGACCACATAGAGGCTCAAAATCCCCCATATGGGTCAATGTCCACTGGTAAACCATAGGAACCCAAGTCCATCTGGATGACCATATAACAAAATGAGGATATCGCACACTGGGTGTGTAGTCATGGGGTCCCTTGGTTTCCAACAGTAATCATTAGATCGGTAGAGATACATACAGCTGATACAGGACGGCTTGACAAAGACTCACTACGAGTCAAACTGTTGCTCGGTCCACTTAGGTGGAAGGAATCACTTTGGTCTGGATGACTGTGCCCCGCAAGAACGAAACAACTCGCTTATGTCTATTGAAACAACACAAACAAAATTAAACTTGGGGTTAAAAGGTAAAACCAAGAAAACACCTGAAGGTAGTATTTATACAAAGATAAGGGAGCTTCTTCAGTCCCAATGGGTAAATGCTTAACCCACAACACGGAAAATACTAAAGAGAAGCAGTCACTCATCCATCCAACGTGACCAATTTTGTAAAGATCCCTTTATCACAGGAAGGTGGTGACCCCTACATCTTCTCACACAATCTAGGGTTCTCAAACCATCAGTATTAGATATTGAGGAGGACACTGAGCCCAGTCGTTATATATGGTCCACTCTAAAGATGTGGATTAGATTTGTCTCATTGGGATTGATTGGTTGGTCACATCACACTACTGAGTGCGTCTCCTTATTATATTCCACTCTAGACAGGCAAGTCCCCAATGATCTGCCCCAAAAAATTATCGTAAAATAAGCCAATTTTAGAGCTCCATGGATAGGTAACCCCTGACTAACTCAGTCGTGGAGCCACCCACCAAAGTGAGACAGGAGGACATCAAGGAAGAGTGTGTTTAGAGTCTTGGTTCACACAGTAATGTAGGTCTAAAAAAAGATCAGTGTCCATCAAGTTCAACCATCCACACATGCCTATTCGCTTCATTCCAAACATCAAACATTAAAACTGGAGAGACATTGTAAAAAGTGGGGCAGCTCATTTCAGAGAGCCAGAAAGAGCCACCCGTATCTTTCATGGAATACAGCTTTGTACCGTGGCAAGGTTTCTCCTCATTGATTCCAAATTGTTTGGCTGTTACTGGGACACTATAGTGGTGTTTTCAGTTCGATGAGATAGGACGACCATGCTGACAGATTATTAGGGTGCCCTCAGCCTTAGCAGTTGATCTGCAGGTCGGACATACAGTAGATGGCGTTTGTGATGGAAAACTGGAAATAAGCAAAAAGCAATTTTCTTGGAGATCGGAGCATGACATGGTTGGAATGTGACAGGATTGACCCTACCGATTGCAGCACAACTGAACTTGACCGGACTGTGCGTGGACAGAACAGGACAAAGCTGGAATGGGATCGAGTTTGACAGAGCTGTATCTTGATGGATCAGGAACACAACGGAGTTTGACAGCTCTGTGATCTGCTGGGCTTGAGAGGAGCTTGACAGGAGGCAGAAGACAATCAAGACATTCTTATAGTCATATGTCAGAGTGGGAGCAGAACAGCACCACGTGCAGTGACCAAGTCTAACTCCAAAATGAGTCTGGGTTTACAAACCCCCCCCCCCCCCCACAATAATCACTAATACAAAACAATCCATTTACAAACTGGTAAATAGAATTTTTACTACTTTTTATGTATGGAATAGAATTACTCACTGTCCGGCCAAAATAAACTCACACGCTGTAATATCTGGTTGTGTCGCCTTTTGCTGTGATTGTGTCACACATTCCCCGCGGCATCGTTTTGCTGTGATTGCAGCACGCATTCGCCGCGTCATCGTGTGGATAAGCTCATGCAATGTCACAGCATTTATTGGCGTCCAGCGTGGCATTAATTTGTGGCAAGATCTTGTATTGATGATGGGAGAGTCGCGGCGCTGCGTAAAGTCTTCTCCAGCACATTATCCCAAAGATCAGTGGCGTCACTAGGGTTGGTGTCACCTGGTGCGGTAATTTATGGTGTCACCCCCCCCCCAAGTTTTACTGATTTTTTTTAACTACTCTTACTCATAAATCAGCACTCCCATATAACACTGAATGCTCATACACACAGCGCACATTACTGTGAGGTTTATTGCTGTGGAGCTCTCATATGCTCACACAAATTTTTGCCAACTGCCAGCAAGTACGGTGCCTGTTCGAAGGCAGTGAAAGCACACATGGATATATTTTGCCCCCAGCAGCTCTGGATATATTGCCCCCAGCAGCTCACCCATGAATATATATTGTCCCCAGCTCACATGGATATATTGCCCCAGCTCACAATTATATATTGCCCCAGCAGCTCACCCATGGATTTATATTGCCCCAGCTCACATATGGATATATTGCGCCTCAACTCACACATGAATATATTGCCCCAGACCAGCTCACACATGGATATATTGCCCCAGAGCAGCTCACACATGGATATATTGCCCCAGCTCACACATGGATATTGCCCCAGCTCTCATGGATATTGCCCCAGCTCTCATGGATATGCCCCCAGCACACATGGATATGCCCCAGCTCTCATGGATATGCTCGCAGCAGCTCTCATGGATATGCCCGCAGCAGCTCTCATAGATATGCCCGCAGCAGCTCTCATGGATATGCCCCAGCAGCTCTCATGGATATTGCCCCCAGCTCATGGATATGCCCCAGTAGCTCTCATGGATATGCCCCCAGCAGCTCTTATGGATACTGCCCCCAGATCCCAGCTCACCTCCTGCCGCCACCGCATGTTCGGCTTCCTCTGAGTGTTCGGCGGCATGGAGCTTAGGCGTTCGCCTGGGGGAGCCACGTGACCACCCGCGATCTCGCGAGAACTTGGCTGGTGACGTGGTTCCCCCAGGCGAGCGCCGAAGCTCCATAGCTTCGGACGCTCGCAGGGAGCCGAACACTGCGTCGCAGGGTGAGACACCCGCCCTTAGGGTGATGGTGTCACCCTAAGGGCGGGTGTCACCTGGTGCGGGCCGCACCCCCCGCCCCCACCTTGCGACTCCAGTGCTTTTAAGTGGCACTTTCATTCCTGTGCCTTTCCTCTGGGGACTTCTATGAAGCGCTAAGCCACACCCACCACACTTTTTTTCACGTTAAAATTAAAAAAGTCTTTGAAATACAAACCAAAAAACAATAATGTCGTCTAAAAAAATACAAAGAAGGTCTTAAAAATATGTTTTTTGCAAAAAAGCCAATAAAAAGATTAAATGGTCTTAAACTGATTTAACTTTTTTACATTGCAGCCTATGGGATTCGTCTGATTGAGGCCGGCGTCAGACGAACGCAGTGATCACGTCCGTGATGCCGCACAGTTTAACGTCCATCGTAGCATAGAATCATGAGCAATAGAGACCCACACGCGAAGTACGTGCGCACCAAACTGCGCACACACAATGCACGTGGCAAACTGACACAAGTTAGGCAAGAACGTAAGACCGCTAGATGGACGCGCAGAGTGCGCCACATCCACCACATCCGTGTAGCGTTCTATGTGAGTGAGATGTCAGACGCAGCGCATTTGCGACGTCCAGCACCTTGACGCACACCATGCCTTTTCATATCCTTTTAAAATTTTTATCATTTTTCATATTAATTTTATTTCCCATAATTCCCTTTTTTTTTTCTACGTCCATCAAAAAACGGGCCGTGTGGTGTCTGCAGTATCTTCCGTCAGTACGTCCTCAGACGGCGTTCGTCTGACTCTAGCCTTAACCTGTCGAATTGAAACACTGAACAGCAGGGCATTTCACTGACATTTCTCTGCTGTTCGGTGTCTGTGAATAGATTAACCATTGCTTCTCTATGGATGATTTCACTGCTGCCGAACAGGCACCGTACTTGCTGGCAATTCGCCAAAATTTGGAAAACTGCCTGCTCTCTAAATAGCCGAGTGGCCCCGAAATGTCACCGTACGAGGAAATTCACCGTTCGGTGCAATTTTGGGGCCAGGTCAGCTCTCTCTGAATAACCCCTTATATCTAATGATAGAGATTTATTTCGGGCTGCTCTTAGGGGTGCACATTACTGTGAAATGATGGTGACGTATGACCTGCCTTAGTACACGACCCTAATTGTCTTCTGCTCCGGCAGCGCAGACCTCACACCTTGCACACTGACACATTGATAGGGGCTTGATGTGGCAGAAGCGAGAAAATAACTCCTGAGCATATCCGCCGTGTGTCCTATTAATCTTCACCGTGGGGGGGGGGGGAGAACGAAACACAATTATATGTCTGTAAGGAAAGAGCCTGTGATTGTATCAGTTGCTAATTAATCAAAAGTGTTGGAGAGGATTTTTGGACGCGGAGAAGTGATTAGCAGGAGATGGAAGGGGGGACACTTGGTTCTGACCCAACCTGTACCTCATACACACAATAAGCTGTCATGTATTCCCTTTGCCTCTCCGGCGCGCGCTCCTTCGTGTTGTGTCACATCCGTGTCTTAATCACCCTTATTTGCTCAGATACATTTAGCATCAAAACGTTCCTGATACATTGTTTAATTTTATTTATTTATTTGCTTTTATGTCCATAGGGGAGATGTCGGCAGTAATTGGCCCTTCAGTAAATCCTTCCGGTATGTTTTGCTGTGACAGCGATAGGGATTCAGCGAGGTCGATAAGCGAATAGGAGCAAAAATGCTACAAACACACAGTGCAAAGCGACAAAAACTCATTTCCCCTGCAATCTGTTTTATCATGTCTTACCGCTCAGAGCAGGGCTGGCCCAAGACACTGTGCTGCCTGGATCCAAGGACGAAATGCTGCCCCCCTCCCAAAAAAAACAATCAAACATGTGCCGTGTATGAGCGTATCGCAGAGCTCCATAGCAATAAATCTCACAGTAATGTATGGTGTGTATGAGCGTATCACAGAGCTCCATAGCAATAAATCTCACAGTAATGTGTGGTGTGTAAAAGCGTATCACAGAGCTCCATAGCAATAAATCTCACAGTAATGTGTGGTGTGTATGAGCGTATCACAGAGCTCCATAGCAATAAATCTCACAGTAATGTGTGGTGTGTATGAGCGTATCACAGAGCTCCATAGCAATAAAACTCAGTAATGTGCAGTGTCTATGAACGTGTCACAGAGCTCCACAGCAATAAAACTCAACTGTAATGTGCAGTGTGTATGATCTTATCACAGAGCTCAACAGCAATAAAACTTGCAGTAATGTGCAGTGTCTATGAACGTATCACAGAGCTCCACCACAATAAAACACAGTAATGTGTAGTGTGTATGAGTGTATCACAGAGCTCCACAGCAATAAAACCCACTGTAATTTGCAGTGTGTATGAACGTATCACAGAGCTCCACAGCCATAAAACTCACAGTAATGTGCAGTGTCTGTGAACGTGTCACAGAGCTCCACAGCAATAAAACTTACAGTAATGTGTGTATGAGTGTATCACAGAGCACCACAACAATAAAACTCACAGTAATGTGTGGTGTGCCTAATTGAGGCTAAAAATGCTGCCCCTGGCAAAGTGCTGCCTGGAGCCATGGCTCCATCTGGCCCCATAGACGGGCCGGCCCTGGCTCAGAGAAAGAGAATCTCCCCAAGACTGACCTTTCTGCTGCACCCACAAATTCCAAGTGATTCCCAAACTCTTGTACACAATACCTCCCTTGCCCACATTCCAGCTGCCTGGCGGTCTGGTCTGCCAAATTTAAAGGGTCGTGCTGTTAAAAAAAATTGTAGGGAAAAATGTAATTATATTAAAATGTATTATAATAAAAAAATAAAAATATTAAATGCTGCCCCTGTCAAATTGCCGCCTGGAGCCAAGGCCCCATTCGGACTCATGGACAGGTCGCCCTTGGACGAAGCCACTAACCTTGGTGTTCACTCCTATAGCACTGAAAGAAGATAGTGAGACGGTGTTAGAATTTCAGGGGATAATCAAGTTTTTATCTATCCCATTGTAAAGTACCTTTGCCTACAGAAAATATAAAAACTTTAGATGTGTTATAGGTACAGTATCACTAACCTAAGCTGTAACTAGATTACTTGAGCAGTACAAAAAACACATTCAGGGTTATTCAGTGAGCACCGAAATATCACTGACATTTTGGTGATCTCTGATTCGCTCACTTTGGCGAGTCTGATTCGCTCACCCTGCGGTGAATTCAGCAGCAGGATCCCCCGAAGTACAGCGAAACTGCTAACCCGCCGGACAGCTGCAGCAAACCTGCCGCTGCAAACCTTCCGGACAGCCGCCAAATGCAGCCGACCAAACAGAGCACCGACGAGCCGCAGAAAAAAGCCAACAAGTCACCGGACTGGTAAAAAAACCAAAACGAATGAAAGTGTCAAATTTGAAACACTGTTTGCAAAAAACGACTGGACGAAAATGTCTGGAATTAACATATAAGGTCCTATGACTAATAATAAAAAGGTCTGCTACAAACCCCTCCCCCCTGCTATTTAAAAAAAAAAGTGTAGAAAAAAATGCCTAAAAAAAATACTAAAAATAAAGAGACTTTTTGCTGCAGAGTAAAAGAATAAACTGTTTATTAGATATCGGATTAAAACGGGAATGTTTTTAACATTGAAGCCTATGGGATTCGCCTGAATAAACCCGTCTTTGCTGTTCAGTCTCTGTGAATAAATTAACCATTGCTTCTCTATGGGGGATTTCACTGCTGTCGAACAGACACCGCACTTGCTGGCAATCACCAAAATTTGGCAAACTGCCTGCTCTCTGAATAGCCGAATGGCCATGAAATGTAACGGTACGGGGAAATTCTCTGTTCGGTGCAATTTCGGGGCCAGATCGTCTCTCTCTGAAATACCCCTATTATAAAACAACAAACAGAATAAATGATTCCTTCGCTACTAGGGATGAGCTGTTCGGTTCGATCAGTTCGGAGTTCGATTCGAACCTTGGCCGTTCGCAAGTTCGCGAACTTCGAACTTTTTGGCGTGTTCGGTTCGAGTTCTCAAAAAAATTTTTTTGAAAAGAGTATAAAAAATGCTTACAAAATACAAAAAAAAATCTAGAAATAAAGAGATTATTTACTGCAGAATATTATAAGCAACAGTTTATTAGATATTGAATTAAAAACTAATGTGTACGTGCAAAGATTCTCACCTCTAAATGACCTGTGTTCTCAAACGGTAAACAACAGGTGTTTTTAGACTGGTCTAAAGAATTTGATACATTGTATGTATGTAGACTATACTGGGGGTGTTATCTGCTTCTGAGAAGTGTTAATTTCTCTCCTAAATCTTCTTCTAATATGCTGCATTTCACTGCTGTGTGCTCAGCTCATTTTTACCGCTTTCGCTCATCATGTTTAAACGCGATTTGAAGCCACATTTTATTAAATAACCCAGACATATTAGATATCGTTCTTTCCGGCAGACTCCGCAGATTCATAATATATCATTTTTATATGTATACGTCATGTCCTGGCTGTATGTATATTATGACAAAAAATGCAATAAAATTTAATTTTTAATCATCTGCAGTGTGTAAAGTGTTTTTTTTTTCACATTTTAGCACATGAGCGTTTGCGGTTATGTTTTCTATGGGGTGCGCTTGTACAAAAATTAGAAATGGGGACTTGTTACATTTTGTGGGGGGAATTATGTGATTTATAGCAAATGCACCCCATAGAAAAAAATCATTAGTGGAGCATCGTTCACATTATAATTGAAATGTGAACAATACTGCTGCATTAATAAATATAACACACAAAAAAAAATACTTGTTTTTCTTTTATTTTTTATTTTTTTTCACTTTATACCTGGTCATGTTGGGTATCATGCTCAGGCCTTTCGATTGACACCCTCCATGACCCCCTAGCTGCCTGGAGATATTGGGGTTCAAATGAACCCCCTATCTCCACCAGGGGATTCCGGGCAGCTAGGGGTTCCCCGGCTATCTGACGTCATCACGCTATGCGTGAAGACGTCAGGCAGTGAGGGGGGACCCGGGGGTGGAGCCGCCATCCAAGATGGCAGCCGCCACCGGAGCTAGGCCGCACTTCGTCGCCGCAAGGAGCCGAATTGCGACCCGGTGCCTAAGGGGTTAAAGCCAGGCACTGCTTAAAAGGGGAGACTCTCTCCTTTTAAGCGGTGCCTGGCTTTTTTTTGTGGGACCTCCTCCCGATCGGGAGGGATAGGGATCCGAACGGATCCCCCCCTCCCTTCCAGGCGATCTCCCGGCATTGCCGGGGGGGTCGCCTGGAAATGATGTCATAGCGCATGGCGCGATGATGTCATTTACGTCAGGAGGAGCTTGACTTCAGCGTCTGATGACGCTGAAGTCAGAACACCACGGGACTTCCAGACAGAGAGGTGAGTATCTGCGCAGGGGGTCCCGCAAAGCTGATGACGTGTGGGACACGTCGTCCTCAGCATACGGCGGGAGTAACTGAGCCCACACGTCGTCAGCAGTGAAGGGGTTAAAAACTTCTTTTTTTAAAAACTTTTTGGCCTTGTTTCCTTTCCCCCAGGGCACTACCCGGACTCGGACATTGTTTTTAAATGTTTCTATACATCCTAGAAATCCGCCACTTCACAGGCAGGTTATGGGGACCTCCTAGGCACGATATTTGAAGGAATTTTTCATTTTTATTTTTAACTCTTATTTCATGGAAAACTCACTGTCCCTTTAAAAACTGTTTTTTTTCAACTTTTTGTCCTTGTTTCCTGTCCCCCAGGGCACTTCCCGGACCCCCATACACCTTTTATGGCAAATATCTTGCATATATGCCCTCTTGGAGGGCACTCTAAAAAAACGAATTTTCAGCCCCATTGACTTGTATTGAGTTCGAGTTCGAATGCGAACCAAACTCGGGGGTGTCCGGCTCATCCCTATTCGCTACGCGAATAGCGTAGTATAGCAGCGCAAATTGTGCAGAAAAGCTTCAGGGACTTCCAGGTTTGGGAGCCCCTGAGCCGAAGATGAGGAGCAGTGTGCGGCAAGAGAGAAAAGGGGAGGAAAATCCCCAAAATTTTATAAAGATATTTGTGCAGAGACCGTCAGCAGGATCTGCCCGATTATTTACGGGCAAAAAAAAGAGAACGTTATTTATTTATTTTTTGGAGAAAGGATTTTACCAGGAAGGATACATTGAGATTTCTCTCGTTTTTAAGTATGTCCTGGGTGGCGAGTATGTACCGCTAGGTGTCTTGCCCAAGGACACTTACTGGAGAGGTGCTCTTGCTGGGATTGAACCCATGTCTCCATAGGCTCTCTCCACACAGAGCAGTGATGTTACCTCAACTCTACCCCTTTAAATGTTTCCTTGTATCTTTATGCAGAAAGTTTGCGTTTGAGCGAAATCTCGTCTGCAAACCCTTGTGCATTCCGGGGATAAAACTCAATGGATTCCCATGGATTATCCAAGAGCGAGTAGAGCGAATTAGAGTAGCAGCAGGTTACCAGGAGCGGTAATTCTATGAGCTGCGTCTCGCGGGTTAACGCTCCGCTGGGTAATATGTCGCTGTCATTTCATGCTACATTAGCCGTGACGTATGATCGTGTGAGGGACCTGTAACAACCCCTTACAATGGCACGTTCGGAAGGATCAGGGCAACCTAACTCGACAGCAGGGTCCAGTGATACAGTGATACAACAGTTACAGGCTCAGCCTTCAGCGCGCAATCTGTTATCCATCTCTTCCGTCATATTATCAGCAGAGATAATGCCTCACCCTCCGCGTGTGTCCGCCGCAAATAAGCACCGCGTCTCAATAGAGAGGCGAGGACGGCCGCCCGGCGCAGACTTATCTGTCAGCTGCTCCCTGTCAGTGGGCTGCTGACTCGTGCGTACTCTTTCTAAAAAACCTGTATGCTATTGAGATTTTCATTATTTATTTTTTACGCGCAATCAGGTTTTTCAATTTGCAATCAAAAGCCAAAAAAATGGAGGAAGGTGTCGAGGCCCACAGGAAAAGGCAGGGGCAGAGAGAAAAATGGTCAGGAACATCGAATGATTATTTATATAAATCTGATAGCATTCAATCTGATTAATCAAGTATTCATCATTATTTGATGATCACTGTAATATGGGGTTGTGTCGCCTTTGCTGTGATTGTGTCACACATTCGCTGCGGCATCGTTTTGCTGTGATTGCGTCACACATTCGCCGAGGCATCGTTTTGCTGTGATTGCGTCACACATTCGCCGAGGCATTGTTTTGCTGTGATTGCGTCACACATTCGCCGAGGCATCGTTTTGCTGTGATTGCGTCACACATTCCTTGCGGCATCGTTTTGCTGTGATTGCGTCATGCATTCGCCGTGGCATCGTTTTGCTGTGATTGCGTCACGCATTCGCCGTGGCATCGTTTTGCTGTGATCTCGTCACGTATTCGCCGCGTCATCGTGTGGATAACCTCATGCGATGTCACAGCATTTATTGGCGTCCAGAGTGTCATTAATTTGTGGCCAAGATCTTGTATTGATGATGGGAGAGTCGCGGCGCTGCGTAAAGTCTTCTCCAGCACATTATCCCAAAGATTAACCTCAATGGGGTTAAGGTCTGGACTGTGCGGTGGCCAATCCATGTGTGAAAATGATGTCTCATGCTCCCTCAACCACTCTTGCACGATTTGATCCCGATGAATCCTGGCATTGCCATCTTGGAATATGCCCGCTGTGCCATCAGGGGAGAAAAAACCCATTAATGGAAAAACCTGCTCATTCAGTATATTCAGGGAGTCACATGACCTCATTTTATACTGAAACATGATCTCGGGCTGCCGATTTTTTTTGTATACATGATTGTCAGTGAAGGAGTTAAATCTGCTAATGCAGAAAATGGCCAAATTGTGGACCAAAATGTGCAAAATTTTGGGAATGAGGTCAAAATAAATTGAGTCCTTGGTTGGGATCCTTCAAACTGCCACGTACCTCTGTTCATTGTCAAACGAAGAAGCGTGCTGGTCCATGGATGTCACTTTTCACAGAGTAAACCCATGAGCGTTGCTCAGCAGTCTCTCCATGATGAAGTTGACATCTCGACTCCTTATTCATTGTTTCGGCATACTATCTGAGAGAGCTTTGACCACGAAAAACTCGTTTGCTGAGATGTAACTTAAGCAGGGTTGTTCAGAAACAGCCGAATTGCGCCCGAAGTTGCACCGAATGGTGAATTTCCTCGTACGGTGCAATTTTGGGGCAATTCAGCTATTCAAAAGCTGTAAATTCGTCAAATATTGGCGAACTGCCAGCAAAATATGGTGCCTGTTCGACGGCAGTGATGTACCCCATAGAGAAGCAATGGTTAATCTATTCACAGACACAGAACAGCCCCGAAATGTCAGTGAAATGCCCTGCTGTTCGGTACTTTCATTCGGCAGGTTTAATTAGGCGAATCCCATAGGTTTCAATGGAAAAAATACTCCCGCTTTTGTTGAATATTACCATTTATAAAAACCATTTATTCTTTTAATTTGCAGCAAAAAGTCTCTTTATTCTAATTTCTCAGGATATTTTAGGCATTTTTCGTCAAAAAAAAATTTCCCAATTTTTTTTAAGTAGCTTTTTTTTTCTATAACAGACCTTTTCATTATTATTCATAGGACCTTGTATGCTAATTCCAGACATTTTCGTCCAGTAGTTTTAATGCAAACAGCATTTAAATTTGTAAAAGTTTCTTTCTTTATCCCGTTCGTCGGTTTTTCGGCTTTTTCCGGCAGCTGGTCCACGCTCTGTTCAGCGGATCGATGGCTTTTTTCCGACACGTTCGGTGACATTTCGATGCTCTTTGAATAACTCCCAAAGTTTTTGTTATGACACAATTTCCCTAGCTGGAAAATATTTTTATTAAAAAAAAATTGTTTCATATTTTGACTTTTTTTTTTTATAAAGTCACTCTTATCAGGCATTTTTACATCACATAGGCGTAAAAAAAAATATATGTCATTTTAAAAACATAGACAATCTGCTGGGACAGAAAAACATCCAGCATGTTGCTATATTTTTTTGCTTTTCTCATTTAATATGTATTTTTATTTAAATTGTATTCCTTATCTGGCTCCCTTTGGCGAAGATAAGTCTCATTATGCATGGCGGTCTCGTGATACTGTAACGGGGGGCGCAGAGGAAGCCGCTCAGAATACCGTCTGATGTCACTGTAATTTAGATGCATATTATTTTATGTATGTTCGTAAGATCACCGTGCTCTTATCAGAGGGGGGAGATACAGATTGCTGCAAGGTATGTCATAAAAAAACCACATATTTCTCCATGAACGATTTCGCTTTCGCGTTTACAAGTTTTCAAGTGGAAAGTCAAAGTGAAGTGTCTGCAAGTCGGGGTGGAAAATCGACTTCATTTGAATTTTGCAGCCAGACAGCAAAAGTGTGAAATGTGCTGGGGAGACCTTATAAATGTCTTGCATTGATGGAAGTGCTTAACCCCTTCACTACCAAGTTATTTTCCAAAAATCCACAGTCAGGAACTAGTGTTGTTTTTGGAAAATCATTGATAGCTGCCCTCTGGCTGTCGTCCGGGGCAGTCCGCCCCCCTCGCTTCCCCCTTAGTATGCTAGAAAGGTCTCAAAGCCCAGGATCCTGAGGTCAGTGCTTGTTTTGTGGGTGGGGTTAATCCTCTGCATTCAAGGGCTGAAACAGCCCCCCAAACCCTTACTTTCTCAGAGAGCAGTGTGACCATTCATATAACAATAAGGTAATAAGGTAATTTATACCCTTTAACCTCTTCACTACCAAGTGATTTTCCAAAAACCACAGTCAGGAATTAGTGTTGTTTTTGGAAAATCATTGATGGCGGCCCTCAGGCTGTTGCCCGGCGGGCTGCCCTCTCACTTCCCCCTTAGTACGCTACTGGTGGGACCTAAATCCCAAAGGTCTCAAAGCCCAGGATCCTGAGCTCAGTGCTTGTTTTGTGGGTGGGGTTAATCCTCTGCATTCAGAGGGCTGAAACAGCCCTTCAAACCCTTACTTTCTCAGAGAGCAGTGTGACCATTCATATAACAGTAATGTATAGGATTTATACCCTTTAACCCCTTCACTACCAAGTGATTTTTCAAAAATCCACTGTCAGGAACCAGTGTGGTTTTTGGAAAATCATTTTTAATTAATTATATAATAATAAATATTTTGGAATATTCGCAGTGTATTCCTTACTGTAATAACCTATTCTTTAAGGAGATGTCGCCATCTATTGTCCAAATGGAGTTACTGTAGTTAGAAACGCAGCTCGTGGCTCCGTGCATCGGCTGGGGAAAGCCCATTATGTCAGGACATTCAAAGCCAATTTTAAACAGTTTTAGAACCTTGGGCATTATGCCCACAGGGCTAAAACTTTGGGGGCACCTTCTGGAGCCCAAAAGCAAACAAAATTCATTTGCAATTAAGAACCACAGCTCGTTATTAACAGTTCATGGTTTATCTGCTACCGCTGATCGTGTATATACAATCACTGTAGTGAAGGGGTTAAAGTACACCTTCATGGGTAAAACTACTTGACAGGGCACATCTTCCTTTATACAGGGCAGTGTTTTTACACTGAACTACTGTATATAGTGTACAAAAAACCTGAGATATTAAGTTTTGAAATGTCCCCCATCGGCCATGTGACCGCGGCATGCCGCACTGAACAGGGCTGCTGTGAGCAGAGAGACATGCTACAGGACTGCCCTCTGCTTGCTGTGAGTGCTTCGCCCTCTGCCTGTCAGCATCTAAGTGACAGGCACGCAGCACGCTGACCGTGCAGGGGGCCTTCTGTGCTGGCAATTAAGTACAATAGGGTCACTTTGGAAGTGCACCCTGCTTGAAAATAGGTATGTAGGAGAAAGGACATGCATGAGAGTTGTCACCCTTGGGCATGCTGCCTACAGGCACCCCTGTCAAGTGTCAAGAGCCTCTTACTGTGGAGCAGGGGTAGTTCTGAGTCCAGGCTCCAGTTTCATACACATCCATGTTTTTACTCTTGCCACCATGACTGCTTAAATATATATAAGTTGTCATGATGTCTGCACTCGAACAAAGGGGTTATAAACATCGGGGGGGTGCTGGAATCCCTTCAAAAGTACAACAATGCAAATAGTAGCAGGCCACACACTCCCATTGTCACAGATCCCCCTTGGGTCTACGATACTTGTCCCTGTACACAGTATTCTATCTACTCCTACGATCCTTGGATGGTCAGTAAAGCCAACTATCTTCAAGAAATGGATCTTTTAGTACCCGGCAAGGGTTAACAGGCCCCAGAGTAGTAGAACAAACTTGGCCCCGATAGCATAGGTCTTAATGTCAGGAGAGATGGTCAGCCTTAGGGTTACCAAGGGTTATCAAGGGTTACACTCAGAGCATTGTCATCAGGAATAGTGGGGGTCACACACAAATCAGGGTTCTCAGAAATAGTCATGGTCATACACAAATCAGGGTTCTCAGAAATAGCCGGGGTCATACACAAATCAGGTTTCTCAGGAATAGCCATGGTCATACACAAATCAGGGTTCTCAGAAATAGTCGTGGTCATACACAAATCAGGGTTCTCAGAAATAGCCGGGGTCATGCACAAATCAGGGTTCTCAGAAATAGCCGGGGTCATACACAAATCAGGGTTCTCAGGAATAGCCATGGTCATACACAAATCAGGGTTCTCAGGAATAGTCATGGTCATACACAGAGGGTTTGTTATCAAAAGCCAAAGTCATACACATAAAGAGAAATCACCAGTAGCACTGGGGGAAGCAAACTCACGTCAGGGGAATGAGTCTGCTCGGATTTTAAACCCGGCGGCTTTGCGTCATCACACTGCGCCCCACCCCCTGACCACCCACATGACCGACGTGGGCTTGCATATCACTCGCCACCCGGCAGCACCGTCCTCGCTGCTCTCTGGCTGGGCAAGGTCCTGGACACTGGACGTGCCATCCATACGATGTGTGAGTTGCCTGATGCTATTTGCTACGGCATCTTTGTTGTCCCTTTAACTAACTGGCTGTGGAGGACGTATGGGACACGTCACCTGCAGTCATTGTTCTGTGTGCACGCCGCACAACACGTCCAATGCGTCGCCTGGGTTTCTTACCTTCCGATCTCTGTTCATGGCTCGTACAGAGAGGAAAGTGGCATGTATGCAGTTTTAACTAATACACCAGGAGACTGAGACTAGGGATGAGCCGAACACCCCCCGAGTTCGGTTCGGGCCCGAACCCGAACTTCCCAAATGTTCGGTTCCGAACCCAATCTCGAACTCAATGCAAGTCAATGGGGCTGAAAATTCGGTTTTTAGAGTGCCCTCCAAGATGGCATATATGCTAGATATTTGTCATAAAAGGTGTATGGGGGTCCAGGTAGTGCCCTGGGGGACAGGAAACAAGGTCAAAAAGTTTAAAAAAAAATTATTTCCATGAATAGGGAAAAGGGTTAAAAATAAAAACGAAAAATTCCTTCAAATATCGTGCCTAGGAGGTCCCCTAACCTGCCCGTGAAGTGGTGGATTTCTAGGATGTATAGAAACACTTAAAAACAAAAAAATTACGTTTCAAATGACGGTAAATGCTTTTCCTTTAATCTATCCATAAACAACTGCTTGGGGCGGCAGTCTGTATGAAAAGAGGAGACATTTTCGTACACGCAGAAAAAGTTAACTGATTTTTTTGGCTAAATTATTGTGAAACTTATGCAGGCTTTGGATGAAAGTAACAATAGATGCTTCAAAATTGGTCCTTTAGCATCCCCAACAGTGCCGTCACACCGTAACCCCTCTGAGGATATGAATCTGATACAGGCGTCAGTGGCAGTGCACCCAAATATTGTGCTTTTGGTGCCAGGCCTGCAAGTACTATCATACAGTAACCCCTCAGTGGTATTGTGGAAGAATGCAGGGGTGAACCTAGCGGTCCTATATTAACCACTTCAATGCAGAGGATGCGCCCAGCGCGTCCTCCGCATTACCGCTGGTATGCGGAGGACGCGCTGAGCGCATCCTCCCATTGGGGTCAGCGTTCGGCCGGGTTCCGGCCGATCGCTGGCTCCTCCGGTGCGGGCTGACATCCTCGATGTCAGCCGCGCATCCGGAACCGCAGCCGCTGGAGTTAGGTGTCATCGCGGCAGCGCGATGACACCTAATTCAGGCGCCCCCCCGCATGTGCGGAGGAGGCGCCTGAAAGGGAGGGGGGAGGTCCTTCGGACCTCTCTCCCTCCCGATCGGCGTCGTTGCGGGGGTTAACCCAGGCACCATTTGGAAGGGCACAGCCTGCCCTTCCAAATGGTGCCTGGCATTAACCCCTGGGGAGCTGGATCGCGAATCGGCGCTGAAAAGCGCCGGTTCGCGATCCTTTCCCGGAGCTGGCCGACATCTTGGATGTCGGCCAAGCCTCCGGGAACTCCCCTGAGGACTGGCGTCATCGTGCGTAGCACGATGACGCCAGTCCTGGACTTAACCCCTAACTGCCACCAACGGTAGAGATAGGGAGTTCCAATGAACTCCCTATCTCCCGATCCGTGGCAGCTAGGGGTTAAAGTTTGGTATGGTTGGATCGGCCAGAGCATGGCCGTTCCAACGATACCAAACAGTACTGTGAAAAATTTTGTCCAAAAAAATGAAAAATAAAAATAAAAAAAATTAAAAAAAGAAATTATAAAAAAAAAAATAAACACTTTTTTTTTCTTTTTTTTGGTTTGTTAATGCAGCAATATTGTTCCCATTTCAATTATAATGTGAACAATGATGCTGCACTAACGATTTTTGTATGCGGTGCGTTTGTTAAAAATAGTGTAATTTTCCCCAAAAAAAATGTAACGAGACCCCATCTCTAATTTTTTTAACAAGCGCACCCCATACAAAATATAACCGCAATTGCTCGCATGTTAAAATGTGAAAAAAAACACTTTACACATTGTAAATTATTGAAAATACATATTTTATTGCATTTTTTGTTATAATATACAGACATGACATAACGTATACATATAATAATGACATATTATGAATCTACCGAGTCTGACGGAAAGAACGATATATAATATGTCTGGGTCATATACTAAAATAAGCCTTCAAAACACGTTTAAACATGATGAGCAAAACCGGTAAAAATGACTTCAGCACAGGGGCGGGAAAAGCCTCAGCAGCGAAAGGGTTAAAAAGATATGCATCTGGTTAAGGCGTCAGTGCACCCAGATATTCTGCCTTTGGTGCCAGGCCAGCAAGTATCATCATACAGTAACCCCTCTGAGGTATTGTGGAAGAGTGCAGGGGTGGACCATGTGGTCCTATAATGAAAAGATATGATTCTGGTCAAGGCGTCAGTGCACCCAGATATTCTGCCTTTGGTGCCAGGCTAGCAAGTATCATCATACAGTAACCCCTCTGTGGTATTGTGGAAGAGTGCAGGGTTGGACCCTGCTGTTCAAAAAATTTAAATGATATAAATCTGGCACAGGCGTCAGTGCAGCCAAATATTGTGCCTTTCATGGCAGCAAGTGCATTCACACCGTAACCCTTTTGTGGTATTGTGGAAGAGTTCAGTGCTGGAGGTTTTGTGAATGCAGAAGACATCCCCGATCTATTCCGTTATGTCAGCATCAGGGGATTGATAACTGCTGATCCAGGACTGATTCATTTTTATTAATGTCAGCCGGTCTACAGAGTCGGTGGACAGACGCACTCTTTTGTCTGTGACAAACCTCCAGCGGCACTGAATGTCCTTTCGGAAAGCACGCTAGATGAAGGGCAACCTAGTAGCTGCATAGCATATTGGCTAAGTTCTGGCCAGTGATCCAATCTCAACACCCAGTAAGCCAGTGGATCATCTGCTGGAAAGGTATCCAGGTCTGCCCTTGCCCCTAGGTAGTCCTGCACCATACGGTGAAGACGCTGGCAATGGATGCCTACATTTGACGTCCCTGGGTGTCGAGGACTACATTTTTTTAAAAATACATCAGTCAAGCAGCCCTGGCCTTCACCACTATTCCTCTGATCACCCGCAGCCTCAGAAGCACGTGTGTCAGCACTTGGTAATCTACCAGTGCCTGGAAAGGTGTTACACAAGTGTCGCTTTAGAGCGTCCTCAAGTTTTTTCATCCTGTGCTCCCTCTGTGCGGGCAGGATGAGCTCTGCAACTTTCCCCTTGTATCGTGGATCAAGAAGGGTTGCCAACCAGTAATGATCCCTCTCCTTGATAGCACGAATCCTGGGGTCCTTTAGCAGGCTTTGCATCATTAGGGAGCCCATGCAGCGTAGGTTGGAGGTGGCATTAGCTTCCGAGCCTTCCTGGTCAATGAGGATGACTGTATCGTGCACTTCCTCCTCCCAGCCACGCACTAGCCCTTGTGTTTCTGGGCACACGAAACCCTCCCTTGAGGAATCCCCACCTTCAATGCCCCCACTACTTAAATATTGTGCCTCCTCCTCCTCCTCATCCTCCTCCTGTCTGATCTGAGTAGGACCCGCTGGAATGCTGTCTGCGGAAAGACTGGGGCCTTGAGCGCTAGGGAAAGCCTCCTCTTCCTCCCGCTGCTCTGCCTCTAGAGCCTCATCTATAATTCCCCGCAGAGTGTGCTCCAGCAGGAACACTAAAGGAATTGTGTCACTGATGCATGCACTGTCCCTGCTCACCATCCTCGTTGCCTCCTCAAATGGTGACAGTACAGTGCATGCATCCTTGATCATCAGCCACTGTAGGGGAGAAAAAAAAAACAAGTTGACCTGAACCTCTCCTTGTGCCATACTCACACAGGTACTCGTTGATGGCCCTCTGCTGCTTGTGCAGATGCTGCAGCATTGCTAATGTCAAGTTCCACCTGGTGGGCATGTCACAGATCAGACGGTTTGTGGGAAGGTGGAATTCTCTTAGAATTTCTGCCAGGTGAACGCTTGCTGGGAATGACCGTCTGAAGTGGCTGCAGACTTTTCTGGCCTGGATGAGAAGCTCTGGCAGCCCTGGGTACTCTGACATGTGATGCCTTGGACTGGCTAGTGCTACGGTTGGTCACAGAGGATGTTGTGCCTCGTGTTTGCTGTGCCTCCTCCTCCCCCTCTTCCTCAATTAATTCCTCTGTTCGATCAGGCACCCAGGTGGAGTCAGTGACCTCATCATCATTGTCATCATCACCCCCTATCTCCTCGTCACTGGAGCCAACTTGGCAGTATTCTGCAGCTGCTGGGGCAACATGAGTGCCAGTTATTTGTGTGTCATCACTGGCACCCCCTTCCTCTAGGTTGATTATACTCCCTTCCTCAACCTCAGAGATTGAATCAGAGCACTGTACTTGCTGCGCATCCTCAAGCAGCATGTCACTCTCATTGTAGTCAAACAATTCAGCTGACTCCTCCGTGTGTGATAGCGAGGCTACGGCAGGAGTAGCTGTGGACATGGAGGCTGCATTAGATGCTTTGGCAGCTGAGGTGGACTGTAAAGCACTAGAAGCCTGGCTGGCAGAGGACTCGGAGGATGAGGATGGCCTGGTTAGCCAATCCACCAAGTCCTCTGTATGTTGCTGCTGCTTAAGACGGCCAGCACCAGTTAGAAAGGACAAGCGTGCCCCTGCAGAGGATGCACCACGTCCACCACGACCAGAGGCACAGCCTCCCGACACAGGGGCTGCTTGCCCTCTTATCTGTGTTTGGGAGCGTCTGCCTGTCCTTTTTGTTCTTTCAGACATGGTGAGTGATATATATAGATTAATATATACAGAACTCTGATTCAACTCTGGTATAAAGATTTAAAGAACTCTGGTGTAACTCAGTGAGACACACTGATAGCTGGCAGCCAGTGACAAGACACAGATCACCTCAATTCACAAATGTTTTAAAGAAATTAGTGAGCCCCAAAATACTGCGTGGTACTGGCTGTGTGACAAGAGACAGATCACCTCAATTCACAAATGTTTTAAAGAAATTGGTGAGCCCCAAAAAGATTTGCTGGCAGTGACAAGACACACATCACCTAAATTCCCTGATATTTGGTAGAAATGAGACCCCCCCAGACCCCCCCAGTAGTGTGGCAGACTGGCAGTAACAACACGCAACTATCTCCTTTGAAATCTCCTCTGAAATGCGTGCTGTAGCTATGCGTGGAAACGTTATATAGTGTGCTGCGGGACTTAGCTCTGTGAGCCCATGATTGGGCAAAATTTGACCAATCAGGACTCTGAGCCGTGATTGGCATAGTGTTGAACCTGTCTTGCACTAGACCTGTGGTCAGGTGCAAGGCTGTAGCCAATTACGAGCTTCAGGCCAGTGGGAAAATGCATTGTGGTCCATTGTGGTCGAACATGCGGCGAACACCCGGAAATGTTCGGTGTTCGCGATCCAATCGAACAGGCTAAGTTCGGGTCAAATTCCGAACCGTCCGAACCGAACAGCTCATCCCTAACTGAGACCATGGAATTATTTGCACCATAACGCATGTATGCGTCGACCGTATGTTCTTTTGGTGTTGGATTGGCAAGACTCTTCTGAATCGGTGTATTCTTGTAAAGAGTAGACCAACTAGGCCTAGAGCAGTAAATTGGAGGAGGCATGATATTTTTTTCCCTATTGTCTTTTCTTTTAGAGTTCCACGTCGTTTGAGGTATGTGGGTGTATGACAGAGCTGCACAGCAACGAGTTTCTAAACTATAACAAATGTTTGGAATCACTCTGTGCACATAAGATACTTTGCTTTTATTCTAAATGACATTCTTTGTGGAATAAATAATCCCAGTTAGGACGCAAATATATATATTTTTTTCTTGTTAATGCTCAATGTTCATATTTATTTGATATCGGGTGGGGAAGCAGCAGGATTTGGAGCGCTCAGCGCAGCACCGAGCCTGAATACACCCCGGCTCGCCAATAATATTACGTTGCACTGCTGAACTAAAGCGGAGCTCGTTCCCGGGGATCGGTAATGAAGACATTGCTGCAAACATGGCAGCAGGGACTGCAGAAAACCACACTCAGATGAATTTTGCCCCCGCAGCTCGATCCTTCCCATCCGGAGAGAGATGAAGCCTCATTTGTTGGATTAGTTCAGAAGGAAAATGTACGACGCTCAGCAAGGTACGTGATTGCTGGGGGGGGGGCAGCGAGTGAAGCTAAACACCATCTCCCCGCGTTTCCCGCTGTTTGAAGTGTCATGGGAAGTTTGGAGCAGATGTTGACTCTACTTGTGATGGACTGAAGGAGGTGGCCATGGGAGGTTCCCACACAGACCATCTGGAAGGGAGTCCCAAGGAGCACAACAAGCTGACGAGAGATGCAGGAGCGGCTGAACGTGCATCCTGCGTGACAATCGTCACGGGACTGAAATATCTGGGTGAGGGAGGAGAACTGAACTACTAAAACCCCACATGTTAATGAATCACCAAGGGGGATACGTCCGACCGATATACTGAGGAGTACGTCCTGGAAAAGAGGAATAGGGGAGAACTGTACGGAGCAGAGGGAACGTCCCGATACGTCTTATCTGCTGCATTTCAGACCATTAACAAATATTGCGTCAAGGCTCATTATACAGGAGGCTGGTTTGGCAGAGTAGACATTTGTTGGCTCTGTGGGTGACTTAGTTTGTGTGCACTTGCTGTGTACACCACGGGAAACCCTCAGTACAACGAAACTCTTTACTACGAACCTTATTACTATGGGTAATTGGGTACCTTCAAACTGGGAGCCCCGAGCGTGTCTTCATGATGTGGGTATCACAGTACAGGGACCACTGTGGTTCCCTTTGTATAGAGAGGTCTGGGGATACCTTAGCTTTGATCGTACCACCATGCTTTGAACTCTATCAGGGTAATTCAAAGAGATCCGAATGGCTGGAGAAAGGTAACCGAACGCTGGAAAGGTCACCTTTCCTGGCCATTCGGCTATCCAGAGAGCAGGCAATTCGCCAAATCCTGGCGAATTGCCTGCACATACGGTGCCTGTTCGGTGCCTGTTCGAGGGCAGTGAAATCCCCCATAGAGAAGCAATGCTTCGGCTATTCAGAGAACACAAACCAGCAGTGAAAGGTTCCCGAAATGCCCTGCCATTCGGTGTTTTAATTCGGTAGGTTTATTCAGGCGAATCCCATAGGCTTCAATGTTAAAAATATTCCAGTTATAATCCAATATCTAATAAACCGTTCATTATAAAATTCTGCAGTAAAGAGTCTCTTTATTTATAGATTTTTTAGGATATTTTAAGCATTTTTCTGGATTTTTTTACTTTACTTATTTTTTCTGTAACAGCCCTTTTTATTATCATTCATTGGATTTTATATGTAAATTTCAGACATTTTCGTTCAGTAGTTTCTTTGCAAACAGCGTTTCCCTTTTCAAACATTCAAGCAAACAGTTTTTCTAATTTATTCACTCCATTCGTGTGCGGTGTCGGCTTTTTCCGGCGGCTTCGCTGCGTGTGATCGGCTCCTGCTCGGGTTTTTCCGGCGTCTTCGACGGGTTAATCCAGATGTTTTTACGGGTTTTCGGCGTGCGTTCGCCGGGTTTTCGCCAGGTTTTCAGCGGGTTTTCGGCAGCTTTTCCCTGCACTTCGACATCCCTGTGGTGTTTGCTGAATACACCGCAGGGTCACCGAAATGGGATCGCCAAATTACACCGAATTGAAGAGAACGAAAAGTCACCGAACGTGCGGTGACTTTTCGATTCTCTTTGAATAACCCTGTATGGGTAGCACAGTACTGGGAGCTGTGTGGGTCTCTTTGTATTGCGAGTTCTGTGGTTCTCTTTGTATCGAGAGGTCTGTAGATACACTCAGAGCTTCCCGTGTGAGATATCCCCATGCTTTGAGCTCCATGGGTATCTTCTATCTTCTTATCCTGCAGGTAGTCGCATGACGTGAGCTCTACGGGTATCTTCTGTCTGCCGCTCCTGCAGGTATACTCATTCTGTGAGCCCTGCAGGGATCTGTATACGGTGCGCTCCGTGGGTATCTTCATGCTGTGAACTCTGCAGACGTCTTTATGTCGAGAGGAAGAACGTCTTGCGCTTAACGTTTTGATCGCCAAAGCAGAAGCCGAGGAGAAGTGGATGGACGACTCAGTGATCGGTCAAGCACTTAAATAGTTAAAGACGATAAGGCATGAAGAAACACCTGACGAAAGGTAAAACAAGATCAGTTAATAAAGATGTAAAAAGTAACAAAATGCATATAGTTAGATACAAGTAGGGCAAACGCAACTAGTCTGTCGGTAAAATAGTGGATGCAAAGTCGCAAATCCTCCTCTGTATCATCGTGGCTGTCATCATCATGTGTTTCAGGTTGTGTTCAGAAATGTAGTTTTTAAAATATGCAGAGCTGTTGTTTGCTTAATATTCGACAACTTAACACTGCTGTGTGTTGTTCCTCATATTTTGTAATATAGTATTATACACTGCCTGGCCAAAAAAAGGCACAACCCCCCCCCCTCCCCGTTCGAGCCTTTTATGATCTAGGGGGGCTTCAGTCGGTCAGGTCTAGGTTCAGCAACATAATGTGTCCAAAATATGAAGTCATGTGACTCCCTGATATACTGAATGAGCAGGTTTCTCCATCACTAGGTATTTTTCTCCCCTGATGGCACAGCGGGCATATTCCAAGATGACAATGCCAGGATTCATCGGGATCAAATTGTGCAAGAGTGGTTGAGGGAGCATGAGACATCATTTTCACACATGGATTGGCCACCGCACAGTCCAGACCTTAACCCCATTGAGGTTAATCGGGATGCTTTGTCACTAGGGTTGCCAGATCAGCCATGTTTTCCGACACATATTACTATTTCATGCAGAGGGGGAGCACAGGGAAAAGTGCTGCCCTGCAACATGTATAATTCATATGCTGCAGGAAGGAAATCAAGGCAGGTCACTTGGGATTCCTTTTTGATTTCTTACCTGCAGCGTATGGATTATGCATGCTGCGGGGTGGCATTTTTCAAGCACTGCCCATCAGCCTGAATAAATTATACGTGTCCAGGAAAACATGCCTGATATGGCATCCCTATTTGGGACACGCTGTGCAGCGCCAGGGTGGGACACGTGATGTTGCTCAGTGCCAGAGACACCCGCTAAGGCTAGGGTCAGACGAACGCATTTTTTGCGTTGTCCGTGAAAAAGTGCGTTCGAACGAATGGACGTATTTTTCACGGAATACGCGATAGCGGTCATACGATGCGCATTTTCGTGCGTGATTTTGTACGGATCATCAATAAAACCCTTTTTGCGTCTGGACGTTATGTTAGCCGGACATTAGCAGCGTCTGACGTCTCCGAATCACGCAAACACGCCGCTATGCGGACGCAGCGCACTCTGTATGTCAGTACTAGCGGTTTGACGTTCTCGAAAAAATGTGTTAGTTTGCCTCTTGCGTTGCGCGGACAAACTTTCGTGCGGCCGTACTTTGTATATTGCCCGTCATTGGCCGTCATTTGCTGCTACTGCGGCCGTGATAAAGTGCGGCTGCACACGCGTTCGCACTGCGTTCGTCTGACCCCAGCCTTAGGGTTGCCAGATCAGCCATGTTTTCATGGACAAAGTAAGATGGGTGAAGGGGTTAAATCAATAAAAATGTAGTAAAAAATGTGTCTAGATAATAAAAAAGGTCCTTAAAAATAATAAAAGGTCTACTACAAAAATAAGTCTTTTAAAAAATAAATTCTTTGTTTAAAAATAAAAAGGTCTTTTAAAAATGAAAATAAAAGTTTTTGTAAAATAAAAATAATAAACGGACTTTAATTTATATATATTTTTTAAATATTTCACATTTAGGCTAGGGTCAGACGAACGCAGTGCGAACGTGCGTTTAGGCGCATTTTATTACGGCCGTGGTAGCAGAAAATGACGTCCAACGCAGGCCCACACACAAAGTACGGCCGCATGAAAGTTTGGCTGCGCAACGCAAGCGGCAAACAAACGCATTTTTGCAAGAACGTCAAACCTCTAGTACTGACGTACAGAGTGCGCTGCGTCCGCATAGCGGCGTGTGTGCGTGATTAGGAGACGTCAGACGCTGCCAATGTCCGGCCAACATAACGTCCAGACACCCAAAGTTTCCTGGTTTGGATCCGTAAAATCACGGCCGAAATTGCGCATCGTATGACCGCTATCGCGTCTTCCGTGAAAAAATGCGTTCGGACGCATCAACGCACTTTTTGACGGTAGACGTGAAAAGTGCGTTCGTCTGACCCTAGCCTTATTGAACTCAATTTCAGTGCTTTGTGAATAGAGCCCTTAGTTGCCGGTGTTTACGCCGGTGTTCCAGGTAGTTAGAAATAAAATAATAATTAGAATAAATACGCACCAGACTCCACTTAATACAGAAGGAATAAAAGCATTGCACGAGCGTGTTCCCTATACCAAAGGAATACTTTCTTTCAACACAATCCACCTCCCTCCCGCCTAACCCAAATCATAAACTACAATTACATAGTTATTGATAAATTCGGTGGAGTTTTACCGGCCCGGTTTGACAGCCAAGAAAGTCTGTGATAAATGACCCTCTTATTTCCAGTCTACAAAAAAACCCAATACTTTAAATTGTTACCATTGTAATAGAAAATTAAAGCCGACCAGCGAGAAGGGGGAGATTTTTACAATTAGGCTCTTTTTTTTTTTAAAGGTAGCGACTCCGTCCGGCGGTTACTAGTTACAGCGCTATGGCGAGCGAGCCGCGCGTGGATTCCTTCCAGTGCCAGCGTTGTCGGCGCTCGCGCTAGACATCGTGAATGGAAAGGTACTACATTATACAACAATAAATATTATTACAGAATAAAAAGATGGAAAGGAAGGAGCTAATTGAGCAAAACGGAAAACCGTTAAAGCTAATCTGCCGGAAAGCCATCCTTCACCGTCCCTGATAGGAGTGACATTTCCTTGGGATACTGGCGGGTTACTCAGATCACAAATCGAAATGTGAGACTTCAAGAGGATCTGACACGTTTGTGATGCAAGTAATTTAACACATAAACGTTACCATTATCAGAGTGTAACGCGTGTGTGTATTCATATGTACAGCGCACCAGATGCAGCCCACTCCACTTCCATCCGATGGTAAATCCGGTAGTGTTTTTAAAACAATGTCAAGATCACTAAACCGATTACTCACCTATAAGATCACTAAACCGATTACTCACCGATAAGATCACTAAACCGATTACTCACGATATAAGATCACTAAACCGATTACTCACCGATAAGATCACTAAACCGATTACTCACGATAAGATCACTAAACCGATTACTCACCGATAAGATCACTAAACCGATTACTCACGATAAGATCACTAAACCGATTACTCACCGATAAGATCACTAAACCGATTACTCACGATAAGATCACTAAACCGATTACTCACCGATAATAAGATCACTAAACCGATTACTCACCGATAAGATCACTAAACCGATTACTCACCGATAAGATCACTAAACCGATTACTCACCGATAAAATTACTAAACCGATTACTCACCGATAAGATCACTAAACTGATTACTCACGATAAGATCACTAAACCGATTACTCACGATAAGATCACTAAACCGATTACTCACCGATAAGATCACTATACCAATTACTCACCGATAAGATCACTAAACCGATTACTCACCGATAAGATCACTATACCGATTACTCACCGATAAGATCACTAAACCGATTACTCACCGATAAGATCACTAAACCGATTACTCACCGATAAGATCACTAAACCGATTAATCACGGATAAGATTACTAAACCGATTACTCACCGATAAGATCACTAAACCGATTAATCACGGATAAGATTACTAAACCGATTACTCACCGATAATAAGATCACTAAACCGATTACTCCCGATAAGATCACTAAACCGATTACTCACCGATAAGATCACTAAACCGATTACTCACCGATAAGATCACTAAACCGATTACTCACCGATAAGATCACTAAACCGATTACTCACTGATAAAATTACTAAACTGATTACTCACCGATAAGATCACTAAACCGATTACTCACCGATAAGATCACTAAACCGATTAATCACGGATAAGATTACTAAACCGATTACTCACCGATAAGATCACTATACCGATTACTCACCGATAAGATCACTATACCGATTACTCACCGATAATAAGATCACTAAACCGATTACTCACCGATAAGATCACTAAACCGATTACTCACCGATAATAAGATCACTAAACCGATTACTCACCGATAAGATCACTAAACCGATTACTCACCGATAAGATCACTAAACCGATTACTCACCGATAAGATCACTATACCGATTACTCACCGATAAGATCACTAAACCGATTACTCACGAAAAGATCACTATACCGATTACTCACCGATAAGATCACTAAACCGATTACTCACCGATAAGATCACTAAACCGATTACTCACCGATAAGATCACTAACCGATTACTCACCGATAAGATCACTAAACCGATTACTCACCGATAAGATCACTAAACCGATTACTCACGATAAGATCACTAAACCGATTACTCACCGATAAGATCACTAAACCGATTACTCCCCGATAAGATTACTAAACCGATTGCTCACAGATAAGATCACTAAACCGATTACTCACAGATAAGATCACTAAACCGATTACTCCCCGATAAGATCACTAAACCGATTTACTCACCGATAAGATCACTAAACCGATTACTCCCCGATAAGATCACTAAACCGATTACTCCCCGATAAGATTACTAAACCGATTGCTCACAGATAAGATCACTAAACCGATTACTCACAGATAAGATCACTAAACCGATTACTCACTGATAAGATCACTAAACCGATTACTCCCCGATAAGATTACTAAACCGATTGCTCACAGATAAGATCACTAAACCGATTACTCACAGATAAGATCACTAAACCGATTACTCACTGATAAGATCACTAAACCGATTACTCACTGATAAGATCACTAAACTGATTTACTCACCGATAAAATTACTAAACTTAGACTGGAAATCTCTTCACTGCCCTCCACCATTAACCCCTTAGTGACCGGGCGGTTTTACACAAATCCGTTCTTTAGTGACCGCTGCTGTTTTTACGTTTCTGCGCTGTTCATGTTTAGGTCAAATTTTCCTCTTATTCGTTTATTCAACCCACACATATTATACACCGTTTTTCCCGCCATTAAATGGACTTTCTAGAAATACCATTATTTCCATCATATCAAAAAATTTACGATAAAAAAAATATGAAAAAAATGGTAAAAACACACTTTTTCGTAATTTAATCCCCAAAATCTACAACCACCAAAAAAGACCTCGGCTAAATACTTTCAAAATTTTGTACCGAGACTAGAAATACCCAATTTTTACATGTTTTTGATTTTTTAACCCCTTCACTGCTGAGGCAGTTCACCTATGTGCGCTGCGCTCATTCTGATCATTTTGTGCTAATTATTTTTAGATGACAGCCTAGGTCCTATTTAACTAAACCCCCCAGACAAAAAACATTTTTAACCACTTCGATGCGGAGGACGCGCTCAGCGCGTCCTCCGCATGGCTGCTGGTGTGCTGAGGACGCGCTGAGCGCGTACTCACTTTGGGGTCAGCGTTCGGCCGAGTTCCGGCCGATCGCTGGCCCCCCCGGTGCGGGCTGACATCCTCGATGTCAGCCCAGCATCCGGAACCGCCACCGCTGAAATTAGGTGTCATCACGGCAGCGCGATGACACCTAATTCAGGCGCCCCCCCGCATGTGCGGAAGAGGCGCCTGAAAGGGAGGGGGGGAGGTCCTTCGGACCTCTCTCCCTCCCGATCGCCGGCGTTGCGGGGGTTAACCCAGGCACCATTTGGAAGGGCACAGCCTGCCCTTCCAAATGGTGCCTGGCATTAACCCCTGGGGAGCTGGATCGCGAATCGGCGCTGAAAAGCGCCGGTTCGTGATCCTTTCCCGGAGCTGGCCGACATCTTGGATGTCGGCCAAGCCTCCGGGAACTCCCCCTGAGGACTGGCGTCATCATGCATACCACGATGACGCCAGTCCTAGAGTTAACCCCTAACTGCCACCAATGGTGGAGATAGGGAGTTCCAATGAACTCCCTATCTCCCGATCCGTGGCAGCTAGGGGTTAAAGTTTGGTATGGTTGGATCGGCCAGAGCATGGCCGTTCCAACGATACCAAACACTACTGTAAAAAAAGTTTTTTTTAAAAAAATAAAAATTAAAAATAAAAATTAAAATATATTTAAAAAACAAATTGTAAAAACAAAAAAAATAAACATTTTTTTTCTTTTTTTTGGTTTGTTAATGCAGCAATATTTTCCCATTTCAATTATAATGTGAACAATGATGCTGCACTAACGATTTTTGTATGCGGTGCGTTTGTTAAAAATCGTGTAATTTTCCCCAAAAAAAAAATGTAACGAGACCCCATCTCTATTTTTTTAACAAGCGCACCCCATACAAAATATAACCGCAATTGCTCGCATGTTAAAATGTGAAAAAAAACACTTTACACGTTGTAAATTATTGAAAATACATATTTTATTTCATTTTTTGTTATAATATACAGACAGGTCATGACGTATACATATAATAATGACATATTATGAATTTACCGAGTCTGACGGAAAGAACGATATATAATATGTCTGGGTCATATACTAAAATAAGCCTTCAAAACACGTTTAAACATGATGAGCAAAACCGGTAAAAATGACCTCAGCACAGAGGCGGGAAAAGCCTCAGCAGCGAAAGGGTTAAAAAACATTTTTATTTTTTTTTTTTTTTTTTTTTTTTTTTATTTTTAAACCAAACCTGGTCATGTTTGGTATCATTGGAAAGGCCATGATCCAAAGGATCCCCCTATCTCTACATGGCAGCTAGAGGGTTAACTGGCCCACTGACATCCTCACACATATGGTGAGGTTTTCAGTGGGTGGGGGGGACCTGGAGGCTTGGCTGACATCCAAGATGTCAGCCCCCTCCAGGTTTGAATTGCATTTTGGTGCGATTAGCGCTGAATCGCGATCCGGCAGCGAAAATGTTAATGCTATACACAACTGTAAAGGGGAGACTCTCCCCTTTCCAGCAGTGCAAAAAGCATCACTGTGCGTTGCATGGTTGGGTGAGATAGAGGGCTCCAAAGGAGCCCCCCTGCCCTCATCGGATCTGCCGGCCCCCAGGAAATGGCGAGGCAAGCTTCCAGCTTGCCATAACCGCTGAGGGAACGAGCGAGGAAGGTGAGTATCGGCGGGAGGGAGGTTAGAAGCCCGATGACATACTATGTACGTCCGCGGGTCTAAGGGAGACCCGTGGGCAGGACGTACATAGTACGTCAGCGGTCGGGAAGGGGTTAACCATTCTACCTCATTCACTCCCTGCCCCCTCTTCTACTAGGTCTTCCTTTTCTCTGGTCTCAGAGGAGGACGTCTCAGCAGTTCTCATGTCCTCCTGCCCGACAAACCCATCCCTTCGCACATTATTCGGTCTGTCCTACTGGTTATTGTCCCTGCCGGGAGTCATATTTTCAACCTCTCCCTCTCTCCTGGAGTCTTCCCTTCTGCATTCAAACATGCTCTGATCACCCGCATCCTAAAGAAGCCATCTCTTGATCCCACCTCCCTTTCTAACTACGGTCCCATCTCTCTGCTCCGCCTCCTTAGAACGCCTGATCTATAACCAGCTCATAGAAACATAGAAACTTACAGGGTTATCCAAAGAGATTCGAATTGCTTGAGAAAGGTAACCGAACGCTGAAAATCAGCGTTCGGTTACCTTTCCTGGCCATTCGGCTATCCAGAGAGCAGGCAATTCTCCAAATCCTGGCGAATTGCCTGCACATACGGTGCCTGTTCGGTCCCTGTTCGAGGGCAGTGAAATCCCCATCAAAAAGCACTGCTTCGGCTATTCAGAGAACACAAACCAGCAGTGAAAGGTTCCCCTAATGCTCTGCCATTCAGTGGTTTAATTCGGCAAATTTATTCAGGAGAATCCCATAGACTTCAATGTTAAAAATATTCCCGTTTTAATTCAATATCTAATAAACCGTTCATTATAAAATTCTGCAGCAAAAAGTCTCTTTATTTATAGATTTTTTAGGATACTTTAAGCATTTTTCTGAATTTTTTAAAAAAAAAATTAAAAGTCCGATTTTTTTTTTTTTTTTTTTCAGTTTGCTTATTTTTTTTGTAACAGCCCTCTTTATTATCATTCCCTGGACCTCCTGTGAAAATTTCAGACATTTTCGCTCAGTAGTTTCTTTGCAAACAGCGTTTCTTTTTCCCAGATTCATACAAATGGTTTTTCTAATTTATTCACTGCCTCCTCTACGTCACAGCTGCTTCGGCTCTGTGTGATTCGGCTCCTTTTCGGCTCCTGTTCGGCTCCTCTTCGAAGGTTAATCCAGATGTTTTTGCTTGTTTTCAGCGTGCATTCGGTTAGTTTTCGGTGAGTTTACGGCAGCTTTTCCCTGCAATTCGGGGACCCTGTGGTGCTTGCTGAATACACCGCAGGGTCACCGAAATGCAATCGGCAAAAGGAACCGAATTGAAGAGAACGAAAAGTCACCGAACGTGCGGTGACTTTTCGAATCTCTTTGGATAACCCTGATAGAAAATGTCGGCAGATAAGAACCTTTCGGCCCATCTAGTCTGCCCAATTACATGGATACTTTACCTGGATTTATCTTTTGTTTAGGATAGCCTTATGCCTATCCCATGCCTGCTTAAATTCAATTACTGTTTTGGCCTCTACCACTTCTACTGGAAGACTGTTCCATGTATCCACCACCCTCTCAGTAAAATAATGCTTCCTGATGTTACTTTTAAACCTTTGCCCCTCTAATCTAAGACTATGTCCTCTTGTTTTGCTACTTTGTTTCCTTTTAAATATACTCCCTTCCTCTACCTTGTGGATTCCCTTTACGTATTTAAATGTTTCTATCATATCTCCTCTGTCTCGTCTTTTTTCCAAGCTGTACATGTTAAGATCATTAAGCCTTTCCTGGTAACTTTTCTCCTTCAAGCCGTACACCATTTTAGTAGCCCTTCTCTGAACTCTCTCTAAGATGTCTATATCCTTCTGGAGATACGGTCTCCAGTACTGCACACAGTACTCCAAGTGAGGTCTCACCAGTGCTCTGTACAGTGGCATGAGCACTTCCCTTTTCCTACTGCTAATACCTCTCCCTACACAACCAAGTATTCTGCTAGCATTTCCTGCTGCTCTATTACATTGACTACTTACCCTTAGATCCTCTGAAATAATGACCCCTAAATCCCTTTCCTCAGATGTTGAGGTTAGGACTGTATCAAATATTCTATATTCAGCCCTTGGGTTTTTACGTCCCAGGTGCATTATCTTGCACTTATCCACATTAAAACTCAATTGCCACAACTCCCACCATTTTTTTAGTTTACCTAAATCATTTGTCATTTGGCTGATCCCTCCAGGAACGTCAACCCTGTTGCAAATCTTTGTGTCATCAGCAAAAAGACATACTTTTCCATTAATACCTTCTGCAATATCACTAATAAAAATATTAAAGAGAATGGGTCCAAGTACTGACCCCTGAGGTACCCCACTGGTAACAAGACCTTGCGCCGAATAAACTCCATTTACCACAACCCTCTGTTGTCTGTCACTCAGCCACTGCCTAATCCAGTCAACAATATTGGAATCCAAGCTCAAAGATTGCAATTTATTGATAAGCCTTCTATGCGGAACAGTATCAAAAGCCTTACTGAAATCTAAATAAGCAATGTCTACTGCACCACCTGTGTCTATTATTTTTGTTACCCAATCAAAAAAATCAATAAGATTAGTTTGGCATGATCTCCCTGAGGTAAACCCATGTTGTTTCTGATCCTGTAATCTATGTGTTTTTAGATGTGCAACAATCCTTTCCTTTAACATGGTTTCCATTAATTTCCCCACTACTGACGTAAGACTAACTGGCCTATAGTTCCCCGATTCCTCCCTACTACCCTTCTTGTAAATGGGCACAACATTTGCTAATTTCCAGTCTTCTGGGACGACTCCCGTTAACAAGGATTGGTTAAATAAATCTGTTAATGGTTTTGCTATTACATCACTGAGCTCTTTTAATAATTTAGGGTGGATCCCATCAGGCCCCATTGACTTATTTGTCTTTACTTTAGACAGCTGCTGTAGAACCTCCTCCTCTGTAAACTGATATGTAAATGTCTCTTTAGTGTTCTCTCCTAACTGAGGTCCCTTTCCTTCCTTTTCTTCTGCAAAGACTGAACAAAAATATTCATTGAGGCAGTCAGCGAGACTTTTATTCTCTTCTACATACCTTCCTTCCTTTGTTTTTAATCTAACTAATCCTTGTTTTACTTTTCTTTTCTCGTTTATGTATCTAAAAAATGTTTTGTCCCCCTTTTTTACTGACTGAGCTATTTTCTCTTCTGCGTGTGCTTTGGAAGCTCTTATAAATTGCTTTGCCTCTTTCTGCCTAATTTTATAGGTTTGCCTATCTTCTTCACTCTGAGTTTTTTTATAATTATTGAATGCTATCTTTTTGTTCTTCACTATTTTGGCCACTTCTGCAGAGTACCACAGTGGTTTCTTCCCGTTTTTGTTTTTGCTAACAAGCCGAATGCAATTGCCTGTGGCCTTCAATAATGCTTCCTTTAAATAATCCATTTCTCCTGGCCTCCCTTTAAACTCCTCCAGTCTGATAATGACTCCTTCACACAAAATCCCATTTTAGAAAAATCTGTTTTTTTAAAGTCTAAAACTTTCGTTCTTGTGTGGTGCGGCTCCATCCCTGTTGTTATATTAAACCATACTGACTGGTGATCACTAGATCCCAATTTTCACCTACAACAACGTCCGATACCAAACCTCCATTTGTGAGTATTAAATCCAATATGGCCTCTTTATGGGTCGGCTCCTCAACTACTTGTTTTAGAGATAATCCCAGTAGGGAGTTTAGAATATTTGTACTCCTGGTGCACCCAGCTATTTTGGTTTTCCAGTTCACATCAGGAAGATTAAAGTCCCCCATGATAATAACCTCCCCCTTCATTGCCATTTTGGCTATTTCCTCAACCAGCAGATTATCTAGCTCGTCTACTTGTCCAGGGGGTCTATAGATCACACCTACACGAGCTACTGTATGATTGCCAAATGTTAGCGTAACCCAAACTGACTCTATGTTCACCTCGCTCACTTTTATTTGGTTCGTTTTTATGTTGTTTTTCACATACAGGGCCACTCCTCCTCCTTTCCTACCTTCTCTGTCTTTTCTATATAAAGAGTACCCCTGTACTGTTATGTCCCAGTTATTTTTCTCACTGAACCATGTCTCAGTAACCGCCACTAAATCTACTTTTTCAGCTGCCATCATTGCCTCTAGTTCATTGATTTTATTGACTAAACTGCGAGCATTTGTAGACACGACTCTGAGCTTGTCATTTTTTACCTCGCATGTTACTTGCACCCTCCGATTTAGTTTTGGGGGACAATCGGGCAGATTGTTTTTTACCCTTTTGTCCCTCAAAAGCTTGTCAGCTCACTGGTTTCCTCGCTGCTAACTCTCTATTTGATCCATACCAGTCCGGCTTTCACTCCCAGCACTCAATGGAGACGGCTCTGACCAAGGTGACTGACTAATGATTTAGTTACTGCTAAAACCAAAGGTCACTTCTCCCTGCTTATTCTTCTTGATCTTTCCGCTGCATTTGACACTGTTGACCACCCTCTCCTACTCCTCACCCTGCGACAACTTGGCCTCAGTGACTTCGCTCTCTCCTGGTTCTCTTCCTATCTCTCACTTTGCTCCTTCATTGTCTCCTTCGCTGGTGCCTCTTCACCCCCAGTTCCTCTCTCAGTTGGGATACCTCAAGGCTCTGTTCTGGGTCACCTCCTCTTCTCGATCTATACGGTCTCTCTGGGCAACCTCAGCTCTTCCTTTGGACTCCAATATCACCTCTATGCTGACGACACCCAAATCTACCTTTCCTCTCCCGATCTTTCGCCTCCGGTGTTGGACCGTGTTACTGCCACCCTGACAACTGTCTCCGACTGGATGACTTCCCATTTCCAAAAGTTTAACCTCTCTAAAATGGAACTCTCATCCTCCCTCCTACTAAAACCAACATTTCTGCACCCATTTCCCTTCAGGTGAATGATGCGACTGTCTACCTCTCAGGCTCGCTGCCTCGGGGTCCTCTTTGACTCTGATCTTGCCTTCACTCCTCACATTAAGTCGTTAACCAAATCTTGCTACTTTCAACTAAAAACATTGCACGTGTCCGTTCCTGTCTTAAATCAGGACTCTGCTAAAATGCTAATGCAAGCTATTATCTCCCGCTTTGACTACTGTAACCTCCTTCTCTCTGGCCTTAAGAGATCCCAGATTCTCTATCTGCCGTCTGTAATGAACGCCTGTGCCAGACTCATACACCTCACCTCCCGCACCTCACCTCTCACCCCTCTATCAGTCTCTACACTGGCTCCCTGTTTCCTTTAGAATCCATTTCAAAATACTGGTCCTCACATACAAAGCTCTCCATAACCGCGCCGCTGCCTACATCTCCTCCCTTATTAACCGGTACATCCTGTCCCGGCCTTATTTTTTACAGTGCAAGGCGCCCCCTTGTGGCAGGCGCCTGTAGGCGCATGCCTATTCTGCCTAATTTTAAATCTGTTCCTGCCTGCAACATTCTCCCTCCTCCGCAACATTAGACTCTCCCCGTCTCTCCAGTCCTTCAAGAAGTCTCTGAAAACACATTACTTTATGGAAGCTTATCGGCTCACTCCTTGATTCCCCAACCGTACATTTTCTTGCACCACCTTCCCACCCAGCCCACATGCACCCCGTTACTTCAGGTCCTCTATTTACCCTCACCTAGTGTGTCACCCCTCTCCTCTTAGATTGTAAGCTCTCGAGCAGGGTCCTCTCTCCTACTGTTCTGTGTGTAAAACGTGTACGTATATTGTTACTCTGTCTCACCCATTGTACAGCGCTACGGAACTTGTTAGCGCTTTACAAGAAACTGTATGCTGTCTGCTGCCTGGTCTGTTCGTGAGATTCCGAGCGGCGTGTTCTGAACGTACAGATGATACTTTTAGCTAGAGGCGTCTCGGAGCTGCAGAGGTATTTTCTCTTTCCGCCCCGGCGCCTCCGCCAAAATATCTGAATCACACACATAGCAAAATAAAATATTTACAAGCGCACATAACCGTCCTTGCCACGCGCTCTCGTTTTGCACGTCTGAATCCCCAAAGCCGACTCTCAAGTGCAGCTGTAGTGGATCCTATTATCTCGCCCCCTTATCACGGACATAAGCTTCTTATCTGAAGACAGACTTACCTGGTTTCATGCACAGAAACTTAATATTTTTTCCCTCTTCTCATCTCGCCTTGGAAGATCTGATAGATACCGATAATTAAAAGCCTCGCTAAATGATATCCCCGGCGGCTACAAAAGTGATTAAACGAAATCCACCCTTATACTTAAAAATACAGGGAGCTGCTTCGAAAAGCCCCCCCCCCCAGGATGAGGGTCCGTGAGGACGTAAGACCCCGAAAAGCTTAGAGAATTGAAAAGGCCCGATCATAAAATCACAAGGGAGAGAGGGAAAACAAACGTATTAAAGTGTTTGGAACTAACGCGTGCTTCCCAACGTACTCACGATAAAACGATTCTTGTGGGACGAGCTGACAATCTGCAGCCAGAGACGCATTGTATCCTGTAGCTCCTGCCTTTCGGGAGAGGATGAGCACTGAGCATATATCATTGTGAAATGTTGCATTTACCGGTAGAGCCGGCGCACTGAGACTCGTAGCAAAACCATGCAGAACAGCGGAATATTAAGCATAAAGGCTCGTGGTGTGCAGGTCTACCGAGAGAGCAAGACATAATGTAATAATGATATGGCCGCGAGCTCTACGCGAGACAAATAACAACCTTTATGACCTATCCATCCCCGCGCTGACCTCACAAATGTTCACCCAGGGCTTTTTAGACAAATTTGTTTTGCTGCCCGGATGTAGAGGGAAAGCGAAGGCGGTTTACAAATGTAAAGGTGTTAAAAATGACTATAAACACGATATTATGAATGTCTGAGATCTTTCTTCCCAGAACTGAGAGATGAATGTCGCCTGCCGGGGGCAAACTGACAGAGAATGGCAGCCGGGGACTTCCAACTCAATCCATTACAAGTCACCGGCTTCAAGAACAGGAGAACTGCTTGTATATAAGCCGGCACTGCCAGATGATGGTCTTGATTGGGCAGGAAATTAAGACTGTGTTGGCTCTTGCCCCATTTCTTCTATCCTCGTCGTGCCTATTCCCAATCCCTCTACCGTCCACTATGCTTTATTCTCCATTATGCCTCTGCCCCATCCCTTTCACCATTGTTGCTCCTCTGTCTCATCATTATAGTTCCTACACCCTGTCCTTCTCACCATTCTTGTTCCTCTGCCCCATCCCTATAACTCTGCTTTTGTCTCTGCACCACCCCTTTCATCGCTTTTTGCTTCTTCTCCATCTCTCTCACACCACTGTGTCTCTACTCCACCCTTCTCTTCCCATTGAGCTTGTGCTCCACCCTTCTCTTCCCATTGAGCTTGTGCTCCACCCTTCTCTTCCCATTGAGCTTGTGCTCCACCCTTCTCTTCCCATTGAGCTTGTGCTCCACCCTTCTCTTCCCATTGAGCTTGTGCTCCACCCTTCTCTTCCCATTGTGCCTGTGCTCCACCCTTCTCTTCCCATTGTGCCTGTGCTCCATCCATCTCGTCCCATTGTGCCTGTGCTCCATTCCTCTCTTCCCATTGTGCCTCAGGCCCATCTCTTTTATGCCATTTTGCCTTCACCCCATATCTTGTGGCATTGTGTCTCTGCTCCATCTCTCTCATGCCACGCTGCCTCAAACCCAGCTCTCTCACCTCACTGTGTTTCTGCATCATCTCGCTAATCTCTTTTTTCTTCTGCTCCATTCCTCTCTAGCCATTGTGCCTCAGCCCCATCTCTCTTATGCCGTTTCGTCTTCACCCCATCTCTCATGTCATGGTGTCTATGCTCCATCTCTATTATACCATGGTGCATCTGTTCCATCTCTCTCGTGCCATTGTGCCTCAAACCCATCTCTCTCACCTCACTGTGTTTCTGCAGCATTCGTCTCATCTCTTTTTTGCCTCTATTCCATCCCTCTCTAGCCATTTTACCTCAGCCTCACCTGTCTCATGCCATTGTGCCTCAGTCCCATCCATCTCTCTCACCCACCTTGTGCCTCTGCTATAGTCCTCTCACCCTCACTGTGCCGCTGCCCCATTTCTTTCACACCAATGGTGCCTCTGCTCCATCCCTCTCACCCCTTTTTCCTTAGATCAATTGATCTCATCTCCGTCCATTGTATCTCTGTCCTTCCCGCACCTCTTTTTTCTGCTTCCTTCCAGTAAGTCTTCTCCTTGAAGCCATGGCCACCTCCTCTAGAGACGGGACACTGCAACATATAGGCAACTATCTCTAACTCGCAGATCTCACTGGATCTCACTAAAATGGTAACTATTCCAGTATTTGCTAAATCAACCCCCAAGTTAAGGCACGCGCTGAACAAAATGTTGACTTTTCTCTGGGCTCACTTTGGGGAATGTGGCTGTCAATTCAGCTCCAATAACCCTTGTGCTAATCCAGTCCTGTCCAGTCATTTGCCGTTCACCTGGTTTCCAACGCAAGTGTGGAAGCTACACGTCCAGTTCAGCTCAGCAGATAGTTTTCCCAAAGTGTGATTAAACCATTATCTGTTTACGCTGATTCGAGCTGGAAAAAAAACCACAAAGAGTGAAATAAACATTCAGCTTCTCCTGAATAACCAGCTGAGGAAAGCTAATGCAATTGTATCAAGCAATCAAACATCAACACGGCGTTACGTAAACATCTCTACCTTTATGTATGTGGGGGTCCTTGTTAAATGCATTCTCATAATGTGCCATCTTACATTTAGGGAGTCCATTCGTCGCATAGTGAGATGTGCTGATTTCACATGTAGCAATGTTTTACAATTTTCCCAACTCTAATGTTTTGCCCTGAATATAGTGATGAGTTCACATATTAAAGGAACACGACCACTTACATGAGCTGTTACTAGATAAATTGTGCATTACAAATAAAAACACACTATAAACCACTTCATAACACACATTATAAACCACTTCATAACACACATTATAAACCACTTCATAACACACATTATAAAACACTTTATAACACACAATATAAACCACTTCATAACACACATTATAAAACACTTTATAACACACATTATAAACCACTTCATAACACACATTATAAAACACTTTATAACACACACTATAAACCACTTCATAACACACATTATAAAACACTTTATTAAACACTTTATAACACACACTATAAACCACTTCATAAAACACATTATAAAACACTTTATGAAAAACGTTATAAACCACTTTATAAAACAAATTATAAAACACATTATAAACCACTTTATAAAACACGTTACTGTTTTTCTTCGCTTGAAGTAATTGCACGTAAAAAGAAAAATTAAAGTTAGGTTTTTCTCTCGTTCTCGTTTCATGTTACCATTTTGTGGATTTTTTTCCCATGATGCAACATTTACCAAAATCCGTGCAAAAGCTTTACTGCAGACCTGCGGTTGTTTATTCAATCTACCTCACCTTGTGTGTCACCCCTTTCCTCTTAGATTGTGAGCTCTTGAGCAGGGTCCTCTCTCCTACTGTTCTGTGTGTTTAACTTGTATGGACATTTGATATTCTGCCTCTCAATGTAGAGCGCTACGGAACTTGTTAGCGCTTCATAAAAACTTGTAACTGTAACATTTAATGGGGTTGAGGAGGGAATGTTTAGATATGGCGGCAGGAGGTCTATTGTTCTAAATGCAAGCTCAGGTAAGAGCTGGCAGCTGAATGAGATAAGACAAGGAGCTTACAAGGCATTGAATCTACCCCCTGGTGATGTTCTTTGAATACATCCCACACAATACAATGATGCGAGTCGGCGACTGACCCATTCACTCCATTCTATGACCAAAGCCACACAGTGAGGAGCAAGTGATGGAAAGATACAACACAAAATATCACACAATGGATGCACCCAGTGACACATATAGAGGAAAATATCACACAATGGATGTGCCCAGTGACACATATAGAGGAACATATCACACAATGGATGCGTCCAGTGACACAGATAGAGGAAAATATCACACAATGGATGCGCCCAGTGACACATATAGAGGAAAATATCACAGAATGGATGCACCCAGTGTCACATATAGAGGAAAATATCACACAATGGATGCACCCAGTGACACATATAGAGGGAAATATCACACAATGGATGCACCCAGTGACACATATAGAGGAAAATATCACACAATGGATGCACCCAGTGACACATATAGAGGAAAATATCACACAATGGAAGCACCCAGTGACACATATAGAGGAAAATATCACACAATGGATGCGTCCAGTGACACATATAGAGGAAAATATCACACAATGGATGCGCCACTGACACACATAGAGGAAAATATCACACAATGGATGCACCCAGTGACACATATAGAGGAAAATATCACACAATGGATGCGCCCAGTGACACATATAGAGGAAAATATCACACAATGGATGCGCCCAGTGACACATATAGATGAAAATATCACACAATGGATGCACCCAGTGACACATAGAGGAAAATATCACACAATAGATGCACCCAGTGACACATATAGAGGAAAATATCACACAATGGATGCACCCAGTGACACATATAGAGGAAAATATCACACAATGGATGCACCCAGTGACACATATAGAGGAAAATATCACACAATGGATGCACCCAGTGACACATATAGAGGAAATATCACACAATGGATGCACCCAGTGACACGTATAAAGGAAAATATAACACAATGGATGCACCCAGTGACACATATAGAGGAAAATATCACACAATGGATGTGCCCAGTGACACATATAGAGGAAAATATCACACAATGGAAGCACCCAGTGACACATATAGAGGAAAATATCACACAATGGATGCGCCCAGTGACACATATAGAGGAAAATATCACACAATGGAAGCACCCAGTGACACATATAGAGGAAAATATCACACAATGGATGCGCCCAGTGACACATATAGAGGAAAATATCACACAATGGAAGCACCCAGTGACACATATAGAGGAAAATATCACACAATGGAAGCACCCAGTGACACATATAGAGGAAAATATCACACAATGGATGCGCCCAGTGACACATATAGAGGAAAATATCACACAATGGAAGCACCCAGTGACACATATAGAGGAAAATATCACACAATGGATGCACCCAGTGACACATATAGAGGAAAATATCACACAATGGATGCACCCAGTGACACATATAGAGGAAAATATCACACAATGGATGCACCCAGTGACACATATAGAGGAAAATATCACACAATGGATGCACCCAGTGACACATATAGAGGAAAATATCACACAATGGATGCGCCCAGTGACACATATAGAGGAAAATATTTTCTTAACTAAACAAACAAGAGAAAAACAAAGCACATGTAAGATATCAGCAACATCAAATAAACAATAAGAACATTTCATTTTTTTTGGTGTACTGGCCCTTTAATGATGGGTCTTTACATTAATGTTTTATCCTTAGAAATTGCTACGTTGTATCACGAGGAGCTTTGACACTAGGATCAAGCTTTGCATGTTAAAAGCCAACGAGGAGGAAAACATTATCTGTATTTACCAAACAGTGTTACATGTTGTTTAGGAATCCTTTGGGAGCCGCGAGAAAGCGTGTGTTTCTGCTGTTTAATCTGTTCTTGATTGATGTGATTACCAGTCTTGCTTTCTCCCAGCTCTGAAATATTAATACGGCTGAGGGAGTCACTGCTGTGTGAAATCAGCTGTAACACATCTGCCCCGCTCTGCGCCCCGCTCTGCGCCCCGCTGCTTTGTGCTTAGGAGAACGCCGCTACTCCGCTCCGCGCCGGGGTGATGCCACCTACAAGATTGTCTGTGTCAGGAGTCACACCTGGCGTCCTGGTACCTTCTCGGGGACCTGTTAACCTGACGAGGGCTCAGGTGCCCAGACATCCATCAATAGACAAATGATGCACGTGGCAGACATTGCCATCAGTTGTTACAGGCCCAGCACTGCATATTATGAGAGCGCCTCCTGTAATAAGGCATGCATCATGTTCCTATTTACTAGCCAGGTGTTTAATGACTGTATGCACGGCGTTCCAGGTTCTTTTAATGGGAATAGAGCCTTTAAGGCATTATTTAATGTGTCTTATTCTCCAGACACGCCGCAAAATGCAGCCGTTTCCTTAGCTCTCAGCACAAGGTGCGAGGGTAATGAATAGTACAGTCCTGCATTCATTTGCAGCCACTTACAGAGACTTGTTGCCGATACCTAATGGCTAATTAGACTCTCGTTACTAGGATGGAGCATCAGCCACGTGGAAAGTGAAGTATTGTGCATATACTGTATACAGCAATGTATCACAAGGGATATTCCGCAGGTTTCAGTTTTTCCCTAAATAATTTTACTTTATTAAATATATCCCCGTTATAAGAGTTTATTTTGTAAGAACGTCAAGGGGTTAACCGTAATCAGTATGACTCAAAACCTGCAAAGTAACCCTAACCCTAAAACAAGCACAGATTGTAACCCTTAAACTAACCTTTATTTTGCCAGGAGCACAGTCAGTCATGGGGATCCCAGTAAATCGCTGAATGTGAACCCTAAAACCTAAAATAATCGCTGATAGTAACCCTAATACCAATTCTTATTTTTCTAGCCTGTGAGAGGCACAATAAGTCAAGGGGTTCCCAGTAAACAGCTGATTTTGACCCAGAACCCTAAAATAAGCACAGATAGCAACAGCAATAGTAACTTTTATTTTGCAAGCCTGTCAGGGGTACAAATAGTCAAGGGGTTCCCAGTAAACAGCCGAGTGTGACCCAGAACCCTAAAAGTAATCCTACTCCTCCTGGATGTTTTGGAACTACAGCTCAGCAACTCGTTAGGTTGGCAGAGGGTCATGGGAAATGTGGTTCCAAATCATCTGGAGCTCTGAATTTGCTGCCTCTTGCCCTGCAGTATCTCACCAGCAGAAACAGACACGTGTAAAGGCCCTTTTTTATTCTTTATGGCTTGGCGTAATTAAATGTTTTAGGGCAGGGGAAAGGAGCCTTGCTCCCCCCCAGATGTTTTAGAACTACATCTCCCATGATGCTCAGACATTCGTTAGTTTGACTGAGCATCATGGGAGGTGTAGTTCCAAAACATCTTGTTGGGCCAAGTTTGCCTGTAAATCGATGACCGCTAACCTCTGCCACACTAACTGCCAAGGGCTACATTCCTGAATATTCCCAGCCAGCCATTATCTTTAGATATGTGTGTTTCGTTTTGTTCCGAATCGCAATTCAGACGAAATTATACCGATTCGTTATTTCGGAAGCACTTCCGAAATAACGAATCGATTTAGTCCGAAACGGAACGAAAATTAAACAAACCAAGATGGTATATAACGAATTGATTTCAGCTTTCATGAATTGATTCGTTACAAGTAAAAAAAATTCCAATTCTTATTAAATATTTATTCAACCGTTTATTCTTTAATTCATTTGCAGCTAAAAGTCTCTTTATTTATTGATTTTTTTTTGTGTTTTTTTTGTAATTTTTAGGTGAAATTTTTGGATTCCCGATTATTTTAAAACAAGGTATTTTTTCTTTGCCGAATGCAGCAGTTTTTTATGTTTCCTTCAGTCTGACGGAGTTCACCGGGTGCTGTCCTTGGTGCTGAAACACATTTCAGCACCAAGGACAGCACCCGGCAAGCTCAGCCAGACTGAAGGAAACATTAAAAAAAAACATAAAAAAGGGGATTCCGTATCTTTTTTATTTTTAACCTTAATCTAAGTAATTAATTCATTCATTCATTTCACAGTCCGAAATAACGAATAAAAACGAATCGATCCGAAATACGAATTACTAATCTCCCGAAATAACACATTGATCCGAAATACGAATCACGGTGACATAACGAACGCGCCGAAACAAATTAAAAAATTTTTGTGGTGCACAAAAAAAATACAGATTTGATATACAAGGCAGAATTATGTTGTTGGGGAAGGCAGATCTCTGTCCTGCAGCCTTCCCCATCTTTTTATGGCATCTTTGAATGCTTAGAACGAGCATATTCTGCTGCATCACGTTTCTGCCATTACATATAATTACTCGCAATAAAACGGGCAGGTTCTGCTTTATTAATGCATCTCTATACAATATACCCTCTGCACAGGACGTCGAGCTGATCGCTCGCAGCGAGTCTCCCTTCTCCTGCCGTTACGTTGTTGCACGAGCCCTCAGAGTTAACCGTGCAGCTTTAAACGAGTCTTTCTGGCAAAACACGGGTTAACGAATGCGTTCCCCGAGCACAGCCAGGTCGCTATTTGTGTGCGCTGAGCTCATTACATCGAGCGCGTGAAATAATGGGGTCAACACGCAGGTAAAATATAACCCGATGCCCAGGAGAAAAACCAAACGGCAACACTGTTGTTGTTGTTCGAGTTTTTTCTCTCCTTTTTCTTCCCTTTAATATAATTATAACAAAGAATATGGAATTTAAAAAAAAACAAAAAACGTCTTAATCCAACCATTTGAAAAATGACCTTTATAAATCTATCAGACGGCGGCGAAAGGCGAGGGAACGCGATTCCTGCTGAGGGTTTGTGTGCAACTCGGTCAAAATGTAAAAAGGATTAAAAAAACAAAACAATGTAATCCTAATGCTAATACACGAGTGCTGCTAGAATACAATGTAACGAAGGGAAAGGGTTAAGATTCATCGTCGAATGTAATCTGATGTGATACCCCCACTCCGCTGCACCCCCATTGTGTATGCCCGAGCGAGGGTGGGGAGGCCTCTTTATTAAATGGATTTTTCTATAACTATTATACTCGCTCATAATGTTACAATGCGATTTTTTCCCTTTATTTTCTTTTCCTCGCATTTACTCCAGATATTCAGAAAAGCACTTTTGCTCGTGATACATGGGGTCCCTGATGGTACTGTAGGGACATGCCGGTAGCTTTCTGATTAAATTAGGCTACCCACCACTGATTTATCTAAATTCCGCCTATAATCAAGCATCGGGGCTAAATAAAGAAAAATAAGGGAAAAAAAGGCAATGGCGGTATATGAAGAGCCGGGAGGGGGGGGGGGACACAGGGACGGGCTGATGGTATACAGGATGCTGGGGGGGATCTCAGCGATGAAATAACCGCTGGGGGGGTTAGCGGCAACGTACAGAAAACGGATAATCTCTGCGAGGCAATTTACTGGCCAACTCATATTCCCTTAATTATTTCTGTTCCAAAGGATTTGTGTCGCCGCCGAGCCGCCGCCGCCGCGGCTCCCTGTGTTCTAGATATAAGAAGAGCCTCCAACTGTGTCCGTAAAGAATGATAAAGCTGCCACCAAGGTAAGGGATACAGGTAACTGGGTCACCTCCTATGTCAAGCTGAGAATATACACAGCCAGGCAGTGCGTGTCCGAGACCTTATATCAAAAAATGGTAAAAATAAAAGAAAAAAAAAGGTTAAGAAAAAGAAAGGATGGATAAGCGTCCCTAAATAATTTAACCCCGTGTATAGACGACACTTGCATCCGGTATAGGGTCGGCGTCTCAGCACTGGGAAGATAAAATCGTTTTACTAATGGTTTTATTGAATCTGGAGATGAATAATGAAGTATCAGTTTAGTTATACGTGCATTGGCCATAGCTCTAAACTCTGGGGGTTATTCAGAGAGCACCGAAATGTCGCCGACATTTTGGTGCGCTCTCGTTCCCCGCATTTCCCTGCACTTCAAATCAAAGTTCCCCAATCCTGAATTCACCGCAGGGTCCCCGGAGTGCAGGGGAAAACCCGCCGCACACCCACTGAAATACCACCGCAAACCTGCCCCACACCTGCCGAAATCCCACCCAAAACCCGCCGGAACCGCCACAAAAAAACATGCCAATCACGGCGGAAAAAGCCAACAAGCCGCCAATCACAGCGCGGAACAGCCGCCGGAAAAAGCCGACAAGCAGACGAACGAGGTAAAAAACAAAACAAAACAATACGATTGAAATTTTGAAAAGTGAAACGCTGTTTGCAAACAACTATTGAACGAAAATGTCTGGAATTTACATATGATCCAATGAATGATAATAAAAAGGGCTGTTACAGAAAAAAGAAAAAACGATTTAAGATAAAAAAAAAATGGGGGAAACAATTGCTGAAAAAATTCCAAAAAATGCCTAAAAGATCCTAAAAAATCTATAAATAAAGAGACTTTTTGCTGCAGATTAAAATAATAAATGGTTTATTAGATATTGAATAAAAACGGGAATATTATATTAACATTGAAACCTATGGGACCTGCTGAATGAAACCACCAAACAGCAGGGCATTTAACTGACATTTCTCTGCTGTTCGGTGTCTCTGAATAGATTAACCATTGCTTCTCTACGGGGGATTTCACTGCCGTCGAACAGACACCATACTTGCTGGTAGTTTGCCAAAATTTGGCGAACTGTCTGCTCTCTAAATAGCCGAATGGCCACGAAATGTCACCGTACACTGAATTTCAGTGTCCGGTTGTATTTCGGGGCCAGATTAGCTCTCTCTGAATTAGGGATGTGCGTTTCGGGTTTCGGAATTTCCACGAAATTTCCCGATTCGTGCATTCGAATTCGGCTGATTTTCTGAAAATTTTCAGATCCGAAAACGGCAGATTCAAAAATTTTTTTGAGCCGAAACGAAAACTTTTCAGAATTTTCGAATGGAGTAGCAATGTGTAAAATCGAAATTCATTTTCGTTCAATTTGTGATTTCGACTTCATTCCTGATTTCGGTTCCATTTCAGTAATTTCGGACATCGTATTTATATCGCTGATTCTGTAATTAAATTTTGGATCATTCCCATCTCAATGTATCCTTCCTGGTAAACCAGAGAAATCTCAATGTATCCTTCCTGGAAAACCAGAGAAATCTCAATGTATCCTTCTTGTAAAACATGAGAAATCTCAATGTATCCGTCCTGGAAAACCAGAGAAATCTCAATGTATCCTTCTTGTAAAACATGAGAAATCTCAATGTATCCTTCTTGTAAAACACGAGAAATCTCAATGTATCCGTCTTGTAAAACACGAGAAATCTCAATGTATCCTTCTTGTAAAACCAGAGAAATCTCAATGTATCCTTCCTGGAAAACATGAGAAATCTCAATGTATCCTTCTTGTAAAACCAGAGAAATCTCAATGTATCCTTCTTGTAAAACATGAGAAATCTCAATGTATCCTTCTTGTAAAACATGAGAAATCTCAATGTATCCGTCCTGGAAAACCAGAGAAATCTCAATGTATCCTTCTTGTAAAACATGAGAAATCTCAATGTATCCTTCTTGTAAAACCAGAGAAATCTCAATGTATCCTTCTTGTAAAACCAGAGAAATCTCAATGTATCCTTCCTGGAAATCCAGAGAAATCTCAATGTATCCTTCCTGGAAATCCAGAGAAATCTCAATGTATCCTTCTTGTAAAACCAGAGAAATCTCAATGTATCCTTCTTGTAAAACATGAGAAATCTCAATGTATCCTTCTTGCAAAACATGAGAAATCTCAATGGCAGAATTATCGTATCGGCAGAATTATCGTATCGTATAATTATCGTATCCGAAAAAACATTAGTTTACGTCAAAACGAATAGACACTTTGAAACGAGGAGAACAGACGTTCCGAAAAACACGAAATTTCCGAAATCACGAAAAAAAAGTCTATACGAAAAACGAACCGAAACGAACCGAACCGAAACGGAAATCGGTCGAAACGAGTCGAAACGAAAATTTACAAAATCCGAACGAACCGAACCAAAAAAAAAATCGGTGCACAAGCCTACTCTGAATAACCCCTTATGTCCCCCGATACTTTGTAACTCTCCCTTTACTGCCGGCGAGGTGCACTGTTTATACAGGGAGAGTTTCACTACTTGGATCAACACAACACGCGATACTGTATAATTACTCATTCAATCACCCTTCAGGAATATTTCTTTAACAAATTCCTATTTTCTCCTCTCGTTTCATCTCTTATCTGTTAATTATTGTTCTGCCGCGGGATTGCATTAAACTAATTACGCTACTATTGTGAGAAACACAAAACATTCAAAGGGAAACAGTTTATCTTGAACAATGTGCTCTTATATGACAATTTAAACACAGCATTATCATATCAGGGAGAAATCCCGATAATAAAATTACCCAGATTTTTTTTTTATTACGGAAGCGAACAATAAGGTGTATAATACTCGACACTCACACTTGTCTTTAAAGAAGGTGTCAAACGTATAATACTTCAACAAAGCGTTCCCATCCGCTGCATTTTTGTCACACGTGATATCGAAACAGTAGTTTTTTGTTGTTTTTTACATGTTAAATTTGAAATTTCCTCAAAGCCGACAAGGCTAACATTTTGTATTTGCTGCCAACTAGTAAGAGAACCTGTTTATAACTTGGACATTTTTGCTGGTTTGTATACATGCAACAAGGATAATAGAAAATTAAAGGGCCAGTACCACCAAAAAATGCCATGTCCTTATTGTGTTTATTTGATGCTGATATCTTACATGTGTTTTGTTTTTCTCTTGTATGTTTACACTATCAGGGTTATTCAGAGTGACCCGAATTGGCCATGAAATTGCACCGAACAGTGAATTTCCCGGTACGGTGACATGTCGTGGCCATTCAACTACTCAAAAACCTGGCAGTTCGCCAAATGTTGGCGAATTGCAAGTGAAATACGGTGCCTGTTTGGCAGTGAAATCCCCCATAGAGAAGCAATGGTTAATCGATTCAGAGACACCGAATAGCAGAGAAATGTCAGAGAAATGCCCTGATGTTCAGTGGTTTCATTTGACAGGTTTAATCAGGCATATCCCTTGCAATATAAGGTTGGCCTGGGTTTTCCTGACTTCCCACTTTTAGGGACACCAGAGAAAAGCCCCGTCAGAGGCTGACACTATCAGGGTTATTCAAAGAGAATTGAAAAGTCAACGCATGTTCGGTGACTTTTCATTCTCTTCAATTCGGTGCGATTCAGCGATCCCATTTCAGCGACCCTGTGGTGTATTCAGCAATAGACATGTGCGTTCGTTTTAGTACGAAAACGATTTAGTCAGAATTTTGGGATAATTTAGTTTTAGTATGACTCAAGAGAAACGAAACTGCTCAGTCCAAAAAACGAACTACATTTTAGTTTCAGTCCTTTTTGTGATATTACATTGATGAGTGAAGGAGACCAGCAATGAAGATCGCAACATCGCAAAGCTACAGAAAAGGTTTGTATGTGTAATCCTTCACGACCCCTACCCGAAACTCAGACAGTGATAGAGCTCCAGAATACTCACTCACAGCACAGACAGCCAGCACAGGAGAGGAAACCTATAATTAACCCTTGTATGTCTATGAGGCAGACAAGATGATAAAAGCAGCTGGAGAAGGAAAACATTCAAATAAATCACACTGAAAGCTAATGACAGAGGAGGGCTGGATAGTAAAAACCCCTTTATAACAAGCAGCGCTGGAGAAGAGAGGGACTTTATAAAATGTGTGTTATCTCCCCTCCCGTTCTGCATAATAGGGGCTTAGGTCTGATACATTTTATATTATCCAGGAGCACTATCCCCCTTTTCTCATCTATAATACACGTTTTATATAAAGTCCCTCTCCTCTCCCAGTGCTGCTTGTTATAAAGGGGTTTTTACGTCTGAGACATTTAGTATCCAGCTCTCACAGTTACTCTGTCATTATGAGCCTTCAGTGTGATTTATTTGAATGTTTTCCCTGGATTTAAAGTGCTTTATTTTATTATAAAAATAAATTTGCACCAGTCATCTCTTCTCTGACCTTTCAGACTTATTTACGTTAATATTTTCCCTCTCCCCTGCTTTTATATTCCTGTCTGTCAACCCCACAGAGCTACAAAGTTTAAGTAAAAGTTCTCACTCCTGTGCTGGATAAGCATTGCATTCCGAAGTTCTGCACCCTCCACATGCCAATGCAGTAGGATGTTCTATACAGAGAGGAGCATTAATTAATGCAGGAGGATGTTCTATACATTATACAGAGAGGGGTATTAATGCAGGAGAATGTTATATACATTATACAGAGAAAGGTATAAATTGAGGAGGATGTTCTATACAGAGATGGACATTAATTAATTCAGGAGGATGTTCTATACATTATACAGAGGGGTATTAATTAATACAGGTGATGTTGTGTACATTATACAGAGAGGGGTATTAATTAATGCAGGAGGATGTTATCTACATTATACAGAGAGGGGTATTAATTAATGCAGGAGGATGTTATCTACATTATACAGAGAGGGGTATTAATTAATGCAGAAGGATGTTCTATACATTATACAGAGAGGAGCCTTTTTTTTAGCCCTTTAAATCCAGTGGCTGTGAGCGCTGAGATCGGCTGCTTGTTATATTATCTCTCAGTACAATGTATCAGGCTCAGCTGTTACAGTAACTGACTAACAGCGCTCAGAGTTTCAGTAAAACAAGGAAATAATATTGTTCTAACCTCTTATATATAAAAATATAATTTACTAGTTTTACGGAAACTCTGAGCGCTGTGATGAGCAGCAGTCAGTTACTGTAACAGCTCTGCCTGACACACTGTGCGAAGAGTGAGAGATACTGTAACAAGCAGCGATCTCAGCCTTCTGAGGAGCCATTACAATAGTAATTGTATCCATTGGTTTTCGGATGAATGAAATTAGTTTTCATACTAAAGAACTGAAAACGAATTTCATTAGCAACTAAATAAATTGCATTTTAGGACTAATCCATTAGTTCAAAACGAAATTTTGTGCTGTGCACATGTCTATTCAGCAAGCACCACAGGGCCGTCGTAGTGCAGGGAAAAGCTGCCGCAAATCCGCCGAACACTCACTGCAAAACCCAGCGAAAGTAAACCGAAACCCGCAAAAACATCTGGATTAACCCCGCCGAAGACGCCGGAGAACCCCGAGCAGGAGCCGATGAGAGCACAGAGAATCCGCCGGAAAAACCCGACACCTCAGATGGAGTGGAAAAAAAAAAAAACAGTACGCTTGAATGTTTGAAAAGTGAAACGCTGTTTGCAAAGAAACTACTGAAATGTCTGGAATTTACATATAATCCAATGAATGATAATAAAAAGGGCTGTTACAGAAAAAAAAAACGATTTAAAAAATTTTTCGCAAAAAAATCCCGAAAAATTACCAAAAGATCCTAAAAAAAATCTAAAAATAAAAAGACTTTTTACTGCAGAATAAAATAATAAATGGTTTATTAGGTATTGAATTAAAACAGGAATATTTTTAACATTGAAGCCTATGGGATTCGCCTGAATAAACCTGTCGTATGAAACCACCAAATGGCAGGGCATTCCGGCAACCTTTCACTGCTGGTTTTTGTTCTCTGAATAGATGAAGCATTGCTTCTCTATGAGGATTTCACTGCCCTCGAACAGGCACCGAACAGGCACCGTATGTGCAGGCAATTCGCCAGGATTTGGCGAACTGCCTGTTCTCTAAATAGCCGAATGGCCAGGAAAGGTAAGCTTATCTTTCGGCCACAATTCGGAGCTCTTTGAACAACCCTGTATGTATCTGTCTAGGAGCTAGCCCTGGGTAAGCATTACAAAGTATTTAGAAATTCCTCCCCATAGTGTGCAATTTGGAAGAATTTATAAATATAATGTGGCATTTTACGGAATAGTGTAACTATGAAATAAAATGCTGAATACAGTCAGTCCACAAGGTAATTCATTATATGCTCGACTAGGAACAGCAAATCGTGGCCTAGCGTTAATTAACGCACCTCTCGTTATTGCCAGTGCTCGTCTCGTAACCAGGAACTCCTTACCGGACGTACGCTGCCAGTGACATCTTCTGGCAGTGCATACTTTTCAAGTCAATCGTCTGGAAATAAGAAGAAAACCATAAATATATAAATATGCCTCAAGGAGCCCGAAGAGTTTGTTTTTATAAGAATCTATTTATGCACATCCGAAAACAGCCGGAAAAAAATACTATAGAGAAAGTGGAATCATCAGCATCTCGGTTCACAGACGAGCAATGAAAAGCCCCATCTCGGCAGCCTGCTGACAATGAATATTCTGGCGCGAGCAGGCAGCCGCCGCGAGTGTGACCTCACATGCCCGGCATCGCCTATTTTGGGATGCGATGGGGGCGGCGTAGCCACTTTCATGGTACAGAAAATGTTTACACACGCAGGTGCGGGATTGAGAAATTCCTGACTGTACATTTAGTAAAATCCCAAGACATCCAGGGGCTTACTGACTAAACGGTAACTGGACGGGAAATGATATCCAACTAATAAAGTTCTTTTAAAACAAAAAATCACACTAGCAAATTGGGATCTAAATGACGTAGATCACAAACTGTCTGCTACAGGTTATCAGCTCAATCTATTCATTTCATGTGTATATAGTCAAAGTGATGCTTTTATTGCTTTAGAACATTTACTTCCTACATATTGAAATAATAATCAATGCGCTTAAGATTGACTGTGTAATAGATCATAGGAATGTGAGCTTTCTCACCCCTGTCTCCTGTCTGGGGTGGGCTACAAGGGCTGCTTTAGCCCTCCTAGTGCAGGGGCTTAGTCCCACCTACAACCTAGAGCACTGAGTTTAGGTTTCAGGGCTTAAGGACCTTTGGGAATTATGTCCCACCAATGGCTCTGATTGCCATCTAATTATATGGAGGAGCCCCTAAAAAGACACCCGCACACCCTGAAACAAAGGAGGAGCCCCTAAACAGACACCCACACACCCTGACTATATGGAGGAACCCCTAAAAAGACAACCCCACACCCTGAATATATGGAAGAGCCCCTAAAAAGACACCCCCACACCCTGAATATATGGAGGAGCCCCTAAAAAGACACCCGCACACCCTGAATATATGGAGGAGCCCCTAAAAAGACACCCGCACACCCTGAATATATGGAGGAGCCCCTAAAAAGACACCCGCACACCCTGAATATATGGAGGAGCCCCTAAAAAGACACCCGCACACCCTGAATATATAGAGGAGCCCATAAAAAGACACCCACACACCCTGAATATATGGAGGAGCCCCTAAAAAGACACCCGCACACCCTGAATATATGGAGGAGCCCCTAAAAAGACACCCGCGCACCCTGAATATATGGAGGAGCCCCTAAAAAGACAAACGCACACCCTGAATATATGGAGGAGCCCCTAAAAAAACACCCGCACACCCTGAATATATGGAGGAACCCCTAAAAAGACTCCTGCACACCCTGAATATATGGAGGAGCCCCTAAAAAGACACCCGCACACCCTGAATATATGGAGGAGCCCCTAAAAAGACACTCGCACACCCTGAATATATGGAGGAGCCTCTAAAAAGACACACTCACACCCTGAATATATGGAGGAGCCCCTAAAAAGACACCCACACACCCTGAATATATGGAGGAACCCCTAAAAAGACACCCACACACCCTGAATATATGGAGGAACCCCTAAAAAGACACCCACACACCCTGAATATATGGAGGAGCCCCTAAAAAGACACCCACACACCCTGAATATATGGAGGAGCCCCTAAAAAGACACCCACACACCCTCAATATATGGAAGAGCCCCTAAACAAACACCCACACACCCTGAATATATGGAGGAACCCCTAAAAAGACCACAGGCACACCAAAAATATGGAGGACCCAGTTTCTATTATCGCCCTTTTCATTTCTTTGTTTTTTGTTTTCCTTTTTATTTTCTGTGCTCTTGAAACATTATGTACGGTTTTCGTGTTTCTGAGCCCCTAAAAAGACACCCGCGCACCCTGAATATATGGAGGAGCCCCTAAAAAGACACTCGCACACCCTGAATATATGGAGGAGCCTCTAAAAAGACACACTCACACCCTGAATATATGGAGGAGCCCCTAAAAAGACACCCACACACCCTGAATATATGGAGGAACCCCTAAAAAGACACCCACACACCCTGAATATATGGAGGAACCCCTAAAAAGACACCCACACACCCTGAATATATGGAGGAGCCCCTAAAAAGACACCCACACACCCTGAATATATGGAGGAGCCCCTAAAAAGACACCCACACACCCTCAATATATGGAAGAGCCCCTAAACAAACACCCACACACCCTGAATATATGGAGGAACCCCTAAAAAGACCACAGGCACACCAAAAATATGGAGGACCCAGTTTCTATTATCGCCCTTTTCATTTCTTTGTTTTTTGTTTTCCTTTTTATTTTCTGTGCTCTTGAAACATTATGTATGGTTTTCGTGTTTCTGCCGTATATTTTTTGCGACTTGGTCCTCCGTGGCTGTTAGGCTGGGGTCAGACGAACGCAGTGTTGACGTCCGTGTAGCCGCACTTTAGTACGTCCGTGGTAGCAGATAATCATGACCAATGAAGGCCCACACGCGAAGTACGTCCGCACGGAAGTGCGGACGCACTACGGACGCGACAAATGGACGCAGGTTATTAAGAACGTCATACCGCTAGGACTTGCGGAGTGCGCCACATCTGCAATGTCCGCATAGCTTTGTGTGTGAGTGATGGAGCGTGGTCAGACAGACTGCATTCATACATCCAGCATTTTTGACGGACAGAATGTTTTTTCATTTTAATTTATTTTCCCGCCTACATCCGTCAAAAAATAGCATCAGTCACAAAAACGGACTGTGTGACCACTACTGCTTCTTCCGTCAAAAAGTGTGTCCGTACTGCACGGGCGCACAGTCCAGTTTTTTGGATACACGCGCTCGTCTGATCCTAGCCTTAACGTTTAGGCCCCGTTCACACCTAAGCGTTTAAGGCTAGGGTCAGACGAACGCATTTTTCGCGTCGACCGTGGAAAAGTGCGGTCGAACGAACGGACATATTTTTTCACGGAATACGCGATAGCGGTCATACGATGCGCCTTTTCGTCCGTGATTTTGTACGGATCAACAATAAAACACTTTTTGCGTCTGGACGTTATGTTGGCCGGACATTAGCAGCGTCTGAAGTCTCCCAATCACGCAAACACGCCGCTATGCGGCCGCAGCGCACTCTGTACATCAGTAGTAGCGGTTTGACGTTCTCGAAAAAATGCGTTCGTTTGCCACTTGCGTTGCGCGGACGAACTTTCGTGCGGCCGTACTTCGTGTGTTCCCCGGCATTGGACGTCATTTGCTGCTAGCACGGCCGTGATTTTGTGCGGCTAAACGCACGTTAAAACTGCGTTCGTCTGACCCTAGCCTTAGGCTAGGGTCAGACGAACGCATTTTCGCGTTGTCTGTGAAAAAGTGCGTTCGAACGAATGGACGTATTTTTTCATGGAATACGCGATAGCGGTCATACGATGCGCATTTGCGTTCGTGATTTTGTACGGATCATCAATAAAACCCTTTATGCGTCTGGACGTTATGTTGGCCGGACATTAGCAGTGTCTGACATCTCTTAATCACACACACACGCCGCTATACGGACGCAGCGCACTCTGTACGTCCGTACTAGCGGTTTGACGTTCTCGACAAAATGCGTTCGTTTGCCACTTGCGTTGCGCGGCCGGACTTTCGTGCGACCGTACTTCGTATATTGGCCGTCATTGCCCGTCATTTGCTGCTAGCACGGCCGTGATTTTGTGCGTCTAAACGCACGTTAAAACTGCTTTCGTCTGACCCTAGCCTTAAAGAGCGTTCTTGCGCGCTATAAAACGCACGAACAGGGAAATCCCATGATTTTCTATGGGACCTGTTCACACCTGGGTGTTTTAGGCTAGGGTCAGACGAACGCATTTTTCACGTTGTCCGTGAAAAAGTGCGTTCGAACGAATGGACGTATTTTTTCACGGAATACGCGATAGCGGTCATACGATGCGTATTTTCGTCCGTGATTTTGTACGGATCATCAATAAAACCCTTTTTGCGTCTGGACGTTATGTTGGCCGGACGTGTGCAGCGTCTGACGTCTCCTAATCACGCAAACACGCCGCTATGCGGACGCAGCGCACTCTGTACGTCAGTAGTAGCGGTTTGACGTTCTCGAAAAAATGCGTTTGTTGGCCACTTGCGTTGCACAGACGAACTTTCGTGCGGCCGTTCTTCGTATGTTCCCCGGCATTGGACGTCATTTGCTGCTAGCACGGCCGTGATTTCGTGCGGCTAAACGCACGTGAAAAATGCGTTCGTCTGACCCTAGCCTTAAAGCGCGCAGGACCGTGCTTTCAAACGTCCTACGCACAAAGAAGTACGGGAGCTTCTTTGGTGCGTAGTACAGCACGTTTGGGGCCAAAGACATAGCCGTGAACGCGCTGCAATGCGCGTTCGCTTATTTTTTGGTTTGCGCGATACATGGGTAAAACAAACGCTGAGGTGTGAACCCAGTGTCTGGTCTTATGCTGACATTCTTTTCAAAATAAAAATTATTAATAAAAAGAAAATATGGAGGAGACACTAAAAAGAGGGATATTAGTGGAGAAAAGACGGAACGAGCAGTTTGGAATAAAAACAAACTGTTTCCTAAACAGAGATACGTGGGATGTAGGCTGTACAGCGGCATGAATTGTTCCAGCTTGCTTAGGGTTTGTTTAGCCTTTTTTTGGTCACTGATACATTATTTCACTGTGTCTGCTTTCAGGCTGACCTCAGTGGAGCAGGAGAGACTGTGGCGCACCTGTCCGCTGCAGATGGGCATGTGATGGCCACTGACGGCTTAAGGTGAGCTACGAGCTGGCACTGCACTTTAAAACTGCATCCTGCGCAGCTCAATATTATTAAAAATAAAAAAAAAATCAACAACAACAACATAGACTCCTTTTGATGATGCGGCCCTAAATCAGCATTTGTCAGCGCTGTATACCCAAAAGTACAAAATGTGATGACAGCTGAGGGACGTTTCTACCACCTAAGTGGGTTTTATTTTTCACGTTTAAAGCCGTAGTTGCACAACAAATAAAATCAGCGTATTTGCTGGTATTGCTCCGCGGTGTAGGGTCTCCTGTCGCTGTTTACATTATTGTTTTGTGACCTGCCAGCGTTGCTGTCGCTTTTCACGTTTAGTAAATACCCCACTTAGATTTATACATTAAGCAGCAACATGGTCTGTGTTCTATAAAATATTTGTATTTAAAATGAAACACCCCCAAAAACATGGAGGAGGAACCCCTAAAAAGAGGAATGTGGGGATAGAAATGAGGGACACAGGGATAGGGGCTAAAAATGGGGGCTGACCTTCTGAAATAGGAAAACGTGGGAGGGGTGTTTAATGGGATTAATTCATTAATTAATTTATTTATAAAGGATTTCAGCAGGAAGGATACATTGAGATTTCTCTCGTTTTCAAGTATGTCCTGGGTTCAAGAACATTGAAATTGTTACAGAAACACAAAGTAATAAAATGCAAGATATTAAAAACAAAATCAAATATACAGATTAACAGAAAATAAATATGTGGGAAATAAAGTCACTATGTTATATGTTTACAGGCGCATTCTGTATATAGTCACTGTTACATGTTTACAGGCGCTTTCTGTATATAGTCACTGTGCTACATGTTTACAGGCGCATTCTGTATATAGTCACTGTGTTACATGTTTACAGGCGCTTTCTGTATATAGTCACTGTGCTACATGTTTACAGGTGCATTCTGTATATAGTCACTGTGTTATAGGTTTACAGGTGCATTCTGTATATAGTCACTGTGCTACATGTTTACAGGTGCATTCTGTATATAGTCACTGTGTTACATGTTTACAGGCGCATTCTGTATATAGTCACTATGTTACATGTTTACAGGTGCATTCTGTATATAGTCACTATGTTACATGTTTACAGGTGCATTCTGTATATAGTCACTGTGTTACATGTTTACAGGCGCATTCTGTATATAGTCACTGTGTTATAGGTTTACAGGTGCATTCTGTATATAGTCACTGTTACATGTTTACAGGCGCTTTCTGTATATAGTCACTGTGCTACATGTTTACAGGTGCATTCTGTATATAGTCACTATGTTACATGTTTACAGGTGCATTCTGTATATAGTCACTGTGTTATAGGTTTACAGGTGCATTCTGTATATATTCACTGTGCTACATGTTTACAGGTGCATACTGTATATAGTCACTGCGTTACATGTTTACAGGTGCATTCTGTATATAGTCACTGTGTTACATGTTTACAGGCGCATTCTGTATATAGTCACTATGTTACATGTTTACAGGTGCATTCTGTATATAGTCACTGTGTTACATGTTTACAGGCGCATTCTGTATAATAGTCACTGTGTTACATGTTTACAGGCGCATTCTGTATATATAGTCACTGTGTTACATGTTTACAGGTGCATTCTGTATATATAGTCACTGTGTTATAGGTTTACAGGTGCATTCTGTATATAGTCACTGTGCTACATGTTACAGGTGCATTCTGTATATAGTCACTGTGTTACATGTTTACAGGTGCATACTGTATATAGTCACTGTGTTACATGTTTACAGGCGCTTTCTGTATATAGTCACTGTGCTACATGTTTACAGGTGCATTCTGTATATAGTCACTGTGTTATAGGTTTACAGGTGCATTCTGTATATAGTCACTGTGCTACATGTTTACAGGTGCATTCTGTATATAGTCACTGTGTTACAGGTTTACAGGCGCATTCTGTATATAGTCACTATGTTACATGTTTACAGGTGCATTCTGTATATAGTCACTGTGTTACATGTTTACAGGCGCATTCTGTATATAGTCACTGTGTTACATGTTTACAGGCGCATTCTGTATATAGTCACTGTTACATGTTTACAGGCGCTTTCTGTATATAGTCACTGTGCTACATGTTTACAGGTGCATTCTGTATATAGTCACTGTGTTATAGGTTTACAGGTGCATTCTGTATATAGTCACTATGTTACATGTTTACAGGTGCATTCTGTATATAGTCACTGTTACATGTTTACAGGCGCTTTCTGTATATAGTCACTGTGCTACATGTTTACAGGTGCATTCTGTATATAGTCACTGTGTTACATGTTTACAGACGCATTCTGTATATAGTCACTATGTTACATGTTTACAGGTGCATTCTGTATATAGTCACTGTGTTACGTTTACAGGCGCATTCTGTATATAGTCACTGTGTTACATGTTTACAGGCGCATTCTGTATATAGTCACTGTGTTACATGTTTACAGGTGCATTCTGTATATAGTCACTGTGTTATAGGTTTACAGGTGCATTCTGTATATAGTCACTGTGCTACATGTTTACAGGTGCATTCTGTATATAGTCACTGTGTTACATGTTTACAGGTGCATTCTGTATATAGTCACTGTTACATGTTTACAGGCGCTTTCTGTATATAGTCACTATGTTACATGTTTACAGGTGCATTCTGTATATAGTCACTATGTTACATGTTTACAGGTGCATTCAGTATATATTCACTAGGTTACATGTTTACAGGTACATTCTGTATATAGTCACTGTTACATCTTTACAGGTGCATTCTGTATATAGTCACTAGGTTACATGTTTACAGGTGCATTCTGTATATAGTCACTATGTTACATGTTTACAGGTGCATTCTGTATATAGTCACTGTGTTACATGTTTACAGGTGCATTCTGTATATAGTCACTGTGTTACATGTTTACAAGCGCATTCTGTATATAATCACTGTGTTACATGTTTACAGGTGCATTCTGTATATAGTCACTGTGTTACATGTTTACAGGTGCATTCTGTATATAGTCACTGTGTTACATGTTTACAGGTGCATTCTGTATATAGTCACTGTGTTACATGTTTACAGGTGCATTCTGTATATAGTCACTGTGTTACATGTTTACAGGTGCATTCTGTATATAGTCACTGTGTTACATGTTTACAGGTGCATTCTGTATATAGTCACTGTGTTACATGTTTACAGGTGCATTCTGTATATAGTCACTGTGTTACATGTTTACAAGCGCATTCTGTATATAGTCACTGTGTTACATGTTTACAAGCGCATTCTGTATATAGTCACTGTGTTACATGTTTACAGGTGCATACCGTATTGAGGTTAAGGCTGGGGTCAGACGAGCGTAGTGTTCACGTCCGTGATTGCGCCTAAAAGTACGTCCGTGATAGCATGAAAGAAAGTCCATTGGAGCCTGACACATGAAGTACGTCCGCACTGAACTGCGGACGCACAACGACCGCGGCAAACGGACGCAGGTTGGCAAGAACGTAATACTGCTAGAACGGACGTGCGGAGTGCGCTGCGTCCACAACGTCTGCATAGCTTTGTGTGTGAGTGATGGAGCATGGTCAGACGGACTGCATTTATACGTCCAGCATTTTTGACGGACAGAATGTTTTTTCATTGTAATTTATTTTTCCCTCCTACATCCGTCAAAAAATAACTTCAGTGAAAAAACGGACTGTGTGACCACTACTGCGTCATCCGTACTGACGATGTCCGTACTGCACGGACGTACAGTCCGTAGAAATCACGCTCGTCTGACCCTAGCCTAATACAGATCTCTTAAGTGTCTTTAGACTGGGGGAAGATTTGATGGCGTCTGGGAGGTTATTCCATAATTGCAGTGCTCTGTAGGAAAATGAGGATCGAGCCACTGTCTTTTTGTATTGTGGTATTGCAAGTAAGGTGCTGGTCCTGGATCGGAGGTTATAGGATGAGGGAACTGCTGGGGAAGCAGCTTATTCAGGTAGGGTGGTAGATTCCCAGAAAAGCTCTTAAACACCAGGCTGGAAAGGTGAAGGGTGCGTCTAGATTCCAGCGACGGCCAGTTTAGCTCTTTTAATATGTCACAATGGTGGGTCATGTAGTTACATGTCTTTAGTTATACAAATAAATAGTAATTTATTTATTTAAATGTACCCTCTACTCATCCTGACCACTACATCGTTTTAACCCTTTACTGCCGGGAGGGTTGTGCCGGGCAGGAGGGCTTCAACGCTGACGGGGTGTACCATTATACTATCTTCTGCTGCGCCCAACTCCTCCTCAGGCCCGCCTACACAGCTGACGCACAGCGCGTGTCATTGGCTGCAGAGGGACACAGACATTGCCACACGGCATGCGCCAACTGGTGGAGGGGGGCTGTCGTGGGCCATAGACACCAACGATGAGAAAGGGTTAAAGTGGTCGGGATGTGAGCAATGTTCCCTCTAATTTTTGGGGGCCGTGAGCGCACCAGATTTTTCATGAGCAACAATATTTTCGTCATGAGCGCTTATTGACTATGGTAACCAATAGTTGGTTTTTTAAAAGTAGCGCAATTGATCGTACGTGTAAGTGAAAACTGTTCAAAGCTAAAACTAAGCAACCAGATGATTTGATAAAACTTATATCTGAATGAATGTATATTTATATTTTCTAACTCATGTGAGAAAAGAAAAGGAAAAACTTCCATCAATTAAGGTACATGAGACTTCTACAAATATCAGTCCTATCATTTATAAGAGTCTGATAACCTATATTTACCTAGATTTGTTCACGTCTGTCACCACTGGGATTTTGCCCTGCTTTTTTAGACAGCTAAACCAGATTTCCCTGCTTTTTTAGACAGCTAAACCACTGAGATTTTTCCCTGCTTTTTTAAACAGCTAAACCACTGGGATTTTTCCCTGCTTTTTTAGACATCTAAGCCAGATTTCCCTGCTTTTTTAGACAGCTAAACCAGATTTCCCTGCTTTTTTAGACAGCTAAACCAGAGATTTCCCTGCTTTTTTAGACAGCTTAACCACTGAGATTTTCCCCTGCTTTTTTAGACAGCTAAACCACTGGGATTTTGCCCTGCTTTTTTAGACAGCTAAGCCAGATTTCCCTGCTTTTTTAGACAGCTAAACCACTGGGATTTTTCCCTGCTTTTTTAGACAGCTAAGCCAGATTTCCCTGCTTTTTTAGACAGCTAAACCAGAGATTTCCCTGCTTTTTTAGACAGCTAAACCACTGAGATTTTCCCCTGCTTTTTTAGACAGCTAAACCACTGGGATTTTGCCCTGCTTTTTTAGACAGCTAAGCCAGATTTCCCTGCTTTTTTAGACAGCTAAACCACTGGGATTTTTCCCTGCTTTTTTAGACAGCTAAGCCAGATTTCCCTGCTTTTTTAGACAGCTAAACCAGAGATTTCCCTGCTTTTTTAGACAGCTAAGCCAGAGATTTCCCTGCAGCGTTAGAGAAGCACAGCCGCGGTGAGATGCTGACAGCGCGGGAGAACAGGCGCGCGCAGAGTATTTATGCTCTGCCCCCTGTACGTGCGTTCCGGCGTGACGTCATCATCGCGCCGGAACGCAGGTACGTGTTCAGCTGCGCGACGAAGAGCTCCCCCGGAACTTCCCCGTCGCGCAGCGCCTACAGCCTGTAAGTTACAGGCGCCGGACAGAGCGCTCTGTAACTTACAGCCTGAGCAGGACGTTCCGGCGCCCCCTTTCTACGCGGGTCGGCCACCCCTGGTATAGAGCCTCGCGGGTTGGCCACCCCTGCACTAATTTGTGCGCGCATAAATACACGTTGTGCGCGCTGTCATTGCATTCCGTGCGCGCGCGCGCACGTTAGAGGGAACACTGGATGTGAGGTGTGTGCCCCCTTCCCGCTGCTGCCTCAATCTGTCAGAAACGCAGGGTGAAGTGGAGGAGTTTCCTGCACCTCACCCAACATCACCAGCAGCCGGGATTTTGAATCTCCAAGCTGCCGGTCACCAGATCTGTCACTAGTGATGTCACAGAGAGTGGCCGACGTCACCCTCTGAGACCAATCACTGTGTCACGTTCTCAGAGAGGCAGCCGACGGATCATATCTGTGCGTGCAGCTCCGATCCATCGCTCTGCGCAGGCGCTACGGAATTTATGTGCGCAAAGTGTGAGAGTCCGGTAGCGCTGTGGGATTTATGGCTCCTACGCTACGCAAGTTGCATAGGCACGCAAAATGCACAGAAAAGCTTCAGGGACTTCAAGGTTCGGGAGTCCCAGAGCCGAAGAGGAGGCGAGGGGGGGAAAAGTGAATAAAAACACCCATTCATTATTAAAAATGAATTAGGGAGAGGCTGTCAGCAGGATCTGCGCAATTATTTAAGGGCATAAAAAGGGAAACTGTATTTTTCAATAGAATATCCCTTTAATAAAAAAATAAAACATTTTTAAATACATCTAGAAATATTAAGAGAACTTTATTTTTTTTATTCATATTTTAATAGACGTACGGTTTTATACTAATTGCAAGTGACAGCTGATCGGGATGAGAGAGCGCGCTGTCAGCATCAACTCACACTCCAGGCAACCAGCAATGCCTGGCGGATCCAGCTGGGACCTTGTTTTTTTTCCCATATTACATATTATAAATATAAGGCATTTACACTAGTTCCCCTCCGTCTGCTTAATGTAAAGTTAAGAATTTATTTCCCTGTGGCTACGGGTGACCCGGGCAGCTTGTGTGCTCCGCAATGACTTGTCAACTCCCCTTAGGGACCCCCTAAGTATCTTAAACAATATATGGGGGGGGCATTAGGTGCGATACTTTTGTTAAGGTCACCTTGGTAAAGAAATCTATGGCTACATTTAAGGCTAGGGTCAAACGAAAGTATTTTTACACGCGAACGTAAAAAAGTGCGTCCGAACGCATTGACGTATTTTTTCACGGAATATGCGAAAACGGTCATACGATGCGCATTTTCGTGCGTGATGTTTTACGGATCCAAACCAGGAAACTTTTTGCGTCTGGACGTTATGTTGGCCGGACACGAGCAGGGTCTGACGTCTCCAAATCACACACACACACCGCTAGCGGGCGCAGCGCACTCTGTACGTCCGTACTAGCGGTTCAGCGTTCTCGAAAAAATGCGTTCATTTTCCACTTGCGTTGCGCGGCCGGACTTTCGTGCGACCATACATCGTATATTGGCCGTCATCTGCTGCTAGTGCGGCCGTGATTATGTGCGCCAGAACGCACGTTAAAAATGCGCTGGTCTGACCCCAGCCTAAGGCTGGGTTCACACCACTGCGTAGCGCAGCGTCGCGCAATGCGCGCGTTTTTTTTACGCGCGTTCGCGCATACAAAACGTACGAACATGCGTTGCAGCGCGTTCGCGGCTATGATATGGCCGCGAACGCGTGGCTATATGCAGAAAAGAAGCTCCCGGACTTCTTTTTGCGTCGGCCGTTTCTCAGCGCGTTCCTGCGCGCTGAGAAACGGCCAGGTGTGATATGCCCACATAGGGAATCATGGGATTTGTGTAAAACGCTTAGGTGTGAACCCAGCCTAAGTCTAGTGACGCTTTAGGACACTCATCGGACGCCCTGCTGCTGGAAAGCGATCACGGGTATTAAGAGTATATTCAAAATGACCTATTAACCTCTTCACAACCAAGTGATTCTCCCAAATACAACGTCAGGAAAAAGTGGTTTTTTTTTTTTGGAGAATCATTTTTAACCCCTTAGTGACCAGGCAGTTTTACGATTGTTTGTCCGAAAGTCCCCGCTGCTGTTTTCACGTTTCTGCGCTGTTTGTGTTTAGGACTAATTTTCCTCTTACTCGTTTATGCAACCCACACATATTATATACCGTTTTTCTCACCATTATTTCCATCATATGAAGTATGATGAAAAAAATTGGGGAAAAAAAACACTTTTGCGAAATTAAATCCCCAAAACCGGCTAAATAGTTTTCGAAATTTTGTCCTCAGATTAGAAATACCCAATTTTTACATTTTTTTTGCTATTTAACCCCTTCACTGCTGAGCCATTTCACCATTGTGCGCTGGGGTCATTCTGACTGTTTCATGCTCATCATGTTTAAAGGTAAATTGAAGACCTATTTTATTATACCCACAGACAAATTAAAAAAAAAACAATTTTAATATTTTTAAACCATGATCAGGCCTTTCCAATGATACCAAACATGGCCCTCTACCTGCCACGGAACAGGAGATACGGGGATACAAATGATCCCCACTAGCTCCACATGGCAGCTAGGGGGTTAACTGGCCAACTGCCATAATCGTACCTACGGTGACAACATCAGTGGGTGGTGACCCGGGGGCTTGGCTTACATCCAAGATGGGGGGGATGTTTTACTTTTTTTTAGGCCGGGTGCACACTAGGCTCTTTTTTGTGCGCACTAAAGCGCGTTAAAACGCACTTACCAGCGTGCGTCGCAGCATATAATTATGCATATAAAGAAGAACACACGCATAACGCGCGCTGATGAAGTTCGTCATGGAAACACCAAGGCTTGTGCGTTAGGATTGACGCGACGTTGGCCGCGTGCTGAACGTCAAAAGCCAGCTTCTTTTTTTCATTCAACTCAAATTCTCTCATTCATCTCTTCTGTCATTTTTAACGCACGGGTGCCTCATTTTTAACACACGCTAGGGCGCACAACAAAACACCTCGCGTGCACCCGGCCTTATTTGTTTTACAAAGCCAGGCGCCCCACTGCAGTGGTGGACACCTGTAGGCACATGCCTGCTTTGCCTCATTGTAAATCCGATCCTATTCCCACCCCACCATGGACCTCCCATTAAACGGTTTAGAGCCTCTTCCAGTGCACGGGTTGAAAATCGACCCGTTTCAATAATGATGATAATAACAAAAGCAGAAGTTACAGGGGAGCAGGGAACCGGGTTTGGGTCGAAATCCATACAAACAGGTTCCCTAATGGCAAAATCCCAACGGTCAACTTCCCTACACAGACAATCAGACGGTCAACTTCCAGACATCCAAAATCCCAGTGGCTAACACTAACCCTACTCCCTAACCCCCCCTAAACCTAGCTCTAACCCCCAACCCTAGCTCTAATGCCGTAACCCCCTAAACCTAGCCCTAACCTTCCTAAACCTAGCCCTAACCCTCCTAAACCTAGCCCTAACCCCCCTAAACCTAGCCCTAACCCCCCTAAACCTAGCCCTAACCCTCCTAAACCTAGCCCTAACCCTCCTAAACCTAGCCCTAACCCTCCTAAACCTAGCCCTAACCCTCCTAAACCTAGCCCTAACCCTCCTAAACCTAGCCCTAACCCCCCTAAACCTAGCCCTAACCCTCCTAAACCTAGCCCTAACCCTCCTAAACCTAGCCCTAACCCTCCTAAACCTAGCCCTAACCCTCCTAAACCTAGCCCTAACCCCCATAAACCTAGCCCTAACCCCCATAAACCTAGCCCTAACCCCCATAAACCTAGCCCTAACCCCCCTAAACCTAGCCCTAACCCCCCTAAACCTAGCCCTAACCCCCCTAAACCTAGCCCTAACCCCCCTAAACCTAGCCCTAACCCCCCTAAACCTAGCCCTAACCCCCCTAAACCTAGCCCTAACCCCCCTAAACCTAACCCTATCTCCCCTAAACCTAACTCCCTAAGGGTTAGGGTGTTAGTATTACGGTTAGATGCTGGGATTATGGATGTCCGGAAGTTGGCCGTGTAGGGAACTTGGGATGTCTGGCTCTTGTTCTGTCTTGAAGTTGGCCGTCGAGATGTTGGCATTAGGGAACCTGGCTGTAGGGATTTTGTCCGGCACCCCAGGGTACCCCTTTACAGAAGGGATTTGCAGGATTGGTGTTTCACAACCAGACAGCTCTCAGGATTTTTTTGCGGAGCAGCAGATGAGGTCTATAAAGACAATACCCAAAACTGTCAAACACCAGCAGACATAGTTCCTCTAGCGGGGTTTGTCAAGCTCGGTTTTACACACATTCCTTCTGACAGTATCGAAAATAATTTTGTACAAATTGTTCTTCTTTGGGCTTTTAGTCCCTCGAAATCGTACATAAATAAAAAAGAAAAAGTATACACAACGCTTCCTGTAGTTATTTATTTTTTTCTTGTAAACGCTAGTCGTTCTCCGGAATGTCGTGCATTGTCTGCACCCTCGTCCGCTTCATCTGTAACCAGGATAAAGTATCCGTTCCACTGGAGGGGGGGGGGGGTTGAAGTAGTTTTGCGCGGACAAATACATGGATCAACGGGGGAAAGAGAGAATTTTACAGTAACAGAGAGCATAGATCAGAAGCAACCCTCAAGGCAAGGCTCGTGGAGGGAAGAAAAAACATGATGAAAACAGCTAAACGTGATAAGGAACGCACAAGACTTATATGGCGAACTCCAAAAAGCAAGACCCCCGCCTTTTAGAAAGTCCCCCGCTGACACGGTGTGAGTCATGTGTGTTATCTGCAATTCCCCAGAATACATAGGGCCTGCGAACATGCAAAGCACTGCGGGATCTCTGATTAAGTTGCAAGCGTATTCCAGACATGATAAGGAACGGGGAATAACGGGAAAAAAAAAAAGGAGAAAGGATGGTGGTGAATGAAGCTACAAGATGGTCTATTCACAAAGCACCGAAATTGCGTGCAATGTCGGTGCTTATTATTATTCTTTATTTATATAGCGCCAGCATATTCCGCAGCGCTGTACAATGGGCACACTATAGACAGGGTTCCAATACATTGAACAACATTTGATAAACCAGCAGAGGAGGAAACGGGGGCCCTATTCCCATGGGATCTTACAATCTAGAAGGGTTGGGGGGTGGAAACAGGAGGAGAGGACTGCAAGGTGAGAGCGATGGGCTGCGAGGTGAGACTCGAGCGATGGGCTGCGAGGTGAGAGCGACGGGCTGCGAGGTGAGAGCGACGGGTTGCGAGGTGAGAGCGACGGGTTGCGAGGTGAGAGCGACGGGCTGCTAGGTGAGGTGAGAGCGACGGGCTGCTAGGTGAGGTGAGAGCGACGGGCTGCTAGGTGAGGTGAGAGCGACGGCTGCTAGGTGAGGTGAGAGCGACGGGCTGCTAGGTGAGGTGAGAGCGACGGGCTGCTAGGTGAGGTGAGAGCGACGGGCTGCTAGGTGAGGTGAGAGCGACGGGCCTGCTAGGTGAGGTGAGAGCGACGGGCTGCTAGGTGAGGTGAGAGCGACGGGCTGCTAGGTGAGGTGAGAGCGACGGGCTGCTAGGTGAGGTGAGAGCGACGGGCTGCGAGGTGAGGTGAGAGCGACGGGCTGCGAGGTGAGGTGAGAGCGACGGGCTGCGAGGTGAGATGAGAGCGACGGGCTGCGAGGTGAGGTGAGAGCGACGGGCTGCTAGGTGAGGTGAGAGCGACGGGCTGCTAGGTGAGGTGAGAGCGACGGGCTGCGAGGTGAGGTGAGAGCGACGGGCTGCGAGGTGAGGTGAGAGCGACGGGCTGCGAGGTGAGAGCGACGGGCTGCGAGGTGAGAGCGACGGGCTGCGAGGTGAGAGCGACGGGCTGCGAGGTGAGGTGAGAGCGACGGGCTGCGAGGAGGTGTAGATGGAAAAGAGCAGAAGACCAAGGACAGAGCCTTGAGGTACACCAACAGATAGAGGCAATGAAGAGGAGGAGTTTCCAGCAAAGGACACACAGAAGGACCTGTTGGATAAATAGGAGTCAACCCAAGCAAGTGCAGTGTCACCGAGACCCAGAGAGTTGAGGGTCTGTAGAAGGAGGGGGTGGTCAACAGTGTCAAAAGCAGCTGAGAGGTCAAGCAGGATGAGAATAGAATAGTGGCCGTGTTTTTTAGCAGTTAGGAGGTCGTTGGTGACTTTGGTGAGGGCAGTTTCAGTTGAGTGTAGGGGACGGAAGCCAGATTGCAGGGGGTCAAGTAGGGAATTGGAGGACAGGAAGAGGGAGAGGCGGTTGAAGACTAGTTTTTCTAAGAGCTTTGATGTGAAGGGAAGCAGGGATACAGGGCGGTAGTTGGATGGAGAGTTGGGATCTAGGGATGGTTTCTTTAGTAAAGGGGTAACTAGTAAAAGGGGTAACTAGTAAAAGGGGTAACTAGGGGTAATTTGCTGTCAATTCGCCTGTATTTCGTGAATTGACAGTTTAGTGAATAAACGAACTGACCCGATACTTTGTGGAAAGATGAATAATATGCCCCAAAGTAACACATCAATGAATACCCACTGTACCCATCAGGTCCTACATTTCTTTTATTTTGTAAAACCATCTATTATTAAAAATGTAAATAATAAAAGAATATGCGGTAACCCCCCCCCCCTCGTGCCCCGTTAACTGTAATTTCGTATTTAATCATTATTTATTCAAGTGTGGGTAAAAGGTTTCTTAGTCTAATCAATTAAGCAATTCCTCTGCTAAATGAATAAATTACCTCCTGAAAATGGAAATCAGATTAACCCTCTGGGTACCGCAGACCTCGAGGTACTGCTCTTTCATCCTGCAACCAAAGGGTTAAAGGTTAAAGCCAATTCTTGCCTGACCAAGGGACATCAGATCCTCCAGGTTATCCTGGATGCACATACTGTATTCCTGCAGACCCGCAGCGCATGAAACATGCTGCCCTGCAGGAAGTACGATGGATTCATATGCTGCAGGTAAGAGATCAAGGTTCAATCCCAGATGGGCCGTATTGATTGGCTAATGGGTTTTCCTCCTGCAGCCTGTATGAATTATACATGTTGCAGGGTAGCACTTTTCCCTCTGCATGGAATACTAATAGGTGTCCACGAAAACATGGCTGATCTTGCAAATCAATCCTGATCGATGGTGACATGAACACACTGAGAATAGACTTGATGGCTGGTTTTGGCCAGTGCAGGAACCGCGCTGCACCCTGCCTCACTCACCCACCGACAACGCAGAATTATGCAAACATTTTCTGGTAGGGGGGAGATGGGGTTCAGCATGCGAGTGGTGGAACCCCATTAAGAAGACAGTCAGTAGACAGTGACGGAGGGTTTGAGTCTATGACGCTCCCCATCCTCACCCTATCACGTTACAGAGAATTGTCTAAAACCACCCCTTTTTAAAGTGAACACTCCTAAAAGCACCCCTACACTGTGCCTCCACACCAATGGCAGGGCTAGATTTACAATTAGGCAGAGTAGGCATGTGCCTACAGGCGCCTGCCACAAGGGGGTGCCTTGCACTGTAAAAAAAAAAAAAAATACAATTTACAATCATTTATACCCCTGTATCTCTGAAGGCCTAAAGCTAAGGTATCACTGGAAAGGCTCAAAGACACGCGGGGCAGTGAGATAAAGGGGACACGCGGGGCAGTGAGATAAAGGGGACACGCGGGGCAGTGAGATAAAGGGGACACGCGGGGCAGTGAGATAAAGGGGACACACGGGGCAGTGACATAAGGGGACACGCGGGGCAGTGATATAAAGGGGACACGCGGGGCAGTGAGATAAAGGGACACGCGGGGGCAGTGAGATAAAGGGGACACGCGGGGGCAGTGAGATAAAGGGGACACGCGGGCAGTGAGATAAAGGGACACGCGGGGCAGTGAGATAAAGGGACACGCGGGGCAGTGAGATAAAGGGGACACGCGGGGGCAGTGAGATAAAGGGACACGCGAGAGGCAGTGAGATAAAGGGGACACGCGGGGGCAGTGAGATAAAGGGGACACGCGGGGCAGTGAGATAAAGGGGACACGCGGGGCAGTGAGATAAAGGGGACACGCGGGCAGTGAGATAAAGGGGACACGCGGGGCAGTGAGATAAAGGGACACGCGGGGGGCAGTGAGATAAAGGGACACGCGGGGGCAGTGAGATAAAGGGGCACCGCGGGGCAGTGAGATAAAGGGGACACGCAGGGCAGTGAGATAAAGGGGACACACGGGGCAGTGAGATAAAGGGGACACGCGGGGGCAGTGAGATAAAGGGGACACGCAGGGCAGTGAGATAAGGGGACACGCGGGGGCAGTGATATAAAGGGGACACGCGGGGGCAGTGATATAAGGGGACACGCGGGGCAGTGAGATAAAGGGGACACGCGGGGGCAGTGAGATAAAGGGACACGCGGGGCAGTGAGATAAAAGGGGACACGCGGGGCATTGAGATAAAGGGGACACGCGGGGGCAGTGAGATAAAGGGGACACGCGGGGCAGTGATATAAAGGGGACACGCGGGGCAGTGAGATAAAGGGGACACGGCGGGCAGTGAGATAAAGGGGACACGCGGGGGCAGTGAGATAAAGGGGACACGCGGGGCAGTGAGATAAAGGGGACACGCGGGGCATTGAGATAAAGGGGACACGCGGGGCATTGAGATAAAGGGGACACGCGGGGCAGTGAGATAAAGGGGACACGCGGGCAGTGAGATAAAGGGGACACGCGGGGCAGTGAGATAAAGGGGACACGCGGGGCATTGAGATAAAGGGGACACGCGGGGCAGTGAGATAAAGGGGACACGCGGGGCAGTGAGATAAAGGGGACACGCGGGGCAGTGAGATAAAGGGGACACGCGGGGCAGTGAGATAAAGGGGACACGCGGGGCAGTGAGATAAAGGGGACACACGGGGCAGTGAGATAAAGGGGACACGCGGGGCAGTGAGATAAAGGGGACACGCGGGGCAGTGAGATAAAGGGGACACGCGGGGGCAGTGAGATAAAGGGGACACGCGGGGCAGTGAGATAAAGGGGACACGCGGGGCAGTGAGATAAAGGGGACACGCGGGGCATTGAGATAAAGGGGACACGCGGGGCAGTGAGATAAAGGGGACACGCGGGGGCAGTGAGATAAAGGGGACACGCGGGGGCAGTGAGATAAAGGGGACACGCGGGGCAGTGAGATAAAGGGGACACACGGGGCAGAGCGGGCAGTGAGATAAAGGGGACACGCGGGGGCAGTGAGATAAAGGGGACACGCGGGGTAGTGAGATAAAGGGGACACGCGGGGCAGTGAGATAAAGGGACACGCGGGGCAGTGAGATAAAGGGACACGCGGGGCAGTGAGATAAAGGGACACGCGGGGCATTGAGATAAGGGGACACGCGGGGCAGTGAGATAAAATGGACACACGGGGCAGTGAGATAAAGGGACACGCGGGGGCAGTGAGATAAAGGGGACACGCGGGGCATTGAGATAAAGGGGACACGCGGGGCAGTGAGATAAAGGGGACACGACGGGGCAGTGAGATAAAGGGGACACGCGGGGGCAGTGAGATAAAGGGGACACGCGGGGGCAGTGAGATAAAGGGGACACGCGGGGGAGTGAGATAAAGGGGACACGGGGCAGTGAGATAAAGGGACACGCGGGCGGTAGTGAGATAAAGGGGACACGCGGGGCAGTGAGATAAAGGGGACACACCGGCGGTAGTGAGATAAAGGGGACACGCGGGGGCAGTGAGATAAAGGGGACACGCGGGGCAGTGAGATAAAGGGACACGCGGGGTAGTGAGATAAAGGGGACACGCGGGGCAGTGAGATAAAGGGACACGCGGGGGCAGTGAGATAAAGGGGACACGCGGGGCAGTGAGATAAAGGGACACGCGGGGCAGTGAGATAAAGGGGACACGCGGGGCAGTGAGATAAAGGGGACACGCGGGGCAGTGAGATAAAGGGGACACGCGGGGCAGTGAGATAAAGGGGACACGCGGGGGCAGTGAGATAAAGGGGACACGCGGGGCAGTGAGATAAAGGGGACACGCGGGGTAGTGAGATAAAGGGGACACGCGGGGGCAGTGAGATAAAGGGGACACGCGGGGGCAGTGAGATAAAGGGGACACGCGGGGGCAGTGAGATAAAGGGGACACACGGGGGGCAGTGAGATAAAGGGGACACGCGGGGCAGTGAGATAAAGGGGACACGCGGGGCAGTGATATAAAGGGGAACACGCGCGGGGGCAGTGAGATAAAGGGACACGCGGCGGCAGTGAGATAAAGGGGACACGCGGGGGCAGTGAGATAAAGGGGACACGCGGGGGCAGTGAGATAAAGGGGACACGCGGGGCAGTGATGAGGCCTTCAGTCACATGACAGACAGCCGGTAGCATGAGAGGCTTGTCACGTGATACACAGGCCGCACCCTCTATCCCCGAGCCAAGTCTCTTGTGCAGCATTAACATCACGTCACCATCCGGGGCCCTAACCAGCAGCACTGTGCTCAGAGTAACGCCGAGGCGGGGCGCTGCGTGATTACGTTCTCACGCTTGGTCACGTGGCGTTGGTGCGCAGCTACCACCTCAGCGCATCCTCTGCCCGCCGGAAGTGCGCAGTCAGCATGAGTCCGAACGGAGACACAGGACGCGGTGCCAAGGCAGCAGAGAGGTGAGGAGGGAGAGGCCCAGGCGGCTATTACCCCGAATAACCTTACACTGCGTGCCTTACTGCAAGGGCTGCAACCTGTGCATCCAAAACCGCTGCGTGCCTTACTGCAAGGGCTGCAACCTGTGCGTCCAAAACCGCTGCGTGCCTTACTGCAAGGGCTGCAACCTGTGCATCCAAAACCGCTGCGTGCCTTACTGCAAGGGCTGCAACCTGTGCATCCAAAACCGCTGCGTGCCTTACTGCAAGGGCTGCAACCTGTGCATCAAAACCGCTGCGTGCCTTACTGCAAGGGCTGCAACCTGTGCGGTCCAAAACCGCTGCGTGCCTTACTGCAAGGGCTGCAATCTGTGCATCCAAAACCGCTGCGTGCCTTACTGCAAGGGCTGCAATCTGTGCATCCAAAACCGCTGCGTGCCTTACTGCAAGGGCTGCAACCTGTGCATCCAAATCCGCTGCGTGCCTTACTGCTAGGGCTGCAACCTGTGCATCCAAAACCGCTGCGTGCCTTACTGCAAGGGCTGCAACCTGTGCATCCAAAACCGCTGCGTGCCTTACTGCAAGGGCTGCAACCTGTGCATCCAAAACCGCTGCGTGCCTTACTGCAAGGGCTGCAACCTGTGCATCCAAAACCGCTGCGTGCCTTGCTGCAACCTGTGCATCCAAAACCGCTGCGTGCCTTGCTGCAACCTGTGCATCCAAAACCGCTGCGTGCCTGCTGGCAACCTGTGCATCCAAACCGCTGCGTGCCTTGCTGCAACCTGTGCATCCAAAACCGCTGCGTGCCTTGCTGCAACCTGTGCATCCAAAACCGCTGCGTGCCTTGCTGCAACCTGTGCATCCAAAACCGCTGCGTGCCTTGCTGCAACCTGTGCATCCAAAACCGCTGCGTGCCTTGCTGCAACCTGTGCATCCAAAACCACTGCGTGCCTTACTGCAAGGACTGCAACCTGTGCATCCAAAACCGCTGCGTGCCTTACTGCAAGGGCTGCAACCTGTGCATCCAAAACCGCTGCGTGCCTTACTGCAAGGGCTGCAACCTGTGCATCCAAAACCGCTGCGTGCCTTACTGCAAGGGCTGCAACCTGTGCATCCAAAACCGCTGCGTGCCTTACTGCAAGGGCTGCAACCTGTGCATCCAAAACCGCTGCGTGCCTTACTGCAAGGGCTGCAACCTGTGCATCCAAAACCGCTGCGTGCCTTGCTGCAACCTGTGCATCCAAAACCGCTGCGTGCCTTACTGCTGCAACCTGTGCATCCAAAACCGCTGCGTGCCTTGCCTGCAACCTGTGCATCCAAAACCACTGCGTGCCTTACTGCAAGGACTGCAACCTGTGCATCCAAAACCGCTGCGTGCTTAACTGCAAGGGCTGCAACCTGTGCATCCAAAACCGCTGCGTGCCTTACTGCAAGGGCTGCAACCTGTGCATCCAAACCGCTGCGTGCCTTACTGCAAGGGCTGCAACCTGTGCATCCAAAACCGCTGCGTGCCTTACTGCAAGGGCTGCAACCTGTGCATCCAAAACCGCTGCGTGCCTTACTGCAAGGGCTGCAACCTGTGCATCCAAAACCGCTGCGTGCCTTACTGCAAGGGCTGCAACCTGTGCATCCAAAACCGCTGCGTGCCTTACTGCAAGGGCTGCAACCTGTGCATCCAAAACCGCTGTGCGCCTTACTGCAACCTGTGCATCCAAAACCTCTGTGTGCCTGGCTGCAACCTGTGCATCTCTCTCATGTTACATGTTTTTATTTCCAGATCACCATAGACTCCTATGCGGTGAGGTTGCTATGCGCCTCCCATTTCCTGCTGTCGTGTTGGTTGCAGCCAGATTGGGTTCCATTAACCTGCTGCCCTGCACAAAGCATAGTGTTATAACTTTTAACTGAGCCAGGGGAAGGAGGATCTGTCCCCAATAGGAGTGCGCATGTATACTGCCCTTGCAGTCTCTGCTTATGTCTGCAATTTACGCAGGTTCACTTATTAATATCCCAGGATTAAATCTCTTGGAAAGCCAGGAGCGTTTATATAAATATCAGGTGAGGGCTGCCCCCCCCCCCATCTTAATGCACTCTACATGCAATTTGTAGAGACACATCCCAAAATTACTGTGTGAAAGGATACACTGTATTTCTTGCCCCAGGGTTCAGGTATAGATGGCTTGAGTATGTAATAGACTTGGCTCCTGCAGGGTGGCAGCCCTCACAACTCACCCCTGGCAGTCACCTTCCACCATGAGCTACACTCGGGCCGGGCTGCTGGCAGAATGCATGAACAGCATTCCCTTCCCGCTGGCTGCATTCTACTGCGCGGCCGCTGCCTTGTGCAGGCTAAGATGCGCTCTCTCAACCCTCACGAGATCACGGCTGGAGGCCGCATTCCAGCCTTCACAGGCCGTCAGCTGCTCGGTGGAATGCGGCCAGCCGGAGGAGAATGCTGTTAATGCATTCTGCCAGCACGCCCAGATTTTTGTATACAGGCAAGCCAGCTGAGCACTGGCTTCTGGGTATCGGCAGCATTAGTAGTATCGCTGCATCCCTAGTTTTAACCTTTGTCCAATTACTGCTTCGGCAACTCAAATTTCTGCAAAATACGTTGACTATTCGCTAAATGAATTCAATTTCAGTGCTTTGTGAATAAACCCTTTAGCTGTATTTTTACAGAGCATTTTGCTGCAATTCAGTGGCGTTCAGCACAGAAATTATGAGAACTAATGATTGGTCTATTCACAGAACGCCGAATTGTGGTGAAAAGACCTGATTTCTATGTTTCAACTCAACAGGTTTAAACAGGCGAATCGAATAGGTTTCAATGTAATAAATGGAATAATATATATATATATATAATTTCTTTAAGGCGTTTTATGTTTAACAGAGCTCTTTATTTTTTTTTTATTTTTTTTAACACCTTTTTAATTGATTTAACCTCCTATTAGGAGACTCCTTCTTTCTTTTTAACTTTTTTCAGGTTGGCGAATTTCGCCAATTCAAAGCTTTTCAACAACGTCCGATAACTGCTTCCGCGACTCTTTTCAGGAAAATATGGTGAATAGTGAACACGATTTTTTTACAGAATGGAATCTCTGAAAAGTACCAGAATTGAGCTCCATTTCGGTGCTTTGTGAATAACCCTGTAAAACAATAATTCGTCTTTTCCTTTTCCAAATATTGGACGCCGTGCTGCACTTGAACGTCCAGGTTGCTCTTTGCTAAATGCAGTGATATTTGCGTGGGGGAAAAAAATCTGTGCCGTCTGCTGTCACGTTGTTACCGCGGCTCAGGGTTACACTTTTTATGTCCCTTTTTATTTCTTAGCGCGTCGTTGTAAGAGAGCGGGGCGCTTACTCGTCGGGCAGCTGCAATCATCGGTTTTGTAATCACAACAGTAAGGATAATGGGTTCATGGAATTATTTCCCAGCAGAGGTGTGGGAAATCGATACCGTAAAGGAATTAAAATGAGTGTGATGGACAGGAGTGTTTGCAGTATGTTTATAGAGCATGAAAAACATTCTACGCAAATATTAGCAGAAATAAAATCAATGTATAAGTCACAATGGTTTTAATTTAAAATTCTTCTTCCTCCTCTTCCCCTCTCCCTCTCCCTCTCTGGCCGTGCCCACGCGTGGGCTCCTTGGGAAGTGGGCTCTTTCAGCTGAAAACCTGGCCTGTAGAGAATGGATAAACGAAAGCTCAAATCTCCTGTATGTGCTCCTCTGCAGCTAAGAGCTACCTTGGTGCAACTGATCTAAAGCAGCGATCTCAAACTCTGCAACCCCCCCCCCCCCCCCCCGTTGTTTTTGGCCTACAGATCCTATGGCCCAATTCCTTGACTGCAATGGATGGCCAGAGAATAATGGGAGTTGTAGTTCAGGAACATTTGGGGCGTTGAAGTATGAAACCCCTAGGATTAAAGCATTCCAGGAGGATTGCATGAAAAGGGAAAACCGTTTTTAAGGGGTTATTCAAAGGGCACAGAGATTGCCACGCATGTTCCCCGTACGGTGCCATTTCGTGGCCTATTTGGCTATTCAAAAAGCTGGTAATTCACCAAATGTTGGCGAATTGACAGTGAAATACAGTGCCTGTTCGGCAGTGACATCCTCCATAGAGAAGCAATGGTTAATCTAGCCAGACACCGAATGTCAGTGAAATGCCCTGCTGTTTGGTGTTTTCATTCGGCAGGTTTAATCAGGCGAATCCCATAGGTTTCAATGTTAAAAACATTCCCTGTTTATCTTAAATATTTAATTTTCACTTGCAGCAAAATGTCTATGTATTTTTTTTTTTATATTTTTTTTATTATTTTAGGTATTCAGGATTTTTTTTTTTTTTTTTTGCCCAAAATTCTTAATTCAAATATTTATTTATTTTTTAGTTATTTTTTTCTTACACCTCTGGTTGGTTGCTTGAGGTCAGTTTGGCGGTTTTTCGGATGCAATCGGCAGGTCGATTTCACCTCAGCGTCAGTGAATGTAACTCGCCGAAGTTTGGCGAATGAGAGAGCACCGACATGTAGGTGATGTTTCGGTGCTCTCCGAGTACCCCTATAGTTTGTAGATTGAGTTCCAGGCACTTATTCGTGTGTTTCAGACGTGACTTGCAAACGATGTTGGAGCAATGGAAACCTTTTGTATATTCCCAATAAAACGCTGAATTTTCTATAAAATTAAAAAATTCTATTTGTGCCCCGTCACGATGATAAAATATGTATGGATTAATGTAAATCGCAGGTCAGCAACCTTGCTCTTCCAGATATTTTGGAACCACATCTCCCATGATGCTCAGCCGCTAATTAGGTTGGCAGGGCCTCGTGGGAAATGTTCCAAAAACATCTGGGGGCTCAGGTTGCTGACCTTGGATTTAAATGAAGTGTATGTTCGGCTGCGGTGTATCTCCATACCATGCTTTTGAGTCCTCACCGACTGGGCAACCACAGAGAATCCAACAATATGAAGTCCAAGTTAAAAAAGAAACAACCCCCTCCCCGCCTTGTTTTCTTTGTGACCGCAGCACCCCTAGATCAGGGCTTGACAAATTTACTTTGAATCTAGGAGCCAGCTACAAAAATTAGGAGCCAGTTTTTTTGCTGCAGACTAAAAGCTTTACTTTCAACAACTAAAGATGCACAATGCCTTTTTTTTTTTTTTTTTTTTTTTTTTAGTACCAATATTCTTTTTGCCGGGTACTCACCGATACCTTCATTTAATGTCATGTGACGCTTTCCAATGAATAAAGTTTTTGCTGAAAGCCTGTCCAATTTATGATGGTATTGAAATGTATGGCCAGGCACCCTTTTACCCACTGCAAACACACACACTGACACACAACATGCCTCGTATATAAATACATACACCAGGGCAGGATATATTTACATTAAATGTAGGAGACAGGAAAAAAACATTGAAGCCAACTAGAGGTTTTTAGATGCCAAAGACTGCTTTTAGATTGATGTAAAATAAACTGGAAATTTTGGAGCCAGGAGTAAAATTCTAGGAGCCAGTGGCTACCTGGCTTTGTCAAGCCCACATCTAGATACATAAGCATTTTCTTTCCCTCGTGAATTGTATCCACCCCACTGTCAATATCTGACTTGTAGCACTTCTGTGCGCTTCTCTTACGGGTGCACAGGAATCCTAATCGGTGTGTGTGTTATCAAGAAGCGTACACTCCTGGGGTCTTTTAACTATATATATTTTCTGTTGTGGTAGTTTCAAAATTAACATTTCGGTCCCACAGAGGACTTTCTTTTCAAGATCAGAAAAATCTTGAAAAAGTCCTCTGTGGGAATGAAATGTCATGGTGTTTTTTTTTTTTGTTATTGTGGTAGTAAGTGAAGAAAAAAAATGTGTGTAAAATATATACATATAATTTCTCACACACATTCCAGGCGTGCATGCCCTAGGTGGCGGTTAGCACCAGAGCAATTGGAACTCAATTTTTCTGTTTATTTTCATTTGGGGTGAAGGTATTACTATTTAGTATCATCATTAGACATATATTTTGGCCATTATACACAGCGTTTATTAAAAGCTCGTCAGTCCCCACTGAATGCCGCCACACCTTCTGTTAGAGGCCGGCAGAAAGTAAAATATTTACAAATGTGATGAAACTAAAGTCTATATATATATATATATAATTACCCCACCCTACAGGGATACAATAAACCACAATTTTGTTAAGTTACTGTTACTTTAAGTGGAAATTGCAAAGCGCGAGCCCAGCGGCCTTTGTTCGATTTTTATATTCTAACCTTCCCGGGCTGTAGATTAATGCCAAGGAAGGAGAAAAAATCCAGCACAAATATATCTGCTTTGTTTCGCTGTGCTGAACCCCCTCCTGTCAGCTTACATTAGCCCCCCTCCAGCGTGCTAATAATAGGAAAGGCTTTCTATGAGGTCTCGTCTAATAATGACTTCAGACTAAGTTCATGTTGAGATCCGCATGAAGGGGGAAAAATTGTATTTTTTAGATGAAAGAAATGTAGTTTGTCTAGGTCAGAGCTGGCTCGGCTTGCTTATAGTGCGCCTTCTGACATTCAAACAGGCCGGGGAGGTGCACGCATACATTTTATGGAATGGCGCAGGAGGCGGGGACAGAGACGAGGCTATCGAGGGTCATTTTCGTAAATTTAGTTTAGAACAAGAGCAAATTAACGGCATTTACTATAGTTTAGGGACTTATCGCTAGGAGTTTTATTGCTTTGCAGCTCTGATTTTTTTTTTACACCTACAGTCTCCAGATATATGGAGGAGCCCCTTAAGAATTCCCCCGCAGATATATGGAGGAGCCCCTTTAGAAGGACCCCGCAGATATATGGAGGAGCCCCTTTAGAAGGACCCCGCAGATATATGGAGGAGCCCCTTTAGAAGGCCCCCGCAGATATATGGAGGAGAGCCCTTTAGGAACCCCGCAGATGTATGGAGGAGCCCCTTTAGAAGCCCCCGCAGATGTATGGAGGAGCCCCTTAGGCCCCCGCAGGTATGGAGGAGCCCCTTTAGAAGGCCCCCGCAGATATATGGAGGAGCCCCTTTAGAAGGCCCCCGCAGATATATGGAGGAGCCCCTTTAGAAGGCCCCCGCAGATGTATGGAGGAGCCCCTTTAGAAGGCCCCCGCAGATGTATGGAGGAGCCCCTTTAGGCCCCCGCAGATGTATGAGGAGCCCTTTAAGGCCCCGCAGATGTATGGAGGAGCCCCTTTAGGCCCCCGCAGAATATGGAGGAGCCCCTTTAGGCCCCCGCAGATGTATGGAGGAGCACCTTTAGGCCCCCGCAGATGTATGGAGGAGCCCCTTTAGGCCCCCGCAGATGTATGGAGGAGCCCCTTTAGGCCCCCGCAGATGTATGGAGGAGCCCCTTTAGGCCCCCGCAGATGTATGGAGGAGCCCCTTTAGGCCCCCGCAGATGTATGGAGGAGCCCCTTTAGGCCCCCGCAGATGTATGGAGGAGCCCCTTTAGGCCCCCGCAGATGTATGGAGGAGCCCCTTTAGCCCCCGCAGATGTATGGAGGAGCCCCTTTAGGCCCCCGCAGATGTATGGAGGAGCCCCTTTAGGCCCCCGCAGATGTATGGAGGAGCCCTTTAGGCCCCCGCAGATGTATGGAGGAGCCCCTTTAGGCCCCCGCAGATGTATGGAGGAGCCCTTTAGGCCCCCGCAGATGTGGAGGAGCCCCTTTAGGCCCCAGCAGATGTATGGAGGAGCCCCTTTAGGCCCCCGCAGATGTATGGAGGAGCCCCTTTAGGCCCCCGCAGATGTATGGAGGAGCCCCTTTAGGCCCCCGCAGATGTATGGAGGAGCCCCTTTAGGCCCCCGCAGATGTATGGAGGAGCCCCTTTAGGCCCCCGCAGATGTATGGAGGAGCCCCTTTAGGCCCCCGCAGATGTATGGAGGAGCCCCTTTAGGCCCCCGCAGATGTATGGAGGAGCCCCTTTAGGCCCCCGCAGATGTATGGAGGAGCCCCTTTAGGCCCCCGCAGATGTATGGAGGAGCCCTTTAGGCCCCCGCAGATGTATGGAGGAGCCCCTTTAGGCCCCCGCAGATGTATGGAGGAGCCCCTTTAGGCCCCGCAGATGTATGGAGGAGCCCCTTTAGGCCCCCGCAGATGTATGGAGGAGCCCCTTTAGGCCCCCGCAGATGTATGGAGGAGCCCCTTTAGGCCCCCGCAGATGTATGGAGGAGCCCCTTTAGGCCCCCGCAGATGTATGGAGGAGCCCCTTTAGGCCCCCGCAGATGTATGGAGGAGCCCCTTTAGGCCCCCGCAGATGTATGGAGGAGCCCCTTTAGGCCCCCGCAGATGTATGGAGGAGCCCCTTTAGGCCCCCGCAGATGTATGGAGGAGCCCCTTTAGGCCCCCGCAGATGTATGGAGGAGCCCCTTAAGAAGTCATCCACACATAGCAAATTTATAAAGTATTTTACCAGGAAAGATACATTTTGGGGGAGCATACATTCTTGCCAAAAACATCTTTTCCGTTTTCTGGAGCGGAGCCAACATGATCCACGGGCACCTGCCAAACATGTCCCCTCTTATTTTTTTCGGGAAAGTAAAATTGAGGTGGATTTCGATTTCAAGTCGTTCTAAATTGAGGAATTGTCTCTGCCCTGCTGTTAGGCTTAGGTTACTACCTGTGCTTGTTTTTATGTTACCCCCAAACACACAAGATTCTGATGCTTCCCTTTTTAGGCAAGAAGTTCTGTCCGTTCCCTTTTTTGAAAAATGAGTAGAATCTGCTGCCTAAAAATAGAGCAAAGATGGATTAGAAAATGTAGAATCCTGGTTTAGGGTAACCCTAAAAAAACAATTGGTAACCTAAGCCTAATTACAAACCGTAACATTAATACTAGACCTAACCTTTAAATCTGATGACTTCCATAAAATGATGCAAGGGGTGGAACCCAGAAGCGCGCAGGTTGAAGCACCTTTCTTATTCAGTGACTTAATCATCATGATTCCCCTCACCACGTCCACTAGGTGGCAACCTTACGATAGGATACCCACCTCGGTCCAGATTAAGGGGGCACAGTCGCATTGGCTTGTGGGCAGCATGTTCTGAGGTTACCTGTCATGTAGGAGCCCGTACTTATGATTCTAACATCGAGGTGTCTTTCAAACAGGGTGTGGGAGACACGGAAACGGGCGCTGCAGGCTTATTTCGACCAGATGATGAAGATCGTCGACCTCAACGTCTCCGCCGAGGAAGGTAATGGACATTTCCCATTTAGAACAGTCCGGGTTCTCTTGGTGCACTGATGGCTGGGTTCACACCTGAGTGTATCTCATATGCACGTTTTTTGTCGGGCGTTTTTATGAGCGTTTTTGACCATTTAGAAATGATGACGTACGCGTGCTTTTTGAAGTCTATGGCCGCAAACGCGCGGTAATACTCCCCAAAGAAGCGTCTGTACTTCTTTTGGGCATAGGGCCTTTTACAGAGCGTTCCTAAGCACTGTAAAATGCCCAGGTGTGAACCAGGCCCATAGGAAATAATGGGATTTCAGTGTTTGAGTGTTTTACAGCGCGTAGGAACACGCAGTAAAACGCCCAGGTGTGAACCAGGCCTTATGGTTTAGCTCTTGCTCACTCGTTTTCTTTCTCGCCCGGCTTCTCCCAAAGAGTTTCTCCAGGTGGCGCGGAGTTTCGATGTGGTGAGAAAAAGATGGCAGAGGGCGGAAGTGGAATTAAAGGACAAGCGTGAATTTCTGATCAAATGCGAGAGCGAGCGATCCGCGCTGCAGGTGATGCTCAAACACGCTCGCAACCAGGTGGACGTGGAGATGAGAAAACGCCAGAAGGTCGAGATCGAACTGGACAAAGTGGTAACGTCCTCCTCATCTGTCGTCGTCATCAGTGTTATTTCTGTGTCTGAATAAAGAGGAAAAGACTTACAACCCAAAAATCATAAAACGTATACATGAAATGGTCAGATATCTATGCAACAAAGAGAACCAGACCCCCCCCCCAGAGGTGAAAAAGCACTAAACGGTGTGCTAGTAGTTATAAACGATGGTAGACAACACCACTTGTAGGTATGCTCACCTTGTAGGTATGCTCACCTTGTAGGTATGCTCACCTTGTAGGTATGCTCACCTTGTAGGTATACCTCAGTATGCTCCACCAATGCATATAAATATGAAAAACCCCAATAGAGACACGAAAGAATGACAATATAAAACATGGTGTATCTCTGTGTATAATGGGCTGGATGGATAGTTGAGCTAGTTTTATATTTTCATTCTTTGTTGCCTCTGTTTATTTATCTTTACAACAAAGCTCCCTTAAAAGAAATAGCTCTTCCAAAAACATGGAGGACGAGGAACCCTTTTTAGCGATTACCCACTCCCCTCCAAGTCCCTATTGTGCTTCATTTGTATTTATAAGGATGATTTTATTTCATGTTTGTACCTGTTCCACAGGAACTAGACCTCCCAAATGTAGGGATTCATTCATTAAAAGGGGTTTGATTTCCTTTCCTTTCGAAAAGGCAATGTGTGTAATGTCCATAATCGTGTGTGTCAATCCACTGGGTACAGCACTCGCCTAAACCACAGTATTTGCCTGGTGCAAAAAAATCAAAAAAAAAAATCTGCAGGTTCACAGTATAGGACGCCTCCAGGACACTCAAATGAAAATAAAAAATCTTTAACATATAGGTACAGTACATAAATCATCAAAGACAAACCTTAACAAAAGTTTTAAAAAAAAATGACGTAATTGTAAGTCACCCTAGATTGGTTTATAACATTTTGTCTGTTGATTTATGTACTTTCTAATACACCTATATATTGAAGAAAAGCTATAATGAGAGATATATATATATATATATATATATTTTTTTTTTTCCCCTTTTTTTCATTTGTGAGTCCTGGAGTGCGTTAGATATCTATCTATATCTCTTGTGCCCCAAAAGGTGCCAGGGTGCAGCCGTTGAGAGAAATATTCAGCACCAAAGAAAGGGGAGGCAGACATAGAAAATAAAAACATGACTTTATTTCAGGAAAAAAAAGTAATTTCGAATTCTAACCTGCCTTTTTCAAGGTAATGCAACTATAAATATTCATCATATCTACTAAAATGTGCTCTAACCGCTTCATTACCTTAAACTGCTCAGATTGGAGCAAAAACATTTTTGTTTTTAATTTCCGCACAGCGAGAGCATTCCCTTCTTTGGGGGGGGGGGGGATATATACTGTATATATGTATGTATATAGCAAAATGGACCTGCAACGCTAGGACTTCTTATTATAATCCAAAATTTATTGTGAAAACGTTGCCAATGTTTCCGTTACTATTGTAACGTTCTTCAGGACGTAAACGTCAATACAAAACCAACCAGTTGGGGTATGTATGTATGTATTGCTGTGTGGAGGCTTTTGATCTTGTGTTTTTTGCTCTCCACCACAACTTGTGTTTCTATTTTTTTAATATCTTCTTCTAGGAGCGTCAGCTGCAGCTGATCGGTGATCTTTTAAAGGCAGACGGTCAGACGGCGGCCCCCCTCTGTGACTCTGTGCTGGCCTTTATTGGTAGAGGCAGAGTCCCTGCTGCACACGATGGAAACAGGTTTGTAATGGAACGTTTTTAGAAAGTTAAAACTTCCTATACACTCCACACAGGTGCTGTAAGTATCTCGGGGGAGGGGGGGTGTCTGTAAAGGACTGATACGGCAGTTACCAAAAATTTTTGCACTCTACATTTTGAAGATTTCCTATGATCGCACTTTTTTTTTTTTTTTTTTTTTTTTTTTTTAGGTTCCGCCGGTCGGGTACCTTTTTTTTAAATCCAGAAATAATGGGACCACGTGCATTCAGTTTTAGGCTAGTTCGGGAGAATCTGATGTTTTAGAGGAAGGACCCTGAGGCGGGAGAGATGTGATCGTCTTCCTGCTGCAGCTCCTCGCGTGTAACATCTTGGGAGCGCTGTTCAGCGTCGCTTCAGGCATGCTGCCCCTGACTCCAAGCAGCATGTCACCCGCGGGGGCTTCCCAGAGGCTCCCAGCATGGCTCACGGGTGCTGCAGCAGTCCGTGGCACGAGTTCCCGAATGGCAGCGCCATACGGAGCGTCCCTGGTCCGGCATCACTAAAAATCTTGTTTCCAGAGTCTCGTGGATTTTAGAATTCGGGGTAAGCGGGGCCCGACCTGTGTGTGCATTTAATATATAATTATTTATTTTTCTTCTGTGTTTCAGAACCTCTTTCGTGGACGATTCATTCCTGTCTTATTCTGGCATCAGCTACGATCGCACGGACGATGATCTGGTGAGCGATGGTTCCTCCAGTTTCGGGGATGCACTCATAGGCTCCAATGTGTTTCTTGAACCTTTCATCAATTATTCATCATAAAATCCGCACTTCATGTCATTCTGATCTTGGACCCCCACATCTCGTATATACTACCCTGCTCTTGGCTTCCTGGTCTGTCTGGAAGTTTTTTGGGGTTCTTGGTGAGAATTGGGGGGGGGGGCGTGGGCAGACCCACCATGCATTCCAAACACCCATGCCCTTGCACGCCTCAGTCTCCTGACAACTGGTTTATATTTATTAATAAAATAAAACCACAAAATCTCATTCCATCCAATTTAAATGCTAATTTCTGTCCCTTTCGGTGTAACCGGGAGTCTTTCGCTGAGCGTTCAGCCGAGAAAGGTCCCTGTGGGGAGCCCCCCCCACCCTCCACCCTGCTTAGCTCTCCCTCCCAGCTCGCGCAGCGCTCCTGAGAATACATCCTGTTTGTAATTTGCTTTCCTTAATGCTTTTGAACCGTCCAGAGCTGCCTACGGTGTCTCCCAGAGGCGGCATTAATATTTAGCTGCCGAGATGGCGCTGCCGCCTGGTGCACGCGGCGTTTAAGCGGTTGTGACACGTCCCGATCCCTCTGCATTTTATCTTTTGTTTATCCAGAGGAGATGCTCTATTATGATGCATTACCGTCGGCACGGCGATGGCTAGTTTTGGCGATAACGTCTTCACATCTCCATTTCCCAGGATGCTCAACCAGTCTTTTAATTGATAAGTTTGAATTATTGCAAGGAGAATGAGCATCGTGGAAGCCATGCAGTCTGCTGTGTCAAGGTCTGCGATTACATAATGAGTTAACCCTTGGGCTTCTTAGAAATGCATCCAGGCTTTAAGTTACACTCCTGCTTTTAAAGAGACGCTCTACTCATCCTGAACACTGGTTTAAGGTGGTCAGGATGTGAGGAGTGCCCCTCTTTCTTCTCCCCAGCTCCCCCGATCTAGTGAAATTGCGGGGTGAAGTGGAAGACTTTCCTCCGCCCCACCCAGTGTCGCCAGCAGCCGGGAAATTTGAATTGCCCGGCTGCCGGTCACCAGATCGGTTGCTAGTGATGTCTCACAGCGGCCGTCACCCTCGGAGACCAATCGCTGTAGTGAGCGTTCTCAAACAGGCAGCCGTTGAGAGTTGGCCCTGCCAGGGGTGGCATTTTGCCGACCTGTCAAAGCCCGCCACCTTGATCGTGTGTAATCCCTGAGTGAAGTGGAGGAGTTTCCTCCATGCCAGCAGCTGGGATTTAGAATTTCTCGGCTGCGTGTCACGCGTGACCAGTCTGATGTCAGCACGCAGAGAGCATGCCCACATCACCCTCTGAGACCACCTGTGATGCCCAGCAGTCTAAGGGAGGCAGCGATCGATCGGATTTGCACACTCTCACTCAATTTCAATCAATCATTCTACGCATGTGCTACAGAATTTGTGTCTGTAAAGTGCGCAGGTCCACAGCGGTGCGCAATTGGCGGTTCCTACACGTTGCACAGGAGCGCTAATTGTGTTAGGTTTCTGCAGGGCTTTCTCAGTTTGGAAGTCCATGAGCTGAAGAGGAGGAGCTGCGCGTGGCGAGGGACAAGAGGGGAGTAAAATCACCAGACATTAAAATCTATATTAATAATATTTTGGCAGAGGCTGTCAGCAGGATCTACCCAATTATTTATAAAGGAACTCTATTTCCCAAGATGCATCTTAATGTTGCTACAGATATATCCCTATGTTACTATAAATGGTACCTGATGGAACACTAACACTCCTGGTAGTAAACCTTTATACAATGTCCATCAAATTCTGTCTTCTACATATCCCTATGGCGGCTGTTGATCCAAAAGCCGGTAAAAGAGCACCACTTGGTGCGATACCAATCATGTCCAAAAACAGAAAAAATCCTCCCTGGATCATCGAGCAATGGATTATGATTTTAATTCTTATATCTGTTTATATCCGTTCCCTGTATTTATCCATTTTTAATGTTTTCTTTCTTCCTTTTAGGATCTGGATGAGCTGCCAGGGCGACCGATCAAGCCGAAAGAAAGAAGGGTGAGTCTCTAAAGCGGGGATCTCAAACACTGAACCCCCCCCCCCCCAGATGTCCACAGCCTACAATTCCCAAAGTTTATAAATATCGAGGGGGGGGGGGGTGTCAATGTTTTGAGTCTCCTGTTTTTGGGATTTATTCACATGGCCCATAAGTAAGTGTCCTTGGGCAAGACACCGAACAGTACATACTCGCCACCCAGGACATACTTGAAAATGAGAGAAATCTCAATGTATCGTTCCTGGTAAAATCCTTTCTCAAAAAATAGTCACCTGCAAAGGTGCAATAGTCGGCCAGAAAATTTTTAATTTTTTTTAGTTTGTCCCCATCACATAAGAGCAGGGGTGCACTTTTCCATCTGTGGCGTCACGCCAGAGCTCTAAAGGGGTTATTCAGAAAGCACCGAAATTTCAGTGCATTCTCGTTCGGTGCGTTTCAGCGATTTCAAGTTTGCTAACCCTGCGGTGAATTCACTAGTCACAGCAGGGTCCCCGAAGTGCACCGAACATGGAGCTGCGGAACTATACTATTCTAATAGGTTAAAGCAATAAAATGCATTAAAATTTGTCTAAATAATAAAAAAGGTCCTTTAAAAAAATAGTAAAAAGGTTTGTTACTGAATTAAACGCCTTTTTGGGAAATAATTTTTTTTTTAAAACTTTGCCTATAAAATACATCAACGTTCCAAAAATTAGTTTGCTGAAAATGAAAAGGATAAACTGTTGAGTAAAAAAAAAATATATCTAATATTTCTATCTATATATCTATCCCGTGGGATTTGCCTGTTGAACGGAGTCACTGAAAATCAGGACATTTCACTGACATTTTGGCGCAGTTTGGGGTTCTCTGAATAGATTAACCCTTCTCTATGGGACCATTTCACTGCAATGTAATTGGCAAATTGACAGCTTTCTGAATAGACTAACTGCCACAAAATTGCACCTTGTAGTGTTTGAATAACCCTTTTCAAGTTTTCTGGTTTTTAGAACATTTCAGATTCCGGATTCCCAACCTGTTCTGTATACGCACATCGTTTGTCACGTTTAACCCTTACAAGTGTAGACAAACCCAGTGTCTGAGTAATAAAAATCATTGCGATCCTCTTACTACTGTGATTCACATAGCCGTAGCAGACACAGCAGCCTGAGATCGTGTTAACACCATCTGGAGCTATGATGTGTCATTGCAAATATCTGTTTGTTGCAAACAAATCTGGTTTGCATTTTGGCTCCAGAAAGTGCCCCCAAGGTTTTATCACGTGGGCATAATGCCAGTGTTGCCGACACCCTTCAAAACCAGCTGGGGAATGTCTCCAGGGACCTTTTCCCCAGCTGATGCTGCACGGAACTCTGTGCTTAACTGCAGTAACTCCTTTTGGCCACCAGATGGTGACATCCGCCTGCCAAATAGGATATTCTAGTAATGAATACCTTGGGAATATTCCCAAATATTTCTTAATGTATAATTAAAATGATTTTTCAAAAACCACTGGTTACTGACAATGAACTGTCAAGTTACATAGTTACACAGGCTGAAAAAAGTCGTGCGTCCATCAGGTTCAGCCTTTCACACATCACCTGCTGCTGTTCATCCAAAAGAAGCAAAAAACCCAGTCTGAAGCGCTTGCCAATATGCAACACACTGGGAAAAAATTCCTTCTTGACCCCAGATGGCGTCAGATTTCTCCTTGGATCAAGAAGCTTTTACCCAAATATTAAATATTATAACTGTCATGGAGCTGATGTAACACTCCACGCTTCAAACCCCAAGAGACTTTATGTTCATTTATATCGTGTGTTTTTAAATATATTTTACATCGTTTGGTTTTAGTTTAATTTAGTTTAGTGTAAAATGGCATAGCTTTGGTTTTAAAAATACTTATATTCCTGTAGGTAAATGTGTTTTTGTGTATACAGTAAACAAGCTTTACTGCTGTGTAATTTATGCACCAGGGCTTTTCCCATTATCTAGCTGCATGTTTAATTCAAGGGATCTCTGATAGTGTGTGTTTAATCTGATGTGTTAGAACAATGGATATACAAATGTTGTGTGAGCTGAAGGCTAAAGAATGTAAAGAATGTTTATTGTAAATAACTGACATAATGTAATTAGTATGGGTATGCAAATTATGACTGTTGGACTTCAGCATAAATGGTGGCGTTTTGTTCATTAAAAAGTCAGAACTCTCAGAGCTCAGAGAGAGAGGATCCTGTTTTAAAGCATACAGCCGCGCCTGGTGTCTTTATTTCAGCGACGCTACACTATACACTATCACCCTCAGAAGGCAGAGAGCGGCCTTCTGGAGATTCCTAACGGCTCCAGGGCAGAGGAACAGAAGCAGGCAGGTCAAGCCGAGGCGCTGAGGACAGCGCTCCCAGTAGCCGGGCTGACCGCAACGAAGGGGTGTCTGGAGAGCCAGGACAGACGGAAAGGAACGGTTCCTTCACAATAACCCTTAATATTCTCTGTCTGCAGGAAGTCATCCAGTCACTGTTTAAAATTCTGTACAGTCTCTGACCCAGCCACCTCAACAGGCAGAGCATCCCCACAGCTTTAGGCTAGGGTCAGACGAAAGAATTTTTCCCCGCGAACGTGAAAAAGTGCGTCCGAACGCATTGACGTATTTTTTTTCACGGAATGCGCAAAAACGGTCAGACAACGTGCATTTTCGGGCGTGATTTTGTACGGATCGTCAATAAAAGTCTTTTTGCGTCTGGACGTTATGTAGGCCGGACATTAGCAGCGTCTGACATCTCCTAATCACGCACACACGCCGCTATGCCGCAGCTGCGCACTCAGTACGTCAGTACTAGCGGTTCAGCGTTCTCAGAAAAATGCGTTCAAATTCCACTTGCGTTGCACGGCTGGACTTTTGTGCGGCCGTACATCGTATATTGGCCGTCATTGCCCATCATCTGCTGCTAGTGCGGCCGTAATTATGTGCGCCAGAACGCACGTTAAAAGTGCGCTGGTCTGACCCCAGCCTTATTGTTCTCACCGTAAAATGACCCTTCGGAAGAAGCATCCGCATTAGACTTACAGACAATGGTTATTTGGAAAGTCACCTGGCAGTGAAGGAGTTAACATATGGAGTTGGTCACTCGCTCTTTTTGTACTTTGCTAACGGTCTGTAACTGTTACCCCCTTCGCAAACCTCTTCCTTTCTGCATGTAATGGGGTGTGAGGGATAGGGAATTATTAATGCTGGGAAAGACCAGCTCGACTTCGTTTGTCAGCAAAGTGCCTGGAATCAATAAAAACTTCATTATTTGGATACGAGGTTCTCGCAGGTTTGGCTGGATCCTTCCATAAATCATCAGCCAGTTTCCAGAGGGCTCTCGTTACTTGGCTCTTGCCCTGTCGCCGCGCTCAAGCCCTGCGGACGGTGCAAGTCCAGGGATACGTGTGCTGCGGTGCTGTATAAACGGAAGCTGTCAGTGTCATTATGGGAGGAAGGCCCCGACGAGCTGCAAACACCGGCACTTAATGAATAACCGGCTACGTGTTGTGCATTTTTGTATTTTAAGACCCTCATTACCTAAGTGTGTGTGTGTGTGTGTGTGTGTGTGTATTATTGCAGACGCCACCTGCACATCACCGCAATTTGACGAATTGCATCCCAGAGCTCCTGTGCCACATTCCCATATGCAGCAAGGAATTCTGGGTAGGATATGTAAATGACATCTGTCTCACTTTTTTGCATCCTGGATCTGTTATTACACAGAACCCTAAAATCAATGCCATGCCACACCAAGCATCCACTGCAACTGGTCATCATGCCTAGCTCCTGCTGATGAGGGTCCAACAAACCAGAAACAGCGCTGTCCTAGGAGTGGTTTTGACCAATTGCATTAACCTTATCTTTGCTACAAAGCCACAGTGTGGCATAGCATTGATTTTAGGGTTCTGTGTAATAACAGACCCAGGATGCATAATCATCTCCTAAAGCTCAATTTATGGTTTGAAACAAAAGCTGTAATTTGAAATGCACCTGTACCCACCCACCTTGATGACCTATAGATCAGGGGTCCGCAATCTTGGTCATCCATGTTTTTGAACTACATTTCCCTAATGAGTGGGTGAGCATCATGGGAGCTGTAGTTCCTAAACATCAGTATCAAGATTATTATCACTATTATTTCATGGTTTCTATTTTATTTAATCACCTGGTTGTTTATCAGCCTCGAATAAAAAGGGATCATGTGAATTAATTGTATTTTTCCACTTTTCAGCGTTCGTCACTGACTCCAGTAATCGCTCCCCTCCTGAGAAGGTCCCGTCACAGCGTCTCTGCTGTAGTGTCCGAACATGTAAGTGCGAGCGTTCATCTACTTAATGGACATTGTGCAAACACTGTGAGGGTTATTCACAAGCGTCCGAATTGAACCGAACAGGGAATTTCGACGTTCGTTGCAATTTGTTTATTCACAAAGCTATCAATTTACCAAACAGGCGACGTGACAGTGAAATACGTTGCAATTCGGCGGTACTGGAAATTTCCCTTAGAGAAGTTATGGTTAGTCTATTCACAAAATGCCAAATTACTCCAATTCGGGCGAAATGATTCGGTTAAGGTTTAAACAGGCGAATCCCATAGGATTTAATGTAATTTTTTTCCATATTGGAGAATAAGTGTTCCTTACTTTTTTCAGTGCCAATTCGGCACTTATCCAGTGCTTTTCGGCCACTTCCGGTAACTTCGACTGCCAATACAGCAAAAATACAATGAACATTCAATAGAGGATTCACCGGAGTGAGCCGAAACGCGAAGGCGCTTTGTGAATAGACCCTGTGACAAAAGTCACTTTGTAGTTGGGGTGCATGGACCAGGAGGTATATTTGCATGGTGCAGGCCTGATCTATATTCTTTCCCTGGCCTCCCTTGTGTGCAGTGTTATCTGTTGATAGGATTAGCCTTCCAGCACACCTTGTCTCAGGAATGTGTTAATCTGCTTTGTCAGGCAAAAACTGCCCCATCACCTGCTGGTTTAGACTTGATCGGTTTACTGTAGTGTTAATGGTTGGCATTGTCCTGCCTAGTTTAGGAATGTTACGCAATAGTTTCTCATTGTCTGTTGTAGTCTGTCTCCCAACAGTTTCTAGGGGAGGTGTTCGTGTCTGTAAATGATCCATGTTTGACCGTATATAAATATGTGCCCAATTAAGAGTTCCATTCTGACCCTGAAAACCACCAGATATACAGCCTCGTCTTATTTCTGGAGGATGCTAGCAGGCTCTCCGAGTCCTGGTCCTTAATCTTCGTCTGAGGATTGGAGAAAGGCACGAAGTCTGGTGGGGACATTGACAGATGTGACCCTGTCGGGGTGCTGAGATCTGTCACAGACCCCATATTCTCGAGATTCTCTAAAGGGATTGCACCCTCTTGTGCATTAATCACGTGTCTTATCGAAATTCATAGAATTTATTTATAAAGTATTTTACCAGGAAGGATACATTGAGATTCTCTCGTTTTCAGTATGTCCTGGGTTCAAGAACATTGAAGTGTTACAGAAATACAAAGTAATAAAATGCAAGATATTAAAAACAAAACAAATATACAGATTAACCCAGAAAATAAATATGTAGGAAATAGTCACTGTTACAGGCGCATTCTGTATATAGTCACTATGTTACATGTTTACAGGTGCATTCTGTATATAGTCACTATGTTACATGTTTACAGGCGCATTCTGTATATAGTCACTGTGTTACATGTTTACAGGTGCATTCTGTATATAGTCACTATGTTACATGTTTATAGGTGCATTCTGTATATAGTCACTATGTTACATGTTTACAGGCGCATTCTGTATATAGTCACTGTGTTACATGTTTACAGGTGCATTCTGTATATAGTCACTGTGTTACATGTTTATAGGTGCATTCTGTATAGTCACTGTGTTACATGTTTACAGGTGCATTCTGTATATAGTCACTGTGTTACATGGTTATAGGTGCATTCTGTATATAGTCACTGATACATGTTTACAGGTGCATTCAGTATATAGTCACTATGTTACATGTTTACAGGTGCATTCTGTATATAGTCACTGCGTTACATGTTTACAGGTGCATTCTGTATATAGTCACTGTGTTACATGTTTACAGGTGCATTCTGTATATAGTCACTGTGTTACATGTTTATAGGTGATTTCTGTATATAGTCACTGTGTTACATGTTTACAGGTGATTTCTGTATCCAGGTATCTTAACCTCCCTGGCGGTCTAATTTTTTCAAAATGTTGTTTCTAGAAGCGTTTAAATTTTTTTGGAAAGGAAATGTCTTTCATATAGTAAGCCTGTATGCTGTAGGAATAACTCACCGAAATCCGTGCAAGCAAGAGTCTAGTAAACGCACGCAGTCAGAGAAGGTTTGAAACACGAAATAATATATTATCCCAAAAATAATTATCCAAAATAATGGAAATAAAATTATATTCAATAATATAATCAAAAACATGCCTCTTTCCTCTGGGTGCTGGGATTCCTGTCCGGATGTACAATCCTTTGCCAATGAAATATACAGGACACGGGGTACCAAAAGAGAGTATTTATTCTCAAAGCCGCTTTACAGAAATAAAAGGCAAAAATCCTTTCTAAAATGTGATAAGGCTTTGCAATACAAGTTTCGCTGGTGGATCTGGGCAAGCAGCAGCGACACTTGTATTGCAAAGCCTTATTACATTTTAGAAATTATTTTTATTTCTGTAATTTTGCTTTTAGAATAAATACTCTTTATTTCATACCCCCGTGTCCTGTATATTTCATTGGCAAAGGAGTCCACAACTGAACAGGAATCCCAGCACCCATAAAGTTTATTTTACAGTATTTTTTTTTCTCCAAATTTGCCACCTGGTCCCGCCCCCCCCCCCCCCCCCCCTGCGTCGCATGGCTCGCAGGGAGCGGAACCAGGAAGCAAAGTCGCCGGCTGCCGCGATCACACTGCTGCGGTGACAGCGAGAGACGGCGAGGGAACGAAGGATGTGGTGAGTATATACAGCCAGAGTGTGGCTCGGGGTTACCGATCGCGGTAGCGAAATTTAACCCCAGGTCACACTCGGGAATACCGCCAGGCAGGTTAATAGAGATCTCTTAAGATACTTTAGACTGGGGGAAGATTTGATGGCGTCTGGGAGGTTATTCCATATTTGCGATGCTCTGAGTGACCCTTTATCAGCAGTATATACTATATTTCCATCGACCTTTCTGCTGCAGAGCAGTTTATAAGGCTCCGCTCCTTCCCCTGGCTGCGCTGCTAATGCTTGCGTTTGTGTTGTCACGGGGCTTTGCATCCCAGCTCCAATCTGCTGTTTAATATGCCTGTTTATTGCATGTTTTCTCCCTCGTTGGAGCAGTCTGTGTAATAACCGGTGCACACTGTAACGCTGGGATCTGATAAAAAGATCCTTCCCTAGTTTGCCTTGGGCCCGCTAATAATCCGGCGCTCTCCTGAGCCAGGTTACACCGCGAGAGGAAGCTTAGTGATACGGGAGGCCCGCTGCTTCTTTCTGGGATGCTGGCGATAAAACTGAGCTGTCTCCGGCGATAACCTCAGTTTGTCTGGTCACGATAACATCTCCCGTCTCCCCCAGCAAAGCGAGCAGCTAACAGATGCTGCGGTGTCACAATAATATTCACAGTAATGTGATTGCGATGCAATTTGTAGCGCAGTCAGTTTTATCCACTAGCTGGTTATTAAGAATTTTTTTTTTCTTTTTACGTAAGAAAACTTTGTATAGAATAAAGTTTCTATGGTGGATTTAAAGGGGCCGCGCAGGCGTGCGTTACACATGAGCCATAAGCAAAGCCTTTATCGCTTAAAGTGACGGCGCCATCCGTTTCGCTATTGCCTGCGCCTGTCTGTGCCAATTCTAATAAGTTGTTTTTGGGATTTTTTTTGATCATTTCATGACAAACTCTGATTCTGTCATACAGTACATGAACGCCCGTGTAATTGTATCCAGTCAACCTCAAATGTAATCAGTGTGATGGGGAGAGTAAAAAAACTTGTATGAATAAATATGCGGATTAAGACGCCTGTTAATGAATTCGGTATTTCTGGCAATCCATCGGAGCATCCCTCCATTCCCACAATTCCTTGCTGCGGCCCTGTTGGAGTTATGGTGGTCCGGCTGCGATTTACTGAGGAGCTGCTTGATGACAGGGATGTCAAACTCTGCGTCCCTCTGATGTTAAAGGGACACGTTAGAGCTTTAAAGTGGTCAGGATGTGAGAGGTTACCCCCAGCTCCCACAACCTGGTGAAATCACGGGGTGAAGTGGAGGAGTTTACTCCACCCAACCCAGCAGCCGGATTTTGAATTTCCCTGCTGCTGGTGGCCTGGATGTGAATAGTGCCCCCTCTCCCAGCTCACCTGATCTGGTGAAATCACTGGGGTGAAGTGCAGGAGTTTCCTCCACTTCACCCAGCACCGCTAGCAGCCAGGATTTCTAAATTTCCCGGCTGCCGGTGACCAGATCGGAGAGAGCGGCTGACGTCACGCTCTGAGACAAATGGCTGTAGCGAGCGTTCTCAGAGAGGTGGCGATGGATCAGATCTGTGCATGCGCGTGCAGCTCCGATCCATAGCTCTACGTAGGTGCTGCGGAACTTGCGTATGTAAAGTGTGAGTCTGTGGCGCTGCGCAATGTGCGGTTACATGGCAGCACCGAAATGCTTCAGAGTCTTCCAGGTTCGGGAGTCCCTGAGCAGAAGGGGGGGGGGAGGCTGGTCGGGTGAAGGAGTAAAATAATCGGTCTGTAAGCAGGAAATCCTCAATTATTGAAGGACAAAAAGAGGGAACTCTCGATTTTTAATAGCGTATCCCTTTAATGGCCTGAAATTCTCATAATAATTCTGCATGTCAGAGAATCATGGCAATTGTAGTTTATAACCATGGGGGGGGTGTTGAGTTTGAGATCACTATGGGGACTCTAGTTCGTTAGTGTATATTAGTCTGTGCATATACATTTTCATTGGATTTTTATCCCGGGTTTCTGATTTCTAATGGAGTTTTGAAACTGGTTGTTCTCGCGCACCGTGTCTGCCGCGGCTCTGTGGATTTGTGTTCCTGAGCAGCAGCGTGTGTCCGGAGTGTCCCGATCCAGAAAGAAGAGAATCCAGACGGCTCCAAAAATTCCGAGTCTTCTGGGTTTTAGAATCCCGCATGTGCTTTGCTCTACATGTGACGCCGTCTTCCCTAGTGGTGTCTTTAGTGCTTTGGAAAGTACTTTTTTAGTTTTGACTTTTCTTTTGTCCTTTTCTGTTTTTTATATTGTCTTTTACCCGGCTTCCCTCTGCTCCCCTCTGCTCCAGACGCACATCACCCTGCGGTGCTCTGCCCAGTCCGTTCTGCCGAAGAGCTGCACTGCCATCTGCTGGCGCACATGGAAACTGCTGGGGGGGGGGGGAGAGAGAGATAAAGCATTTCTTTAGCTTGCTAATGCTATCGTTATTTTTCCTAAACTAAATTAAAATTGTACGCCAACGGCACATCAATTTCCTTTTCTTTTTCTTTTTTTTGTACTGGTCAACGGAGACACGCCGGGGCTTGTAAAGTAACGCGCATGTGTTTACGTCAGCAGGGAGAAATGCAGCCGCTACGTTTCTGGACTCCAACTCACAAAAACAGGCGAGATGTGTTACATTAACCTGGAACTTTGACTCTGTCGCTATTAATTGAACAGATCTACCCCAGCTCACATAAAGCCCAGACTGCGCAAACACCATACATCCATGGGCGTCCCGTTCACGATTTGGCCCCAACTAGGTACTAGTCTCATGGTCAACCCCCACCTGTACATGGCGTATATTTAACGCTGGTAATATTTAAAAAGTAATGGATACAGTTTTTTTGGGGGGGTTTTGCCCATAATTAATTGGGCAGATCCTTTTGGCAGCCTCTGTCCAATTATGCTTTATTTTTTTTTCTTCCTTGTATTCTTAGGCGATTTTACTCCCCTTTTCCTTGTCGCGCTACTCCTCCGCTTCTGCTCAGTGATTCCTGAACCTGGAGCCCCCTGAAGCTTTTCAGGCAGTTTGATGTGAGTCGGTGACTGACTCATTCACTCCATTCTATGGCCAAATGGGGGGGGTGGGGGGGCAGTTTACAACACAAAATATCACACAATGGATGCACCCAGTGACACAGAGGAAAATATCACACAATGGAAGCACCCAGTGACCCATATAGAGGAAAATATCACACAATGGAAGCACCCAGTGACACATACAGAGGAAAATATCACACAATGGAAGCACCCAGTGACACATATAGAGGAAAATATCACACAATGGATGCACCCAGTGACACACATAGAGGAAAATATCACACAATGGATACACCCAGTGACACATATAGAGGGAAATATCACACAATGGATGCGCCCAGTGACACATATAGAGGAAAATATCACACAATGGATACACCCAGTGACACATACAGAGGAAAATATTTTAACTAAACAAACAAGAGAAAAACAAAGAACATGTAAGATATCAGCAACATAAATAAACACAATAAGGACATTGCATTTTTTCGGTGGTGCCGGCCCTTTAAAGTCTGTCTGCATCCTGTATTTTATGCGCTGTACGGTTACAGCCCTTGATCACTGTATCTTCTCACAGCATACTTTACTCGTCCCGGTTTATTATTTTGGTCTTTGTGACAGATATATTGGATCTGCCACCCGTAGGGAGACGCCGTGCCGTGCCGTAATCCCCTATTACAGGTCGGTAAGCAGATGAACACAGAGGTAAAGGGATTTGACTCCTGTCATGTAACTCGCCATCAACTGATTAGTTTCTCTTTCAGCCATAACGGCCGTTTGCTCCATATGAATAACTAGATCTAAACTGCAGAGCTCGATAAACAGGATTAAGTACATGGCGTTATCGTGGTGCAGCTACACACGGCTGTGCTGAAACTCGGGGTAGGGAGATTGTGGATAAAACTTTCCAGTATGCAAAGCAATATAAAGGATGTAATACACTGCCCAGCCCTAAACAAACTCCCCATCTGGATGTAACTCAGCCAATAGGTGCTCGCCTTCCATTGGATAATTACTGCAGTGATTAATATGTTTCAGCATAAAATGAGGTCATGTGACTCCCTGAATATACTGAATGAGCAGGTTTTTCCATCAATGTTTTTTTCTCCCCTGATGGCACAGCGGGCATATTCCAAGATGGCAATGCCAGGATTCATCGGGATCAAATTGTGCAAGAGTGGTTGAGGGAGCATGAGACATCATTTTCCCACATGGATTGACCACCGCACAGTCCAGACCTTAACCCCATTGAGGTTAATCTTTGGGATAATGTGCTGGAGAAGACTTTACGCAGCGCCGCGACTCTCCCATCATCAATACAAGATCTTGGTCACAAATTAATGCCACTCTGGACGCCAATAAATGCTGTGACATCGCATGAGCTTATCCAGACGATGCCGTGCCGAATGCGTGCCGCAATCACAGCAAAACGATGCCACGGCGAATGCGTGCCGCAATCACAGCAAAACGATGCCACGGCGAATGCGTGCCGCAATCACAGCAAAACGATGCCACGGCGAATACGTGCCGCAATCACAGCAAAAGGCGACACAACTGAATATTACAGGGAGGGATTTTTTTTTTATTTTGTGTTTGTCCGTTTTAAATGTGTAAAATATACATTTTATTGAGGCTAAAGGATAATGCTGGCCCAGTGATCAGCAGCCTTGACCCTTCAGCTGTTTTGAAACCACGCACTTCCCATGAGACTCGGCCAACCCGATGAGTGGCTGAGCATCATGGGATGTGCAGTTCCAAAACATCTGGAGGGTCAGAAGGTTGATCACTGGGCCGGCCCCTTTAATAAATAATACATTGGATCCAATGAGCGTCTCCAGCAGGAGCAAAGAAAGCTTTAAAAAGGACTTTTTTTTTTCTGGAACTCCTTTTCCCATGATGCTCAGCCACTCGTCAGGCTGGACATACATTCCTACAATAGCCAAACTTCTGCAATCTTGATGCTAAGGTTGCTGACGCCTGGATGTAGGAGCCAGGATGTTACTTTTTATCACTTTTTTAAAAAAAAAAAAATCCGTTGTTTTGAAGGGGCAGAAGATTAAACCCTTCTCCTCGTCCGGATCTTCAGGTTCCTAAGAATTTTTGCTGGACATCCAGTGGCAAAATCTGAATTTTATCCCTGCCTCTATCCAACCCATGGACTCATTAGATGTCCTTTATGGCTTGATTTATTTTGCACAATACTCCTAAAATGTAAATCCTCCCTTGATACCTTGTTCTAGGTCGTGATTTGCAGATCGTGCTCGATAACGCGTCAGTGGTAGCTCAAGGTCTTCGTGGCAGTTTCGCTGCTGATGGAATCGGCACACGGCGGCTCTCGTTCTTCGTGGCAGATTCGCTGCTGATGGAATCGGCACACGGCGGCTCTCGTTCTTCGTGGCAGATTCGCTGCTGATGGAATCGGCACACGGCGGCTCTCGTTCTTCGTGGCAGATTCGCTGCTGATGGAATCGGCACACGGCGGCTCTCGTTCTTCGTGGCAGATTCGCTGCTGATGGAATCGGCACACGGCGGCTCTCGTTCTTCGTGGCAGATTCGCTGCTGATGGAATCAGCACACGGCGGCTCTCGTTCTTCATGGCAGTTTCGCTGCTGATGGAATTGGCGGCTCACATTCTTCGTGGCAGTTTCGGTGCTGATGAATCGGCAGACATCGACGTAACCTGTAAATATCTTCCCGCAGGCAAAAGAACCTGTTACTGCAAAATCAACAATGCTGGTCACAGGAGGAGGGCCGGTACATGCGACCACGTCTGTGGAGGCCGTCCCGAGACGCAAATCACGCAAGAGCCGGGCGATTTTCTGTCTGCAAGGTAATGCTCCAGTTATTAAGTGCTTTTTGTGTTGAGTCATGGGATGCGGGTTTGAACCAAGTTATTCAAAGTTCACCGAACTTACCACCGAAGAGCAATTTTTATTTCATTTTTTTGGCCATACGGTTCAGTTCCTGCAAATCCATGATCTTCAGCGGCAGCGAAATCCCCCATAGAGATGCAATGGTTAATCTATCCAGACGCCGAACAGCAGAGAAATGTCAGTGAAATGCCCTGATGCTCAGTGGTTTCATTCGACAGGTTTAATCAGGCGAATTCAATGTAAAATATTAGTTTTTATTCTTCACTTTCAGTAAAAAGGCCTTTTTATTTTTTTCTTTTGTTACATTTTGATGTATTTATTTTTTTTAAAAGACCTTTTTTTTTATCATTTCCACACATTCATGCATTTGCAATGATTTTAAACACCACCTTTTTAGAAGAGGTAGCAGACTTCCCTTAATTTGTCGGTTTTTAAAAAAAAAAAAAAAAAAATAGTAGTTTTATTATCTTCAATCTGTCGGTCTTTGGGGATCCTGCGGTAAATAGTGAATTCACTGCTGGGTCAGCGAACTGAAATTTCGGTGCTTTCTGAATAACTTCTTTCCTTGTGACGACTAAGGCTAGGGTCAAACTAAAGCATTTTTACACGCGAACGTAAAAAAGTGCGTCCGAACGCATTGATGTATTTTTTCATGGAATATGTGTAAACGGTCATACGATGCGCATTTTCGTGCGTGATGTTTTACGAATCCAAACCAGGAAACTTTTTGCGTCTGGACGTTATGGTGGCCGGACACGAGCAGGGTCTGACGTCTCCAAATCACACACACACGCCGCTAGCGGGCGCAGCGCACTCTGTACGTCCGTACTAGAGGTTCTGCGTTCTCGAAAAAATGCGTTCATTTTTCACTTGCGTTGCGTGGCCGGACTTTCGTGCGACCGTACTTCGTATATTGGCTGTTATTGCCCGTCATTTGCTGCTAGTACGGCCGTAATTAAGTGCGCCAGAACGCACGTTAAAAAATGCGTTGGTCTGACCCCAGCCTAAAACTATGCGGAAAAACCATTAACCCTTTCATCGACTAATAAAAACTAGAGTGAAATGTTTGAATCTCATCCCAATTAGCCCCTATCAGAAATGACCGAGTAAAAGCCAAATGATGAATTTTTATATTCAGATATTATGTTACTCCAAGAGTATACAGGGTGTCCATAAAGTCTCACAATATATATACACTGTTTCCATAAAGTCTCTTTACAATTTCATCAATTTATTACAACGGCAAATGAAAAGACAGATAAGTGAAAATTATTACAAAATGAGATGTGTATATTTCAGGTTTTTTGCCTCATTTAATACACCTCTATATGGGCACCATTAGTTGCGGGAAGCACATCAAGACGGTGCTGGATTTCTTGCCATGTTGGTTGTAGCTTCCCCTCATCAATGGTGGCGTCAGTGATCCTCTGCTTTAGATGAATATGTAGTGTGGGATCATGTGCAATCGAATCATTGGTCCGTTTTTCTTCGAGACCTCAATTACTGCAAATGTTTCACTTGACCTTTTGACTGAATTCGCGGCACCACAACTACATGACCTTCATCCAACCATCATTTTCCAGCAAGATGCTGCACCACCACATTGGGGACGACATGTTCGTGGGTTCCTAAATGAAGCATTTCCCGAGCGGTGGACTGGAAGGGGTGACCTATTCCCTGGCCACCTCGTTCACCAGATATCACTCCCCTCCACTTCGTTAAAGATATGGTGTATGGAACAAAGGTACAAAGGGACGTCACTAATCTAAAGCAGAGGATGACTGATGCCACCATTGAGAAGCTACAGCCAACATAGCAAGAAATCCAGCACCGTCTTGATGTGCTTCGTGCAACTAATGGCACCCATATAGAGGTGTATTAAATGAGTCAAAAAAACCTTAAATATATACGTCTCATTTTGTAATGGATTTTCACTTATCTGTCTTTTGGAATAAATGTATGAAATTGTAAAGAGACTTTATGGACTATATATATATATATATATATATATATATATAATGTATATATATATGTTATGGACGCCCTGTGTGTGTGTGTGTGTGTGTATGTATGTATGTATGTATGTATATATATATATATATATGTGAGGCTTTATGGACACCCTGTGTATATATATATATATATATATGTGAGGCTTTATGGACACCCTGTGTATGTATGTATATATATTGTGAGGCTTTATGGACACCCTGTGTATATATATATATTGTGAGGCTTTATGGACACCCTGTGTATATGTATATATATATATTGTGAGGCTTTATGAACACCCTGTATATATATATTGTGAGGCTTTATGGACACCCTGTGTATATGTATATGTATATATATTGTGAGGCTTTATGAACACCCTGTATATATATTGTGAGACTTTATGGACACTCTGTATATATATATATATATATTGTGAGGCTTTATGGACACTGTGTATATATATATTGTGAGGCTTTATGGACACTGTGTATATATATTGTGAGACTTTATGGAATATATATATATATTAGGCATGTGCACAACACAAAATTTCGTTTTGAACTAATGGATTAGTCCTAAAATGCAATTTATTTAGTTGCTAAAGAATTTCGTTTTCAGTTCTTTAGTATGAAAACTAATTTCATTCATCCAAAAACCAGTGGATACAATTACTATTGTAGTGGCTCCTCAGAGGGCTGAGATTGCTGCTTGTTACAGTATCTCTCACTCTCAGCACAATGTGTCAGGCAAAGCTGTTACAGTAACTGACTGATGCTCATCACAGCGCTCAGAGTTTCAGTAAAACTAGTAAATAATATTTTTATATACAAGAGGTTATAACAATATTATTTCCTTGTCTTACTGAAACTCTGTGATGAGCAGCAGTCAGTTACTGTAACAGCTGAGCCTGATACATTGTACTGAGAGATTATATAACAAGCAGTCGATCTCAGCGCTCGCAGCCACTGGATTTAAAGGGCTAAAAAAAATGTTCCTCTCTGTATAATGTATAGAACATCCTCCTGCATTAATTAATGAACCTCTCTGTATAGAAGAGAACATCCTACTGCATTGGCATGTGGAGGGTGCAGAACTTCGGAATGCAATGCTTATCCAGCACAGGAGAGGGAACATTTACTTAAACTTTGTATCTCTGTGGGGGAGACAGACAGGATTATAAAAGCAGGGGGAGGGAAAATATTAACGTAAATCGGTCTGAAAGCTCAGAGAAGAGATGACTGGCGCAAATTTATTTTTATAATAAAATAAAGCACTTTAAATCCAGGGAAAAAACATTCAAATAAATCACACTGAAGGCTCATAATGACAGAGTAACTGTGAGAGCTGGATACTAAATGTCTCAGACGTAAAAACCCCTTTATAACAAGCAGCACTGGGAGAGGAGAGGGACTTTATATAAAACGTGTATTATAGATGAGGAAAGGGGGATAGTGCTCCTGGATAATATAAAATGTATTAGACCTAAGCCCCTATTATGCAGAACGGGAGGGGAGATAACACACGTTTTATAAAGTCCCTCTCTTCTCCCAGCGCTGCTTGTTATAAAGGTTTTTTTACTATCCAGCCCTCTGTCATTGATTTCAGTGTGATTTATTTGAATGTTTTCCTTCTCCAGCTGCTCTTATCTTAAGTAAAGGTTTCCTCTCCTGTGCTGGCTGTCTGTGCTGTGAGTGAGTATTCTGGAGCTCTATCACTGTCAGATTTTCGGGTAGGGGTCTGGAAGGATTACCCATACAAACTTTTTCTGTAGCTTTGCGATGTTGCGCTCTTCATTGCTGGTCTCCTTCACTCAATGTAATATTACAAAGAGGACTGAAACTAAAATGTAATGCATTTTCCATTAGTTTCTTTAATTTTTTGGACTGAGCAGTTTCGTATCTCTTGAGTCAAACGAAAACGAAATTATCCCAAAATTCAGACTAAATCATTTTAGTACTAAAACGAATGCACATGTCTAATATATATATATATATACACAAAGCAAACCACAGGGTGGGTTGCACTCAACCTAAACTTGCAACATGAGCAGGTGCATCTTTGACTTAAAACACAAAACACCAAAAAAGAGCACTCCATTTCAATGACCACCTTCATCCACCATTTTGTGCAAGAAAAAAACACATTTCAAAAATTAAAAAAAACCTGACTGAGGTAAAATGATGGGGATTCAGTTAACAAAGTATGATCATAGCTTGCGTAAGCCTGTCACAGACGCCAATGTACCCCATCGTTGACAATTTTTTGAATTTTTGAAATGTGTTTTTTTCTTGCACAAAATGGTGGATGAAGGTGGTCATTGAAATGGAGTGCTCTTTTTTGGTGTTTTATATATATATATATATGTGTGTGTGTGTATGCTTTATGGACACTGTGTATAATGAGGAAATGCTTAAATGATGCAGAATACACTGTAACCCTTTAGAGTTTGGTTAAATCTATTCTAGGTTTTGTCGAATAAAAGTGAATGGCGTTTAAGTCAGACGACTAAAACTAAATAAAAATGTTCTGTAATCATTTATCATTGGTTGCAGGTTCTGCGCTAATACATTGCCGCAGCTCGCAGAGCATCATGGGATTTGTAACGCCATACGTTAAGCCGCCTGTCACCGGATTAGGACAACTTTTTTTGCCGTTTCTTCTCTCTGCAAACGATGCAGTTCTTTCTCACCACGTGGAACAGTCCCAATCTGATTACACAAGCACTAAACCGCCAAAAATCCCAGCGTTTCTGTAATGAGAAGCGTGCACAGGCCCGCGGGGCAGCTACCTTGCGACTCTTACGTTCTGTTCTCTGCAGACGAGCTCCTGGAAGTGCCATTACTACTGGGTGTTTTGTTTTTTTTGGAGCAGCGCTCCAGGCCCTTTTGAGCGTTAGTCGTCTGTTTTAGGACTTTGAAATGTCAGCTGTTCTTTAAAACGTAATGGAATAAGATGCGATCCCGAGCGCACGGTGTATATTTATGTGAAGCGCAGATGGTTTGGGGAAATAGATTAACCGTTTGTATCCACGATGGAAACAAGAACGCAGGACATCATGGCCGAGTGCTGCGTCCGTCTCCTGCACACATTGGCTTGGTGCTGTATCCCAGGTCATTGAGGAGAACCGTGGCGAATTAAAAGGACACGAGCACTTACATAAGCTGTGCATTAAAAAGAAAACACAAACGCATTATTAAACGCATTATTTTGAAAATGAAGATCAATTGTTTAATAATGTATTTCTCTCTGGACACGGTGAGGCAATTAATTTGAAGGAGCCCACGACCGGCTCTAGGGAAAACCGCCTGCAGGGACTTTCATAACGGTGGATCAGGTGCCCATATACACCTCGGTTAGATCCTCCGGTTTCACAGAGATGATGCTGCAGTATAAATCTATAAAGCCAGAGAAACACCACTTGGTGCAATAAATCCCAAATAATTTATCCCTTTATATAAAGGAGCCAATTTTTAACTCCCAAATCGTTGAGCCTCTCTTGGCTCTGTCAAAAATCGCACAGGGAATCCTAGAGGCGCTCCCCAAAACCTAACGGCAGACAGCAGTAAATGTAAAGTTAAAAACATTTGTTGTTTAAAACAATACAGTGTATATTACCAGGACGCGTTTCGCCAGAATGGCTTCCTCAGCTGGAGAATGATTAACACAAACACATTATAAAACACATTATTAACACATGCTGCTGCAATTACTTCAAAGAAATAGTTAGGTTTTTATCTCTTTTCCATCTTCTGTATTTTTCCCATGATGCAACATTTACCAAAATCTGTGCAAGCGTTTCATTGTTACATTGTTAACTTAATACAGTTATTTGCACCGATGGAAGATGTAGTTTTTTTTAACCCCCACTGATAGCTTGTGGTACGTGGAGACCCCACTGTTAATTTTGTTTTTTGTGCATTGACGCCTTGTTGGTGCAGGACATTTATGTACAGCCTTTTTTTTTTTTCTCTTCCTGTAAACTATTGCTCGTTTGATATTAAATGCGCTCGTTTTCAGATCAAACGTTGCCCCAGATTACCGAGGCGGAACACGAATTGGAAGCGGAGATTGTCCCGGCGGCCCCCGTTAATCCAGCGCAGACCCATGCTTTCCTGTCCAAAACGGTGAGATGCGCAGAGACGACAAGCTGGCCTCTCTTTTAAACTCCAGGATATTTGCTTTTTATACAAGCCTAGAATTTAACCCCCGCCGTGCCAGCTGTGATGTATGGTTACATTTTAACATTATAAAAGCCAAAGCCAGGGAAATGTTCTTGAATTTTGTCTTTTGAAGGGACTCGATGTAATCTGAGTGGTCAGTGACCGGAGTGTCCTGCTCACTCGTGAGGGGGAGTCTTGGAGGGCAAATTCAGTCCTCTGCGTGCAAGGGTTTAGTCTGACCCAGAATCTGTGATCATAACGTGCCGATCTTGGCTTCCTGGGGTTCTTGGCTGGACACTCCCGCAGCAAGCTGGCAGCTCCTCACGTCCAACCAGATGCTTGATCCAAGACAAGTTTTAGGGGGACTAAGGCAAACTAGTGCCCCCCCCATATGTTGGTGCCAACAATTCCCAGAATTCTTTCAATGCAACAGATGGCCAGGGAATCATGGGAGTTGTAGTTCAGAAACATCTGGGATGGATGGAGTTTTACAGCCCTGGACTAAGGGGTTAATGTTCACCCTAGGACTGGAACATATTCATAATTTAGGTTGATTTAGTCAAGGTTGACCTCTATTTTACTCTTGAAGATCGAGGGCTCTGAATGTGTTAATTGATGGACGGCAAAGCCAACAGGTACCGCAGGCAGCTTACCGAACCGATTGGAGCGTCTGTCAGCACGTCCAGAGCTCTCGATCTTCCCAAGAGTAAAATCGAGGCCGACATTGACTGTGAATAAAGCATGCCCTAAATTAACCCCTTCCATTTTAACCCTAGAGTATCCCTTTTAATACCCCAGGGCATGCCGTGTTTCACCATTTAAAGTGCCGGGTCTGGTTCTTGACGTTCTGTCTTCCCGCAGATGATACGTGCGGAGCTTTGCGCCGTGTGCGGCCAGAAAACGCGCTTCGGGAAGATGTCTTTGAAGTGCAGAGACTGTCGTATTCTAATCCATCCCGAGTGCAAGGAGTATTGCTCCCGAGCATGTGCCTCGCAACAAGCGCCAACGCAGAGCACGTTCCCCAAAAACGGCCAGGTAAGGCAGGAGGAGCCTCCTGCGGCGTTAACTCTACGACGCTAATTGCTTCCTCATTATCAGCCTAAAAACCATCTCTTTCCGCCCAGGGGGTACTTGCTGATTTTGCACCTTCGTCCTCTCCGAGAATACCCAGCCTGGTGATTCAATGTGTCCATGAAATCGAAAGACGAGGGTTAGCAGAGGTGAGTGTCCCGCGTGCACATCATTTCACTGTGAGATCGTCAGGTATCATAACGCTCTGCCGCCTCCTGGGCAGCAGCGGCAGCTTCAGTCTTAAAGGCAGGAGCCGCGGCATTGAAGTGATAGTGATATTCTGCTGAAAAGAGGTGTTTTTTTTTTCTTCTCACATGATTGAGTAGATCCCGCTGACGGTCTCTGCCCAGTATATTTTTATTTTCTCCTTTTTGGAGAGTTTTGTTTTTTTGTCCCCGCGCGCTGCTCCTCCGCTTTCACTCGGGGACTCCCAAAGCCAGAAGTCCCTGATGCTTTTCTGTGCAATTTGCGCTCTAATGTAATTTGCATAGCGTGGGAATCGCAAATTGTGCAGCGCTACAGGACTTGTGTACTTCACATACACTGGTTCTGTTCTGCGTCTGCGCAGAGCGATGGATCGGAGCTACTCAATTGTTTTGTGGTCAGGATGTGAGGATCGCCTCCCTTCTCCCCGGAAATATTGCTGAATGAAGTGGAGGAGTTTCCTCCATCCCATCCAGAGTCACCAGCCGCCAGGATTTTGAGTTTCCCAGCTGCTGGTTACCAGATCGGTCACTAGTGATGTCATACACAGCGGCCGACATCACCCTCAGAGACCAAACGCTCTAGCGAGCGTTCCCAGAGAGGCAGCCATTCAGGGCTGGCTTGTCTATGGGGCCATGGTTCCTGGTGGCCCTTCACCAGAGGCGGCATTTTGCTGTACTGTCAAAGCCCCCTTTTCCTGGTTTTCTTGATTTGGGTGAAGTGGAAGAGTCTCCTCCATGCCACAAGCAGCCAGGATTTAGAATTTCCCTATGATCAGTCTGGTGAAGTCGGCACGCAGAGATCATGCCAATGTCGCCGTCTGAGACTGCCAGCGATCTAAGGGTGCAGTGATCCATCGGATCTACGCGTGCTCACTCGGTTCCGATCCATCTATCTGCGCAGGTGCTGCTGAACTTGCGTATGTAAAGTGTGCAAGCTCCGCGTGATGCTCAATTTGTGCAGCATACGCTATGCAAAAAGCTGCAGGGACTTCTGCATCTCAGAAGGCATGGGCTGAAGGGGAGGAGCTGCACACGGCGGAGGAGAAAAGGATTATTTGCACCGAAATCAAAAAATATATAATAAATAATTGGGCAGATGTCAGGAGCATCTGCCCAATTATTTAAGGACTTAAAAAGGGGGTAAAGTTTTATAGCGCCGCTTTAATTGTGGTAGAAGGAACTGCAGTGTGTAGGCAAAATGGTATACAGGTTATTATATGCAACGTAAACCAGAAGAATATCTGCCGGAAACCAACTTACTGACTAGATCGCTCGAAATGTTCTTCCTGATAGATCCTTAAACACAATCTCACTGAAAAAGGAGGAAAACGCACAAAATATTTTGCACAAAAACACTTTTTTTTTTCCTCTCCTTTTTCAGTGACCTTTGTTGTAATGCATTTTATGTCAGTGTTTCACTTCTTTTAGATCATGTTGTGAAAGATTAACTTCAGCGTGACGCACCCTCAGCCCTCCCATATTTCCCATGGACTCTCCACCAACATGAGTGGCTGAGCATCATGGGAGATGTAGTTTGTAGTTCAAAAACATCTGTAGGGCCAAGGTTACAGATCCATGATCTACTTGGTAAGTTGGCTGGCGTAGCTGTACTTCTAGATTGCATTGATTTTGGAGGTGATGAGGTCCTCCAAACCACCACTTTGTTTGTTGTTTTTTTTTGGGGGGGGGGGGTTTATAGGTTACGTCGTGACACAATGTGACACAATCCCCTTCTAATAACACATTTGACACATTATTTGTACCGGATGCTTAATAGTCTCTCCCTCCTCCATGCCGTCAGAGAGGTATCTACAGGCTCTCCGGCTGTGATCGGCAAGTGAAGGAGCTGAAGCAGAAGCTGCTTAATGGCAAGGTCAAGGCCCAGCAGCTGGAACGCGAAGACATCCATGCGGTGTGCGGGGCCCTGAAGGAATTCCTGCGGAACCTGCAAGAACCTCTGCTGACTTTCTCGCTGCACTCTCAATTCTTGGACGCTGCCGGTACGTCAGGGCGCAGGACTGCGGTGGGAGGGTTAACCAATGAGAAAACACTGTTTAGGACATAATCCTTCTCTGGATTGATGAAACGCGTCATGGCGTCGTTACCTTTCTAGAATGATAGCACCAGCTTAACTTCTGTGTGATGCCAGGCCGATGTGGTAACGGTGCTGTGCAGGGAGGGAACGCAGAGTTTCTATGAAACCATGAATCAACTACAATATTCAAGTTGGTCAAATGTAAATTATTTAATAATGCATTTATGTATTTAACCCTTTCACTACGAAGTACTGTGTGTTGAAAACATAACATATAACATTTAATTGTATCATGGGGATGCGCAGCTGACGCTTAAAATTAAGTGTGAAATGTCTTATACTGTGATAACCAAGGTTAAAATAATTAAAATTCACAAATTTACATTAATTTAAAGAAATATCGCTGGGATGAATGGCTCTAAACTCTAGATGGCGTCCCTTATCTCTCACAATGTCACACAGGGACTGCATTATCAGCATACAGGCATAAATGGCCTTTGCGTCAATAAATGTGCTGCAGCCAGATAATAAAATGGTGAGATCTCCTGTTTATGGGGGTTTGTAGTGATCAGAATGAGATTATTAACAATGCAATATCTGTATGTGCTGCATAATGCCTGTGTATGGTAATTACAGCAACACCTTGTATCTGTATGTGCTGTATAATGCCTGTGTATGGTAATTACAGCAACACCTTGTATCTGTACTGTACAGGGATTTACACTCATTATAACCCCCTGAATCTTATCCCTGTACAGCAGCGACTGACCCCACAGCTCTCCCTGTATACTGACAAATCCGTGGCTGCTGGAATGCAGCAGTAAAGTTTGCTAAGGCTGGGGTCAGACGAACGCAGTGTTAACGTCCGTGTTTGCCGGCACATAAGTACGTCTGTGATGGCATACAATTGTGTTAAATGGAGCCCCACACACGAAGTACGTCCGCACAAAAGTGCAGGGGCTGACGGACGCTGCAAACGGATGCAGGTTAGGCAAGAACGTAATACTGCTAGAACGGACGTGCGGAGTGCGCCACGTCCACAACGTCTGCATAGCTTTGTGTGTGAGTGATGGAGCGAGGTCAGACGGACTGCATTTATACGTCCAGCATTTTTGACGGACAGAATGTTTTTTCATTGTAATTTATTTTCCCTGCTACATCAGTCAAAAAATACGTCAGTGAATAAAAGGGACTGTGTGGCCACTACCTTGTCAGTCAGTCAGTAAGTACGTCCGTACTGCACGGACACACAGTCCGTACAAAATGCGCTCATCTGACCCTAGCCTAACATTTTTGTTACAGTGGGCGTGAGGGCTGCACCTTCCAGCTTTACAGGGTGACAGGAGTGAGGTTTCACTGGGAGATTAGTCTCCCCCCAGGCGGCACGCTATCCTTGCAGGTTTATTGGAATATAATTCAGCACTTCTAAAGAAATTCCAGAGCAAAAAAAGTCATGTTCTATTTTAATGGCGCGCGTCGTCCTGACATGAATGGACTGTGACATCGCAAACTTTAACCTTGTCACATTGCCTAAAATTGCTAACTGTAAACCTATAGCCCCAGCGAAGCTATAAAATTATATATATATATATATATATAACAAACCAAGAAGAGAGCACTCCAAACAACATGCACAAACAGTACAGAAGAAACCACAACAGCAGCTAAATTCATTTAAAAACAGGAGATTTAACCAGGTTTAACCCTTTAAATGCCTACAAACAATTCTTATTCCCTTCAAATGCACTATAGATCTTAACCCTTGAATGTTGAGCTGTGTTGAAAATGGTGGAAGTTTAGTTTGCAATGGATGGCCATGGATTGCGTAAGCCTGCCAACAGCGACAATGTATTCCACCCTTGGCAGGTCCTATCATACTAACCTAATGACTGCTCTTATGGGATAAACTTACTTATTGAGGACCCAGTCCTTTCTGAAGCTCCCTGCAGATCAAGGTTAAATAGAACCTGCGGGTGGAGCACCTGTGACAGGGAGGGGTGCTTGCCCAAGGGTTGTCAGCCCTTTTCATACAAAATACACAAGAAGGGCAGCACTCAACCTTAACTACGCTTTCAGTGCGGGTGCATCTCAAGACAGTATAATACAACAAACCAAGAAGAGAGCACTCCAAACAACATGCACAAACAGTACAGAAGAAACCACAACAGCAGCTAAATTCATTTAAAAACAGGAGATTTAACCAGGTTTAACCCTTTAAATGCCTACAAACAATTCTTATTCCCTTCAAATGCACTATAGATCCTGTTTTTAAATGAATTTAGCTGCTGTTGTGGTTTCTTCTGTACTGTTTGTGCATGTGTTTGGAGTGCTCTCTTCTTGGTTTGTTGTATTATACTGTCTTGAGATGCACCCGCACTGAAAGCGTAGTTAAGGTTGAGTGCTGCCCTTCTTGTGTATTTTGTATGAAAAGGGCTGACAACCCTTGGGCAAGCACCCCTCCCTGTCACAGGTGCTCCACCCGCAGGTTCTATTTAACCTTGATCTGCAGGGAGCTTCAGAAAGGACTGGGTCCTCAATAAGTAAGTTTATCCCATAAGAGCAGTCATTAGGTTAGTATGATAGGACCTGCCAAGGGTGGAATACATTGTCGCTGTTGGCAGGCTTACGCAATCCATGGCCATCCATTGCAAACTAAACTTCCACCATTTTCAACACAGCTCAACATTCAAGGGTTAAGATCTATAGTGCATTTGAAGGGAATAAGAATTGTTTGTAGGCATTTAAAGGGTTAAACCTGGTTAAATCTCCTGTTTTTAAATGAATTTAGCTGCTGTTGTGGTTTCTTCTGTACTGTTTGTGCATGTTGTTTGGAGTGCTCTCTTCTTGGTTTGTTGTATTATACTGTCTTGAGATGCACCCGCACTGAAAGCGTAGTTAAGGTTGAGTGCTGCCCTTCTTGTGTATTTTTATATATAATATATATATATATATATATATTTTTTTTTTTTTTTTTTTTTTTTTTTTTTTATGGTCACACTTCTTTCTATCCATAGATCTCTGTGATGAGAACGACGCAAGAGCTGAGATCTGCCAAGCTGTTCATGAACTTCCTGCTGCCAACCGGGAAACCCTGTCCTTTCTCATCTTGCATCTTAACAGGTGACGTAACCCACTGGGTACTCGATGATCTGCCCCGTGAATGGCAGCATTTAAGCATTAATTTCCTTGGATCTTCCTTTTAGTGCAGGGTCTCTGACTTTGAAAAATAACCCCCCCCCCCCCCCCCCCCTTTACTCATCCCCAGCACTGTACACTCGACACCCCCGGCACTGCCTTAGAGAGGGGGCATTACCCCCCGGAGCTGCAGTCCCATTGGAGGGTGATACAGGGGACCTTTTGGATCTTTGAAACCCTGTATCTTTGGTTCCACACATTCTATACAGACGATTTGAGGTGTGGTTGGGAAGGCCAGATTCTAACCTTTCCAGTGATACCAGTGAATATGACTGTGTAATGTAAAAATATAAAAAACACAGTATTCTCTTTATGTTCTCCATTTTGTTTAAAATTGTGTATTGCAGAATGGAAAGTGAAATGGCTCAGAAGCTAAGGGGGTTAACATCTATGTAATAAACTTCTGGAATTCACTTAAAGGCCATTTCCTGGATACACTCAAAATATATAAAGTTCTATAGTGTATTCACCGTATCGTGTGTGTCCCCGTATACAGCTGTGTATGAGTGTGTCCCTGGGTTTTAAGGGACGTCCCTATTTTGGGCCTAAATCCCCCTTTATTATCCTGCTATGTGGAAGAGTCGATAAAGTTACCGTTATTTTCTGATCTGTGTGTTTTACAGAGTGATGAACAGCCCGGTTTGCAAGATGGACAAGATGAACCTGTCCCGGGTGTTCGGCCCTACGTTGGTTGGCTACTCTGTGCCAAATCCCAGTCCTCTGATGATCATGCAGGACACGGCCAGACAGGCGAAGGTAAACGGTGTCAGACGGAGACGCTTTGTCTTCCCTTAATGTTGAGGGATTCTGATTCTTTCTACAGCTGCAACATGTGACTCGGTGCCCGGAGAGGAGAATGGAATGGTTTCCTAAAGGTTTGAGCTGGGAAATCTGAAAACTTAGACTCTTAGCAGGGGGTCACATGGGACAGGTCCCTCCACTAGTTTTACAGGAGTGACCGCTGTTCCTAACTTTCAAAACAAAATTATATATATTTATTTATTTTTACCAGGAAGGATACATTGAGATTTCTCGTTTTCAGTATGTCCTGGGTGGTGTGTAATGAAAAGTGTATATGTATGTTTAGATAAAAAGGAAAGCTGAAACCTAAGTCCCAATAAATATGTCTCTGGAAACACAGGTGTGCGATGAGAAACCCCAAAACTATTTCAAGTATTTTTGTCTGAATCAAATCCCTATTTTTTTTTTTTTTGTGATCAACTCAGCCGCTGTGTTTTACAGTTTCAATGTCTTGTTATTTTGAGCTGCTTTCTGTGTTTCATATCGGCAAATTAAAGGGATACTGGATTAAAAATAGACTCCTCCTTTTTTCTTTTGCCTTTAAATATTTCTGGAGATCCGGCTTACGGCCTCTGCCAAATGTCGTCTCCTCTTTGGGCTCAGGGGCTCCACAACCTGGAAGTCCTTGAAGCTTTTTGCGCAACTTGTGCTCCTATGCAACTTGTGTAGTGTAGGAACCGCACATTGTGCAGCGCTACAGGACTCGGGGGGGGGGGAGTGCGCACAGCAGAACTCTTGCTGGGCTCCCAGACTTTATGTTGGACTTGCTCCTGCTCCTTGAAAGTCGTTCCGGCTCTGACCATGTGTTTTATTTTCTGGCAGGTGATGATGCTGCTCCTGTCGGTGCACTGTGGTTTTTGGAGCCAGTTTATCTCCGGCAATCAAGAAAACCAGAACTGTGACTCTGTCACGCAGGCTCAGGGTATGCAAAATAAAGCAAGGGGCGTCACCTGTACCTGTCCCGTTGCCCCCGGGATCTCAAACTCCAGATGTTTATATCCTACAAATCCCAGAATTCTTTGAATGCAATAAATGGCCTGAGAATCATGGGAGCTGTAGTCCAGAAACATCTCTGGGGGGGCGGCAGAGTTTGAGATCCCTGCTGTATTCAGATCCCTGCGGTCTCTGTTAGGGGACTCTTGTGCTGATGGCATTTTAGCACGCACGCTTCTTGTTGGATATTTCACACCTGCAGCACTGCTCTATATAAATGATAAGGATACACTGAATTACCCCCTGCTCTTCTTGTAGGACGTCTCTTCAGGCCTTTAACCTCTCCAGAGATGGTCTTATTCACGTCTTCAAATTACCCGTGAGTACCATCGTGTTCCTTTCTTCTTTTTAAAGGACCACAAAGTAATATTAAGAGGACGCGAGCACCTGGAACCACTTCTGTTCTGTCGCTTATTCCTAAAGGTCTGTTAATCTGGGTTCATCGCGCACACAATGTGTAAAACCTGCAGCAATTCACAGGCTGGAGGGCTTATACCATAAAGTAAAACCTAGTTGAAAAGGTTCCCCCCCCCCAGGTAAAATCAGTAGGGGGGGCACTGAGGGGTTAAATACCCTGGTTTTATCCTAAAGCAGAAGTCAGCAACCTTGACTTTCCATGTGTTTTATAACTTCCCATTATGCTCGGTCACTGTTTAGTATTAAAAAAAAGGGTGGAATGGAGAAATATCCTCAGCCCACAATGTCACCAGCAGCCAGGATTTAGAATTTCCCGACTGCCGGTGACCTCAGCATACACTGCATGTTGGTGTCATCCTCTCTCAAGAAGGCAAGCGCTCTGTCTCCAAGAGGTGGCTGATGGGCTGGTTTAGTGTGTGTGTGTGTGTGATGCAGTACTGAAGGGTTGCTGTTCATTATACCTTGGCATCGCAGACAGGGTTGCCAGGTCGGCCATGTTTTCGTGGACACATATTACTATTTCATGCAGAGGGGGAGCACAGTGAAAAGTGCTGCCCTGCAACATGTATAATTCTTAACGTTTCCTATTATCATGACGGAAAGTTTAAATTCTAATAATGACTCGGAGGCTCCTATTTGCATCTCTCCCTTTATTGCAATCACAGCAGCAAAGGGTTAATTTTTGGAAAAAGTTTCAGAAGAAAACAACCCCTCCCATAGTCCTTGTCCTGTCCCAATCCCAGGTTCAATTAGGCACTGCGGGAGCATCCACTACCTCTTCCGAGCCTGCGACACGGCAACAAAAGCCAACTAGGACGGATCAGTTTAACAATCAACGGGAACCGGATCCGAAGACATCAGGCATATCCAGAATGCGTAAATCCACTTAGAGGCGGAGCCGCAACAGGGTGTATACACCAACACGGCACGTCCATTAACAGACACCCACACAATCAGTCACACCGACAGCAGCGCTAAGTGTGTGAATAAAGACACTACGCCATGAACAATGTGTGAATTTAATACAACAGGCGGGTGTGTGCAGGACAGAACACGAACAGGGAGGGAAGGGTGGGAAATACTCGCCTCCAAGTCATTATTAGAATTTAAACTTTCCGTCATGATAATAGGAAAATTTATGAATTCTAATGCATGTACTCGGAGGTTCCTATTTGCAAGTTCAACGCCGTCCTAAGACAGCATCAGACATCGCCGTAATAGGCTTAAAGTAGAACGTGCGAAAAATGGACTCCCTAGACCAATCTGCAGCTCGCATGATGTCCTCAAGCCGGCAGCCCATGGACACCGCCCTGGAGGCCACGGCACTACGTACCGAATGGGCCCCAAAAGCAGTGACGTCAATACCTGCCAACTCCATAAGCCCTCGCAACCAGCGTGCCAGAGTAGCCGAAACAACCGGCCGATGAGGAGGGCAAAAGAACAAGAACAGGGGCGAGTCGGGTAGGGAGCGGAATGGGGCAGTACGAGCTTCGTAGGCCCGGAGACAACGCACGGGACACAGGAGGGGCTCAGCAGGAAAAGTGGGAAATAATACAGAGTGCAGGGAAGTTTTCGTGCGGCGCGAAACATGGAAGCGCACACCTTTCAGGCACAAAAGATCGAGCCCCAAAGTCCAGGGTGCGGACATCACTAACGCGCTTACATGCCATCAAACAGAACAACATGAGTAACTTGGCGGAGAGCGCTCGAAGGGATATCAGATCGTTATCCTGCCAGGAACACAAGAGGGACAGAACCAAAGTAACATCCCATGTGGATGTGTAGCGGGCAGCGGGGGGTCTAGTAAGACGCATACCGCGTAAAAGTCGACACACCAATGGGTGGTTCCCAATGGACACCCCTGAAAGGCCCGCATGCCCAGCTGACAAGGCTGAACAGATCACGTTGACCGTTCGGTATGCTTTACCTTCATCGAACTGAATGGTAAGAAAAATCTAGGACCACGTTTAGAGGGGCCGTAAAGGGATCCCAATTCCTCCCCAGACACCAAGCAGTCCATTTGTCCCAGGCTGTTCTGTAAGAGGAACGGGGCCCAGGACTGAAGGAGGTCTGCAGTGCGGTCCGAAACGCCTGTGGGTCCGCGCGGTTGCCAGAGATCAACCATGCCAACAGCCGCAGCCTGCCCGCTAGGACCAATGGGTGTGGCTGATCGGACGGGTCCAGGAGGAGTGTTCGGGACAACGGGAGCAGCCGCAGGACATCCATTGCCATCCCGAGCAGGGTGGGAAACCATGACTGCGACGTCCAATATGGAGTGATGAGGACCATCTGTAGCTGACGTCGAACATGGAAAATGGGGGAAACCCGTAAGGACGGGTAGCTGACCACACTTGCAGGAAGGCATCTGTCGCCAGGGCGTCTGGGTCCGGGCACCAACTGAAGAACACCGGTAGGTGGGTGTTGAGGCGGGAGGCGAAGAGGTCCATGTCGAACGGGCCCCAGGTGCAGGAAAGGTCGGAGAAGACGGATGGAAGCAGTCGCCAGTCCCCGGAGTCCGAGAGGTGTCTCGAATTCCAGTCTGCTATTTGGTTCATGAGGCCGGGAAGGAACTGAGCCTGTACAGACATGTTCTTGTGAAAGCAAAACTCCCAAAACCTCTGGGCAAGGGATGTCCGCTTCGGTGATCGTGGGCCTCCGAGTCCGTTGACGTAACGAACCGCAGATATGTTGTCCATCCTCAGGAGAATGCAGTCTGGGTGAGCATGTTTCATGAAGCATTGAAGGGCGAACAGACCTGTCAGTTCCAAGGCATTGATGTGGTATGCCGCCTCTTCCGGTGACCAGCGGCCGCCCGTCTCCGGCACCCCAACCGGTCTTGCTGGCATCGGAGTCCACTACCATGGAGGGAGGCGGTGTATGGATCTGTTTCCCGTTCCAGCGAGTTATGTTGAGGAGCCACCATCGGAGATCTGCCACCGTATCCGGAGTGAGGGTGATCCTGTCTGCGTAGTCCCGACCGGATCGGAGAGAACGGGCCTTCAAGAGTTGGAGGGCCCTGTAGTGAAGCGGACCTGGAGGAACCGCCAATCGTGTCGCTGCCAGGAGTCCAACCATACGGGCCAGAGAGCGGAGGGAGCAATGACCCACCTGTAAAAGAGATCGAATCTCTTTCCTGATGGAAATCACCTTTGAGTTCGGTAGGTGTAGTGACATTCGGGACGAGTAACCCGAGAAACTCCAGGCGGCGTGAGGGAACTAGGATAGATTTTTCCTTATTCACTAGGAAACCTAGATCCTGGAGGAGGGTAATCGTCCAGGAGAGGTGTAGTAATAGGGACCCGTGGGAGGGGGACATCAGAAGAATGTCGTCCAGGTATATAATTAGTTAGACGCCCCGGGCGCGGAGGTGGTGTACCACTGGTTTTAGGAGCTTGGTGAAGCACCACGGGGCGGATGACAGGCTAAAGGGAAGGCATGTGAACCGCCAGGTGTGGGAGTCCCACGTGAATTTCAGGAAGTCGCGATGCGCCTGGTCGATCGGGACCGAAAGGTAGGCATCCTTTTAGGTCGAGTTTGACCATCCAATCGTTTAGGGATAGTCCCTGAGGGTGTGGATGCCCTCCATCTTGAAGTGATGGTAGACCACCCACTCGTTCAAGGACCGGAGGTTGATGACGGGACGCCTGCCTCCCCCTTTTTTTGCTACGAGAAAAAGGTTGCTGAGGAACCCAGGAGGAGCGGGGGACGCGGGCTCTATGGCGCCTTTTCTCGCGGAGCGCATGTACTTCCTCCTGAACCAGAGTCATCTGGTCTTGCGCAAACCAAAGGGGCAGCGGGAGGGAGTCTTGGACGGGAGGGGACACAAACTCTAGGAGGAGCCCCGAGACTACCTGAATGATCCACGGATCCGCGTCGCCAAGCGCGGGAAAAGAGACGGAGGCGACCCCCCCACTTGTACTTGGGAACAAGGGATAATTTGGTAAAGGCTTACCCGTTCCACGTCGGTAGTAGGAGGAACCTCTGCCTCTGTATCCTCTGCCACGCCAGGGACCGGCTCTTGTGTAAGGGACCGGGCCAGCGGCACCGGTGGTAGTAGAGGAGGTATTGGCAGCATTGTGGTCTTGAAATCTGCGGGAGGCGGTGGAACCTGCTCTGCCGGCAGCACGACCCCTGTAGTTGCCGGCTCTGCCAAAAACACGCCTCTTAGTAGAGAAGATGCGTTTCATAGTAGACTCCGATTTATCTATGGACTGGAAGGCCTGGGTGTACTCGCCCATGTCTTTTAAGGAAAGGCTTGCCAAAAAGCATGCCCTGGGCTCTAGCCCCCAAATCGTTAGTGGCCAGGTCAACCAATGCAGAATCAACTTTTAACAAAATACTTTTTCTGCGTTCGGCAGAAATAGCGGCGTTGGCGTTTCCCAGGAGGCAGAACGCACGCTGCAGCCACTCACCCACTTGTTTGGGGTCTAAGAAAAGATGTTGAGTTTTCGCCTCCTCCACCAATTCAAAAATGCGGACCATAGGGCCTGCTACATCCAGCACCTTGTCTTGACAGCTTTTCAGAACACTGTCGATGCCTCTCTTGGCTGACCAACCGTGCCTGCCGGTATACTTCTGAAAACTCTTATCCACCACAGGGGTCAGGCACGTTTTACCTGAGGTGGTGGGTCTAGGGCATTCAGCCCGTAATCTCGCACGGTCCACTTTCTCGAGTGGCCGGCGCATATGGGCATCAACCCATTGCTCGACATGCGCAGCGGGACACCAGGCCGTGGACCTAGGATGTTTGAGGTCCTCTGGCTCGAACACTGGATTGCCCTGCGGGTCATAAATGACCAGATGTTTGGAGCGGGCGGACCGGGCAGGAACCACTGCGGCCATGAGGGCGTGATCCTCTGGAGCGTGGATCTCCAGGATCTCATCCTCCACGGTCATCGGATCCTCATACTCATCCGTGTCCGAATACTCTGTCAGCACTGGTGTCACCTGGCGTTGTCGTTTGGAGGTGACCGCTCGAGGGGCCCCGCGGTCGAGGGCTCTCTTACGAGGAACCAGTTGGGTGCTGGGACCCGGCAGTGTAGTGGGGCTGCCATCCCCTCGGCTGCTTTTTGCAGCGTGCGCGTCCTTAGACGGCACAGAATCGTCCCCCGGGGGGGGGTCAGGCGCCGGCTCAACAGAGGGGCCTTGCGCAGCACTGTGTCTGGAGTCTTGTGAACGAGTAGGGGACGGCTGTCTGTCAAGGGTAGATGGTACCTGAGCATTCAGTATCGCAGTCAGCGATTGTTCCCACGTAACAGCCAGTGAGGAGACAGCAGACTGGACCGCAGAGGTCATGGAGGCCTGGATGGAAGCTTCCAAACGCTGGAGATGTGCCTCTGATTTTGAATATCGTTTTCGGGATCTGCGTTCCCCTGAACGAGCCTGCATGGAACTAGAGTCAGAGGCATTGCCCGAGAGCTGAGGGCTGGGGTCGGTGGGTTTGGAGAGAGACATGGTGAGTGTGCCGGTGAGGACGGGGAAACCTCGTGTGGAGCGTATGGGGAAAGTGCGCGCACTTTAATATATTCAAAATGGCTGCGAGATTCACGCATGTGAGGGGGTGGGGCTACCACCTGTTCGAGCGCGGCGTACTCGCGGGGATCAGGGAGCTTGCGGCCGGCAGTGAGAGTGGGAACGAGCTTTACCAGAGGGAAAACACAGCGCAAAATATTTAAACAAGCGTGGTAACACGGCGCAATAACCGGAAAACAGCGGGGAAAACAGCGGGGAAAACACAGCGCAGAATCGAGTAACCCAGCGGGGAAAACACAGCGCAGAATCGAGTAACCCAGCGGGGAAAACACAGCGCAGAATCGAGTAGCCCAGCGGGGAAACACAGCGCAGAATCGAGTAACCCAGCGGGGAAACACAGCGCAGAATCGAGTAGCCCAGCGGGGAAACACAGCGCAGAATCGAGTAACCCAGCGGGGAAACACAGCGCAGAATCGAGTAGCCCAGCGGGGAAACACAGCGCAGAATCGAGTAACCCAGCGGGGAAACACAGCGCAGAATCGAGTAGCCCAGCAGGGAAACACAGCGCAGAATCGAGTAGCCCAGCGGGGAAACACAGCGCAGAATCGAGTAGCCCAGCGGGGAAACATAGCGCAGAATCGAGTAACCCAGCGGGGAAACACAGCGCAGAATCGAGTAACCCAGCGGGGAAACACAGCGCAATAAGCAGAATAAAGTAAAAGTAAGAGGCAACCCCCAACGGCCGGTTATGGCCTGCCGCCGGAGGGGGTGAAAACGGGTCACCGTCCGCGGCTAACACCGGTAGTAGGGACCCAGAGATGCACAGATAAAAGGATTGAATGAATAAATAAAGAATTGAAAAGTACAGACGAGTAACGCAGTGCGTTGTACTTATCTATAGCACGATGCCACTGCGAGAGCAGCAAAGGAAGAGGAAGTGGATGCTCCCGCAGTGCCTAATTGAACATGGGATTGGGGCGGGACAAGGACTATGGGAGGGCCTCCCCATGTTGGGTTGGGGTTGTTTTCTTCTGAAACGTTTTTTTCCAAAAATTAACCCTTTGCTGCTGTGATTGCAATAAAGGGAGAGATGCAAATAGGAGCCTCCAAGTCCATGCATTAGAATTCATATGCTGCAGGAAAGACATCAAGGCAGGTCACCTGGGATTCCTTTGTGATTTCTTACCTGCAGCGTATGGATTATACATGCCTCATGGTTATAATTTATTCATGCTGATGGACACATTTTCATGTGCTGCCCAGGGAAACCCGTCTGACCTGGCACCCCAGAAATTTCCCTTAAAGGCTCATTAATAATTAAGTTGTTGTGAAACCTCTGGGGTGTCGGGTCTGTTCTTTGGCTTTGCAGTAATTGTTACCTGCTCTTGTGACCCTGGCAGGGACCTGAGAAAACCCGGAAGACTGTTCACTTCTCCAAACAACTGAAGAGCAGCGCGTGTGTCGTCCTGCAAACTGAGAGCTCGTATAAAAGCCCGGGCTTTAATGCAGCAGACCCTTCTGATTTAAGGCCGGGGCGGGTATACACATTTTATAATCACTTTATCTTACAGAACGTGTGTCTTCACCCCTTAAACCTCCACAATTTGCACAAAATCTCCAGTTGATGAACTGGACGCACTTTAAATATATATAAATTTAACACTGGTGAATAAATAATTTATTTAATAAAGAAAAGACATGAGTTTTTTTTTATGTAACTATTTACAGCTTAAAACAACTTGACATTGATTGGTGTGAAGTAACGTGAGGTTTAGGATGCTTTTGCCCCTGTTAATTGCAGCAGCGACTGCGATGACATCATACTGAAACTGTAACACAAGTGAATGCTGATGTCCTGAATGTTAATGCGTGATGGAGCACACATATCAAATTCTAATGTATTCCAGACGAGCGCTCTATGACACGACTGTCAAACTCTGTGCCCCCTTCCCCCGATGTTTCTAAACTACAACTCCCATGATTCCCTGACCATCTATTGCATTGAAGGAATTCTGGGAACTGTAGGCCATAAACTGGGGCGGCCGTGAGTTTAAGGCAGGGATATTGATCGTCTAAATTTCCCTGAATCATGGGAGACTTGGAGCAGGCACCTGTGTGCCCCCCCCCCCAAATGTCACTGTACTAAGGGCCTTGTAAGGGACACAGCCGCCCAATATGAAAACTGCTTCATTGTGTCCATTTTCCCTGAATAAATGTTAACTCAAAAATGGTGATAATTTCTCAATTTAGATCAACCCCAATCACCCATTTTTAAAATTACACGTGTAAGCACTGCTGATGTTTTGAAACTACATTTCCCATGGGGCTCAGTTTCAAAACCTCTGTAGGGCAAAGGTTACTGACCCCGCGATTACAAACATTTTCTTTTACTTTCCTACACCACATACTGTGACCTCGCGTTGGAAAGTGAAATAAATGGGAGAATTTTTCTGGTTTGGCTATTTTGACCTAGAATTTTCACTTCTCCAGTCATTCTCTTGGTTTTCACCTCCTGAATAACCCTGAGGCTTTATCCTACTGTGCCCCCCCCCCCCATTTAACCCTGTAAATTCCCCATAAAGGCTTCAAATGAAACAGATCTCTATATGGATGCATTTGTATTAAACCCGCATGTCTTCTTATTCAACCTGGTATATGTCCGGGATCTCAAACCTGATGTTGCTTCCTACAATTCTTTCAGCGCCACAGAATCGAGGGGAGCTGTAGTAAAGAAACATCTGGGGGGCTGGAATTGGAGAGCCCTGGGATATAGGTGTGAGGTGAGAATGCAGTAGGTTTTAAATAGGATTATAAGGAATGGCCTCGATTTTAAGGTTAGGGTCAGATGAGTGCACTGTGTGTCCGTGCAAAACGTCAGTCAGAAAGTACGTCCAAGGTAGTGGCCACACAGTCTGTTTTTGTGACGGATGTAGAAGGGAAAATATGAAAAATATTTTGTCTGTCTGACTACGCTCCATCACTCACACACAAAGCTATACAGATGTTGCGGACGCAGCGCACTCTGCATCCGTTCTAGCGGATTTACGTTCTTGCCTAACCTGCGTCTGTTTGCTGCGTCCACAGTTCGGTGAAGACGTACTTTGTGCGGGGATCCATTGGTCATAATTATGTTATAACGGACGTACAAATGTGCAGCAACACGGTCAGTGCGCTCGTCTGACGCGAGCCTTGGACGTCTCAAACCTTGTTTGTATCTAGTGAGGCTCAGACAGATGGATTTTCCTTAAAGGTAATTTACTCTATACTTAGTTTATGTACACAGATTTGTGGTGAAGTCCTTTTGATCGCACACCATGTAACCATTCATTTTCACACACAAGGCCAGGAATTAGTATCTGGCTCCTGTCACTTTGTGCTGTAACATTGTCCATTTCCTGCGTGATCATGGTGACCTCGGTCTCTGCCAGCGCAGATCAGCTGTCCCCTCCACAAGGTTTCCCCTCCACGCCTGTCCGCTTCTCCCACGTCATAGAATAATTTGATTCTTGAAGCTGCGGCTCAGTTCCTTGTGTGGGAGGACAATGGAGTTTAATATAACGACTTCTGCTGGAATGGACACGTTACACCCTGGAAGGAGCAAGGAAAGAGTAATGCCAAGCAGCAAAGGCAGATTATAAAGTCACTACTGTAAACCTAAGAATGATCCAACTCCAATTGTAACAACATGTTTAGGAGAATCTGTCACCGCGACATTGGCTGAATCCGAGTTACATCTGACACGTCAACTTTGAAAACTAGTTGAATAAGCGCCTGTATGGCTGTGACGCTGCACCCGGCAGGACGGGATCCGAGCCGGTTCAAGTCTGTATAGTTGTGAAGTGAGGCCAGGTATTTACTTAGTGAAATATGACGGACCTGATCCTACGATTTGATTCAATAATCAAACTCCGCTCAGTCTGTAAGAGACCAGAGCATTGATTTACAAGCTGCTGCTGCTCTCACAAACAGTCTTTTACAGATCTGGATTCTTTCCTTTTTTTTATTGGATCTTATGTGTTTTTGTCTGGTTCCTTGATCACCCATCTGACCAAGAACTGGTTGAACGTGTACACAACCCTCTACATGTGATAGGGGCCAAGGTCTCCATCAGGTCTATTCACTAAAAGGTGAAACGCAGGAGAATTGGCAGAAGTGAAAAAAATCTAGACCAAATAGCTGATTTGGAAAGTGAGATAAATGGGAGAATGTTTCTGGTTTTTTTCACCTCCATTCATTCTGAGTTCCACCTTTTTATTGACTAGACCTGTATGTATTGGAACTCAATTTCCCATGAGGCTCGGCCAGTCTAATGAGTGGCTGAGAGTCCAGGGACATTTGGTTCTAAAACATCCAGGGGGCCAAGGTCATATTGCTCTGAGCTCCCTCTCAGCCCTTAACGGTGCAGTAACTGAGCTCCGTGTGCAGGTGTTGATGTCTCTGGACCTTTTTAGAAACCCTGTGCCATCAATGACATTCAGCCACTTGATTGGCAGAAGCATCAAGCCAGCCACAGGTGATCCGGACCACCTGATGCTCCAACATTGTATTCAGATACAATTTTAAAGGGACGGCATGAGGAGTTAATAAAATACGGAGGGCTGAGGTGTTAATCGGAAATATTTCAGTGAAATCACTGCAGTCCACGTGTCAGGTCTCAGATTTATAAAAATATTTCATGTTTAATATTTATGCGCTTCCAATCCATGATGCTTGTGTAAACTTTGTTTTTCTATATGGAGCCTGGTTTTGGCTGTTGATTCACTATTAAAAGCAGGCGTCACCCAGCATGATAACTCGTCCAGCAGCTCTTAGGTTACGGACTAGAATGCTGTGTAATAATAAAGATTTTATTTAAAAGCCACATATTCTGTCCGTGTGTGTGTGTGTGTGTATATGTATGTATATTGCTAGAAATCAGGTCTATTCACTAAAAAGGTGAAACTCAGACGAGAACAAATAGCCGAAACAGAAAAATTCTGCTATTTTGACCTGGATTCTTAAAATTCGAGTTTCACCTTTCATTTAATAGACCTGTAAGGCTAGGGTCAGACCAAAGCATTTTTCCCCGCGAACGTCAAAAAGTGCGTCCAAACGCATTGATGTATTTTTTCACGGAATGCGCAAAAATGGTCAGACGACACGCATTTTCGTGCGTGATTTTTTACGGATCGTCAAAACACTTTTTTGCGTCTGGACGTTATGTAGGCTGGACATAAGCAGCATCTGACATCTCATCACCCACACATGCCGCTAGCGGACGCAGCGCACTCTGTACGTCAGTACTAGCGGTTCTGCGTACTCGAAAAAATGCGTTCATTTTCCACTTGCGTTGCACGGCCAGACATTTGTGCGGCCGTACTTCGTATATTGGCCGTCATTTGCTGCTAGTGCGGCTGTAATTAAGTGCGCCAGAACACACGTTAAAAGTGCACTGGTCTGACCCCAGCCTTAGTGTTGGAATGCGTTGGGTCCTTACCTAGAATAGTAATAGAAGGGGTAAGCTTTCCATCCCGAAATAGGGTCTCACTGTCCATCTTGGCATAGGGGTCATTTGGGTTGGGGTCGCTAGGTGTTCCTTCCACTCGAGCCCAACGGCCAATGCTGCTATCCCATCCTACAATGCTGTTTAGTACACAGCTGTGATCCTGCAGGAAAAAGGGTCATTACTGGTCATGAGGAGATGTAACAAGGACCACGCAGTCTTGTTCCTGAAGGTCTCCTGTACAGCAGACACATCATGGCACTCATTGCATGAACGCGAGGGGCAAAACCCTTTGCGCTGAATGTCGTATTACAATCTCAGCGCAACAAACGCGTGTTAACATCCAACGCGGGTGGCCCTGCCCGAGTCCTATACTTAACATTGCGAGCGCAAATGTGTTCGTGCGCCGGAATGCGGATGGTATTACAATCTATGCGCAGTTTTTAACGCACAGCCTTTGCGCGCAGTTTGTCTTTGAAAAGCTGGTGGTAACGGCAAATCTGAACAACCTGCCCGAACCCAAATACACCAGCCCAAAAAAAAATAAAAAAAACCCTTTTTATTGTTTTAATTGCTGCAGCAGATATGCGCAGATTGACTTTGACAGGCGCAAAAACCTAACGTGAGAACATTGTGGTCCTTAATTCTGATTGGCTGAATCGCGTAAATAAAACAGTCCACGGATGCGTAATAATGGCGGGAGGTGTGATTGTGATACCGTAACATAGCTTTAACAGACGGAGCCGGATCCGGATTATCTGGATCAGGGAAAGTGTGACTGTCACTTCACAAACGGCACCGAGAGGGTCCGGTTTCTGAGAGACATTTCTACAACAAGGAGTTTGTTTACTTCGACATCGGGAAATACATTGCAAAAACCGAACGCAGGAAACCAGTTGCATGGAACAATAACCCGGAGATTATAAACCTTTAAAGAAGAGCGCGGTGCCTAACTATGATATATTACACTCAGTAAAGATCTCCGTCACGGCGTCCGTCAATGATTTGTATCAGTATAAACACACCATAATCTGTAACATTTTTGGCTTTTATCCCTCCGGGATTGAGGTGAAGTGGTTTCGCAATGAGCAGACCACGCAGGTCAGGTATTTGGGGCCCCATTCTGATGGTGACTGGACCTACCAGTTCTAGGTGAGCTTGGACAAGGACATAGAAAGAGGTGATGTCTTCACCTGCGAGGTTCATCACGTGAGACTGAAGGATCCGCTTTAAGTCTGTTAGAAAGCCAATGCATCTGATGGTGACCGGGATAGTTGGGCTGGTCCTCGGCGGCATTTTCATTGCTGTTGGTTCTTTACCACAGAAGTCAGAAATCTGCATTACGTGTCCTCACAAATGAACATTTTATTCTGACTCTCCCCATCAGAATTTAATCTCTCCTTTCTGGTTTCTTGCTCTGAATTCACCCTGGTCAGAGGCATGAAACCATTTTAACCATGTCTGGATGCTTTAGTGCATGTTCTCATTGTTCATGGTTTGAGTTAAACAGTTTCCTCTAATCTTTAACTTCACAAATACGTGTAATGGGATTTTCCCTATGAAACATTTATATAGTTAACTCTATGGGAGGAGAAAAAAAACAGAAAATCGCTACCTCAGTGTGAACTATTGTATCAAGCAGAATAACGTCATACCCTGATAATAAAAAGGTACGCAGGCTGCGGTGTGACAGCCCGAGGTGGAATATGCATCATTTAGACCCCCTCGATGCGGCCGCCTGGCTGGGCTGCTGAGGATTTATTACACAGCTTCTCCAGTAACTCTTAATTTGAGTTTGAAATAAAATTGTTGCCATGTTTGATTTTTTTTTATTGTAGAGCTGGAGTCCGTGTATTCTGTGAGGAATGTACAGCCTTTTACAGAAACTCCTGAAAAGGGGAAAAAAGTCCACACACCAATTTCTGCGCGCATGTGTTTTACGCACGTTATTTTTGACGAATGAAGAAAAAAAAAATGCACAAGGATTGTAATACCAGCGTTAATTAACGCGCGTTAATGCTGTGCTCAAAAATTCACGCGCTGCGCGAGTGCTTTTGCGTTAGGGCCCATCGTGTTTACCTGTAGCACCGCTCCATGCAGGATTATGGACTCTCTGATCCGGACCCCGGCTCCGACCACTACTCCCATTCCTATGGAGACATTTGGGCCCAGCTGAGGGTCAGGGAACAATAGATACTTGATTAATGCATTAGGAACAACAAGTACATTAAAACCGAGACAACATGTTACAGCAATTTGATGAAACGTTAAAAATAAAAAGTCTCAATTCTGCAGACTATCAGATTTCAAACGTTAAAGACTCCCGTAGCCTCTGATTACCATCGCAAGGAGGTCAGGTATGTTTTAAGTTAGGCTTTGCATTTATTTACTCACCACGGCTGATGGATCCACCTTGGCCGTCGGATGAATGTATACATTCCCTAAAATACAGAGGCAAACATGAGTTAACAGGGACACTACCACGTACATAAACTGTAACTAGATTGTAAAACACATGTAATTACATGGTGCAGGTTTTTTCTAAGTAAAAAGAAGTTTTTTAATCTCCTGTTTTCATTTTCTGATGCGACATTTACCAAAACCTGTGCAAAAGCTTTACTGCTGTGGTTTATCTTCTACAGTATTTAACCCTTTCGCTGCTGAGCCATTTCACGCCTCTGTGCTGAGCTCATTTTAACCGGATTCACTCATGTTTAAACGCATTTTGAAGCCTTATATAATATGTCTGGGTGATAAAATAAAATATCGTTCTTTCCGGCAGATTCATAATATATTATCATTATTATATGTATACGTCATGTCTGTATATTAGAACAAAAAAAATGCAATAAAATTTGAATTTAATAATTTACAACGTGTAAAGTGTTTTTTTTGACATTTTAACATGCGAGCGTTTTTCTGTTATATTTTCTATGAGTTGCGCTTGTTAAACATAGCGAATGAGTTCACATTTCTAATTTTTTTAACAAACGCACCGCATACAAAATTCGTTAATTGAAATGGGAACAATATTGCTGCATTAACAAATCAAACTAAAAAAAAAAAAAGTTTATTATTTCCTTTTTAAAGAATCGTTTTTTTTAATTTTTACATGGTCATGTTTGGTATCCTTGGAAAGGCCATGCTCTGGCCGATCCAGCAAATAGATGTCATCGCACCGCTGCTATGACATCTATCCCCCCAAGTGCTGGGCTGACATGCAAGATGTCAGCCCGCACTGGGGGGGGGGGGTGCAGCAGCCAGCCAGAATCCCAGCTGATTGCTGCCTCCTGTGCTAGGACGCGCTCAGCGCGTCCGTAGCACAGGAGGTGCACTTGGCTGGACGCAGTGGTTAAACTGTCAAGTAGCCTAGATCACAATAGACCACCTGCAGCCTTGAGAAGACAGGGAGCTTAAAAGCCTTCTAATCTACCCCCTGGTGATGTCCTTTGAATACATCCCACACAATACAATGATGCGAGTAGGTAACTGACCCAGTCACACCGTTCTATGGCCAAAGCCACACAGTGAGGAGCAATTGATGGAAAGATACGGGGGGGGGGGGGGGGTTTGCAACACAAAATCTCACACACATTTTCCTCTATATGTGTCACTGGGTGCATCCATTGTGTGATATTTTCCTCTATATGTGTCACTGGGCGCATCCATTGTGTGATATTTTCCTCTATATGTGTCACTGGGGGCATCCATTGTGTGATATTTTCCTCTATATGTGTCACTGGGTGCATCCATTGTGTGATATTTTCCTCTATATGTGTCACTGGGCGCATCAATTGTGTGATATTTTCCTCTATATGTGTCACTGGGTGCATCCATTGTGTGATAGAGAAAAATATCACACAATGGATGCGCCCAGTGACACAGAGGAAAATATTTTCTTAACTAAACATACAAGAGAAAAACAAACACATGTAAGATATCAGCAACATCAATAAACACAATAAGGAGGTTGCATTCTTTGTTGGTACCGGCCCTTTCAAATCTCACATCTTCACCACTTTATTACTGATCATTAGCCAAGTCAGCAGGGAACAGATTATGGTAAAAATGGATATCCCACCATAAGCATAGATAGCTAAACCCTCCTGATGAGGCCCGATACCTGAATAGGTCAAAACAAATGTTGGCGGCGCTCACACAGCAGAGACTTCTTTGGCCTTTCTGTTCTGGCCAATCATTTGGGTGGATTTACAGCTGATTTGCGAATGCCAGTTTCCTCTGTAACAGCACCATGAATAGAGTTGCCGGCTCAGCCATGTTTTTTGGACAAAGTAAAATTTCATACACCGGGAGAGCACAAGGAAGGAGCTGCCCTGCAGTATGCAGAATTCATATGCTGCCATAGGGAAAAATCAGATTCTAATCTAGAATCACTTTTTGATTTCTTTGCTTGCATCATGTAAATTCTACATGCTGCAGGGTTGCATTTCTAATGCACTGCCCATCAACATGGATAAGCGGAGTCCAGGAAAACCGAACCATAGAGCTAAGGCTAGGGTCAGACGAAAGCATTTTTCCCCGCGAACATGAAAAAGTGCGTCCAAACGCATTGACGTATTTTTTCACGGAATGCACAAAAACGGTCAGACGACGCGCATTTTCGGGCGTGATTTTGTACGGATCGTCAATAAAACTCTTTTTGCGTCTGGACGTTATGTAGGCTGGACATTAGCAGCGTCTGACATCTCCTAATCACGCAAACACGCCGCTATGCCGCAGCTGCGCACTCAGTACGTCAGTACTAGCGGTTCAGCGTTCTCAGAAAAATGCGTTCAAATTCCACTTGCGTTGCACGGCCGGACTTTTGTGCGGCCGTACATCGTATATTGGCCGTCATCTGCTGCTAGTGCGGCCATAATTATGTGCGCCAGAACGCACGTTAAAAGTGCACTGGTCTGACCCCAGCCTAAAACCTCATGAAACCTGAGTGGGCCCACATTAACGGGTAGGCCACCGGTGTCCTTTCTCACTGCGCTCACACACAGAATATGTGCTCTATAGTTACCCAAGATAGTCGGCCCTCCGTCCTCTGTGAGAGCCAGTCTCTCCGGGTGTGTTGTATGATACTGGTTCAAGTAAAGGCGGCTGGCGTAGATCGCAGACCTAATGAAAAAAAGCAATAGACAAATCAAAACAAAAAAAGGAACATGACAGCTGCGACATTTAGGCTAGGGTCAGAGGAGCGCATTTTGTACGGACCATGCGTTACGGGCGCACGTTCTGACGGAAGACGCAGTAGTGACACACGGTCCGTTTTTGTGCGTGACATTATTTTTGACGGATGTAGATGAGAAATGAAAAACCAATTTGTCAAACATGTTGGACGTATAAATGCAGTCCGTCTGACTAGGTTTCATCACTCACACACATGGCTATGTGGACGTTGCGGACGCAGCGCACTCTGCATGGCCGTTCTAGCGGTTTAACGTTCTTGCTTATTTGCGTCCGTTTGCGCATCTGTTGTGCAGCCACACTTTTGTGCGGGAGTACTTCGAGTTGCATAGAGGCTGCATTGGTCAGGATTATCTGCTACCACGGACGTACTAAAGTGCGGCATCACGGACGTAATTACTGCGCTCATCTGACCCCAGCCTAACAGCAGGAAAGCACAGCCTGCAGCCACAAAATAATCCCAAAAAAAATAAGTGAAGGTTTACAGGTTCACCCTACATGCTGTATGGAAGCCTTCACTCTTTGCGATTCTGTTATCTGCCCCCATCTGTTTTTCCTTCCCCCTTTCTCACCCGGCTGATTTGATCTGGCTCCAGAAACCATCTGTTTTGTAGACGTAGAGCTCGGCACGTCCAGCGAGGGCCGTGAACACGTCCTGCTCCAATCGAATGACCTCTGTCCGCTGCCAGCTGGAGTTTTCCTCGCTGGGAATAGAAAAGTAAGATGTTCAGGACAGAAATAAGGAGAAAAATCTGGAATACGTGATTTATCTGTAAAGCGGGAGTGGGGCTGTATGTTGCCGTCCTGCAGCTCTCAAACCCCGTGACAACCTCAAGCGGAGAGATCAGAATGAGGCCTCATGGGAAATTAATATGAAAAGCTTGTTTGACACCTGCGCCGAAAAAAAAAAATTGACGAAACAGTAAAAACCCAATCGCAACCTCACATAAACAACAACAAACGCGCACTAATGTAATATAAAGACAGTGAGCACTTATCTGAAGCGAGGAGGAGCAGCAAAAGAAAGAAGAAGAGGAGGAGCAGCAAAAGAAAGAAGAAGAGGAGGAGCAGCAAAAGAAAGAAGAAGAGGAGGAGCAGCAAAAGAAAGAAGAAGAGGAGGAGGAGCAGCAAAAGAAAGAAGAAGAGGAGGAGGAGCAGCAAAAGAAAGAAGAAGAGGAGGAGGAGCAGCAAAAGAAAGAAGAAGAGGAGGAGAAGCAGCAAAAGAAAGAAGAAGAGGAGGAGCAGCAGCAAAAGAAAGAGGAGGAGGAGCAGCAAAAGAAAGAGGAGGAGGAGGAGCAGCAAAAAAAGGAGGAGGAGGAGCAGCAAAAGAAGGAGGAGCAGCAAAGAAAGAAGAGGAGGAGCAGCAAAGAAAGAAGAAGAGGAGCAGCAAATTAAAGAAGAAGAGGAGGAGCGTCGAAGGAAGAAGAGGAGGAGCAACAAAGAAAGAAGAGGAGGAGCATCAAAGAAAGAAGAGGGGGAGCATCGAAGAAAAGAAGAGGGGCAGCAAAGAAAGAAGAGGAGGAGCGGCAAAGAAAGAAGAAGAGGAGGGGCCGCAAAGAAAGAAGAGGAGGAGGAGCAAAGAAAGAAGGGGGAGGAGCAGCAAAGAAAGAAGAGGAGGAGCAGCAAAGAAAGAAGAGGAGGAGCAGCAAAGAAAGAAGAGGAGGAGCAGCAAAGAAAGAAGAGGAGGAGCGGCAAAGAAAGAAGAGGGGCAGCAAAGAAAGAAGAGGAGGAGGAGCAAAGAAGAAGAGGAGGAGGAGCAGCAAAGAAAGAAGAGGGGGAGGAGCAGCAAAGAAAGAAGAGGGGGAGGAGCAGCAAATAAAGAAGAGGGGGAGGAGCAGCAAAGAAAGAAGAGGGGGAGGAGCAGCAAAGAAAGAAGAGGGGGAGGAGCAGCAAAGAAAGAGGAGCAGCTCCGTGCACAGCCTGATGTAGACGTGCTACAGGGTGGGGGGATGGCTACTGGGGAGGGAATATCCCATGTTGGGGATGTGTTTGCATGTTTTTTTTTTCTTGCTGCTGTGACTTTAAAAGAAAGAAATAGCAAATACTCGTCTCCGGGTACTTCTTAAAATCCAAACTTTACGTCAGAAGTAATAGGAAAATTTGGAAATTGTTGGTAGCAAAAAAAACAGCAGTCTAAATTTAATGTGTATGTTCAGGGACACCTGCTGGGCCTGAACCTGATGGGGTAGTCAATAGTGAGCAGTATGAAAGACAAAACATGTTGAAAGCATAAGAAGGGAGAAAATAAAAAAAAGGAGGGGGGCGCAAATAGAGAACAGTCCAGACCGAAGTTGGGCCAGAGCTGCAAACAACTCTAACCAAGTGATAGTTTAATTTAGAACTGTTCTGGTGTTCCCCAAGGCTAATGTCAGACGAACGCAGTCGGAGCCCTCTCTGCGTGCGTGCACAACAGACAGACACACTGTAGACACCACACGGTCTATTTTTCAAGACCGACATAGGGGAAGAAAAAAAAAAAGGAATTATAGGAAACAAAATGAATATGAAAAAAATTAAAATTTAAAAGGAAATGAAAAGCCATTGTGTGCGTCAAGGTGCTGGACGTCACAAATGCGCTGCGTCTGACATCTCATCACTCACACAGAACGCTACACGGACGTGGCGCACTCTGCGCGTCCGTCTAGCGGTTTTACGTTCTTGCCTAACTTGCGTCCGTTTGCCACATGTGTTGTGCGTGCGCAGTTCAGTGTGGACACACTTAGTGTGTGGGTCTCTATTGATTAGGATTCTATGCTACGACGGACGTTAAACTGTGCGGCAACACGGACGTGATCACTGCGTTCGTCTGACATTAGCTTAAATAGATCTTTCTGCCACTAACATCAACAGTTTTCTCTAAATGCCTCAAAAGAATTATTTTTACTGTTTAAGTTTAAGAGAGAGATTCTTGATTTGTGTTTTACAGTTCATTTTCCTGTCCTCCAGTCTTCTACCTCTGTAACCTGATATCAGTCCTATTCCCCCTGCCCAGCACAGCACACGGATTTCTCCCCTTAATGATGAAGGAAGAGAAGATGCAGAAAAGAAGAGTCTACAGTATCATAGAAAATGTCGGCAGATAAGAACCTTTCGGCCCATCTAGTCGCCCAATTACATGGATACTTTACCTGGATTTATCTTTTGTTTAGGATAGCCTTATGCCTATCCCATGCCTGCTTAAATTCAATTACTGTTTTGGCCTCTACCACTTCAACTGGAAGACTGTTCCATGTATCCACCACCCTTTCAGTAAAATAATGCTTCCTGATGTTACTTTTAAACCTTTGCCCCTCTAATCTAAGACTACGTCCTCTTGTTTTGCTACTTTGTTTCCTTTTAAATATACTCCCTTCCTCTACCTTGTGGATTCCCTTTACGTATTTAAATGTTTCTATCATATCTCCTCTGTCTCGTCTTTTTTCCAAGCTATATCAACAGGATTATCTCCTTTCAGGTAGAAAAGAGTTGTTGCTGAAATGCTTCTTTTACCAAACTGGAGACTCGATTCCAAGCCTGGTGTAAACTTAACCAGAGCTCTGGTAAATTTAGCAGTGGATCTCCTCTAGGCTTTAATGGCCCTGGTGGCAGGTTTATACAAGGCTTGGCATCTAGCCCTGAAATTTATTAATTTTACCCTCTAGAACAGTGTCTCCAAAACCTGCTCCTCAGGACCCTCAACCAGTCCAGGTTTTAAGGATTCCCTTGGGGAAATACAGACTGAATCCGGCAATCACTGAGCAGCAAATCATATCACCTGTGCTTCACATATCCTGCAAACCTGACCTGTCAGAGTGTGACAGCCCTGGCTTAGGCTGATCCATAATGATTTCCAGCATGAGAAGCTATAGCTTTTAAAAGCAATATAGCCTACCACTACAAAGCGGCTTTATTGTGCGCTGCTTGGGATCTATCGCCTACAACAGCAATACGGTGGTGTCCAACTCACTGCAAACCTTAGAACAGGGGGAGGGGATCTCAAACTCCGGCAACCCCAGATGTTTCTGAACTACAACCCCCATGATTCTCTGGCCATTCATTGCATTCTGGGAGTTGTAGGAAACAAACACCTGGGGGGGGGGGCAGAGTTTGAGATCCCTGCCTTAGAAAACACATTCCCCATGAAAGCGTTAATCCTAGCTCCAATATCCTAAACTTGACGCAGCATCATCCGGGAAACCGATCAAGCATTTGTGATGCTGAGGTGAGCTATGAAGTGGCCGGTGCACCCATCACCTCACTCACCGCTGTGCCCATGCCATGTGATCACACCACACAGCACTCACCTGATACAGGAACAACTGCGCCCCATACAGCAACAAGGGACATGGAAACGGAGGAGAGAAAGAGAAAGCATGAATGTAAAACGAAAAAGAGAGCGAGCGGGATGTACAGGGAGAGAGAGAGCGCGGATGATGGATGTGCCAGGGAAACTCAGCTGAGAAGGGGAGAAATCTGGGACTCACAGCTGCAGTTCTTGCTGGTTGCGATGGAAAACCTCAGCGATGTGTTGGAAGATTGATGGAGAGAAGAGGTAGATGCCGCAGTTAATGATGTCACTGACAAACGTTCCGGGCTTCTCTACGTAATGCAACACCTGAGAAACAATGACCAGAATTACAATGACAAACTCCAAACTCCGTGGATAACAATGGAGAGGATTTGGCACACGTTGGGAGCCGCTGGAGACAGGCACGCCATCAGAAGAAGCGGCTTTATTATGGAGGGGGCTACGTTTTTGCTCCTTCCTGGGAACGTTCTCATGCTTGATTTAAAGGCTGGGAAGCTGATCCTCCACCACTCTTAAAAAGATGACTGGGGATCATGGGGCTTGTAGTCCCGAAACATCTGCCAGCAGGGCCAGATTTATAACTAGACAGACTAGCCATGTGCCTACCACAAGGGGGCGCTTTGTAAATTGTGTAAAACAAAAAAAAAAAATTTTTTACAGAACAATCATTTAGCCCACTGCACCTCCGGAGCACTAAGAGCTAGCGGGACATATGAGGCATCATTGGAAAGGCCAGATTATGTCATTTCTAGTGATGTCAAATAATATAACCAAGTTAGATGTAAAAATAAAATAATTTCTCTAATGTAGCATTATTATTCAGTTTACAATGACGCAAACATGAGCATGGAATGTGCAAAAAAATAAATAAATGCAAAATGTGTTTTTTTCTCTGTTCTACGGCAGAGGCAATATATGCTTTTACATATAAAAACAAACAAAGCCGCTGCACAAACGCAACTAAAGCAACATATTCTGCTGCTTTTGATTTGACGCAGAGAGAAACGTTTTTTTGGTTTTTTTTTACAACAGGGTTTACTTTTTAAGTTTGCCCCAAAACCAAAATTTAAAAAAAGTCATTTTGATATATATATATATATATATATTTTTTTAATGCTCCACATTTCTGAGTCTACAGGCTCCCGAGATGCAAATCCGGCCCTGCCTGCCAGGGTTAGCCATGATGGCCTCAGAAGGATCTTTTGTTTTGGTTTTTTAATGACCGATAACTACACTCCTGACAATGAATTTCCAGAGATTACTGGACCTTTTCTGTTCTCCGGATTTGCAAAGCAGGAGACATAACTTGCACAACACATTTCAATCACCTACAATAGACTAAGCACACATGCATTACCTCCTGCGTCTCTGCCTTTGCAACAATGCATCCGTAATTCAAGGACTGCTTTCTGTTTGCCTGAAAGGAAAGAAAGACATTGTGAGACGTGTAGAACAATTAAACAATCCATGTCCTTTACGAGCATGTTGGATGGGAGCATAAACCATGGGAGATATATTAGATCTATATAATTAAAAAAAAAAAACAGACACTCTACTAAAAGTAGAGTCAAAAAGGAAGAACTATAAAGTTTTTTTATCTCGTTGCGTCATGGGAGAGATTTACAAAAAATGGAAACATTTACCAAAATCTATACAAAAGCTGCTGTAGTTTATTTAATCTACAGTATTAAACATTCCTCCACCTCATTAACTGTTTCGATAAGGCAGCACAGGGTGTAGTGTGGTCTCCAGGCTCCCGGAGAGCAGAGCTGGCTTCTAATCTTCTACAATACAATACAATGATGTGACTCAGTGACTGACCCATTCACTCCATTCTATGGCCAAAGCCGCACAGTGAGGAGCAAGTGATGGAAAGATACAACACAAAATATACAATGGATGCGGCCAGTGACACAGGAAAATATTTTCTTAATTAACAAGAGAAAAACAAAGCACATGTAAGATATCAGCAACATAAACACAATAAGGACATTGCATTTTTTGGTGGTGCTGGCCCTTTAAGGAAAGCCTCACTCAGCAAGGTGAGAACAGTGAATATTCACACACCTCTACTGCAACCCTAGTATCTATAGCACATACCGTAACGTGTACATCAAATATGTGAGGAATGTAACAAAGCATGTATACGTTTGAATATTTCAATGCAAAGGATGGGTTCCAGATGTAACATTTGTTACAAGGACCATATTCCTGCCCTTTATTATAAAACACTCCATATCGCATTTCAAGCTAGAGATCATTTATAGGAGGAGACGGTGGCTTTTCTGTAGATGGAAAACGCAATGAAGCAGAATCCTTACCGTGGTCCCCAGCATGATGTACCGATGAGTTTCTCTGTGAGCTTTCTGGAAGTCCAGCATCTGGAGTAGGGGGAACTCGGAGCACACGTCTGCGTTCATCACAAAGAAAGCGTGCGGTCCCCCAGCCAGAATCTGATCACGGAAATGGTAAATCCCGCCACCCGTACCCAAAGCGGAAAACTCTTGCAGATACCTGCCAGGAAAAAGAATGAACACACAGAGGAGATCTTTAAATGCCGTGGCCTGAAATGTGCAATTCCCTCAATTCATCACTCAATGAACCAACTCTTAAAGAATCCCCTAAACTTGGGGTTGAAGTCACTGTGTCGCCGTGCCTTTGTGTATCGGAAAAGGAGTAATAAGAATAATCACGGATTTGGTTTACGTATAAGGTAACAGAATGAGGCAGAGCAAGACTGTCCGAAAGAAGGTGCCGGCTGAAAATGGCCTCAGGCCAATGTGACCCATCACTATAGAACATAAGGTCTTAAAGTCACCTGCACTTACAGTCCAAGACTGATGGTCCTACGGTTTAGATCATTTTTTCACAACCCTGGTCCACAGGCCCCCAAACAGGACAGGCTTTAGGGATTATCGTGGGGAAAAGCAGACTGAATCCTGCAATCACTGAGCAGCAAATCACATCACCTGTGCTTCAGAAACCTGCAAACCTGGCCTGTTAGGGGGACCCGACGAGCAGGGCTGGGAACCACTGGTTAAGATCAAAAAGGTTTATGTGAAATCGAGGCAGAGAAGATGGAGAGGTGTAACGATTGAAGGCAACAACGGGCAGTTGAAATTTAGATTACTAGAGTAAACCATGGCAGGTGTACAGGGGACACACTCGAGCTTGATGCTGCCCTGGGCACGCCAAGGTCTGCCGCCGGCACCACCCAATATCCCATGAACACGTACATAAACACGAAATTAACATAAATATGCACTCCCTACCGAGGACCAATAAAAGGAAAACTCCACACATCCTGACCGTTTTATAAATGTAAAATGCCCCCTCCCTAAAAAGCTGGGTGAAGTGGAGGAGTTTCCTCCACCCCGCCCAGTGTCACCAGCAGCCAGGAAATTAGAATTTCCCACCTGCCAATTATGCATGCCGACATCACTATATGTGAGACCAATCGGGTTAGCGACGGTCTCAGAAAGGTTGAGATGGATTGGAGCTGCGCATGCACACAGCTCCGATCCATAGTTCTGCGTCGGCACCATGGGACTTGCATACGAAAGGTTCGCAAAGTCCCATTGCAGTGCACAATCTGCATTTCCTACGCTGCACGAGTAGCACAGAAAAGACTCCGGGACAAGAGGAGGAGCAGCATATGGTGATAAAAGGGGAGTAAATTCATTGAAAATAAAAACAATATAATAATAAAGGCAGAGGCTGTCAGACGCCTCTGCCCGATTATTTAAGAGCAAAAAAAGGACACTATTTTTCAGTAGATTTTCCTTTAAATGTCAACAAAATGGGAATTTACAGCAAAACCAAAAAGGTTATTCAGAGAAAGGTGAAAACCAGGAGAACTGGCAGGAGAAGAGAACAATCTAGACCAAATAGCCTTATTTGGAAAGGGAGATAAAATGGGAGAATTTTTTTGGTTTGGCCATTTTGACCTAGAATTTTCACTTCTCCAGTCATTCTCCTGGGTTTCACCTTTCTTTGAATAGACCTGAAAGTATTTTATTTACAGCGAGTGATTTCTAAACATCTATTTTAGCTTTCAGACTCATTGCTGCAAGTTTTATTGCTTTGGAGCCGTTATACACTCACACATTCTGAATATATTGGGGAGCACCCAAAAAGACAGCCGCACACCCTAATACATGGACGAGCACTAAAAAGGCACCCGCACACCCCAAGTATATGAAGGAGCCTCTAAAAAGACACCCGCACACCCTGAATATATGGAGGAGGCCCTAAAAAGACACCCACACACCCTGAATATATGGAGGAACCCCTAAAAACGCACCCGCACACCCTGAATATATGGAGGAGCCCCTAAAAAGACACCCACACACCCTGTATATATGGAGGAGCCCCTAAAAACGCACCCGCACACCCTGAATATATGGAGGAGCCCCTAAAAAGACACCCGCACACCCTGAATATATGGAGGACCTAAAAATACACCCGCACACCCTGAATATATGGAGAAACCCCTAAAAAGACACCCGCACACCCTGAATATATGGAGGAGCCCCTAAAAGACACCCACACACCCTGAATATATGGAGGAACCCCTAAAAAGACACCCGCACACCCTGAATATATGGAGGAGCCCCTAAAAAGACACCCGCACACCCTGAATATATGGAGGAGGCCCTAAAAAGACACCCACACACCCTGAATATATGGAGGAGCCCCTAAAAAGACACCCGCACACCCTGAATATATGGAGGAGGCCCTAAAAAGACACCCACACACCCTGAATATATGGAGGAACCCCTAAAAACGCACCCGCACATCCTGAAAATATGGAGCCCCTAAAAAGACACCTGCACACCCTGAATATATGGAGGAGGCCCTAAAAAGACACCCCCACACCCTGAATATATGGAGGAACCCCTAAAAAGACACCCCCACACCCTGAATATATGGAGGAGCCCCTAAAAAGACACCTACACACCCTGAATCTATGGAGGAACCCCTAAAAACGCACCCGCACATCCTGAAAATATGGAGCCCCTAAAAAGACACCTGCACACCCTGAATATATGGAGGAGGCCCTAAAAAGACACCCCCACACCCTGAATATATGGAGGAACCCCTAAAAAGACACCCGCACACCCTGAATATATGGAGGAGCCCCTAAAAAGACACCCCCACACCCTGAATATATGGAGGAGCCCCTAAAAAGACACCCACACACCCTGAATATATGGAGGAACCCCTAAAAAGACACCCGCACACCCTGAATATATGGAGGAGCCCCTAAAAAGACACCCCCACACCCTGAATATATGGAGGAGCCCCTAAAAAGACACCCACACACCCTGAATATATGGAGGAGCCCCTAAAAAGACACCCGCACACCCTGAATATATGGAGGAGCCCCTAAAAAGACACCCACACACCCTGAATATATGGAGGAACCCCTAAAAAAGACACCCGCACACACCCTGAATATATGGAGGAGCCCCTAAAAAGACACCCCCACACCCTGAATATATGGAGGAGCCCCTAAAAAGACACCCACACACCCTGAATATATGGAGGAGCCCCTAAAAAGACACCCGCACACCCTGAATATATGGAGGAGCCCCTAAAAACACACCCGCACACCCTGAATATATGGAGGAACCCGTAAAAAAATAAGAAAAAAAATTTAAAATGCTGCCTCTAGATTACTTGGTTTATGTAAGAATACGCCCCCTGCATGTGACACACAAATATCACTTACCTAATAGCGACTTTAAACTCCTGCTGAGCCGTGAGAAGGAACCGACTTAGAGCCTCGTTTGGTTGGTAAAATCCTATCAGCAGAATCTCTTTGAGATGGGGCACCTGGGAGACAGAAGGTTTCCATCACACTAGATAAAATCTATGACCAGTCACAAATATATATATCCAGACCCTGCCGTTTTACCTTGCTGCAAGCTTCAATGTGATGCTGTAACATTGGGACTCCAGCCACAGGAAACAGAGGTTTGGGAACTTCAAAGGACAGAGGGCGGAAGCGGGTGCCTACGGAAAAACACAAAGGTTTATAAATGTTCATATTTGATTCAAATGGGTAAAACGAGGTCTCCTGATATATTCTTCAAAATCAGACACTATGGAGCAGAGCTTCCACCTGAAACCTGTCAGACCAGACATACAGTACATCACCTCGGCTCAGTATCAATGTCAGACCAGCCTATATTGATCGGGGGGGGGGGGATATATATATTTCTCATATACAAAAAGCCGGCACTCCTGGGACTTTTTAGCAAACAAAACAATTTATTACATGTGCTACAATTTGTCAACGTTTGAGAAACTCTACATTTCTTTCATCATGACATGTAATAAATTGTTTTGTTTGATGAAATGTCCCAGGAGTGCCGGCTTTTTGGATATGCTGGATAATTGCTGATCAGAGCACCGGGCAATGTAGTCCTCGAGTGCAAGAAAGAGATGTATTCAGGGTTATTCAAAGAGAATCGAAAAGTCACCGCACGTTCGGTGACTTTTCGTGCTCTTCAATTCGGCGCAATTTGGCGATCCCATTTCGGTGACCCTGCGGTGTATTCAGCAAGCACCACAGGGCCATCATCGTGCAGGGAAAAGCCGCCGCAAACCCGGCGAACGGACACAGAAACCCGCAAAGACATCTGGATTAACCCCGCCGAACAAACCCAAGCAGGAGCCGATCACACGCAGCGCAGCTGCCGGAAAAACCCGACATCGCAGATGAATGGAGTGAAAAAAAAAACAAAAACAAAAAAACAGTACGCTTGAATTATTGAAAAGTGAAACGCTGTTTGCAAAGAAACTACTGAACGAAAATGTGTGAAATTGACATATAAAATCCAATGAATGATAATAAAAAGGACTGTTACAGAAAAAAGAAAAAAATGATTAACAAAAAAAAAAAAAAAATGGAAGTAAAAAAAATCTAAATAAAAAAGAGAGAATTTTTTCTGCAGAATATTATAATAAACGATTAGATATTGAATTAAAAACGGGAATATATTTTTAACATTTAAGCCTATGGGATTCTCCTGAATAAACCTGTCGAATGAAACCCCCGAACAGCAGGGCAATTCGGCAACTTTTCACTGGTTTTTGTTCTCTGAATAGACGAAGCATTGCTTCTCGCTGAATTTCACTGTTCCGTTACCTTTCGGCTACAATTAGGATCTCTTTGAATAACCCTGATAGATCTATTTAGACACGAACACTTGGAAGGTGGTTATACAAAAAGAAGTTCGTGCCCTAATTTAAGCCCAAATCCATAGGTTCCGCTTTTCTTTCAGAATTCCCCCTACTTTTAGAGGCTTCTATATTCAGGGTGTGCAGGTGTATGTTTAAGGGCTCCTGCATATATTCAGGGTGTCTAGATGTATTTTTAGGGGCTCCTCCATATTGTCGGTGCATAACAGAGCTGCAGAGCAATACAATTCTCAGTAATTAGTCTGTATACAGTAATAAATGCTGTTAGAAGTAACTAAACTACAGTGTTCTTGTTCTAAATAAAATTTTCATTGACATAAAATGGTCCCGCTAGGTTGTGACTTCATCCAAGAGGTATACGAGTAGTCTGATCTCTGGACCCACCTCCAACAACATTCCATCAAAATACAAGTGTCCTTCTATGGCTAGTTGCACGGTTGATAAGGATGTATTAAGCATTTTGGAATTACAATACACAAAATATGATAACTGTTTGTCTATCAAGAAACGGGAGAAAACGTCCAGCGCTCAGCACTGGGACGGATCCTTCGCTCGGATGTTTTCAGACACTTTAGTACCTTCAATACAGATATGATCAAGGATTATTCTCCATAACACAAGACAGCAAGATAGCAATCCCTTTAAATTTACACCTTTACAACTAACTCTTTGCACTTTCTCCAGCACAACAAGCAGGGTTGCCAGATCATCCATGTTTTCCTGGACACGTATTATGCAACGCAGTGGGGAGCAAAGGGAAAAGTGCTGCCCTGCTACATGTATAATTCACTGGCTGCAGGAAGGAAAATCAAGGCAGGTCACCTGGGATTCCTTTCCTGCAGCGTATGGATTATACATACTGTGGGGTGGCATTTTCATGCACTGCCCATCAACATGAATAAATTAAATGAGTTCCGGAAAACATGGTTGAATCTGGCAACCCTGACCACAAGACGGATCTCAATTAAAGAGGTGTATTTTCTCAGATGAACCCTATTAAAATGTATAGAAAAACAGGCTTTGTTACATACTCACCCTTTTGGGGTCCTCCAATTAAAATAACAGCTTTCAGCATGGCTGCAGAGTCTGGAAAAACAACAACACAGTGTTACCTGCCAAATAAATGAAAAATTCTTCATACAAACCAAATTAAATCCTCAGCACATGGAGCTATTTTTATTCCCTTTTACCTTAGTACACATTATTATATACACAGTTTGGTTTAGGAGTCACATCAGGTAAATTTGCATTTGGTATTTTGAGGTCTTGCAGAATAGATCTTTTGTACTTTGACACATTAAAATAAAGCCAGTAACAATATTACAGGAAGCATCACGTATCCGGTGCATTGATACATTCATGCAAACAGTAAATTTTTCAGCACTGTACTAAACGATAATACAATGTGAAAATATAGGTTATCATTCTGATCCCTGCCAACAACTCTGCTCAGTAATGATGTGACGATCAGCATCCTGTGCCACCAAATAATTTCTACCATAAGACCTTGATGGTACAATAATAAATAAAAAACACACAACAGAGGGGATGTGTTGACAGGGGCATAATACCATTATTAAATATTATTCTGTCAGAGGATAAATTCAGTTGTTATTACTGCTATTGTTATTTTATTTTGGTTCCGGTGACAATCCTGTATCAGGAACTACAATTATTCTGGTTTGTTTCAAAGTCATGTATCATTATTATCTTTGTTTATATTTTTGCAGCAGTAATCATTATTTTTGTCTGTCTCGTCAGTAAAGTAATCCTTAATACTGGGGTCTGTGTCACAGTCTCGGTTCAGTAATCCTTAATATTGGGGTCTGTGTCACTGTCTCAGGTCAGTAATAATCCTTAATATTTGGGTCTGGGTCGCTGTCTCGGGTCAGTAATCCGTAATATTGGGGTCTGTGTCACTGTCTCGGTTGAGTAATCCTTAATATTGTGGTCTGTGTCACTGTCTCAGGTCAGTAATAATCCTTAATATTTAGGTCTGTGTCAGGGTCTCGGGTCAGTAATCCGTAATATTGGGGTCTGTGTCGCTGTCTCGGGTCAATGATCCGTAATATTGGGGTCTGCGTCACTGTCTCGGGTCAGTAATCCGTAATATTGGGGTCTGCGTCACTGTCTCGGGTCAGTAATCCGTAATATTGGGGTCTGTGTCACTGTCTCGGGTCAGTAATCCGTAATGTTGGGGTCTGTGTCACTGTCTCGGGTCAGTAATCCGTAATGTTGGGGTCTGTGTCACTGTCTCGGGTCAGTAATCCGTAATATTGGGGTCTGTGTCAGGGTCTCGGGTCAGTAATCTGTAATATTGGGGTCTGTGTCACTGTCTCGGGTCAGTAATCCGTAATATTGGGGTCTGTGTCACTGTCTCGGGTCAGTAATCCGTAATATTGGGGTCTGTGTCACTGTCTCGGGTCAGTAATCCGTAATATTGGGGTCTGTGTCACTGTCCCGGGTCAGTAATCTGTAATATTGGGGTCTGTGTCAGGGTCTCGGGTCAGTAATCTGTAATATTGGGGTCTGTGTCGCTGTCCCGGGTCAGTAATCTGTAATATTGGGGTCTGTGTCACTGTCCCGGGTCAGTAATCTGTAATATTGGGGTCTGTGTCAGGGTCCCGGGTCAGTAATCTGTAATATTGGGGTCTGTGTCACTGTCTCGGGTCAGTAATCTGTAATATTGGGGTCTGTGTCAGGGTCTCGGGTCAGTAATCTGTAATATTGGGGTCTGTGTCGCTGTCACGGGTCAGTAATCCGTAATATTGGGGTCTGTGTCACTGTCTCGGGTCAGTAATCTGTAATATTGGGGTCTGTGTCAGGGTCTCGGGTCAGTAATCTGTAATATTGGGGTCTGTGTCAGGATCTCGGGTCAGTAATCTGTAATATTGGGGTCTGTGTCGCTGTCTCGGGTCAGTAATCTGTAATATTGGGGTCTGTGTCAGGATCTCGGGTCAGTAATCTGTAATATTGGGGTCTGTGTCACTGTCTCGGGTCAGTAATCTGTAATATTGGGGTCTGTGTCAGGATCTCGGGTCAGTAATCTGTAATATTGGGGTCTGTGTCAGGGTCTCGGGTCAGTAATCTGTAATATTGGGGTCTGTGTCAGGATCTCGGGTCAGTAATCTGTAATATTGGGGTCTGTGTCAGGGTCTCGGGTCAGTAATCTGTAATATTGGGGTCTGTGTCAGGGTCTCACATCAGTATTACCTCTCCTTCCAGCTCACTTCCGTGTTAGTGGCTCAATCGGCGACGTCACCAGGCGCGGGGAGCTCTGGGATACACTTTTCTGTCTCTTCTGACACGCTAAAGCTCCTGATTGGCTGCTGCGCGCACACATGACGCGTCACTAGCAGTCCTCGGTAACGAAGCTTAGCGTTATGTTGGTGGCTCTACTTCCGTGTTGCAGACCCTCAGTTCAGAGGCTGCTTGTTGAAAGGGTTAATGACCGGGCAATTTCTTATTTTAGCCTATTTCATTAGGAGCAGCCAATTTCAGTATTTAAGCGTTTTTTTTTTACATTTTAACCCAGTCCCTGCACAATGCTGCAAGTAACCTGAAGTTAACCCTTTCCTGCCTACAATTTCAATTCTTAACAAGAAGTAATCAGCGTGTTAACCCTTTCATGGCTTCATCTTTACCTCTATATCAAATCCACTCTTACAGGCAGCGTGTGTCTTACACTGTTTGCTATGTTTCTTTTTGTATCCATTGCACAAAGCTGTGACATTGTGCTTTGAAATGTTTTGCAGATCAGCAGCGGCTGGTGATTTACTACACGTGATCCTGCCACAGGGAATAAAATAAGGAATTACCAAATATATGTAATGTAGTATAATTATATACACACTGCCCGGTCAAAATAAAACTCACACAATGTAATATGAGGTTGTGTCGCCTTTTGCTGTGATTGCATCACGCATTCGCCGCGGCATCGTTTTGCTGTGATTGCGGCAAGCATTCGCCGCGGCATCGTTTTGCTGTGATTGCGTCACGCATTCGCCGCGGCATCATGTGGATAAGCTCATGCGATGTCACAGGATTTATTGACATCCAGAGCGGCATTAATTTGTAGCAAGATCTTGTGTTGATGATGGGAGAGTCGCGGTGTAGCCGGAGTCAGACAGGTTCACTTCATTAACGGCGCCGGACCAGACACAAGCAAGGATTGTCCAAACACGAGTCTCTTCAGGAAAGGCAAGAGTTTATTGTGTCGTCACACAAGTGCTCACACAGGATTGAATCGCTTAGAGTGAGCCCCGATTACACAGAGACATGAGGTTTTATGCCCCAAATACATAATTAGGTACATCCCCATTAGCCCACCTCCCTATGACACTCTATTCCACCCCACGTGGGTTAATACCTCCCATCATTAATTCGAACACAAAGAACATTCCACATATAACTATAAATTGATACACTTCTCGTTAGTTGACAGTCTGTGATTTGTTTGTGCTGTCTTTCTCCGGGCAGTGCCTCCCTCCCTATCGGCTATGTTTATTCAGATGGCCTGGGGCCCGGTCTTCTATACTCCTTCGTCTTTCCGCGGGCCCCAACGACCTTGGAATATCTACTTCTCCGTGCCAGAAACGGCAAAGATCTTTCATAAGGCTTTAATTGCTTTTCTGCTAATCTAAACGCATTCCTAAATTTCTACGTATACCTCATTCTAGTTTCAGCTACAAACCTGTCTAGTTATATACAAGTGAACCAATATTCTGAACAAGATGGCCGCCTGTGTACAATGGCGGCCGTCTTCCAGCCTATTTCCACTTCAGCGGCGCTGCGTAAAGTCTTCTCCAGCACATTATCCCAAAGATTAACCTCAATGGGGTTAAGGTCTGGACTGTGCGGTGGCCAATCCATGTGTGGAAATGATGTCTCATGCTCCCTCAACCACTCTTGCACAATTTGAGCCAGATGAATCCTGGCATTGCCATCTTGGAATATGCCCGCTGTGCCATCAGGGGAGAAAAAACCTGCTCATTCAGTATATTCAGGGAGTCACATGACCTCATATTTTGGACACATAACATTAATGAACCCAGACCTGACCATTTGAAACCCCCCCAGATCATGACAAGCTTGGCTTTTTTTGGCCAGGCAGTGCACATTTATATATAAACAATTGTTGTTTTCTAGTATTAAAGATATTTGTGTTTCCTTTTTGTTCAAGGTATAGGATTGTTTTGTGAGTCTGTCACCTGCAGGATCACCGCCACTGACATCTTGCCTCCTGTACGTTTCAGGATACAGTTTAAGGCTAGGGACAGATGAGCGCATTTTCTGCGGCCACCGTCAAAATGTACGTCGATGCGTGCGCACGCATTTTTTCACGGAATACGCTTAAGTGGTCAGACGATGCGCAATTCTGGACGTATTTCATGAATGGGGTGAAAAGAAGTCTAGGGAAATCCGGCTGTTTGAACGTTATGTTGGCCGCACACTAGCAGCGTCTGACGTCTCCTAATCACGCACACACGCTGCTATGCGGCCGCAGCGCACTCTGTACGTCTGTAGCAGCGGTTTAACGTTCTCGAAAAAATGCGTTCATTTTCCACTTGCGTTGCGCGGCCGGACTTTTGTGCGACCGTACTTCGTATATTGGCTGTCATTGCCCGGCATCTGCTGCTAGTGCGGCCGTGATTATGTGCGCCAGAACGCGCGTTCGCACTGCCTCAGTCTGACCCTAGCCTTAGGCTCCTGTCAGATGAGCGCTGCGTTCATATCCGTGATGGTGCACAAAAGTACATCCGTGATAGCATGACATAAAGGCCAATGGAGTCCCACACACGAAGTACGTCCGCACTGAACTGCGGATGCACAACAGCCGCGGCAAACGGACGCAAGTTAGGCAAGAACGTACAACCCCTAGAAAGTGTGCTGCGTCCGCAACGTCCGCATAGCTTTGTGTGTGAGTGATGGAATGTGGTCAGACGGACTGCATTTATACGTCCAGCATTTTTGACGGACAAAATCGTTTTGCATTTTAATTTATTTTCCTCCTACATCCGTCAAAATATAACGTCAGTGAAAAAACAGACTGTGTGGCCACTACTGCGTCATCCGTACTAACGTCCGTCCGTACTGCCCGGATGCACAGTTCGTAGAAATCACGTTCGTCTGACCTTAGCCTAAAATACTGACGCTCACGTTCAAATCGCTCAATAACTCGACCCCTCCTTACATGTCTGCGTTACTCCTCAAGCAGGTCCCGTCTAGCCAACTCTGGTCGGCAGGCGACCTCTATCTGTCCTCTATCTACATCTCTGCTGCCAACTCCCACCTCCAAGACATCTCAAGGGCAGCTTCGGTCCTGTGGAATGACTTGCCTCACCCTATCAAACTCTCCCCTGATCTTCAGGCCTTCCCTCAAAATCCATCTCTTCAGATTATGTACCACATCACTGATGCAAGTCATCCCTCTGCTCACCTACTCATACAGGATTGAAGCCGCTTCTATGGCCCCAACATTCCTGAACCACTGGCACTAATGATCCTGACGTCCAATAAAACTCCCCTTGTCTCCTCAACCCCCAATCCCTCTAGACTGTAAGCTCCTATGAGCAGGGCCCTCTACACATCTTGTTTTCATCCTGTGTCCATTTATCTATGCCCTGCTCCCTTTGGTTATTGTAAAGCGCTGTGGAATCTGTTGGCTCTATGTAAATGACGATAATAATAATGATCATTGGGTTCGCCATGTACTTTTTTATGTGTCACTAACTGAGTGGAGGCCAACACTACTGCTCTCAGCCGCCAGTTCGAACCTCTATGCTAATGGTTTGATTGACACGTGAGAGACCAGTGTATTTTATTTTTCTAAAACGACTTAAAATGAACACGCTTGCTGCCAGTTCGGCACAAGGAAGATATGGGTAAAGTTATATTAATTGTGGCAGGTTCACTTTAATCAGGATCTAACGAGACCTCTGAATACGGCTAGGGTTGCCAGGTCGGTCATGTTTTACTGAACACATATCATTTATTCATGCTGATGGGCAGTGCATGAAAAATGCCACCCCGCAGAATGTATAATCCATACACTGCAGGTAAGGAATCAGAAAGGAACCCCAGGTGACCTGCCTTATGATAAATTCGACATTTATTAAGATTTAGCAGGGAAAGATAGGATTGATCACCTGATATAGTTGTTCGGGGTCAATGTGAGCTCAATTCTCTCCGCAAAAGTGCGTTCCCCCCTGACTTAACCCTTGCTGAAAATCCATTTATCAACACCTTCTAGCAGTTGTTATTTTGCTGCAAATCTGCGTACAGATAAATTCCAATTGAAACGCTGAAGCCGATATTTTCATTAAAAACTAAACAGCCGCGAGAGCCGATATTTGATCCGAATTTTTATCAGGAATCGAAATGCCGGTAAACATGCATTTGGATCAAATTGGAAAATGGCTAAAAAAGGTACAGGTTTCAACTGTTATTTGATAGAAGTATTTCATTTGACAATATATATATACACACACACCGGCCACTTTATTAGGTACACCTGTTCAATTGCTTGTTAACACAAATTGTTAATCAGCCAATCACAATCACGCGGCAGCAGCTCAATGCATTTCGGCATCTAGACGCGGTGAAGACGACTTGCTGAAGTTCAAACTTCAAACAGAAAGGGGATTTAAGTGACTTTGAACGTGGCAGGGGTTGTTGGTGCCAGACGGGCTGGTCTGAGTATTTCACAAACTGCTGATCTGCTGGGATTTTCAGACCACACCGTGTGCCGCTCCTGTCACTAAGAACAGGAAACTGAGGCTACAATTCATACAGACACCAAAACCAGACAATAGAAGATTGGAAAAACGTTGTCTGGCCTGATGAGTCTCGATTTCAACTGCGAGATTCAGATGGGTAAGAGTTTGGCGTAATCAACATGAAAGCATGGATCCATCCTGCCATGTATCAGCGGGTCAGGCTGGTGGTGGTGTAATGGGGTGGGGGAGATTTTCTTGGCACACTTTGGGTCCCTTAGTACCAATTGAGTATCATTTAAACACCACGGCCTACCTGAGTATTGTTGTTGACCATGTCCATCCCTTTATGACCTCAGTGTCCCCTGTATCTTCTGATGGCTCCTTCCAGCAGGATAATGCACCATGTTACAAAGATCACATCATCTCAAACCACTTTCTTGAGCATGACCATGAGTTCACTGTGCTCCAATGGCCTCCACAGTCCCCAATCGAGTACCTTTTGGGATGTGGTGGAACGGGAGATTCGCATCATGGATGAGCAGCCGCCGAATCTACAGCAACTGCGCAACGCCATTAGGTCGTTATGGAGCAAAACCTCTGAGGAATGTTTCCAACACCTTGTTAAATCGATGCCACGAAAGAATTAAGGTATTTCTGAAGGGAAAAGGGGGTCCAACCCGGCACTAGCAAGGTGTACCTAATAAAGTGGCCGGTGAGTAAATATATCTCAGGGAAAGCGTGAAGTCCTGGAGTCTTTTTTTAAAGGTGTTTTTTTTACTGTAGTAACAAGAAATCTCTTATTACTACAATAAAAATACTTTTCAAGACTCCAGGAGTGCACACTTCATTATGAGATGCATTTCTTCTGAGGGGGTCAGCAGCACCAGAGCCGAAAAAAGAGGATATCCCGGCTGCGTGTCCCTTGGTGAAGTATATATATTTATATATTCTGCATGTTTAACATAGGGTGATGTGTATTGTGTTAGTGTATATAAGCCACACTGTAGGAGCATACAACATACGCCTTAAGTCTGGGTAAGTGCTCATGTGCCCATACATTGGTCAGTGATGTATCATTTTCATATATTCACAAACAGCTGAGGATTTCCTATAAATCATTAGAGATCAGGCAGGTTCCATGTGTCCTCATTATCTTTATTTTTTTGCTTATGCATAATTCTCCACACCAAAAAAAAAAAAAGGGAAAGAACATTGACAAACTAAAAAAAAGAAAAGAAAAGCAACACAAATTCTAATAAATTAAAAGGAAAATCTCTGTTTGGATTGAGTGAATAAATAGTTCAAGTCAGAGCAGCTTGAGGGAGTACATCTCCCCCCCCCAACAAATATACAACACAGCGAGGGCTGCCTTCAAGGTGTCTCGAACCCCCCTCCCCTCCGAGAACTGAACCCCCTAGCCCTTTCTCCCCTGGATCTGCAGAACCTCCCCCTTTCCGTCAGCAACAGGTTACCCCCTTATTTCCTGTTATTACCTGGCAGGTAGCAGCTGAGAGCGGTGGTGTCTATGGCTTAGCCCTGGTATAGCGTCAATTGAAATTCGATGTTATGGCTTCTCCTGTCGAAAAATGGTGTCCTTTCGGCCTCTACAGCTGTGTCGGTCATGAATCAACGTACACAAAGTCGTTCTTTGCAGTATTATGTGCTAAAAGTGGCCCATCTCTATGCACAAATTTTATCTCAGAGTGGACCCATCTGTCTGCATGAATTCCCGATTATTCGTGGCCAAATGGTCCTTCATTCTATACGGAGTGGACCCTGATACCTGCAAGTCCTGTCTATAATATACCTCAAAGCGGCCCTCTTTTTGCAGAAGCTTCGTATTATTTATCTCCAAATGGCCCTGACTTTCCGTATGTTCCTCCCTATCTCCGAGTAGCCCTTCTCTCTGCACAGTCCTTCTCTATTATGTATCTCAAAGTGGGCTCTTCTACCTGGGCAGCCAGTCGCTATCATTTGTGTCCACTGGGCCCATGTTCCCTCCTGTTGTTTACCCCTTGTGTTTGACTATCAGTGGCTGGGATGTTCAGAGTGCACTATAAGAAGCATCAATGTGGCTCACGGTCTTCACAGCTACAACAGAACAATGGCAGAACAAATCCAAGATGTAAAATCTAACACAGAATAGCGTAAAACGCTGTTGTATTACATATACATGGCAGGACTTAATGAGGAGAAGGGTCAAGTAACGCCTCTTACTGTTCTACTCTGCAATGTATATTCTTCATATGATTGTAGAGGGATTGAGACTTTTAATTTGTATCCTGCTGGTAATCTTGTATTACGTCCTTGGTAAATGAGTTCTTAAAAAAAAACACATTAATAATTTAATCTGCTGAAAAAAAACATAAGACAAATTTCGCCCCCTCTGTTTAAAATATGTTGATATTATTTGGCAGCAAATACTTGAAAACTGTGTAGGAAAGTGAGAAAAACGTCTGTTCCTGAACATCAGGTTTCCCTATATTAACTTCATTATCTAAAGAGCTCAGGTCATAACAATTTGAGAGCTTTACGAATACCCGATTTCATAAAAACTAAGACACATCCTATGGCAGAACTTGGCCTACAGGTCAGAATAAACACATCAAGGAAGATATAATGTGCCCTATCCCCCCATCCAGTACTCAGCCATTAAAACACAAGAGTGTAAAGAGTGTAAGTAAAGTAATCGCCTGATATATGTTCCTTAGGGAGCGTTAAAAGGGGGCGGGTTAAAGGATAGTGAAAATGTGTCTTTCCAATGAACACCATGGGGTTATGCATGATTAACAGCAATTTTATGTCAACACCCTAAATTGTAGCAATCATCAGGACTGTCACCTGTTCCCATGGCGACTGCTTCACATTTAGAGCTTTTACTAAGACTCCATGTCTTTTTTTAAAATCTAGTAAAACTTATTAATGTTCTTTATAACTATATAAGCCTGCCTTGGTTTTTGGTGGATTTAGAGGCTACCTGTTTCCCTCTTGCGAAGTGTTTATAATTTGATTAAAGCTCAGAAATGAAGACCAGAATTCCATTAACAAATACAGACACTTAAATCCACCCATGCTCCGTACTCCGGATACTACACAAGACATAGCGTTACTAATTACTGTTACTGATTCTATAACAATAGCCATAATGAACACAGGCTTGGGATAATAATAGTTTTGCGATACAGCTTTGCAGTTCTCCTTTTGGCTCATTTTGTCCTGTTCATGATGATTAATATTATAGAGATGATAATATAGAATCTATATTTTTTCTTGCCATGTTGGGGGTTGTAACAGAAGCCCTTGTAGCCACATCTTATCTCAAGAGAGACAGCCCTTTCTACAGTATTTTGTTTTTATAGAACACATTACTGTAATATTTTTATCTATGGATGGGACACATACAGGTAATTATTAATCATGTGTAGGTTCCACTCATGGATTTGTAACCTGGCAATAGGTTACGGTACACTATCTAAAATAATTTATCTAAACCCAGCCACAGAGACTATGTTAAGACCGCTTAACGTGATTTCTCCAGGAAGCATTGCAAACCAGTTCCTGGGAATATAAAATCCATGTAAACTAAGGGCATTAAATAAATTACGTTTAAAAAAAATACTCTGTGAAAAGCCCTTCAGCGTTTAGCAGCAGCAGAAAAACTGGTTCCAATCTCTTTGTTCTGAATACAGGCTGAGGGTGAAGGATGGAACCAGTTCTCTTAATAACGTGGAAGTGGGGATCTTGTCTCATGCATCATGCACCCCATTCCCTGCTGCTTGCCCCCACTCAGTCTCACCATTTACTCGGTTGTTTTTTTGTAATTATATACATTTTGACCTAGACACTCCTGTCCAAAAGGACAGCAAGAGGCCTGTATAGTAAACAGGCAGGGTTGTAGCTTCTCCGTCATCTGGCCTGTCCAAACTGCCTGGGACGTCTGAGGGTCCTACAGAATCCAGTGGAATGCACCTGCGGCTCCATAACCGCTTTATTTCATCTTAAGGTCCCCTTCTCCTTGGTCACTGGGTGACAGGAGATTGAGGTTGGGTGCCGTGGTAGGAGCGCAGTAGGACTTTGTGCTTGGTAGCAGACTCCGAGCGTCGCTTTTGGTGTTCTACTAAGAACTCTTTTAGCCGGTTGGTAGTGAAGGTCAAGGTTTGGCGTCTCAGCTTCATCAGATAGGCATCTTGAAGCCAGGGGTTGGAGAAGCACTCCTGGAGAGACGGCCGGCTCCTGTAAATGAACAGGTACAACAATGATCAAAAAATGTGATGTGTAATATATGTATCATGAGATAACACATGATTGGAACATACATTATTCGATGAAAAGGCACACAAGGAACCCAAGAGGTGATTTTTCTCTATCGAGAACAATTATCGGGCTCTATTACATTTGTTGCGCAAACGTTAACACGTTCGCAAAAACGCATTTACGCGAGGAGCAAAACCCTTTGTGCAGAACGTTGTATTACAATGTCCGTGCAAAAAATGCACGTTAACGTCTACCGCAGGTGAACCTGCGCGAACCCTGCGTGAGCGTAATGTACTTTGCGCGTCCTATACTTAACATTATGAGCGCAAATGCGTTTGTGCACTGGTATGCGGATGGTATTCCAATCTATGCGCAAAATTTAACGGACGTTTGCGCGCATAATTTTAACGTCTTTGAAAAGCTGGTGGTAACGGCAAATCTGAACGTTCTGGTCGAAACCAAATACACCAGCCCAAAAAAAAAAATACAGCACAGTATAAGTTACACATTCTACACATACCCAAACAATAAAATGGAGAAGTTGTGCGTGTTTTTATTATTGCTGCAGCATATATACTCAGATTGATTTTGACAGGCACGAAAACTTAACGGGAGACAATTGTGGTTCTTAATTCTGATTGGCTGAATCGCGTGAAAAAGCAGTCTGCCCACTGATTTCTGCGTGCAACGTTAAATTGCGCACATTTTTGTGCATCTTTTTTACGCGTGTTATTTTTTGACGGATGTCAAAATGCGCTCGGATTGTAACACCAGCGTTAATTTACATGCGTTAACATTTAACGCTTCGTGCAAAAATTCACGCGTTTACCGTGCATTTTTGAGCAAAGAATGCAATAGAGCCCATCATGTTTCTTAGCAATCTCCAATGTACTAGGTCCCTTTACCTGCACCTTCCTTGATAAATTTTCATCATGCTGTCCACAAAGCTGTCAGATAATAGTCAGAGTGCAGTCATGCAATACCTAGGCACACTATAGAGAAGCACTAAATTACCCACCGCACACTGTTGTAAAGTGCATTTTATTCCTTTAATTCTCGATTGTAGAATTTCTCTATAAAATGTAAACCTGTGTGACCTCAGCTGTTCTCGGATTATGGGTTTTTTGGGCCTGGAGTTGAAGATTTTGGAGGACCTCTATCCTATTAATCCCCCTTCCTCTGTTTCTTCCTCCAATCTCTACAATCCCTATTGTGACTTTGTCTCACTTATCTAATGCCCCATTGTTGTGATTCTGTCCAATCTATCTAACCTCATTGTTCCTTTCTCCTATCCCTCTAAAATCAATTGTACTTCAGTCTCATTCATCACACTCCATTGTAGCTCTACTCCATCCCTTTAATGCCCTAGTGTACATTTGTCCCAGAGCTCTAACCCCCATTGTACCTCTTCCCATCCCTTGACACCCCATTGTGCTTCTGCCCCTTTAATCCTGCCTCCCAATATGCTAATGCCTTTACCATTCCTCTCACCACATTGTGCCTTTGTTCTGATTCTCTCTGGATTGGATATAATACGTAGTGGCGTACTAAGGGGGGCGAGGGGCGGGGCGCAGGTGGGGTGCAGCTGGACAGAGGTGTCATTATAGGTCCAACAGGTAATTATTCTCCAGGCCTATTTTAATGATCCTCAAACTACAACTACGATAGTCCCATCTTAATCCGGACCTCACTGACTCTCATTTCTTGTGATGTGCTTGTTGTTTGAAGGCTTTTCTTTTGTCTTGACTGTTTACAATTAGAACCACTTGCGACCATCAAGTCCCAGCAGCCATGTGAACCTCAAGTTCCATACTAAGTGATGATGGATAAAGTGGGTCTATAAAGTTATGCAGGAAGAATAAGCCTTCCTGACAGTATACGGCTCCAAGTGAGCCATCAAGAAATACACTTATTAAGATAAGGACATATATTAGCACCAGGGGTGGACTGACCCATCGGGCACTCGGACACTGCCCGAGGGCCCGTATGGGTGGGGGGCCCGGATTGGCCTTGCAGGGGTCGGGCAAAGGGTCTCCCATTCACTCGGCAGCACTGGAATCCTTTGTTTTTGCCCCAAAGAGGCCCATTTTAAAAGTGAAAATAAAAATGGAGTTTTCAATGGGAATTCCATGATAAAGGGCTGTCTTGCTGGGTCAGGTCTCTCTTGAATCCTATACATTTATATGTATTTTTACGTAAAAAAATATAAGTTTAGGTGCTTCTGTATTCTGTAGGAAGATAATAATCTGAATATAAAACCATATATTAACACAGCTTTTTTAAATATATACGTATGTATGCATTAATATTGGGTCATTCGTCACAGAACAGAATTAAAGCTGGGGGATAAATAGCTGACTCTTTGATATCATTATATTATTGACAGTTACAAGCATTTATAAAGCGCCAACAAATTCCTTAGCGCTGTACAATGGGAGAGACAAATTGACGAATAGGCGAACGCAGAGGGTGTGCCTGGTGTGCACAGGCACATCCTAATGTTGGGTGAAGTGGTTCCCTTTCACCTCCTATATTGACATTATAGATGTCCCTTATCTGAATAACATAGAAACTGACGGTATCGCTGATTACAGGCTCGTTATTTCTAATGAAAAATGTGCATTTTTTTTGCTAAATCGTCTAAATATAAGTTTTCAATTAATAAATGCTCCAGGTGTGCACAACCTAATGCAAGGGGCTGCGCGCACCAGTGTTATTCACCCTCGGTTACTTACCAGGGATATATAGACAGGAGTTTGCGTATGAAAAGGGAAGCACTCTGAGATGCGTTGGAATACAGTTTGAATATGTCAAATCGTCCCGCAAGGATCTTATTCTCAGTTTCCACGGGGTCCAGTTCAAAGAAAGGAGAGCGTCCACTCAGCCTAGGTATCGGAAAGATAAAGGGGATATAAATACAGCACCTACGGACTTCCACAACAAAAGCAGCCAGTCTGTACTGCTCCAACCCCAACGAATCAAGAATCCTTAACCTTCAGCTGGAAATCTACCTTTTGACCAATTTTACCCAAACAACATGGAAAAAACCTAATAGTCTGTAAATTCCTTTATACTGCTTTTAGAAAAAAAGAATAGTATTGCAGGAATGAAGGGCTCTCGCCCGCAAATTATATATACTGTATTGTATGTAATTCTTTTGTAATTCAATGAATTACTATCAGGGCTATTCAGAGAGAGGTGAAAACCTTGAGAATTGGCAGGAGAATGAACATTCTAGACCAAATAGCCGATTTGGAAAGTGAGATAAATGGAGAATTTTTCTGATTTGACTATTTTAACCTAGAATTGTCAATTCTCCATTCATTCTCCTGCTTCTCACCTCTTTCTGTATAGTCCTGTATGCGTCTAATCACAATAGTCTGTCCAATCAATCTCTGCTACCCCCTAGTGGACACTTCCCATCCCTACAACACGCATCAGGGGTTCTTTGTTTCCAGGCCTGTGCGCTTTATTATTCACATTAATATTTTATTATTATTTCTGTAGCTCCAAGAGTTTCCGCAGCGCTTTACAATAAAAAGAATTGCCAGCCTTGACCCTGTTTGAGCATTATGGGAAATGTAGTTTGAAAATACCGGAGTTTAAGGCAAATCATGTCTGTATTTATCTATACTAAATTATTGTATTTCAAATCATAACCTCGCTTTGTAAGGTTTGATATACGAGAAGAGACAACAGTGGGCTTTAGTCCAGGTGAGGGCAACCTTCAACTGTTTTGGTACTACATCTTCCATGATGCTCAGCTACTCAATTGTCCTTAAGCTCAATGGAAATTTCCCCCCAAAAAAAAACGGAGGCTTCCTGCCCCCTGCTATATAGTCTAATGTGATCATTGGGTTTCTGGTTTTCAGTCAGTAGTAAAATAGATAGATAGATCAATATGGGATAGATAGATAGATATGGGATAGATAGATAGATAGATAGATAGATAGATAGATAGATAGATATGGGATAGATAGAAAGATAGATAGATATGAGATAGATAGATAGATATGGGATAGATAGAAAGATAGATAGATATGAGATAGATAGATAGATAGATATGGGATAGATAGATAGATAGATAGATAGATATGGGATAGATAGATAGATAGATATGGGATAAGAGAGATAGATAGATAGATAGATAGATATGGGATAGATAGATAGATAGATAGATATGGGATAGATAGATAGATAGATATGGGATAGAGAGATAGATAGATAGATAGATAGATAGATATGGGATAGATAGATAGATAGATAGATATGGGATAAATAGATAGATAGATATGGGATAGATAGATAGATAGATAGATATGGGATAGAGAGATAGATAGATAGATAGATAGATATGGGATAGATATAGATATATAGATAGAGAAATAGAATAGATAGATAGAATAGATAGAGATAGAGATAGATAGATAGATAGATAGATAGATAGATAGATAGATATGGGATAGATAGATAGATAGATAGATATGGGATAGATAGATAGATAGATAGATAGATAGAATGATAGATAGATAGATGATAGGATAGATAGATAGATGATATGGGATAGATAGATAGATATAGGATAGATAGAAAGATAGATAGATATGGATAGATAGATAGATCAATATGGGATAGATAGATAGATATGGGATAGATAGATAGATATGGGATAGATAGAAAGATAGATAGATATGAGAGATAGATAGATAGATAGATAGATATGGGATAGATAGATATGGGATAGATAGATATGGGATAGATAGATAGATAGATAGATATGGGATAGATAGATATGGGATAGATAGATAGATAGATAGATATGAGATAGATAGATAGATAGATATGGGATAGATAGATATGGGATAGATAGATATGGGATAGATAGATATGGGATAGATAGATAGATAGATAGATATGGGATAGATAGATAGATAGATATGGGATAGATAGATAGATAGATAGATATGGGATAGATAGATAGATAGATATGGGATAGATAGATAGATAGATAGATATGGGATAGATAGATAGATATGGGATAGATAGATAGATATGGGATAGATAGATAGATAGATAGATATGGGATAGATAGATAGATAGATATGGGATAGATAGATAGATATGGGATAGATAGATAGATAGATAGATAGATATGGGATAGATAGATAGATAGATAGATATGGGATAGATATGGGATAGATAGATAGATATGGGATAGATAGATAGATAGATAGATAGATATGGGATAGATAGATAGATAGATAGATAGATAGATAGATATGGGATAGATCGATAGATAGATATGGTATAGATAGATAAATAGATATGGTATAGATAGATAGATATGGGATAGATAGATAGATAGATATGGGATAGATATATATGAGATAGATAGATAGATATGGGATAGATATATACAGTGGCAAGAAAAAGTATGTGAACCCTTTGGGATTACGTGGAGTTTTGCATGAATTGGTCATAAAATGTGCTCTGATCTTCATCTAAGTCACAACAATTTGAAAAACACAGTTTGCTTAAAATAATACAACACAAACATTATATGTTTTCATGTTTTTATTGAACAGAACATGTAAACATTCACAGTGCAGGGTGGAAAAAGTATATGAATCTTTGGACTTAACTGGTTGACCCTCCTTTGGCAGCAATAACCTCAACCAAACGTTTCCTGTAGTTGCAGATCAGACCTGCACAACGATCTGGAGTAATTTTGGATCACTCCTCTTCACAAAACTGTTTCAGTGTAGCAATATTCTTGGGATGTCTGGTGTGAATCGCTCTCTTAAGGTAATGCCGCAGCATTTCAATCGGGTTGAGGTCAGGACTCTGACTGGGCCACTCCAGAAGGCGTATTTTGTTTTGTTGAAGCCATTCTTTTGTTGAATTACTTGTATGCTTTGGGTCATTGTCCTGTTGCACCACCCTTCCTCTGCGGAGCTTCAGTTGGCGGACAGATGGTCTTACGTTTTCCTGCAAAATGTCTTGATAAACTCTGGAATTCATTTTTCCATCAATGACAACAATCCGTCCAGGCCCTGAGGCAGCAAAGCAGCCCCAAACCATGATGCTCCCTCCGCCATGTTTTACAGTGGGGATGAGGTTTTGATGTTGGTGTGCTGTGCCTTTTTTCTCCACACATAGTGTTGTGTGTTTATTCCAAACAACTCAATTTTGGTTTCATCTGTCCACAGAATATTTTGCCACTAGTGCTGTGGAATTTCCAGGTGCTCTTTTGTAAACTTCAAACGTGCTGCAATATTCTTTTTGGACAGCAATGGCTTCCTCCGTGGTGTCCTCCCATGTACTCCATTCTTGTTTAATGCTTTCCTTATTGTAGATGTGTCAACAAAAATGTTAGCATGTGCCAGAGATTTCTGTAAGTCTTTAGCTGACACTCTAGGATTCTTCTTTATCTCATTAAGCATTCTGCGCTGTGCTCTTGCAGTCATCTTTACAGGACGACCACACCTAGGGAGAGTAGCAACAGTGCTGAACTTTCTCCATTTGTAGACAGTCTGTCTTACCGTGGACACATGAACATCAAGGCTTTTGGAGATACTTTTGTAACCCTTTCCAGCTTCATGCAAGTCAACAATTCTTGATCAGAGGTCTTCTGAGAGCTCTTTTCTGCGAGGCATGGTTCACATCAGGCAGTGCTTCTTGAAACCAGTAGACCCAAAACTGGTGTGTGTTTTTAAAGGGCAGGACAGCTTTCAGCAACACATCCAATAATATCACACTGATTGGACTCAAGGTTGCCTCACTCCTGGCTCCAATTAGCTCTTGGAGAAGTCATTAGGCTATGGGTTCACATACTTTTTCCACCCTGCACTGTGAATGTTTGCATGTTATGTTCAATAAACACATGAAAACATATAATGTTTGTGTTGTATTATTTTAAGCAGACTGTGTTTTTCAAATTGTTGTGACTTAGATGAAGATCAGAGAACATTTTATGACCAATTCATGCAAAACTCCACGTAATCCCAAAGGGTTCACATACTTTTTCTTGCCACTGTATGGGATAGATAGATATATATGGGATAGATAGATATATATGGGATAGATAGATAGATAGATATGGGATAGATAGATAGATAGATAGATATGGGATAGATAGATATTAGATAGATAGATAGATATGGGATAGATAGATAGATCGATAGATATGGGATAGATAGATAGATAGATAGATAGATATGGGATAGATAGATAGATATGGGATAGATAGATAGATATGGGATAGATAGATAGATAGATATGGGATAGAGAGATAGATAGATAGATAGATATGGGATAGATAGATAGATAGATAGATATGGGATAGATAGATAGATATGGGATAGATAGATAGATAGATAGATATGGGATAGATCGATAGATATGGGATAGATAGAAAGATAGATAGATATGGGATAGATAGATAGATCAATATGGGATAGATAGATAGATATGGGATAGATAGATAGATATGGGATAGATAGAAAGATAGATAGATATGAGAGATAGATAGATAGATAGATATGGGATAGATAGATATGGGATAGATAGATATGGGATAGATAGATAGATAGATAGATAGATATGAGATAGATAGATAGATAGATATGGGATAGATAGATATGGGATAGATAGATAGATAGATAGATATGGGATAGATAGATAGATAGATAGATATGGGATAGATAGATAGATAGATATGGGATAGATAGATAGATAGATATGGGATAGATAGATAGATAGATATGGGATAGATAGATAGATAGATAGATATGGGAATAGATAGATAGATAGGGATAGATAGATAGATAGATAGATATGGGATAGATAGATAGATATGGGATAGATAGATAGATATGGGATAGATAGATAGATATGGGATAGATAGATCAATATGGGATAGATAGATAGATATGGGATAGATAGATAGATAGATAGATATGGGATAGATAGATAGATAGATATGGGATAGATAGATAGATAGATATGGGATAGATAGATAGATAGATATGGGATAGATAGATAGATAGATATGGGATAGATCGATAGATAGATATGGTATAGATAGATAAATAGATATGGTATAGATAGATAGATAGATAGATATGGGATAGATAGATAGATAGATAGATATGGGATAGATAGATAGATATGGGATAGATAGATAGATAGATATGGGATAGATAGATAGATAGATATGGGATAGATAGATAGATAGATAGATAGATGATATGGGAAAGATAGATAGATATGGGATAGATAGATATGAGATAGATAGATATGGGATGGATAGATAATGGATAGATAGATAGATAGATAGATCGATATGGGAAAGATAGATAGATATATATGGGATAGATAGATATGGGATAGATAGATAGATATGGGAAAGATAGATAGATATGGGATAGATAGATAGATCGATATATAGATAGATAGATAGATAGATCGATATATAGATAGATAGATAGATAGATATGGGATAGATATTAGATAGATAGATAGATAGATATGGGATAGATAGATAGATAGATATGGGATAGATAGATAGATAGATAGATATGGGATAGATATTAGATAGATAGATAGATAGATATGGGATAGATAGATAGATAGATATGGGATAGATAGATAGATATGGGATAGATATTAGATAGATAGATAGATAGATAGATACACTATATTGCCAAAAGTATTGGCTCACCTGCCTTGACTCGCATATGAATTTAAGTGACATCCCATTCCAAATCCATAGCAGTGGCGGAAGTACCAGGGTCGCAGCGGTCGCAGTTGCGACCGGGCCCTGGCATTCTGCCACTGGAGGGGGGCCCGGTGCCGCCCGCCAGATTCCGGCAATCAGCGCCGGAATCTGGGAGCCGCGCGCTGGCCGTCCCTCTCCCTGCGAGCGGCCACTGACATGCAGCTTGGCCGCTCACGTGGGATAGGAACCACCTGACCAGCGCACGAGATCCTCTCGCGAGACCTCTGCGCTGATCAGGTGGTTTCCGGCGAGCGGCCAAGATGCATGTTTGAGGTAAGAGCTGGGGGACCCAAATACCCATGAGAGCTGGGGGCCCTTATACCCATGAGCTGGGGGGCCCTTATACCCATGAGCTGGGGGGCCCTTATACCCATGAGCTGGGGGCATATCCATGAGCTGGGGGCTTACCCATGTGAGAGCTGGGGGCATATCCATGAGCTGGGGGCATACCCATGTGAGAGCTGGGGGGCATATCCATGAGCGGGGGCATACCCATGTGAGAGCTGGGGGGCATATCCATGAGCTGGGGGGCATATCCATGAGTAGGGGGGCATACCCATATGAGAGCTGGGGGCATATCCATGAGCTGGGGGGCATATCCATGAGCTGGGGGCATACCCATGTGAGAGCTGGGGGCATATATCCATGAGCTGGGGGGCAATATCCATGAGCTGGGGGTGCATATCCATGAGCTGGAGGTGCATATCCATGAGCTGGGGGGCATATCCATGTGAGAGCTGGGGGGGCATATCCATGAGCTGGTGGGCATACCCATGTGAGAGCCATGTGAGAGCTGGGGGGCATACCCATGTGAGAGCTGGGGGGGGCATATCCATGAGCTGGGGGGCAATATCCATGTGTGAGCTGGGGCATATCCATGAGCTGGGGCAAATCCATGTGTGAGCTGGGGCAAATCCATGAGCTGGGGGCATATGAATATATATATATCGGGGGGATATACATGTGAGCTGGGGGCATTTTTATATGGTCTGTTCTTATTGGAAAGCGTCACATGACATTAAAGAAAAGTATCGGTACTCGGTATCGGTGAGTACTTTTAAAAAGTATCGGTACTCGGTCTTAAAAAAGTGGTATCGGTGCATCCCTAGGCAATACTATCTTTGTTTTATTTTGCAGTGAAAAATAAGTAAAAATACATAGATTTTTTTGGGGGGGGGCCCTTCGTGGATTCTTGCACCGGGGCCCTCAGGTTTCTAGTTACGCCACTGATCCATAGGGTTCAATATGACGTCGCTCCACCCTTTGCAGCTATAACGGCTTCAGCTCTTCTGGGAAGGCTGTCCACAAGGTTTAGGAGTGTGTTTATGGGAATTTTTGACCATTCTTCCAGAAGCGCATTTGTGAGGTCACACACTGATGTTGGACGAGAAGGCCTGGCTCTCAGTCTCCGCTCTAATTCATCCCAAAGGTGTTCTGTCGGGATGAGGTCAGGACTCTGTGCAGGCCAGTCAAGTTCATCCACACCAAACTCTTTCATGCATGTCTTTATGGACCTTGCTTTGTGCACTGGTGCACAGTCATGTTGGAAGAGGAAGGGGCCAGCTCCAAACTGTTCCCACAAAGTTGGGAGCATGGAATTGTCCAAAATGTCTTAGTATGCTGAAGCATTCAGAGTTCCTTTCACTGGAACTAAGGGGCCAAGCCCAGCTCCTGAAAAACAACCCCACACCATAATCCCCCCCCCTCCACCAAACTTTACACTTTGCACAATGCAGTCAGACAAGTACCGTTCTCCTGGCAACCGCCAAACCCAGACTCGTCCATCAGATTGCCAGATGGAGAAGTGTGATTCGTCATTCCAGAGAATGCGTCTCCACTGCTCTAGAGTCCAGTGGCGGCGTGCTTTACACCACTGCATCCGACGCTTTGCATTGCACTTGGTGATGTATGGCTTGGATGCAGCTGCTCGGCCATGGAAACCCATTCCATGAAGCTCTCTGTGCACTGTTCTTGAGCTAATCTGAAGGACACATGAAGTTTGGAGGTCTGTAGCGATTGACTCTGCAGAAAGTTGGCGACCTCTTCGCACTATGCGCCTCAGCATCTGCTGACCCCGCTCTGTCAGTTTACGTGGCCTACCACTTCGTGGCTGAGTTGCTGTCGTTCCCAAACTCTTCCACGTTCTATAATACAGTTGACTGTGGAATATTTAGGAGCGAGGAAATTTCACGACTGGATTTGTTGCACAGGTGGCATCCTATCACAGTTCCACGCTGGAATTCACTGAGCTCCTGAGAGCAACACATTCTTTCACAAATGTTTATAAAAACAGTCTGCATGCCTAGGTGCTTGATTTTATATACCTGTGGCCATGGAAGTGATTGGAACACCTGATTCTAATTATTTGGATGGGTGAGCCAATACTTTTGGCAACATAGTGTATATAGAACATACGGTATATATAGTCATAAGAATCTGTCCTTTATAGATAAATCCAAAGCAGATTAGGTACTTACATTATGTATGTTACTACTCCAATGCCCCAGATATCGGCTGCAGGTCCGATCGGCTCCCCTTTAACCACCTCAGGAGCTGAAATGAATAAGAGTCACATGATACAAAAAGGACAAATGAGGAGTGAAACACCAGGACGTGAGACGGTCAAGAGGATCCCAGCCGATCCCCCCACGTTCTGCCGCACATTGTCACAGTGTGTCATCAATGCATGATACCCCATTGTGCCTCTGTCCCATCACTATCACCCCATTGTGTCTCTGTCCCATCACTATCACCCCATTGTGTCTCTGTCCCATCACTATCACCCCATTGTGCCTCTGTCCCATCACTATCACCCCATTGTGTCTCTGTCCCATCACTATCACCCCATTGTGCCTCCGTCCCATCACTCTCATCCCATTGTGCCTCCATCCCATCACTCTCATCCCATTGTGCCTCTGTCCCATCACTCTCATCCCATTGTGCCTCTGTCCCATTACTCTCATCCCATTGTGCCTCTGTCCCATCACTCTCACCCCATTGTGCCTCCGTCCCATCACTCTCATCCCATTGTGCCTCTGTCCCATCACTCTCATCCCATTGTGCCTCTGTCCCATTACTCTCATCCCATTGTGCCTCTGTCCCATCACTCTCACCCCATTGTGCCTCCGTCCCATCACTCTCATCCCATTGTGCCTCTGTCCCATCACTCTCATCCCATTGTGCCTCTGTCCCATCACTCTCACCCCATTGTGCCTCCGTCTCATCACTCTCATCCCATTGTGCCTCTGTCCCATCACTCTCATCCCATTTTGCGTTCTGTTCCGTCACTCCCACCCCACTGAGCCCCTGCCCAACTCCACTCATGCTCATTGTGGCTTAGACACATCCCTCTAATCCTCATTGTCCTTCTTACGCATTCCTCTCCCCCCAGTGTGCCTCTGCTTGATCCTTCTCATTCCATTTAGCCTCTGCCTCATCCATATTACCCCATTGTGCTTCTGCCCTGAGCCAATCAACATGTGCCCCTGCCCAATCCCACCCACCCTATAGCACCTCCTCCCCATCCCTCTAATCCTCATTGTCCTTCTTACGCATTCCTCTCCATCCAGTGTGCCTCTGCTTGATCCTTCTCATTCCATTTAGCCTCTGCCTCATCCATATTACCCCATTGTGCTTCTGCCCTGAGCCAATCAACATGTGCCCCTGCCCAATCCCACCCACCCCATAGCACCTCCTCCCCATCCCCATTGTCAGATCCATTGTGCCTTTGTCCCGTCTCTGTCTGGGTTGGAGACACTTTGTCCATGATAAAAAAAATGTCCCTGGGCCTATTTCAGGTCATAGTCCTGGAGCTGGAACTCTACTAGTTCCTGCGTCAATCTGTTGAAGCTATCTCTACAATGCAGAGTGCAGAGTGCAGTGCCGTCCCGTGAGCTCAGCAATGACGTTAACTCCGCGCACTGATCTGTGATCAACTAAAATTCAAATATAATTAAACTCTGCATACGAAACTTCCATCCCTACTATGTTGCAGCAGACAGCGTGGATGTGTGCTACAACTCACCCATGTATTCCAGGGTTCCCACGCGTTTTCCAAGCTGGCGCAGTAACAGTGGATTGAACGTCTGTGCGCTCCCAAAGTCAATGATCTTCACCGTGTTCATGTAGGACACCATGATGTTCTCGGGTTTGATGTCGAGGTGGAGGATTTTCTGTTCGTGCAGGTACTCCAAGCCTTGTAGGATTTGCAAGATGTAATTCACCACATCATCTTCAGAATAACGGAACCTACAGAGAGACGAGGAAAGCGGGACCCGTGTGAATACCCCATGCTCGCCCACCCATCGGCATTATCCGGATGCCTGAAGCCCTCTACCCAGTGAAGTGTATACAGTACATGGTGCCTTGAATGCGTGGGCGCTCGCTACCCTTACTTTCATATGTCAAGACCAGTGCTTCTCAACTCTGCTCCTCAGGTCCCCCTAACAGGCCAAGTTTGCAGGATATGTGAAGCACAGCACAGGTGATATGATTTGCTGCTCAGTGATTGCAGGATTCAGTCTGTATTTCCCCAAGGGAATCCTTAAAATCTGACCCGTAGTGGGTCCCAAGGACTTGAGTTGAGAAATCCTGGTCAAGACAATGACTGGAGACTTACCCAGCACCCACAACTAGTCCCCAGGGCTGCCATTGGAAATCCTTGGGCTCCTTACTGAACTACCCTCAGGCAAAGGTCAGGAAGATTCTCAAACTTCGGGCCCCCCCCTCAAATCCTGGAATTAGTTTGCTGCCGACTAGCCGATGATGAGATCAGTTGACAACAACTCATGATCGATTAATTTGATTCATTGTTGCAGAGCTAATATCTGTGTATCTGCCAATGTCTGTATGTGTTTTGGCCATCAGAAATCTCGGTGCCCCTTACTGACCTCCTGGTCGGGTCCGGCTTCCCTCAGATGCCTATTTCATTAATGTCATTAAAAAGAAGACATTTTGCCTCCTTGTGACGTGCGTGACTTTGAACTTGGGGTACATGAGATGTATTTTGGAGGTGCAGGCCTGATGTTCTATATGGTTTCCCTGCCTTCTCCTATGTCGAAGCCACCTTCTACCTAGGATTGTAGGGTGCAGGACGTTTGTGTTGTTTGTGTAAAGGTTCGAATGGATATCGTTGTGTCTTGTTTGCCAAATGTTGAGCATTGCTAATCCCATTATCTGTCCCTGGTCTAATTATGTCCCAGACGCCCACAAGCAGAAGGAGCAGAAAACGTCAGAGCAGTAAAAGCAGAATTCTAGGAGAGGGATTAATGATGAAGTCAAAGTGTAATTTTTCCATTGGCTGCCGGGCCCCACCTGATACTGTATATATTATTTCATTAAAGGCTCAGTCCCTGTTGCTGTCTGTTCCAAAACCTCCAGATCTGTGTGTTGCCTCATTTGTGGGGAAAGCTATCAAAGCTCTTGGCGTGTACCCGTCCTTAAGCTTTGGCTAAGGGCTGTAGGGATGTGCGTTTCGGGTTTTGGAATTTCGGAATTTTCACGAAATTTCCCCGATTCGTGACTTCGGATTTGGCCAAATTTCCGAAATTTTTTTGATCCGAAAACGGCAGATCCGAAATGTTTTCCGAGCCGAATCGAAAAATTTTCGGAATTTTCGAATGGACTTGAAATGTGTCAAATCGAAATTTATTTTCCCTCTATTCATGATTTCGGTTCCATTCGGGATTTCGGTTCCATTTCGGTAATTCTGAACATCGTATATCTAACTATTATCGGTTATATCGCTGATTCTGTAAATTTTGTATTTGTAAATGTGCTGGGGCAAATCAATGTGCTGGGGCAAATCCATGAGCTGGGGCAAATCCATGAGCTGGGGCAAATCCATGTGTGAGCTGGGGCAATATCCTATGAGCTGGGGCAAATCCATGTGCTGGGGCAAATCCATGAGCTGGGGCAAATAAATGTGCTGGGGCAAATCCATGAGCTGGGGCAAATCAATGTGCTGGGGCAAATCAATGTGCTGGGGCAAATCCATGAGCTGGGGCAAATCCATGTGCTGGGGCAAATCCATGTGCTGGACTGCTGGGGCAATAGAGTTAGACAGCTTTGAAACGAGGAGAACAGATGTTCCGAAAAAAACGAAAATTTCCGAAATAACGAAAAGCCGATACAAAAAACGAGCAAAGTGACACGAAAATACGAAAAATGATCGATATTCCGAAAAATAAATGTACCCGAAAAAACGAATCGAGCCGAACCGAATCGAAACAGAAAGTGGTCGAAACGAAAAATCAAACCGAATCGAACCGAAAAAAAAATCGGTGCACATCCCTAAAGGGCTGTAGAAAGGCACGAAAGTCTGCTGGTGAGAGAATGAGTAGCGGCATTAACAGATGTGACCCTGTCAGGGTACGGAGATCTGTTACACTCCTCTTCTGCTTACCTGATTTTACAGGGAGTGGGCTGAATCCCTGTTGGTCCAACAAAGAGATAAATGGCCCTATTACATTCCTAACGCAAACGTTAACGCTCACTTGCGTGAGCATTAACGTTTGCGGCGGTATTTACCGCACATTACAATCCAAACACAAAAGGGTTAAAAAACCTGTTTGCGTTTGGTACCTTGCACTTCTCTGCGCGAGGTTACTGTACTTTGTGCTCCCTATACTTTGCGCTCCCCATGTTAAAGTGTTAATCAGCGCTGGATTACAACGTCCCAGCGCTGATTAACGCCTGGCTCTGGTCAGCGCAAAGTTAACCAGAGCCAGGACCTGGTGTTAACAGATTCCACTTCTGCAGAATCCGTTAAAACCAGCTTTAAAATTAAAAAAAAAAAAAAAAAACATACTCACCCTCTGTCCCGCAGTGAGGACCGCGGCTCTGTTCGCCTCCTCCGGCCGGCGGAAGCAGGGAAAGACTGGGGGAAAAAGTCCCCCCAGTCTCTCCCTGGGTATCACTACGCCGACCGGCCGGATCTCATGAGGCGAGATCCGGCTGGTTACATGACCGGCAGGGAGGAACTCAATGGAGTCCTATGGACTCCAGCGAGTGGATGCTCGCGGCTGCACTCAGCGCTGCTGCGAGCATCCTGAAGTTTTACGCTCGATACCAATGCAGGCAGCATTTTTTGTGCCTGCACTGTAATCCAGCGTTAAAACGCGGGCGCAGTTTTTCGTCCCTTGCGCCAGCGTTTTAACGCTACGAGTGTAATTGGGCCCAAAATGTGTTCTCTGGTGGGAAAGCAGCTCTACCTGGTGCAGACCATGCAAATCGCTCCCCCAGTGATGTGTCAGGGTGCTCTTACTGGCCCCAGATGCTGCGTCCCACTGGGAAATTTATTTGTGGGCCAGTCCTGGGTAGGATGGAGGGACCCTTACATTGAGAAACTGCACATGGTTTGGCAAGGGTCCAGGGCACCCTGAAATCACTGGGCCCCAGAACATATCACGGGGTGTCACCCCTGCCCTGCCGGTCCCTCTGCAAACATCACTCTTTATCCAGGAAAGAGTCACTGAATCTAGCTTTTCCTTCCAGGTTTATTCACTGGTTTTGGAATTCTGTTCTAGAATCTTGTCATGTGAAACCGATGAGGACAACCGGTGTATCAGTGAGTGTCCCGGTGGGCCATTCCCCGGCTTTGTTTGCAAGCCGTCCCTTCTTGCATGGTCCGTTGGATAGGTCTGTATTATCTAGCACTTTGACAATAACAGAATAATAAAATGCCAGCCCTGGGGTTAATATTTGCAAAGTAAAGCTGTTATGGTTGCCTAGCAACAACACGTTACAGGAAATTTCACACAAAGCAGCTTCACAAATACGAGAATTATTCCAGCGTAGCCTCCCCCCCCCCCCTCCTCACCTTTCTACCAGACAGTAGAGCAGCTCTCGGCCTGCACAATGTTCGGAAATAAGGACAAGGTAGCGAGGGGTGATATAGGCCTCGTGAAGGCCCAAGATCCTCTGATGATGAATACACTTCAAGACTTCATACTCCTGAAGGACGCTCTGCTTGTTCTCTGTCTCATACGGTATGATCTTGGCCATAAAGTTCTTTCCGGTCGCATTCTCCTTGCACTCCCGAATCACTCCAAACCGACCCCTGCAACAAGTTATATTAAGGTTACAGAGTTTTTGCCACTCACACAGTGCTCTATGGTTGCTCTAGGGGGTCAGCGACCATGGCTGTCCAGGGGCCCAATTCCAAGTCTTAGAGATGCACAACATAACGCCAGACATTATCAGATATATTTTTTCATGTCCTATTCTAGCCTTGCCATTAATGGAGACAATTTGACCTTAGCGTTTTTTACTGTACTCGGTGGTTTGCGTTCCTTACTGTACTCGGCATCTCGCGTTCCTTATTGTACTCGGCGTCTCGCCTTCCTTACTGTACTCGGTGTCTCGCAGCTTGCGTTCCTTACTGTACTCGGCATCTCGCAGCTTGCGTTCCTTACTGTACTCGACGTCTCACGGCTTGCGTTCCTTACTGTACTCGGTGTCTCGCAGCTTGCGTTCCTTACTGTACTCGGCATCTCGCAGCTTGCGTTCCTTACTGTACTCGACGTCTCACGGCTTGCGTTCCTTACTGTACTCGGTGTCTCGCAGCTTGCGTTCCTTACTGTACTCGGCATCTCGCAGCTTGCGTTCCTTACTGTACTCGACGTCTCACGGCTTGCATTCCTTACTGTACTCCGTGACTCGCGGCTCGCGTTCCTTACTGTACTCGGCGTCTCGCAGCTTGCGTTCCTTACTGTACTCGGCGTCTCGCAGCTTGCGTTCCTTACTGTACTCGGTATCTCGCTGCTCACGTTCCTTACTGTACTCGGCGCCTCGCAGTTTGCGTTCCTTACTGTACTCGGCGGCTCGCGTTCCTTACTGTACTCAGCGTCTTGCTGCTCGTGTTCCTTACTGTACTCGGCATCTCATTGCTCGCATTCCTTACTGTACTCGGCGTCTCGCAGCTCGCGTTCCTTACTGTACTCGGAGTCTCACGGCTCGTGTTTCTTACTGTACTCGGCATCTCGCGGCTTGCGTTCCTTAATGTACTTGACGCCTCCTATACTTGACATAGGACGTGCAAGACATTATGAAACGCGAGAATAGCGACCTATTCCAAGGGACTGAATAAACATTACATCTAGGAGCAAACCAGGGAAATGTAACCCCTCCCAATAGCCCTGTGTGATGCTCATAAAGACACGTAAACCCTGGCGTATCTTCCTTGAGCAGGTGAAGTCTATGGAGCTTTTACAGCACTGGTTATGTTTACACCGGGGCAGACATACATGCACAGGGGGAGGGTTAATGAGCGTTAGCTGCACACGCATCCACTTTCAGCAGCGCCAGTCGGTAATTTCACTTCTCCACACACTGCGTAACGTCTCACTAAGAGATTTTAACGTCTCCAGCCGACTTTAGCGTCTTGATATACGTCTTGGTTGGAAAACGGACGTTAAAGGTGAGACGCTAATGGTTAACAACCGGCAAATGATTTTTCCATTAATGACAACCTTGGAATAAGGCCCTAAATGATTTGTAAGTACATTTCCCATGAGTCTCCGCCAAGCTGTTGAGTGGCTTAGGAACGGGAGATGCAGTTCTATAACGTCTACATGTAGAAGGCCAAGGTTGTTGACCCCTACTCTAGGCCTTTGAACAATGTTTCATTCCAAACGCCTCTAATGTCCATAGAGATGTCCGCTCAGAAATTCCCAGTAGTTTATAAAGTTTTGCTTACATCGGATGCATTCTGGAAATGCAGAATAACTTGTTAATAAAAGCAGGAAAATATTTTGGGGAGATTACCATACTTTGGTCAAGATCTTGGGTCTTGGTCCTCACATCATTATGGTGAGTTGTCAAGGTCATCATGTATTTCATAATTTTTTTCGATGGGTTTACTTGATGTAACCTAATGATAGCTTGACTCACCTGGCCTTTTCATCCATGAAAGTGTAGGGTTTTTGGGGAACCCCTTGTCGAAGGGTTGTGCTCTCTCTTCCTGAAGGTGTGGCTCTCCCTCCGGGCGTCATTCTGGAGTCTCTCCCAGGGGTGACACTTTTCACTAGAATACGTGTAGGAACCGTCTGGGCCACTGGGACAGGTGTGACAGGTGAGGGAGTCTCTGATGTAGGTGTAGATACAAATGAAGTGACCATGTATGTTGGAGAAGTAGGGGTTGATGGCTGGTAGATCGGGCTGGTAGGAGGAGATGGGAAGGAAGGTACCATTTTGGAAGTGGGGCTTAAAGGTGATGTACTAGTTGACGATTTGAAGGGGGGAATGTGCAACATAATTGGAACAGAGGGCATGGTTGCAAATGGTTTTGCAGGGACTGGTGGGGGTACCCGGGTTCCTGTAGAGCTAGTAGGAGGTGGACTAGTTGGCTTTTCAGGCACAGGAGACTTTACTGAGGGCTGGACAGCAAATGGCTTAACTTTGGGATCAAATGACACGGAGGAGATTTTCTGCGGCGGCTCTGGTAGAGTGGTGGGAGACTTTACTTGAAACACAGTGGAGGCTGGGGCCCTGTTTCCAGATGGTTCGGATTCTGGTTTCACTTGTTGCACTTGAGAAGGAGCTGGAACAATTATACGTGACACCGGAAGTCCAGGAGTGACAGACACTGTTACTTTAGAGACACGAGAACCTGCAGCATCAACAGGGGTCACTTCAGTAGGTTGTATTTGGGTGACTGGTGAACTCAGGGGTTGGGGTTCCGCTTTACTAAACGTTGGCTTGTGTGCGACAGGAGGAGTGGATATAAATCCTCTGTGTTTTCTTGGAGGAGTTGGTGGAGGAGGTCCTTTGGCTGGAGGTTGTAGTGGAGGCACAACTGTTGGTGCTGTCACAATAGAAGATGAAACGACAAGAGGAGACCCAACAGGTGGAGGAAGGTTGGGAGTCGAAACTACTGTATGAACAGGCAGTGCTGCGGAAGGTGTAATTCGGGAAACCACTGGCACAAAAGCTGTGACCGTAGGGCCCACAGGTCTTGTTTTTGACACAACTGATGGTGATGGTGCTGAAGGCTTGTTACCTAATGGGACAAAGAGTAGAAATAAGAATTCCATCCAACACTCAAAGTGGACCTACTAGGTCTTCATCTGCTTCACACGTACCTTCTCCTTCTATGAGAATAACTTTGGACTCGTGACTATAAGGCCCTTGACCCGCTTTATTGACACAAGCCACGCGGAACTTCACAGACCCCGGCGGGAGTTCGGTGACGTTGAAATAACAATCTGTGATTCTGGAGCTGATCACCTTCCAGTCTCCCTTACCTGAAGAATAACATGACTTAGTGGACACAGAGGAAGGCAGTGAGGAGACACAGGAGAAATCTTTACATTGGTGTCTCCAAGGTTTTTCTAAAACAGAATGCTGGGAATATCTAAGACCTTTTCAAGGTTGACTTGATATTAATGTTTTGGTCATTAAAGGGCCAGCACCACCAAAAAAATGCAATGTCCTTATTGTGTTTATTTGATGTTGCTGATATCTTACATGTGTTTTGTTTTTCTCTTGTTTGTTTAGTTAAGAAAATATTTTCCTCTATATGTCACTGGGTGCATCCATTGTGTGATATTTTCCTCTATATGTGTCACTGGGCGCATCCATTGTGTGATATTTTCCTCTATATGTGTCACTGGGTGCATCCATTGTGTGATATTTTCCTCTATATGTGTCACTGGGTGCATCCATTGTGTAATATTTCCCTCTATATGTCTCACTGGGGGAATCCATTGTGTGATATTTCCCTCTATATGTCTCACTGGGTGAATCCATTGTGTGATATTTTCCTCTATATGTGTCACTGGGTGCATCCATTTTGTGATATGTTCCTCTATATGTGTCACTGGGTGCATCCAATGTGTAATATTTTGTGTTGTAAACTGCCCCCCCCCCACACAGTATCTTTCCATCACTTGCTCCTCACTGTGTGGCTTTGGCCATAGAATGGAGTCTATGAGTCAGATCTCCACAACTCCAACTCATAAGGATTGTATTGTGTGAGATGTATTCAAAGAACATCAACAGGGGTAAATAAACGTGCTGGAAGCCCACTATCAGATATCATTCAGCTGCCGTCTATTATCTTTGGTAGCCTACATAGCACAATAGATCCCCTGCAGCTGTGTCTACACATTCCTTCCTCTATATCATTGTCTCGTCACTCGTGTTTGATGTTATACCACAGCTGTAAAGTGAAACTGTGTGCTAATATTTTGATAAATCTGGCATTGTGGGGAAAATCCATAAAAAGGAAACAGGAGAGAAACACCTGACTTTATTTTTCCTTTTTACATGAAATTGCTTCAAACAAAGAAAAGAAAAACAGCAGCGTGTGTTTTATAGATTGGTTTTGTTTGTAATGTGCTACAGCTTATATTAGTGTTAGTGTGTCTTTAAGTACAGAGCTGCTACTAGAGGTGTGCACAGCTGAAAAATTTGTTTAAAAATAATTTGTTTTTGGAATTTCATTATGTTTTGATTTCTTTCGTATTTTTGTTTTCATTTGGTATCTCAGAGCACTAAAATAAAACTTTGTAATTTGGGATCGAATCGATATCAATTCGAATTTCGGATCACTAAATAAAGCCGAAATAAATCAAATTTTGCTGTTAAAAGGCAAGCTAGGGTTAACTATTGAGCTGTCCATTGGCCTGTGGGGCTGAACAGGGACAGGGTCCTTTGTGCAACAGTCAAACGAATCTGATTCGTTTCATAATGTTGTTTGCTTTAGTACTGACTTGTAATGTAAGTTGGGATCAATTCGATATCGATTCGAATCACTAAATAAAACCCCAATAAATCAAATCCTGCTCAGGAATCATTTAATCAATGGTTCTCTTGTGAAACAGTATAACAAATCAAATTCGTTTTATACCGTTTCGTTTAAATGTGGATGAAATCAATTTGTTATTTCGGAAGTACTTCTGAAATAACGAATTAACAAAATTCGTAACGAATCTCAAAATAATGCGCACCTCTGACTGCTACAATGTATCCTGTTGCCACTTACCCAAGCACTGAGCATGGTTCCTCCCTATGCCATAACACACACCACATTAACTCATTATGGCAGCCGCAAGACCCACCGTACGCAGTTTCAGGTCAAGCAAAGCCAGAGTTCGACTTTTGCCTCCAACCAACCCTAGTATATGGGGGCAGTCAAGGGCAAAATAATGTGGACTTAGTCACAAAATATAGACATAAATTGCAACAGCCTGCAACTAGCCCCACATAGCTCATTAATGGTGTTGGATACATCCAAAGCATGGTTATATTTGTGACTAAAACACCATTATTTTTCCCCGGGAAGGAGTTTTTAAAATCTGTGTGAGCTTTAAAGCTGGTTTTGTGGAAATCTATATGGCGTCTTCTCACTTTTATACATATTATGCCACGTTTTATGGCTTAATCCAGTGATGGACGGCAGCGTCGTGTGCGACCGGGAAACACAATACTCTTCCCATTGGAGACTGCACATGTTGCTCAGCCCTTGTATAACTGCTTGGTGAAACGCGTTGCAGCAAATAGATACGCGTCGCTGTTTTTCAGCTCTACCAGCTCACCATTCATCAGCGCCTCCAGGATGTAGGTGCAGGGTGCGCTATGATCCGCCACTTTCCACAGGACCAGCACCGTGTCCTTGTACTTCTGCGGGATCTCTGGGGTGCCGGGCCGGCCAGGGATCTCTGGCGGGGCGGGTAACAAACAGATAAAATGTTAAACATACTGATGTAGCAGAACCATTCATCCTGTAATGTCACGGGGTTTAGTTGTGGTTGATTTGAGGAGTTAATAGACAAACAATGAAAACCTGCTGTCCCGGTTGACACAGGCTCAGCGGTTAATTAAAGAGTCCCTAAGACACAGGATAATGGAGAAGTTAGTGACTATCGTCAAGTCACTTTGCTGCCGGATAACGCGCACCATCTAAAGGAGGGAAGATCTTATATCAGAGAACAGCTATGTTAGGAAAATGAAAGGGACTCTCTTCTCACCCTGAACAATTTATCATTTTAATTTGGTCAGGATGTGAGGAGTGCCCCCCCTTGCCTCATGACATCCAGCAGGTCGGTGTAGTGATCCGCAGTAGGGATGTGCGTTTCGTACTGATTCGTTTTTCTCACGAAACGGGTCGATTCGGTGCTTTGGATTCGCCCGATGTTCCGAACCGGACCGGCAACGAAATACACACCATCTAAAATATTTACCGATACGAACTGAAAAAAATTTTGTTATTTCGTTATTTTATATGTGTTTCACCATCGGCGACTATCCATGGTTCTGACTCAGATCAGAACCATGGACAGTCGCCGATGGTGAAACACATATTATTGATCTATTTCTTCATATCAGCACCATGGATAACGACAGGTTTGTTACTATCCGAGGTACTGATACTGACACAAAATGTATCGTATATCAAAACTCATTGCCGAACGGAACACATACGGACGGACTGTGAGAAGATAATCCAGCTGTATGTGTTCTGCAAAGAAAAAAACAGACCTCGTTATACATTTAAAGTAAGTTAGGAAGAACCCTAAATATTAACCCAAAAATTCCCAAAAAATGCAAAAATAATCCTAAAAAATAAATATAAGAAATGGCTGTTTGCTGCAATTGAAAATAATAAACGGTTTATATTTAATAAACACTTAATTACGGGGATTTGTTTTAACAATTATTCATACGAAAAAAAAGGATCTTTCATAAAAAACGATATGTCCGAAGGAACGAATCGACAGGATTACCGTGTTGACCGAAATATCGGAGCATCCAAAATACCATACGTCTAAAGTCAAAACGAAAATCCGAGGATGGACCCTTTCAAACAAAGAGAACAGACGATCCGAAAGACCGAAATTCCCCGATTTCACGAAAAAAAAATTCAATACAAATCACTGAGTCGAAACTAAATAAGCCGAAACAAAAATGGGCCGAAACGATCTGAAATTAATTTTTTGAAAGACCGAATGTAACAAAACAAAATGAAAAAAAAAACCCGTGCACATCCCTAATCTGCAGAGAGAGACTGGGGGACTTTTTTCCGCCAGTCTCTCCCTGCTCCCGTTGGACGGAGGAGGCGGTTGGAGCCGTGGTTCTCGTCGTGGAATTAGAGGTGAGTATCTGATTTTTTTGCAAGGGGGTTTCTGGCTGGTGCTGATGGATTCTGCAGCAGCGGGATCCGTTAGCACCAGGTCCAGGCTGTGGTTAACTGTCGGGTTAACCGCAGCAGGACGATAACTAGCGTTCGTATATTGTAATTCTAACGCTGATTAACACTTTGCGCTCCCCATGTTAAGCATAGGGAGCGCAGAGTACAGTAACCTGGCGCTGAAAAGCGCAAGATACAAAGCGCTAACGGGCTTTTTAACCCGTTAGCGTTTGGATTGTAATATGGTGCTCACGCGCTAGGGCCACCACGGCTAACGTTAATGCTCACACAGTTGAGCGCTAACGCTAGCGATAGGAACGTAATGGTGCCCAATGTGTGTACCTTTAAACATGGCCGATCTGGCGACCCTATGAATAACCCCTCTCGAGTTTACAACCTTCCGTGCCAGCAATGTTTCTATGAAGGATAAACCAATACATGAATAACTGTTATTTCACTCTATATAGAATTTTTTATACTGCGCTTCCCATGGTTCAAATAAATGTTGTTATTATTTTTTCTGGGAAAAAAACGCTAAGTGATAATATTTGGCAACAAATCTTGGTATTACTGAGTTTCTCTAATTTTTAAGTTTTCAAACGCTAGGTTTAAATAAAGTTATGGATGTGTAGAACTGTTAATACGTATATACATTGGAAGAATAAGAATACTTACGCGCCACAGACAAGGTGCAGGAACTGATGGCGTTGCCCAAGGGGTTTGCAGCCACACATTCATACAACCCTGCTTCCGTCTGCCCGGCCGAGGAGATGGAGAGGACCTGCCGTCCATCCTGACAGGATCTTATGTTGACCTTCTGTCCAGGCTGAATGTTGATTTTATCTGGAAGCGGGATAAGTTATAGTTTAGCAATTAAAACAGATATTATTATTTCCGCATCTTTTAATCTCATTTCAGGAGCTTCAGAGACAAAATCCAACAGAAGCCGAGTAACTCCAACCCAAGAAGGAGCCGTTACAGTTACAAGTTTTGATAAAGCGCTAACAAGTTCCGTAGCGCTGTACAATGGGCTGGATTTATCACTCTGGATCCTGTAGGCACAAAAATCTAGTGTCGTCCCCCCCCACAAAAAAAAAAGAGAGCAAAAAATGGGGAAAAGGCTTATTAATTTTTGGTTTTTTTGGGCAAACAAAAAAAAAAGTACAATTAACTATATTTTATTTTAGTTTTATAGAGAAAGATGAAAAAGTTGTCCATCACATATCAGGCACCTTTCTCTGTGGAAAAAACCCCCCAATAATTTAAAAAAACAACTTTTTTTACAATGGATTAAAAAAATTAAATTTTACCATTTTTGTATCTTACTTTCATAGAGGAAGGTGCCCACCACAAGGGGCACCTTTCTTTGCAAAACTAAAAAAAAAACAATGGAGTAAAAAAAGAATAAACACAAAAATCACAAACATTTTATGTATTTATTTATATAAATGTTGTGGTTTTACAATTTTTTTCTTTTACACAGAGAGGTGTTCACCGCAGGGAATTGCTTTTCTCTGTAAAAGTAAATAATATTTTTTTTCTTGTAGTGTTACTGTCATGGTTGACCCCTTGGACGGTAAGCGGCTGGCAGCTGGGTCTTTGCTGCTCGCTGGCCAGCTGGCGGATGATATTGCTGGCACTTGTGGCCACAGGTTACTGACAGGGGGGGGGGCAGCGTGGTGGCAAGACAAGAAGCCTGCGGGATTTAAAAACCAAGCGGTGGGTTTGTCTCATTGCCATGTCGTGGTTTATTCCTGATCAGTGCATTCTTGTTACCTTGTTATCGTTTTAGGCTGGCGTCAGACGAGCGTCATTGGAGAGTGGCAGGAACTCCGTGAGAGTGAACGTTCCTTCCACTCGACGCCCGTCTGGCCACATCGCGTGGCACACTTAGTGCAGTGAGCCTTACTGTGTATTGACTCTGGCTTTGTTTCTGACTATACTCTCTTGGCATTAACCCTGCTCTTTCTGATTTATATTGTACCGACCTTGGCTCCAGGTCTGACTATTCCTTTGGCTGCTTATTGTCGTGTTTTACCTGTGTACTGAAAGTTGTCTGACTTTCCTCTCTGGTCCTGACTTCTGGCATGTCTGACTTCCCGCTCTGTTCCTGACTTCTGGCATGTCTGACTTCCCTCTCTGTTCCTGACTTCTGGCATGTCTGACTTCCCTCTCTGGTCCTGACTTCTGGCATGTCTGACTTTCCTCTCTGGTCCTGACTTCTGGCATGTCTGACTTCCCTCTCTGGTCCTGAGTTCTGGCATGTCTGACTTCCCTCTCTGGTCCTGACTTCTGGCATGTCTGACTTCCCTCTCTGGTCCTGACTTCTGGCATGTCTGACTTCCCTCTTTGGTCTCCTGGCGAATTTCCTGCACATACGGTGCCTGTTCGGGGGCAGTGAATCCCCATGAAAAAGCACTGCTTCGGCTATTTAGAGAACACAAACCAGCAGTGAAAGGTTCCCGAAATGCCCTGCCATTCGGTGGTTTAATTCGGCAGGTTTATTCAGGAGAATCCCATAGGCTTCAATGTTAAAAATATTCCCGTTTTAATTCAATATCTAATAAACCGTTCATTATAAAATTCTGCAGTAAAGAGTCTCTTTATAGATATTTTAGGATATTTTAAGCATTTTTCTGGATTTTTTTAAGTTTACTTATTTTTTCTGTAACAGCCCTTTTTATGATAATTCATTGGATTTTATATGTAAATTTCAGACATTTTCGCTCAGTAGTTTCTTTGCAAACAGTGTTTCACTTTTCAAACATTCAAGCAAACTGTTTTCCTAATTTATTCACTTCACTCGTCTGCGGTGTTGGCTTTTTCCGGCGGCTGCACTGCGTGTGATCGGCTCCTGCTCGGGTGTTTCCGTGGTTTTCAGTGGGTTAATCCGGATGTTTTTGCGGGTTTTCGGCGTGCATTCGCCGGGTTTTGCGGTTAGTTTTCGTCGGGTTTGCGGCAGCTTTTCCCTGCAATTCGGGGACCCTGTGGTGCTTGCTGAATACACCGCAGAGTCACCGAAATGGGATCGGCAAATCAAACCGAATTGAAGAGAACGAAAAGTCACCGAACGTGCAGTGATTTTTTGATTCTCTATGAATTACCCTGAATGTTTTTCAGATTGAAACCAATGAGGGTTATTCACTAACCTCCGAAATTGCTACCGAATTGCACTGAATGGTGAATGTCACCGTATCTGTGATTTTGGGGCAATTCGTGAATTCTCAAACCTGTCATGTCGCCAAATACATGCAAATGGACAGCGAAATACAGTGCATTTCACTGCAATTCGACGGCACTGAAATCGTCCCATTGAGAGATGAGAACTATAAACTTGTCTATTCACAGAACGTTGAATTGCACCGAAGGTTCGGAGAAATTACCTGATTTTTGGTGGTTCAATTCAATAGGTTTAAAAAGACTAATCCAATAGGTTTCAATGTAATAATTGATATATCTTTTTTTTTCTTTAAAAAACATTTATTATTTTTAGTTTTTTACAAAACTCCCTTTTTTAAAGACCTTTTTGTAGTTTTTTTAAAGACTCCTTTGTTGTTTTTTTTTTAAAAAACTTATATAATTTTTTTAATGGACCCTTTTTATTTGAACACATTTACATTTTTAATACATTCCTATTTATTTCAGCTCCCGGTAGAAGAATAGGAGGCAATTGTGGGCGCAATTTGGCGATTATTGGTGCTTTTCGCTGACGTCCGATAATGGCTTCGGACGATTTTGGTAAAATACGGTGACCGTTCGATAAATCGCGCGTTTGTCGAATTTCCAGTGAAACGGAATCAAAGTGCACTGAAAATCAAAGCGCAGAAATTTCGGGGGCTTTGTGAATAGACCCCACTGTAGTTTTCCAAATTACATTAGGAGGGTTAAGCAGCCTGTGATTTATTTTAATTACAGCTCGTTAGCCGGAGTGCGCTTCCAGTTAATTATTGGAGGACACCTGTATCAGCGATGCACCATGAGGTCCAATCGGATCAACTAGAGCCTTTCTTTTGGTTTCCTTGGTGACTGTTCCACTTTTAGAACTTTGCCACACTTTTCTTTCATAAACCCAGCACAATGTGTCTGCGAGCCAGTCCTGACGTCGTCCTTTCACTGGGTCGTTACTTCCCTGTACGAGCACAGGATTCTTAATGGTTTGATGGTTTGAGATCGCCCCTGACCTCATAGGGAGAGTATTAAAGGGATACACTATTAAAAAGCTAGAATTCCCTTTTATTGCCCTTAAAAAATGAGACAGATCCTGCCCAATTATTTTTTTATGACGTTAGAAGATTTTACTTTCCCGCGCCGCGCGCTGCTCCTCCTCTTCGGTCTTAGGGACTCCCAAATCCACAAGTCCCTGAAGCTTTTCATACAATTTGTGCACAACCTGTACAGCATAGGGAACACAAATTGCGCAGCGCTACGGGACTCGCGCACTTTACGTACACAAGTTCCGCAGCGCCTGAGCAGAGCGATGGGTCGGAGTTGCACGTACATGCGCAGATCTGATCCATCGCTGTGCTGTATTGCTGAGAACGCTCGTTACAGCGATTGGTCTCAGAGGGTGACGTCGGCCGCTCTCTGAGTGTGACATCACTAGTGACCGATTTAGTGACCGGCACCCAGGAAATTCAAAAATCCTGGCTGCTGGTGACAATGGGTGGGGTGGAGGAAACTCTTCCACTTCACCCAGCATTTCTGACAGATTGGTCAGGATGAGCAGAGTGTCCCTTTAAATATCTCTCAATGTTCCATTTTATTATTATTACCATCATTTATATAGCGCCAACAGTTTCCGCAGCGCTTTACAATAACCAAAGGGAACAAGTTACAGATAAACAGAAATAGGATGGAAACACTGGGTGTAGAGGGCCCTGCTCATAGGAGTTTATATGCCAAAGACGCACCCTTGCTTTTCAGGGAAAGACGCTGGAGGCGGGGCCAGGCTATTCTGCGACCTTTTTTACACTATGTAAAATGATTTATTTGTTTTCCAGAAAAAAAAATGCAATATTTGCATAACTATATATAAACACTCAATTTGTCTCTCAGCCAATCCATTCTATTCCGAGTCTTTTTAGAGGATGTATCGCCCTATCGGGGCCATTTATGTCAATAAAAATGTAATTTAGAAAAACAGCAAAGTATCTTCTTTACAGAAAGTGATTTCTAGATTTTCTGGTGAGATCCAGGATCCAAAATTTAACGTGAGACCAAAGTCATAGCTGATATATGAACTATGCTCATTCCGGGTCACCTTAAAATCAGATTCGTAAGGTTAGGTATCAGATCATTTTAGGGGGTGGAGAGTTGACTTTCCTCGAAAGTTAGACTTGAGTTTCTACGGGCCCTATTACAATCTTCACGCAAACATTTGCGATCGCCCAAAAACGCATTAATGCGAGGGGCAAAACCCTTTGCGCTGAACGTCATATTACAAAGTCAGCGCAACAAACGCGTGTAACTGTCTAACGAGGGTGAACCTGCGCAGACCCCTTGCGGGCGTACTGTACTGCGCACGTCCTATACTTAACATTGTGAGCGCAAATGCGTTTGTGCGCTGGTACGCGGATGGTATAACAATCTATGCACAGTTTGTAACACACAGTCTTTGCGCGCATAATTTTAACGTCTTTGAAAAGCTGGTGGTAACGGCAAATCTGAACGTCCTGGCCGAAAGCAAATACACCAGCCCGAAAAAAAAAATACAGCACAGTATAGTTACACATTCTACACATACCCAAACAATAAAATGGAGAAGTTGTGCGTGTTTTTATTATTGCTGCAGCATATATACTCAGATTGATTTTGACAGGCGCAAAAACTGAACGGGAGACTATTGTGGTTCTTAATTCTGATTGGCTGAATCGTCTGAAAAAATAGTCCGCACACGGATTTCTGCGCGCAGTGTTAATGCGCGTGCATCCGTTTTACGCGCGTTATTTTTTGACGCATGAATAATTGCACGAGGATTGTAATACCAGCGTTGATTTACGAGCGTTAACGTTTAACGCTTCGCGCACAAATTCACGTGCTGCGCGAGCGTTTTTGCGTGAAGATTGTAATAGGGCCCTACATCGTTTAAATTTTTATTTAAAAAATAATAATTGGCCGTTAGTGAATGACCCCCCACAGCAGCCCATCCCATTCCACTGACACCGGAAGCTTCCCACCGCCTTGAAAATAAAGAAGATTGCGCTTTATTAATAATGTAAAGCTTCCTCGGCTGAAGACGTACAGATCCCAAGAAACAGATAGAGCTGTTGAATAATAGAGGGGTCGTTCGTCTGCACGAGCACGCCAGCTGCCTTACCTTTCTTCCATAAGATCCTGGGCTCGGGGCTGCCAGCTGGAAGGCAGGACAAAGACACTGGTTCCCCATCTAACACCACTACGTCCTTCAGCTTGATGTGGAAAACTGGGTGAAAATCTGACGGAAAAAAGAAAACGTCAAGTCGGAAAAGATGAGAATTCTAGAAGTTGCAAAGATACAAATGTATCACTCGTTTGTCATTGATAGAAACTAGTAAATACATGCGCATTATATATCATGTAGACATGTAACCCTAAACCTTACATATAATACAGTAACGGATAGATCTTTCACTCTTCCTTATAATCAGAGCTTCCTCTTCCAAGAGACCGTGTCATGCCCAAGATGTCTTGCAGAAGTATTACCTTGGTATTTCATTATTCATATGGACTGTTCGCAAGGTTTCTGTACGTTAAAGAACACTCTACTAAAGTGATGTCCAACCTTGGTCCTCCAGATGTTTCAGAACTACATCTCCCATGATGCTCAGCCACTCATTAGGTCAACAGAGCATCATGGAAGATGTAGTTCCAAAGCATCTGGAGGGCCAAGGTTGGACACCACTGCTCTAATAGCCCATTTGTATCCCCCTTTATATAACTGGGCACATGCTGCTAAAATCATGCGCCCAATTGTTATATATATAAATATATATTTCATTCAGCTTAATGTAAATACGCACATTTTGTCCCTCGGCACTGGGCTGCTCCACCTCTTCAGCTCAGAGCTTCTGAAATGTGGTATTCCCAGCAGATTCTTATGCAATTTGAGTAGCGTACGTAAATGACATAGCATACACTAAGAAAGCGGTGCATTCATACTTTTGTATGGAAGTTATGCAGTGACTCGGCAGAACGATGTACTGGTGCTGTGCAAGCGGCCTCAGCTGCCGTCTTCCAGAATGGTCGCTCACCACTGCAATCTTTCTGAGATAGGATGATGTCAGCATGCAGTGCGTGCTGACAATATCAGTCCCCGAGTTGGTCCCCAGAAGGCGGGATGTTGAAAATCCAGTCTGCTGAGTGACAGCTGTGTGGGTGGGGGGAAACTCCTCTGCTTCACACAGCCATATCTGCAAAACAGAACTGGATGGAGGGGGGAGGAGGAGGGGGGCAATCCACACAGACTGACCACTTTCATTCGACACAGTGGTCAGGGTGCGGAGAGCAGAGGTGGCTCTTTGATTAGGCAAGATATGCAGCCCCCTAAGGCCTCACTCCCACTGGGGCCTCAAATGATTGAATTTATGTAGAATGCCCTTATACTCCACACACATACACCTCTATAACGAAGTACACTTGACTACCAAGACAGCAGAATTACTCTTCAAAGTCATTGGGTTATTGTCTACGTTTTGTGCACAGCAAGAAGGATCTCATGGTGAGCTTGGCTTAAAGCCTCACTAACCCTACAGGCACCATTAGGGTGAAGTGTCCCTTTAAGAAGACGTTGGGCCCTATTCTAATGTAGCTGTTACGCACCGCATTCAAGCTGCTCAGCAGAATGGCTCGAGCGCTGTGCTCACACTCACAGTATGACAGCAGAGCATCTCTCATTCCCTCACTCACAGTATGACAGCAGAGCATCTCTCATTCCCTCACTCACAGTATGTGAGCAGAGCATCTCTCATTCCCTAACTCACAGTATGCCAGCAGAGCATCTATCATTCCCTCACTCACAGTATGACAGCAGAGCATCTCTCATTCCCTAACTCACAGTATGCCAGCAGAGCATCTATCATTCCCTCACTCACAGTATGACAGCAGAGCATCTCTCATTCCCTTACTCACAGTATGACAGCAGAGCATCTCTCATTCCCTCATTCACAGTATGGCAGCAGAGCATCGCTCATTCCCTCACTCACAGTATGACAGCAGAGCATCTCTCATTCCCTCACTCACAGTATGTGAGCAGAGCATCTCTCATTCCCTAACTCACAGTATGCCAGCAGAGCATCTATCATTCCCTCACTCACAGTATGACAGCAGAGCATCTCTCATTCCCTTACTCACAGTATGACAGCAGAGCATCTCTCATTCCCTCATTCACAGTATGGCAGCAGAGCATCGCTCATTCCCTCACTCACAGTATGACAGCAGAGCATCTCTCATTCCCTCATGCTCACTCACAGTATGACAGCAGAGCATCTCTCATTCCCTCACTCACAGTATGGCAGCAGAGCATCGCTCAGTCCCTCACTCACAGTATGTGAGCAGAGCATCTCTCATTCCCTCATTCACAGTATGGCAGCAGAGCATCGCTCATTCCCTCACTCACAGTATGACAGCAGAGCATCTCTCATTCCCTCATGCTCACTCACAGTATGACAGCAGAGCATCTCTCATTCCCTCACTCACAGTATGGCAGAGGAGCATCGCTCAGTCCCTCACTCACAGTATGTGAGCAGAGCATCTCTCATTCCCTCACTCACAGTATGGCAGAGGAGCATCGCTCAGTCCCTCACTCACAGTATGTGAGCAGAGCATCTCTCATTCCCTCACTCACAGTATGACAGCAGAGCAGCTCTCATTCCCTCACTCACAGTATGACAGCAGAGCATTGCTCATTCCCTCACTCACAACATGTGAGCAGAGCATCTCTCATTCCCTCACTCACAGTATGCCAGCAGAGCATCTCTCATTCCCTCACTCACTGTATGGCAGCAGAGCAGCTCTCATTCCCTCACTCACAGTATGACAGGAGAGCATCGCTCATTCCCTCACTCACTGTATGATAGCAGAGCATCGCTCATTCCCTTTCACAGTATGACAGCAGAGCATCGCTCACTCCCTCTCACAGTATGACAGCAGAGCATCGCTCATTCCCTCTCACAGTATAACAGCAGAGCATCGCTCATTCCCTCTCACAGTATAACAGCAGAGCATCGCTCACTCCCTCTCACAGTATAACAGCAGAGCATCGCTCATTCCCTCTCACAGTATAACAGCAGAGCATCGCTCATTCCCTCTCACAGTATGACAGCAGAGCATCTCTCATTCCCTCATTCACAGTATGACAGCAGAGCATCGCTCATTCCCTCTCACAGTATAACAGCAGAGCATCGCTCATTCCCTCACTCACAGTATAACAGCAGAGCATCGCTCATTCCCTCTCACAGTATGACAGCAGAGCATCGCTCATTCCCTCTCACAGTATGACAGCAGAGCATTTTTCATTTACTTGGGTTCTTGGCAGTTGTGTTATTTCTATAATAATTTTATTATTCTAACTTAACAATAAATACATTTTTTCACAGTTTCTCCTTACTTAGTGTATGTCACAATTTCACGTTTTTAATCTCACATGAAATTGAAGTGAGGAAAGATAAACATATTTTAAAGAAATTCCGGAGTAATTAATGCTCTGAAACAAAATTATGCAAAGAGCGCTAATGACTTAATTAAAGCTGAGGACTTGACCCAGACTTAAATACAAAGACCTTAGACTTATTTGAGACTTGCAATACCTCTGTTAGATACACACCTTCTACATAGTGATGAGCCGAACACCCCCGTGTTCGGTTCGCATTCGAACTCGAACAATTTCAAAAGTTCGAGTTCGAACTCGAACCGAAGTCAATGGGTCTCAAAAGTTCGATTTTTAGAGTGCCCTCCAAGAGGGCATATATGCAAGATATTTGTCATAAAATGTGTATGGGGGTCCGGGTAGTGCCCTGGGGGACAGGAAACAAGGACAAAAAGTAAAAAAAAAACATTTTTAAAGGAACAGTGAGTTTTCTCATGAAATAAAGGCTAAGAATAAAAACGAAAAATTCCTTCAAATATCGTGCCTAGGAGGTCCCCATAACCTGCCCGTGAAGTGGCGGATTTGTAGGATGTATAGAAACATTTAAAAACAAATAAATTACGTTTCAAATTACGGTAAACAGTTTTCCTTTAATCTATTCATAAACAACTGCTTGGGGCGGCAGCCTGTATGAAAAGAGGAGACCTTTTAGGATACGCAGAACAAGTTTAGTGATCTTTTGGCTAAATTATGGTGAAACTTATGCAGGCTTTGGATGAAAGTAACAATAGGTGCTTTAAAATTGGGCCTTTAGTGTCGGCAACAGTGCCGTCACACAGTAACCCCTCTGTGGTATTGTGGACATAGGCGTGCGCACGGGGTGTGCCGGGTGTGCCTGGGCACACCCTAATCCCACCCGCGGCACACTCTGGGTCCCGGCTGGCCGCATCCCAAGGATAGCCGCCGGGACCCTTTGCCTCTACAAGGCAGGCAAGCCTGTACTTCCCTGGTGGTCCGGTGGCTGTGCGCTCTGCAATGCAATCTGTGCTTCATGCACAGAAAGCAGAGCACGACTCACACTGGCCTCCAGCGCCGGCGATCCTCGATGACCGGTCACCTGACCTCCGTCGCTCTCTGACACAGTCAGTGAGCGCCGGCGGTCAGGTGACCAGTCAGAGATCGCCGGCGCACTAGTCCAGTGTGGGACGTGCTCTGCGTTCTGTGCATGAAGCACAGATTGCATTGCAGAGCGCGCAGCCACCGGACCACCAGGGAAGTACAGGCTGGACTTCAGATGAAGCCTGAGCCGGTGCTAACCACAAGGCAGGTCAGGCGGTGCCTTAGTGTGCTCCAGCCAGGGGGCGCAAATCACCGGGATTTTCTGACCACCCACAGTGCCTGGCATTCAAAAGGAATAATGCACACACAGCATGGGGATAAATCCAGCCACTCGGTGTAAACTCTGCATATCTGCAGTGCAGGGTCCGCCCCCACCTTAGTAAAGAAGGGTCTTTACTACAACTTGTGTGTGGTCTGGGCTGAGAAGAACTCATCTCTTCCGGCTTCCACCCTGGCTCCTCCTCCTGCTCTCCCTCAGCATCCGGGCTGCACAGCTCTCAGCTGCATGCCTGGGGCTGCTGAGGAGGAGACCCAGCACAGGATTCGGCTGCAGATGAATGAGGACTCGTTGGATGCAGGGCCAGCAAATTGTAAGTAATGCCCCTGCATCTGCCTGTCATGATGTGTGAGGGGAGCTGGGTGCTGTGCTTTGCAAAGCTTTTTTCTCCCTTCTTTCTGCATTTTGCTTCACTCACATTCTTTTCTTTAACCCTCTTTTAACATATCCAACCACACACAGACATCACTCACACACAGCCCAGACACCACTCACATGCAGCCCATGCAACACACAAAGGCAGATTCACTCACACCACTCACAGGCAGCCCAGACACCACTCACAGGCAGCCCAGACACCACTCACAGAACTCACAGGCAGCCCAGACACCACTCACAGGCAGCCTAGAGATCACTCACATCTCTCACAGGCAGCCCAGACACCACTCACAGGCAGCCTAGAGATCACTCACATCACTCACAGGCAGCCCAGACACCACTCACAGGCAGCCCAGACACCACTCACATCACTCACAGGCAGCCCAGACACCACTCACAGGCAGCCTAGAGATCACTCACATCACTCACAGGCAGCCCAGACACCACTCACAGAACTCACAGGCAGCCCAGACACCACTCACAGAACTCACAGGCAGCCCAGACACCACTCACAGGCAGCCTAGAGATCACTCACATCACTCACAGGCAGCCCAGACACCACTCACAGGCAGCCTAGAGATCACTCACATCACTCACAGGCAGCCCAGACACCACTCACATCACTCACAGGCAGCCCAGACACCACTCACAGAACTCACAGGCAGCCCAGACACCACTCACAGAACTCACAGGCAGCCCAGACACCACTCACAGGCAGCCTAGAGATCACTCACATCACTCACAGGCAGCCCAGACACCACTCACAGGCAGCCCAGACACCACTCACAGGCAGCCTAGAGATCACTCACAGGCAGCCCAGACACCACTCACAGGCAGCCTAGAGATCACTCACAGGCAGCCCAGACACACTCACAGGCAGCCTAGAGATCACTCACAGGCAGCCCAGACACCACTCACAGGCAGCCTAGAGATCACTCACAGGCAGCCCAGACACCACTCACAGGCAGCCTAGAGATCACTCACAGGCAGCCCAGACACCACTCACAGGCAGCCTAGAGATCACTCACAGGCAGCCCAGACACCACTCACAGGCAGCCTAGAGATCACTCACAGGCAGCCCAGACACCACTCACAGGCAGCCTAGAGATCACTCGCATCACTCACAGGCAGCCCAGACACCACTCACAGACAGCCTAGAGATTTTTTTTTATTATTTTATAACGGATTTTACCAGGAAGGATACATTGAGATTTCTCTCGTTTTCAAGTATGTCCTGGTTTCAAGAACATTGAAGATCACTCACAGGCAGCCCAGACACCACTCACACAGCCCAGGCATCACAGACACCACTCGCACAACTCAGCCTAGAAATCACTCACAGGTATCCCAGACATCACTCACAGGCAGCCCAGACACCACTCACACAACTCACAGGCAGCTCAGGCATTACTCACAGAGAGCCTAGAGATCACTTAGAGCACTCACAGGCAGCCCAGGCGTCTCTCAGACAGCCTAGACATCACAGGCAGTCCAGACGTCACTCACAGGCAGCCCAGGCATCACACACAGACAGCCTAGACATCACTCACACCATGCAAACATCAGTCACATCACTCACACCATGCAAACATCAGTCACATCACTCACAGACAGCCCAGGCATCCTAGAGCCTAGATAACTGCATACACAGTCTCCTCTCGCATACACTCCATTGTTGTCCTACACAAACAGTCATGCAACATTCATCACACATAGATGCATATGTCCAGTTAATTGGGAGAGGGGCGGCAAAATGCATCTTAGCCTGTGCACCCAAAATTTCTTGCACCGGCACTGGATGAAGTGGTCCCGTTACATAGGACCAGACCGGACCGTCCCCTCCTCTGCCAATGGACATGTTCAGCCCCCTCCCTGCAAGAAAAAAAGGTAAGCAGGAGAGAGGGCAACTTTTATTTATTTTTAAATATTAAAATTTTATTTTGGACAGCGGTTTCTGTGATACGCTTATATGCACCGCAAATTAGGGAGGTTTTTTACAGTGGATTCTGTGATACCCTCATAAACACTGCACATTACTGTGAGTTTTATTGCTACATACCCCCAGGGTGTAGGGGATGTATGGTTATCTATGTGAATGTATGGCTGTGGCTGTGTGTGTAAATTCATGCATTTGTCTTTAAACAGGTTGCTGTGTGTAAAATTCTGTGCCTGTGTCCTTGCATCAGCCCGGCGTTGCCCCCTTAAGCTGCACCCAAAGAGATGGTATTGCTTATAGAATCACCACATTATCTGCTGCCTGCACTCCACAAAGTAAGAATGACGGCGGGCGTCTTGGTAGCAACGTGAGGTACAGGTAGGAGACTAAATATTGGTGCGGGGCAGCTGTTACGATCCCCCCCCCTATAGGGAGTGAGGGGGGGCCCTTTAGGCTGCATATTTTTAAGCCCTTTAGGCAGGTTTGCGTATATTGCAGGATCAAGCACACACACTAGCAAACTAGAAACAAGAGAGATAGTGCAGATGACAAACACAAAGGGGGACCCTGTACTAGGTAATTTCTCAACTAAAGGAAACAGCAGGGATATGGGTAAACACAAAGTGACAAATCTGCAAGCAGACAACAAGAAATAAACAAGTTATCAGAAACTAGAAAGATCCCTAAACCCTGACTGAGATCCTTGAAAAGGTGGTCTCGAAATACTAACTAGGCTAGGTCTGCAAGGTGTATAAAACATAAACCAGACATACAATGAATGCAGGTATACAGATTCCAGGGAACAAACCAGGATATATGCTGCAACAAATCAGACACATGAACTCATAAGAACATATATACAAGACACAAATAGAATATCCAAGAAACCGAGCCGGGTCATACACTGGTTAATATAAGCATGCTACAGGGGACAGACAGAAGAGAAGATCCGATATCCAAAGCCAGAGAGTCATATAAACCGAAATCAGAACAGAATGTAGCACAATTCAAGGAGCAGGGATACAAAAGGTAGAAGCTATCCAAACCCAAGGATCTGATCCACTACTGGCTCATATATAGGGCAGGACTGGTCATGTGACTACAGAGCATCAGCCACAGGAGAGACGTTCTGCAGAGACCATCCCATTTAACCCACAGGAGCTACTGAGCTTCGCTCTCACCACCAGAGGGCCTGACTACCCTGTGGAACCGTGACAGCAGCAAGAGGTTAAATGGGCACTCTACTCAAATTTTACCCCCTTTCCCTGCCCCCATTTAACCTCTTTGCTGCTGACGACGTGCTGAGCGCATCCACTTAGCACGTTGTTGAGGTCCTGTAGCTCCGTGCCATTTCTTTATTCTTTCACAGACATTTTTCCCTCACTGTGGGACTTCCCCTGGACACTGATATAATTGCTTAAGGATGATGATGTCAGAGTCTTTCCCACTCAATCCCCCCTGTGAAATCCCTTTACTGGAGATACTGGTGTCCTTTGGGCCGCTGTATCTCTGGTATCGTAAGGTCTACAGAGTCATATGGGGCTTCAGTGGATAGGTCAGAGTCTGCGTTATTGCCCATTGTTTCATCTAAAACAAAAACCACTGTACCGGTGCGGAGAGAGGTCGGGGGTCCTATGGATCCCTGTATTTCCATTCTTTACACTCCACAATGTTAAGTTAGGTGTCATTGGAGAGGTCAGAGCCCGGCCTTTCTAATGAGACCAAGCACGATCATGTAGAAAAAATACAACATTTCCTCATTGCCCGCTTTTAACATCTAAAGCAATGTTATTTCTCACCTTGGGATTAAACACACAGGGTTATTCAGAGAAACGTGAAACTCAGAATTTTCACTTCTCCAATCATTCTCCTGAGTCAATATAGCCAAACCAGAAAAATTCTCCCATTTATCTCACTTTGCAAATCGGCTATTTGGTCTAGATTGTGCTCTTCTCCTGCCATTCTCCTGGTTTTCACCTTTCTCTGAATAACCCTGTATGTTTAATCCCAAAGTAAGAAATAACATTGCTTTAGATGTTAAAAGCGGGCAATGAGGAAATTTTGTATTTTTTCTACATGATCGTGTTTGGTTTTCACCTCACTCTGAATAACCCTGATAGTCATATAATTCATAAAACACAATCAGCCACAATGCTCAGCCACTAATTTGGTTCGTCGAGACTCATGGGAAATGTAGTTCAAAAACAGCTGGATGGCCAAGGTTGCTGCACCTCTGAATTATACACATAGTAATGATATATTTAGGCTGAATGTGTGAGAGTGTGTGCGTGTATGCAAAAGGGTATAAGTACATATTATATATATATATATGTACTTTCACGTGTTTGCGCTTTTGGGTGCACACCCTAATGCAATAGGCTGCGCACGCCTATGATTGTGGAAGAGTGCAGGGTTGGACCCTGCGGTCCAATACTAAAATTATATGAATCTGGTACAGGCGTCAGTGCACCCAAATATTGTGCCTTTGGTGGCAGCAAGTGCCTTCACACCGTAAGTAACCCCTCTGTGGTATTGTGGAAGAGTGCAGGGTTGGACCCTGCGGTCCAATATTAAAATGATATGAATCTGGTATAGCCGTCAGTGGCAGTGCACCCAAATATTGTGCCTTTGGTGGCAGCAAGTGCCTTCACACCGTAGCCCCTCTGAGGTATTGTGGAAGAGTGCAGTGGTGGAGGTTTTGGTAATGCAGAAGAGATCCCCGATCTATTCAGTTACATCAGCAGCTATAACAAAACCGGGTCAGCAATGTTTAGGCACTTGTACTGCGCTACTGTATATGGTGAGAATCTGCGCACACCAGTAGCAACAGGAAGCAAACAGAACAGGCAGGGAATACACAGACAGAATAGTCAAATGGCAGGCAAAGTAGGCAACAGATCGGGTCCTCAGAACAAGCAGGGTCAGTAACAAGTATACAAACTGATTCGGTAAACTAGCGATGCAGGAATAAAGGCTGAGACACACTGAGCGTGTAGCGACGCACAGCATAGTGAAGAGAAGAGAAGCAAACATTTTGCAGGCTTGACTTCACTCCGCTCCGCCTCGCAGCGTGTCTGCAGTGCATTACGTTTGCTTCTCACCGCACTGGAGAGGAATCCACTAACTAAATTAAAATGTACACACAAAACCGTTTTATTTTCACACAGCACATGTTATATAGGCAAAAAAAAGTTTCTACTGAATAAAATACATCAAAAGTTACTGTTAATTTAATAGGACTTGCTGTCAGTGTGAGGGGTGGGAAAATTCTGTTTTTAAAATACCGGAAGTGGAGCTATGAATGATCTTCAGACATCAACCAGGGGCCCAGCCGCGCACTGTCAAACCGATGCAGTGTGCCTGCCTCAGTCCCACATTCTAAACATGAGCAGGCACGCTGCATAATTTGGCCCCGCCCCCTCACGTGACACGCATAGCCAGGGCACGCAGCAGCAGAAAAGCCTGACAGACAAACCCCAAAGCTTAGGGTGCGGCCCTGCAGCAGAGTAAGGCTGGGGGCACACTAGGCGTCATCTTGTGCGCACTAGCGTGCGTTACCAGCGCCCGTCGCAGCGTTGTGATGCTGGGGACGGAGCCGGTCACATGCTTTCGCGCGCGCACTTAGTGGAGGAAGCCTTGTGGAGGGGGCAGGTGGGCGTCGAGGGGGGGGCCGGTGCATTAACGTTTTCTTTAACGCACGCTAGTGCGTTAAAGAAAACGCCTAGTGTGCCCCCGGCCTAAGCCTGCGCGCTTCCACTGTAATGTGAAGGAGGACTGGGCAGAGAGGCCGAGAGAAGAATTTTAAAAGGTTTGAATAAAATGAGGGAGGGGGTGTGTGTGTGTAATGTTCTGCTGGGGGGGTGTAATGTTCTGCTGGGGGGGTGTAATGTTCTGCTCGGGGGGTGTAATGTTTTGCCTGGAGGGGTAATGTTCTGCTGGGGGTGTAATGTTCTGCTGGGGGGGGTGTGTAATGTTCTGCTGGGGGGGTGTAATGTTCTGCTGGGGGGGTGTAATGTTCTGCTCGGGGGTGTAATGTTCTGCTGGGGGGGTGTAATGTTCTGCTGGGGAGGTGTGTGTGTAATGTTCTGCTGGGGGGGTGTAATGTTCTGCTGGGGAGGTGTGTGTGTAATGTTCTGCTGGGGGGGGTGAATGTTCTGCTGGGGAGGTGTGTGTGTAATGTTCTGCTGGGGGGGTGTAATGTTCTGCTGGGGAGGTGTGTGTGTAATGTTCTGCTGGGTGTGTGTGTGTGTGTGTAATGTTCTGCTGGGGAGGTGTGTGTAATGTTCTGCTGGGGAGGTGTGTGTAATGTTCTGCTGGGGGGTGTGTGTAATATGCTGCTGGGTGTGTGTGTGTATGTAATGTTCTGCTGGTGGGTGTAATGTAGGGATGTGCACCGATTTTTTTTTTTGATTCGATTCGATTTTTCGAATTTTTAAACTTTTCGATTCGGCTCGTTTCGACTGCTTTCTGTTTCGATTCGGTTCGGCTCGATTCATTTTTCGGGTACATTTATTTTTCGGAATATCGACCATTTTTTGTATTTTCGGGTCACTTTACTAGGTTTCTGTATCGACTTTTCGGTATTTCGGAAATTTTCGTTTTTCGGAATTGTACATGGTTTTCGGTATATATCGACTATTTTTCGTATTTTCGTGTCACTTTGCTCGTTTTTTGTATCGGCTTTTCGCTATTTCGGAAATTTTCGTTTTTTTCGGAACATCTGTTCTCCTCGTTTCAAAGCTGTCTAACTCTATTGCCCCAGCAGTCCAGCACATGGATTTTCCCCAGCACATGGATTTGCCCCAGCTCATGGATTTGCCCCAGCACATGGATTTGCCCCAGCACATGGATTTGCCCCAGCTCATGGATTTGCCCCAGCTCATAGGATATTGCCCCAGCACATGAATTTTCCCCAGCACATGGATTTGCCCCAGCTCATGGATTTGCCCCAGCACATGGATTTGCCCCAGCACATGGATTTGCCCCAGCTCATGGATTTGCCCCAGCTCATAGGATATTGCCCCAGCACATGGATTTGCCCCAGCTCATGGATTTGCCCCAGCACATGGATTTGCCCCAGCACATGGATTTGCCCCAGCACATAGGATATTGCCCCAGCTCACACATGGATTTGCCCCAGCTCATGGATTTGCCCCAGCACATGGATTTGCCCCAGCACATAGGATTTGCCCCAGCTCACACATGGATTTGCCCCAGCTCATAGGATATTGCCCCAGCACATGGATTTGCCCCAGCACATGGATGCCCCAGCTCATGGATTTGCCCCAGCACATGGATGCCCCAGCTCATAGGATATTGCCCCAGCACATGGATTTGCCCCAGCACATGGATGCCCCAGCTCATGGATTTGCCCCAGCACATGGATTTGCCCCAGCACATGGATGCCCCAGCTCATAGGATATTGTCCCAGCACATGGATTTGCCCCAGCACATGGATGCCCCAGCTCATGGATTTGCCCCAGCACATGGATTTGCCCCAGCACATGGATGCCCCAGCTCATGGATTTGCCCCAGCACATGGATTTGCCCCAGCACATGGATGCCCCAGCTCATGGATTTGCCCCAGCACATTGATTTTCCCCAGCACATGGATTTGCCCCAGCACATGGATTTGCCCCAGCACATAGGATATTGCCCCAGCTCACACATGGATTTGCCCCAGCTCATGGATTTGCCCCAGCACATCGATTTGCCCCAGCACATGGATTTGCCCCAGCACATGGATTTGCCCCAGCTCATGGATTTGCCCCAGCACATGGATTTGCCCCAGCACATAGGATATTGCCCCAGCTCACACATGGATTTGCCCCAGCACATGGATTTGCCCCAGCACATTGATTTGCCCCAGCACATTTACAAAGACAAAATTTACAGAATCAGCGATATAACCGATAATAGTTAAATAAACAATGTTCAGAATTACCGAAATGGAACCGAAATCCCGAATCGAACCGAAATCATGAATAGAGGGAAAATAAATTTCGATTTGACACATTTCAAGTCCATTCGAAAATTCCGAAAATTTTTCGATTCGGCTCGGAAAACATTTCGGATTCGACTTTTTCGGATCTAAAAAATTTCGGAATTTCGGCCGCATCGAAAGACCCGAATCGGGAAATTTCGTGAAAATTCCGAAATTCCGAAACCCGAAACGCACATCCCTAGTGTAATGTTCTGCTCGGGGAGGGGGGTGTATTGTTCTGCTGGGGGGGTGTAATGTTTTGCTGGGAGGGGTAATGTTCTGCTGGGTGTGTAATGTTCTGCTGGGGGGTGTAATGTTCTGCTGTGTGTGTGTGTGTGTGTGTTAGTAATGTTCTGCTGGGGGGGTTTGAGTAAACTGATATCGGCAGGGGCGTCGTAACGTGGGGGCGGGGGGTGCGGCCCGCACCAGGTGACACCCGCCGTTAGGGTGACACCGTCACCCTAAGGGCGGGTGTCTCACCCTGCGCCACGTGTTCGCTCCCTGCGAGCGTCCGGATGCAGCTTCGGCGCTCGCCTGGGGGAAACACGTCACCAGCCGATCGCGGCTGGTCACGTGGCTCCCCTAGGCGAGCGCGCAAGCTGCACACCGCCGGACGCTCAGAGGGAGCGAACACGCGGCGCAGGAGGTGAGCTGGGGCCATTATCCATGAGCTGCTGGGGCATATCCATGAGCTGCTGGGGCACATCAATGAGCTGCTGGGGCATATCCATGAGCTGGGGCAGTATCCATGTGCTGGGGCATATCCATGAGCTGGGGCAGTATCCATGTGCTGGGGCATTATCCATGAGCTGGGGCATATCCATGAGCTGGGGCATATCCATGTGCTGGGGCATATCCATGAGTTGGGGCAATATCCATGAGCTGGGGCAAATCCATGAGCTGGGGCATTATCCATGAGCTGGGGCAGTATCCATGTGCTGGGGCATATCCATGAGCTCGGGCAAATCCATGAGCTGGGCCATTATACATGAGCTGGGCCATTATCCATGAGCTGCTGGGGGCATATCCATGAGCTGCTGGGGCATATCCATGAGCTGGGGCATATCCATGAGCTGCTGGGGCAGTATCCATGAGCTGGGGCAGTATCCATGAGCTGGGGGCAGTATCCATGAGCTGGGGGCATATCCATGTGCTGGGGCATATCCATGAGCTGGGGCAAATCCATGAGCTGGGGCATTATCCATGAGCTGGGGCATATCCATGAGCTTAGGGCATTATCCATGAGCTGGGGCATTATCCATGAGCTGGGGAATTATCCATGAGCTGGGGGATATCCATGAGCTGGGGCATATCCATGAGCTGGGGCAATATCAATGAGAGGAGCTGGGGGCATAGCCATGAGAGGAGCTGGGGCAAAATCCATGAGAGGAGCTGGGGCATTATCCATGAGAGCAGCTGGGGCAGTATATCCATGAGAGGAGCTGGGGCAGTATATCCATGAGAGGAGCTGGGGCAAAATCCATGAGAGGAGCTGGGGAAAAATCCATGAGAGTAGCTGGGGCAATATACATGAGAGGAGCTGGGGCAATATCCATGAGAGGAGCTGGGGCAAAATCCATGAGAGGAGCTGGGGCAATATCCATGAGAGGAGCTGGGGCAGTATATCCATGAGAGGAGCTGGGGCAATATCCATGAGAGGAGCTGGGGCAGTATATCCATGAGAGCTGCTGGGGCATAACCATGTGAGCTGGGGTAGTATCCATGTGTGCTGGGGGCAGTATCCATGAGAGCTGGGGCAATATCCATGTGTGAGCTGGTCTGGGGCAATATATCCATGTGTGAGCTGAGGCGCAATATATCCATGGGTGAGCTGCTGGGGGCAATATATCCATGGGTGAGCTGCTGGGGGCAATATATAATTGTGAACTGGGGCAATATATCCATATGTGAGCTGGGGGCAATATATATCCATGGGTGAGCTGCTGGGGGCAATATATCCAGAGCTGCTGGGGGCAATATATATCCATGTGTGCTTTCACTGCCTTTGAACAGGCATCGTACTTGCTGGCAGTTGGCAAAAATTTGTGTGAGCATATGAGAGAGCTCCACAGCAATAAACATCACAGTAATGTGCGCTGTGTGTATGAGCATTCAGTGTTATATGGGAGTACTGATTCAGAAGTAAGAGTGGTTAAAAAAATCCGTAAAACTCGGGGGGGGGCCATAAGTTACCGCACCGGGTGACACCAACCCTAGTGACGCCACTGGATATCGGTACATTACTGTGAGGTTTATTGCTGTGGAGCTCTGTGATACGCTCATACACCCCGCACATTACTGTGAGTTTTATTGTTGTGGAGCTCTGTGATACGCTCATACACACCACACATTGCTGTGAGTTTTATTGCTGTGGAGCTCTGTCATACAGTAATGGGCAGTGTGTATGAGTGTGAGTTTTATTGCTGTGGAGCTCTGTGATACGCACATACACACCGCACATTACTGGGAGTTTTATTGCTGTGGAGCTCAGTGATACTTTCATACACACAAGCTGAACATTACTGTGAGGTTTATTGCTGTGGCGCTCTGTGATATGCTCATACACCCCACACATTACTGTGAGGTTTATTGCTGTGGAGCTCTGTCATACGCTATATGAAATGAATTTAAGGGGGGAGGGGGTGAAAGTAATTAAAGGGGAAAAATGAATTAAGGGGGAGTGAATTGAATTAGAGGACGAGGACCCTGCTGCCAGTCTGTTTCTGGAGACCTGGAGTCAGACAGTGGACCACAGCAACAGAGTGAGAGTGGTAGGTAGCAGGATCACAGGGAAACACTGGAAGTGGCGGGCAGTTTGAAATATGTGGGTATATTGACACAGCAAGACCAGGGGGCACCACCAGGCTACATTGCAAATTTGTGCAGTGCCTGGTGCCCCTCCTATGCCACATTGCCAAAGAGGGGACCACACACTCTGTAGATTGGCCCTGTAGCACAGGAGGGGCACCAGGCACAGCATAGATTGGCAATGCGTGAGGACACCAAACACTCCCGATTGGCATGGCACGGATTGGGTGGAGGGGGGCACCAAAATGCAACTTCGCCTGAATAAACAAAAATGCTTGCACCGGCCCTGGATACCACACATAGACATCTACGTATATATCAACACGCAGACCTATATATACGTACAGTTGTGTTCAAAATTATTCAACCCCCACTGAAATTGAGTGTTTTGGCCAGTTTGACATTGATTTTGATCATTCAGTCATCTTGCTTACAATTAAATCAAAGAGGCACGTGTAGGTCAGACAAATATAACATAAGATTTATAATGAAATAAGCACAAATGTCTTTTCTGTGCTCACATCATTATCAGTTTTATTCAACCCCCAAGTGACATTCAATCTTAGTACTTAGTACAACATCCTTTTACAGTTATAACAGCTTTTAAACGTGAAGCATAGCTTGACACAAGTGTCTTGCAGCGATCTACGGGTATCTTCGCCCATTCGTCATGGGCAAAAGCCTCCAGTTCAGTCACATTTTTAGGCTTGCGCACTGCAACTGCTTTCTTTAAGTCCCACCAGAGGTTCTCAATCGGATTTAAGTCAGGTGACTGCGATGGCCACTCCAAAATGTTCCAGCCTTTAATCTGCAACCATGCTCTAGTGGACTTGGAGGTATGCTTGGGATCATTGTCCTGTTGAAAGGTCCAACGTCTCCCAAGCCTCAGGTTTGTGACGGACTGCATCACATTGTCATCCAATATCTCCTGGTACTGAAGAGAATTCATGGTACCTTGCACACGCTGAAGCTTCCCTGTACCTGCAGAAGCAAAACAGCCCCAAAGCATGATTGACCCCCCGCCATGCTTCACAGTAGGCAAGGTGTTCTTTTCTTCATAGGCCTTGTTCTTCCTCCTCCAAACATAGCATTGATCCATGGCCCAAACAGTTCTAATTTTGTTTCATCAGTCCACAGAACACCATCCCAAAACTTCTGTGGTTTGTCCACATGACTTTTGGCATACTGCAGTCGACTCTTCTTATTCTTTGGAGACAGCAAGGGGGTGCGCCTGGGAGTTCTGGCATGGAGGCCTTCATTACGCAGTGTGCGCCGTATTGTCTGAGCTGAAACTTCAGTACCCACATCTGACAAATCTTTTCTCAGTTCCTCAGCAGTCACACGGGGACTTTTCTCCACTCTACGCTTCAGGTAGCGCACAGCAGTCGAAGTCAGCATCTTCTTTCTGCCACGACCAGGTAGCGTTTCAACAGTGCCCTTTGCCTTGAATTTGCGAATGATGCTTCCTATGGTCTCTCTTGGTATGTTTAACATCTTTGCAATCTTCTTATAGCCATTGCCCTTCCTGTGAAGAGTAATCACCTCTTCTCTTGTCTTCCTGGACCATTCTCTTGACTTCACCATGTTTGTAACCACACCAGTAAATGTCTAGAAGGAGCTGAGTATCACAGTCATTTTAAAGCTGCCTAATTGGTGCTTATTATGCTTTATTGCTGCTCCGTGACATCCACAGGTGTTTTCAATACCTGATTGAAAACACTTGAATGAACCTCTGTTCTTCAGAGTGGTAGTCTTTAAGGGGTTGAATAATTGTGTCAATGAAGAATTCACAAAAGAAACATTTACTACTGTATTACAAAACCAATTGATGTCATTTTAGTTGCATATGGTTCTTTAAAAAGTCCTTGTAGGATTTCATTCTGAATACAATTACAAATGTACACTAAATTCCCTAAAACCCTTTACAGCATTGGGGGTTGAATAATTTTGAACACAACTGTATACATCAACACGCAGATATATATATACACACACCCACAGACCTCAGACCATATATACACATATGCACATGGGGGGTGGCATGTGGACAATCTCAACTAAATGCCCCCCCCATTTGGCTGATCCCTCCAGAAGAAATGTTGAACCCGACAGAGCAGAGAATATATATATTACTCTCTGCTCTATCGGGTTCAACATTTCTTCTGGAGGGATCAGCCAAATTGGGGGGGGGGCAATTAGTTGCCAAAATGTGTGTGTAATACAAGTCTGGATATATATATTTATAAGAATATAGATATATATCTTATCTATATATATATATATATCATACCTGCCCTTACCTTCCCCTATAAATTTGCTAAAAATATACACACAAAAAAACCAAACCACTGCCTGAGACCCCGCGCAGCCCACATGCCACCCCCCCCCTCTACCTGGCTGAATGTATCTAATATAAATAATTAAATACATTCAGCCAGGTAGAGAAAGAAAAAAAAAAAGCTTTATGTTCCCGGGGCCATTTAAAAATGTCCCCCGTTTTTTTTTTTTTTCTAGAAATGTGTCGCCTTACCTTAGCCTGGTGGTCAGTGGGGGCTCCCTGGATCCTGGTTGGGGGGGGGGGGTCTGCCGTGGCCAAAGGTGCACTGTCTCCCTCCCTGCGCCGCCTGTGTCTGCCACATGCACCCGGGCAGCTAGCCCGCACAGTTGCAGCTCTGTCATCCGGCGGCCGCATGCTCCTCAAGGGGATCCTTGGGAGGCCCCGGCAGGCTGCCCTCTACAGTGCCTGAATAGAGGGCCGTGTATGCCTGATGTTTTAGTAACAAGAACGTTTTATCCCATAGGCTTCAATGTTAAAAATATTCCCGTTTCAATTCAATATCTAATAAACCGTTGCTTATAATATTCTGCAGTAAAGAGTCTCTTTATTTCTAGATTTTTTAGTATTTTTTAAGCATTTTTTATACTTTTTTCAATTTTTATTTTTTTTCGAACTTTTGGCGAACGTCCCAAAAAGTTCGAAGTTCGCGAACTTTCGAACGGCCAATGTTCGAATCGAACTCCGAACCGAACAGCTCATCCCTACTTCTACATACAGCATGAAGGGCATTTAATACAGGATCTTTAATCATTAAATTCCCGTCGTCAAATGATGTTAGGTGTGAAAATGTTGTACATGTAACATTATTCTGTTTATTCAGTTTTTATGCATTTAGTCTATTTTGTTTCTTCTTTATTTAATTACAGAGTCCTGTATTCAAGGGGTGCTGGTAGCATGATGATAGAAAGATAAATAGAGCATGGATAGACAGATGATGGAGCAACAGATAGACAGACAGGCAAGCAGACAGACAGGCAAGCAGACAGACAGGCAAGCAGACAGACAGGCAAGCAGACAGACAGGCAAGCACGCAGACAGACAGGCAAGCAAGCAGACAGACAGACAGGCAAGCAGGCAGACAGGCAAGCAGACAGACAGACAGGTAAGCAGGCAGACAGACAGGCAAGCAGGCAGACAGAAAGACCAAAGGCAGACAGACAGGCGAGCAGGCAGACAGGCAGACAGACAGGCAAGCTGACACATAGACAGACGAGCAGGCAGTCAGACAGGCGAGCAGGCAGACAAATAGGCAAACAGGCAGACAGAAAGCCAACAGGCAGACAGACAGGCAAGCAGGCAGACAGAAATACAAAAGGCAGACAGACAGGCGAGCAGGCAGACAGACAGAAAGACAACAGACAGACAGGCAAGCAAGCAGACAGACAAAGACAACAGGCAGACAGACAGGCAAGCAGACAGACAGAAAGACAACAGGCAGACAGACAAGCAAGCAGGCAGACAAAGACAACAGGCAGACAGACAGGCAAGCAGACAGACAGAAAGACAACAGGCAGACAGGCAAGCAGGCAGACAGAAAGACGACAGACAGGCAAGCAGGCAGACAGAAACACAACAGGCAGACAGACAGGCAGCAAACAGACAAAGACAACAGGCAGACAGACAGGCAAGCTGGCAGACAGAAAGACAACAGCCAGACAGGCAAGCAGACAGACAGAAAGACAACAGGCAGACAGGCAAACAGGCAGACAGAAAGACAAGATGCAGACAGACAGGCAAGCAGGCAGACAGAGAGACAACAGGCAGACAGACAGGCAAGGAGACAAAGACAACAGGCAGACAGACAGGCAAGCAGGCATACAGAAAGACAACAGGCAGACAGACAGGCAAGCAGACAGACCAAGACAACAGGCAGACAGGCAGGCAAGCAGGCAGACAGAAAGACAACAGGCACACAGACAGACAAGCAGGCAGACAAAAAGACAACAGGCACACAGACAGACAGCAAGACAACAAGCAGACAGGCAAGCAGGCAGAGAGAAAGACAAGATGCAGACAGACAGGCAAGCAGGAAGACAGAAAGACAACAGGTAGACAGACAGGCAAGCAGACAAAGACAACAATCAGACAGGCAAGCAGGCAGACAGAAAGACAACAGGTAGACAGACAGGCAAGCAGGTAGACAGAAAGACAACAGGCAGACAGACAGGCAAGCAGACAAAGACAACAGGCAGACAGACAGGCAAGCAGGCAGACAGAAAGACAACAGACAGACAGACAGGCAAGCAGGCAGACAGAAAGACAACAGGCAGACAGACAGGCAAGCAGGCAGACAGAAAGACAACAGGCACACAGACAGGCAAGCAGACAAAGACAACAGGCAGACAGACAGGCAAGCAGGCAGACAGAAAGACAACAGGCAGACAGGCAGGCAAGCAGACAAAGACAACAGGCAGACAGACAGACGAGCAGGCAGACAGAAAGACAACAGGCAGACAGACAGACAAGCAGATTAATTTCGTTGTATTATTTGGACTTTAAAATCTGTCTTTGGTTTTAGTAATAAGAACATTGACCTTGGCCTGTGCTTGTATTCCAAACAATATGATATTGCAAATATGATTTAACATATAAAGTCTATTGACCTTCCCAGCAGCATCAGGAACAAACTGGCGGTGCAGGGGTTAAAAGAAAATGTCAGCTTAGCAGCCTGGCTACACATTATGATAATAAGGCTTCTTCTATCACCAGGAAACAGTAACACACAGTGGGAATACACAATGTAACTGCAATGTATCCAGTGTAATGTCTGATGCAATGGAAATAGCTTAGTGTCTGTTATAAACATTGGATTTATTCAAGGAAAACATTTGTTGTAATTCTGTAATTTGCCAAATCGTTTACCCCCCCCCCCCAATATATTAAATTCTCTCTCTCTATGCTGTGCTTTGATTTTCCCTCTCAGTCCCCTGGGTTTCCCATTGAAGCCTTTGTCCCCATCCTGGCTGCTTGGTGATGGTTGTGTTGCAGTTTCCTCCTCACCATCGATTGGCTTCTGTTAGCTGCAACCACACAGGCCTGGAGACAGGAGGATTGAGCTCAGCCCCCCCCCCCCCTCCTGTTACCAAGGACGCCCAGCTCATATATATAGAGCAGCCAGATCCAGAGGGACATCACATCTCCAAATCCGAGTCCATAACTCATCGGAACCAGGAGCAACCAGACAGCACCATGGTAAGTACCAGGAGCACACTGCCAGCCTGTCCTATCTATTCTGTGTATCAGGAGCACACTGCCAGCCTGCCCTATCTATTCTGTGTATCAGGAGCACACTGCCAGCCTGCCCTATCTATTCTGTGTATCAGGAGCACACTGCCAGCCTGCCCTATCTATTCTGTGTATCAGCACACTGCCAGCCTGTCCTATCTATTCTGTGTATCAGGAGCACACTGCCAGCCTGCCCTATCTATTCTGTGTATCAGAAGCACACTGCCAGCCTGCCCTATCTATTCTGTGTATCAGAAGCACACTGCCAGCCTGCCTGCCTATCTATTCTGTGTATCAGGATCACACTGCCAGCCTGCCCTGCCCTATCTATTCTGTGTATCAGGAGCACACTGCCAGCCTGTCCTGCCCTATCTATTCTGTGTATCAGGAGCACACTGCCAGCCTGCCCTATCTATTCTGTGTATCAGGAGCACACTGCCAGCCTGTCCTATCTATTCTGTGTATCAGGAGCACACTGCCAGCCTGCCCTATCTATTCTGTGTATCAGGAGCACACTGCCAGCCTGCCCCGCCCTATCAGGAGCACATTGCCAGCCTGCCCCGCCCTATTTATTCTGTGTATCAGGAGCACACTGCCAGCCTGCCCCGCCCTATCTATTCTGTGTATCAAGAGCACACTGCCAGCCTGCCCCGCCCTATCTATTCTGTGTATCAGGAGCACACTGCCAGCCTGCCCCGCCCTATCTATTCTGTGTATCAGGACCACACTGCCAGCCTGCCCCGCCCTATCTATTCTGTGTATCAGGAGCACACTGCCAGCCTGCGCTATCTATTCTGTGTATCAGGAGCACACTGCCAGCCTGCCCTATCTATTCTGTGTATCAGGAGCACACTGCCAGCCTGCCCCGCCCTATCTATTCTGTGTATCAGGAGCACACTGCCAGCCTGCCCTATCTATTCTGTGTATCAGGAGCACACTGCCAGCCTGTCCTATCTATTCTGTGTATCAGGAGCACACTGCCAGCCTGCCCTATCTATTCTGTGTATCAGGAGCACACTGCCAGCCTGCCCCGCCCTATCTATTCTGTGTATCAGGAGCACACTGCCAGCCTGCGCTATCTATTCTGTGTATCAGGAGCACACTGCCAGCCTGTCCTATCTATTCTGTGTATCAGGAGCACACTGCCAGCCTGTCCTATCTATTCTGTGTATCAGGAGCACACTGCCAGCCTGTCCTATCTATTCTGTGTATCAGGAGCACACTGCCAGCCTGTCCTATCTATTCTGTGTATCAGGAGCACACTGCCAGCCTGCCCTATCTATTCTGTGTATCAGGAGCACACTGCCAGCCTGCCCTATCTATTCTGTGTATCAGGAGCACACTGCCAGCCTGCCCTGCCCTTTTCAGTGCTCACTGTCAGATTCTGTGTTACAAGAATAAATGCATGGAATTTCACCATTGTTTGTTTAATCAGTGAGTTTCTTTATTGGTTTATAAACTATATATAATGTCGGTTCTACTCATGGTTCTGGTCCAGTAAAAGAGAGCAGGAACTCACCAGGATTTCTGCCCAACAAATCATTTTCACATTTTTTTTGAGAAAGGATTTTACCGGGAAGGATACATTGAGATTTCTCTCGTTTTCAAGTATGTCCTGGGTGGCGAGTATGTGCCGTTAGGTGTCTTGCCCAAGGACACTTACTGGAGAGGTGCTCGAGCCCATGACTCCACAAGCTCTCTCCATGCAGAACAGTGACGTTACCTCTACTCCACCCAGCCGGCACTCAGGACTGCCATTAGGGGGTGTCAGCCAGTGATATGTTCAGGGGCCAGTGGTTGCAGGGGGCCCTGGCCCTTCCCATACCCTGTGCAGCTTGTCTAAGAAGCACAGATATCCAGAGACCCCCTCCATGCCACCCGGAATAGCCTGCTGGTACACCAAGAAATTTACCGGTGGGCCGAGGAACCTGAGGCTGGTAAGGGCACTCTGACTCATCACTGAGGAAGCGATTAGTATATTCTGCGCCAGGTAGAGGTTGGGGGCTGCCATTGTTGTTCCTTAGAATGGAGGTGGAATTTTAGGTAAAAAAAAAAGAAGACAAGTATCGAGTTGAAGGAAAAAAAACTGTGGTGGGAGTCAAGGCCTCCATCAAAGGGATGAAAGCCCATGATATGTTCAGGGGCCCAGTGGCTCCAAGGGGCCCTGGCCCTTGCCAAACCTTGTACAGCTTGTCTACATGCAGGAGATGTAAGGGCCACTCAATGCCACCCATGACCAGCCCACCAAGATACCAACAAATTTTTAAGGTGGGATGCAGCATCTGGGGCCAGTAAAAGCACCTTGACTCGTATGGTCTGCACCATTTAGTGGTGCAGAGTGAATGCTCTCCCACCAGGCAACACTTTTTGCCCTCTTGCTGGACCACCATGGATTTAGTCTAGTCCCTGTAAAATCGGGTGAGCAGAAGAGCGGCAGAAGGGGGGGTAAAATGTTTAATATTTAATTAGTTTACTGAAATGGGTATCTGAGGAAGGGAGGACCCGACCAGTGGGTCAGTAAGAGGCCCCCAGATTTCTAATGCGAGTCCTGCTCGCCCAACGCCCACATTGAAATACGATACTTCGAATAAAACTCTAGCCAGGTTAGGCTCTCATCGTTATGATGAGTTTTTCATTGTGTGGGCCAATCGGGAACTCCGTTCTCCATACAAAAATAATGGAGGAACAACATTCCCAAGTGTTACTGCTCGACTTGACCCCTGGTTCTTCATCTCTATATTACTGTATAGCAATGCTTTATTTTCCTCTGACACATCATCTAATCCACGTTTGTCTCCATTTGCCCACAGAGGGAATGTATCTCAGTTCACGTTGGCCAGGCTGGAGTGCAGATTGGCAATGCATGCTGGGAGTTGTACTGCCTAGAGCATGGAATCCAGCCGGATGGGCAGATGCCCAGTGATAAGACCATTGGTGGAGGAGATGATTCCTTCAACACCTTCTTCAGTGAGACTGGGGCTGGTAAACACGTCCCCCGCGCTGTGTTTGTCGACCTGGAGCCCACTGTGATCGGTGAGTTTTGGTGGGGGGGGTTCAAGGGTTTTATGTAGGGGACAATAAAGGACATGTGTCCCAGGTTTAACCTGTTTGTGTAATAATAGTAAAATTATTTGTTAATCTCCATACAGCGACTGGAAAGGTCCTGAAAATAATGGCTAGAACTTCATGAGAACTGGTTCCAGGCTCCACAAATGGTGCATTATCCAGTTCTAACCAATTTTTCCCTTAGATGTTACTTTAATACATTATGTCCATGATGCATAAAATGGGTGGGAGACTCTTAAATAAATAACGAGCAACATTATAACCATTGTGACCTTTACTCTACAGACGAGGTGAGGACAGGAACCTACAGGCAGCTTTTCCACCCAGAGCAACTGATTACCGGCAAGGAAGATGCCGCCAACAACTACGCCCGTGGTCACTACACGATTGGCAAAGAGATCATTGACCTGGTGCTGGACAGAATCCGCAAGCTGGTAAGAGCCGGACACCCAATCACTTAACCAACATATACGCTAACATGTATTCTCTGCAGAGTTCCTTCAGAACGTCTGATGTCTCCTTGTGTCCCTTCTCCTCAGGCTGACCAGTGCACAGGACTCCAGGGCTTCCTCATCTTCCACAGCTTCGGCGGTGGTACCGGTTCTGGCTTCACCTCTCTGCTGATGGAACGTCTCTCTGTTGACTATGGCAAGAAGTCCAAGTTGGAATTCTCCATCTACCCGGCTCCTCAAATCTCTACAGCTGTGGTTGAACCATACAATGCCATCCTGACCACCCACACCACACTGGAGCACTCTGACTGCGCCTTCATGGTAGACAATGAGGCCATTTATGACATCTGCCGCAGGAACCTGGACATTGAGCGCCCAACCTACACTAACCTCAATCGTCTGATCGGCCAGATTGTGTCTTCCATCACAGCCTCCCTCAGATTCGATGGAGCCCTGAATGTGGACCTCACAGAGTTCCAGACCAACCTGGTGCCCTATCCCCGTATCCACTTCCCACTGGCCACCTATGCCCCAGTTATCTCAGCAGAGAAAGCTTACCATGAGCAACTCTCTGTGTCTGAGATAACCAATGCTTGCTTTGAGCCGGCCAACCAGATGGTGAAATGCGACCCCCGTCACGGTAAATACATGGCTTGCTGTCTCTTATACAGAGGCGATGTCGTGCCAAAGGATGTTAACGCAGCCATCGCCACCATCAAGACCAAGCGTACCATCCAGTTTGTGGACTGGTGCCCTACAGGTTTCAAGGTTGGCATCAATTACCAGCCGCCCACTGTGGTGCCCGGTGGAGATCTGGCCAAGGTGCAGCGTGCGGTGTGCATGTTGAGTAACACCACAGCCATCGCCGAGGCCTGGGCCCGTCTGGACCACAAGTTTGACCTGATGTACGCCAAGCGCGCCTTCGTGCACTGGTACGTGGGAGAGGGAATGGAGGAAGGAGAGTTCTCTGAGGCTCGAGAGGACATGGCCGCCCTGGAGAAGGATTACGAAGAAGTGGGCACCGACAGTGTGGAGGGAGGTGAAGAGGGAGAGGAGGGAGAGGAGTATTAAAAAATGCACTAATAAAAAGAGATAAAAATATATAATTAAAGTGTCTGTATTTTTTCTTTGCAAAATAAGTCCGTGTGATTAAACACAATTTAGCACTTATTTATATTATTGATTATGTTTGATAAAGATCTCAGAGCTGTCCCAGGAGGAAGGATTCTTAAGGGGTTATTCAGAGAGAGACGAGACGATCTGGCCCCAAAATCGCACAAAAAGTGAATTACTATTACACGTGGCCCTCCCAGTCGAGCCGTCAGAATGCTGCGATGGACGCAGGGAGGAAAGGTCCTCCAGACGCAATCAGTGCGCTCGTGTGACTGCGGCCTCAGTTGTGACGTGACGCTCAGCAGACAAAGCGTACGTACTGCTCGTATTACATGACCTCGCTCGTTTATCAAGTTATAATTTATAAATAAATTGTTGCTCTTCTTGCGAAACGCTCTCAAACCAAGGTACTCTCAGTCCAAGGTCTTACTGTACGAAGTCTTCCCTCCTTGGTTATCTTGTATCGTCCTAGTTCTGTTCCTTGGATACCCCTAGTTCTGTCCTTCCTGGTTTCTGTTTAGGCTAGGGTCAGACGAACGTGATTTCTACGAACTGTGCATCCGTGCAGTACGGACGACGTCAGTGCGGAAGACGCAGTAGTGGCCACACAGTCCGTTTTTCCACTGACGTATATTTTGACGGATGTAGCAGGGAAAATAAATTAAAAAGCAAAACCATTTTGTCCGTCAAAAATGCTGGACGTATAAATGCTGGACGTGTAAATGCAGTCCGTCTGACCCCGTTCCATCACTCACACACAAAGCTATGCAGATGTTGCGGACGCAGCGCACTTTGTGCGGCCGTTCTAGGGGTTGTACGTTCTTGCCTGCCTTGCGTCCGTGGGCCGCGGTCATTGTGCGTCCGCAGTTCAGTGCGGACGTACAACGTGTGTCGGGCTCCGATGGGCTTTCTGTCATGCTATCACGGACGTACTTTTAGGCGCAATCACGGACGTGAACACTACGCTCGTCTGACCCCAGCCTTAGTGTTTCCGGTTTGCAGTCCTGCACTATATATCCCTTATTCCGCTGTGCTTGGAGACATTAGGTGTGGCTGCCAGTGATCCAGTTTTCTCCATCTGTATTGCCCATCATTTTATCCAAGGTATTATATGCCAAGAGTACCTGGTTCCTGCTCAGTGGATCCTGTCTGCAGTTCTACACTATATATCCCACAATCCGCTGTGCTTGGAGACATTACCTCTGATTTCCAGTGATCCTGTTTTCTCCAGTTGCACTCTCCACCAGCGCTCACCATTTACCATCCATTCCTGTGGTCTACATCTACTGTGTATCCAGACTGTAGCCGTGTATCACGAATATACTTTAATTGTTGCCAGTATCAGCGTTTCCGGTGTCTGCTTATCCTGCTCACCCCCAGCGTTTGGGCAGGGCTGGTGCTAGACTATTTTGCGCCCTAGGCAAGATCCACTATTTGCGCCACCCCCCAAAAAAAATTGTTAACGGTCGAAATTCGTGGAGGAACACACACACACTGTGCTCCCTGGGAGGCACACACTGTATACGGCAACACACACAAGCACACTGCAGGGACGACGACACACACTGGGCCCACACACGGTCATCAGTGCCCATCTTACCCCTCCACTGGTCGGGCCCGGGATTGGTCTGTGCCTCTTTCTTTCCTCTACCTCGTTTTTTCGCTTTCGTACCTTTCTCGCTTTCTTCTGTGCCTTTTTCTCTCTCCTCTTTTTTTTTTTAATCTGTCTCTGGTGACGCCCACACATCATCTGGTGGCGCCTGCGCATCACCATAAGACGCCTACCTTGAAGTACCTTCTGCACCGCCAGTGGGGGTCCACGAGCTGATAATGTCTGCTTTGCGAGCAGCCACTGCCAGCTACACAAGCCGCACAATTAGTAACGGGTGTAATAATGGCACTCGGGTTGGGGCCCGCTGCGCCCGTAGGTGATAGTGCACCCTAGGCAGTTGCCTAGCTTGCCTAGTGGGAGCACCAGCCCTGCGCTTGGGATATAAACAAAACCTATGGGTCCAACCATGACTTCTGACTGGAGTCACCGTGACAAAATGTGAGCCATGAATTGGGAACAAAAGGGAACAACGTATGTGGTTATGTTGTTCAAATCCATGTGTGCGCTTTACTTTTCTTTGTTTCATGTTTATGGAATGTTCGGGGCATTCTTTTGTTGAGTGTTTTGAGCGCAGCCAGGATATCGACGATTTTTGAAGGAAAAATAAAACTGTGGGTGATGGTAGACAAGGCCGCCATCAAGAAGGTGACAGCCCATCATATGTAGAGCCAGGGTCTTACTAAACCCTATGCAGTTTCTCTTAAGTGCCTTAGATGTACGGGTCCCTCCATGCCATCTAGGACTGGCCCACCATGATACCAACAAATCCACTGGTGGGCTGCAGGATTTGAGGCCGGTAAGAGCATCCTGACTTATCATTGAGGGAGCGATTAGTATGGTCTGCAGCAGGTAGAGATGCTGACTGAATGCTCTCCCACTAGGGAACACTTTTCATCCCTTTGCTGGACCCCAGGGATATAGTCCACTCCCTGTAATATAAGATAAGCAGCAGATGATTTATTTCTCATTAGTTTACATAACTGGGGAGCTGAGGGAAGGGGTCCCAACCACTGGTGCAGTACAGAGCCCCACAAATTCAGAAAGAAGTAACAAGCTATCAGTTAATCCGCAAACTCACAGACTGAACTCCATAATTCCATTCTGCAACCAGAAAGAAGTAACAAGCAATCATATCAACCACACAGGGCCGGCCCCACAATGGTGCAGAGCGGAGCAGCGGCGCCAGGCGGCAGAAATTCAGGAGTGGCAAATTCCAGCCCCCGGCACTGCTGCTGCGCTCTCCACAATTTTTTTTATGCGGCGGCGGCAGATCGTGCGGCCGCCGCGTTCGTTCCTTCAACTGAGATCCATCCGCCAGCCTGCCGCGATCGAGATCACATGATCTCGCGAGATCGCGGCAGGCTGGAGGGTGGATCCCAGGCGAGCGGCAGATACTCATGAGGCTGCCGCTCGTTGAAGGAAGGAACGCGGCGGCCGCACGATCTGCCCGTCGGAGGGGCCTGGCAGAGGTGAGCCTGCGTGCAAATATATCCATAAGAGCAAATATATCAATGTGTGAGCCTGGGGCAAATATATCAATGTGTGAGCCTGGGGGCAAATATATCCATGTGTGAGCCTGGCGGCAAATATATCCATGTGTGAGCCTGGGGGCAAATATATCAATGAGTGAGCAGGGGCAAATATTTCCATGTGTGAACCTGGGGCAAATATATCAATGTGTGAGCCGCCTGGGGCAAATATTTCCATGTGTGAGTCTAAGGGGCAAATATATCAATGTGTGAGCCTGGGGGCAAATATATCAATGTGTAAACCTGGGGGCAAATATATCAATGTGTGAACCTGGGGCAAATATTTCCATGTGTGAGCCTGGGGCAAATATATCAATGTGTGAGTCTGGGGGCAAATATATCAATGTGTGAGCCGGGGGGAAAATATATCAATGTGTGAGCCTGGGGCAAATATATCAATGTGTGAGCCTGGGGCAAATATTTCCATGTGTGAGCCTGGGGCAAATATATCAATGTGTGAGTCTGGGGGCAAATATATCCATGTGCGAGTCTGGGGGCAAATATTTCCATGTGGGAGTCTGGGGACAAATATTTCCATGTGTGAGTCTGGGGGCAAATATATCCATGTGCGAGTCTGGGGACAAATATATCCATGTGTGAGTCTGGGGGCAAATATATCCATGTGCGAGTCTGGGGACAAATATTTCCATGTGGGAGTCTGGGGACAAATATTTCCATGTGTGAGTCTGGGGGCAAATATTTCCATGTGTGAGTCTGGGGGCAAATATATCCATGTGCGAGTCTGGGGACAAATATTTCCATGTGTGAGTCTGGGGGCAAATATATCAATGTGTGAGTCTGAGGGCTTTTTTTGGGGGGGGGAAGCATTTCATCCTTCGCTCCAGGCCGGCCCTGCATCCACACACTCAGACTGAACTCCATTATTCCACTCTGCAACCAGAAAGAAGTAACAAATCGGGATGAGCCGATCACCCCTGAGTTCGGTTCGCATTCGAACTCGAACAATTTCAAAAGTTCGAGTTCGAACTCGAACACGAACCAAACTCAATGCAAGTCAATGGGAGTCGAAAGTTTGATTTTTAGAGTGCCCTCCAAGAGGGCATGTATGCTAGATATTTGCCATAAAAGGTGTATGGGGGTCCGGGTAGTGCCCTGGGGGACAGGAAACAAGGACAAAAAGTTAAAAGTTTTTAAAGGGACAGTGAGTTTTCCATGAAATAAGGGTTAAAAATAAAAACGAAAAATTCCTTCAAATATTGTGCCTAGGAGGTAACCATAACCTGCACGTGAAGTGGCGGATTTGTAGGATGAATAGAAACATTTAAAAACAAAAAAATGACGTTTCAAATGACGGTAAACGGTTTTCCTTTAATCTATTCATAAACAACTGCTTGGGGCGGCAGTCTGTATTATAAGAGGAGACATTTTAGGATACGCAGAACAAGTTTAGTGATTTTTTGACTAAATTATGGTGAAACTTATGCAGGCTTTGGATGAAAGTAACAATAGGTGCTTTAAAATTGGGCCTTTAGCGTCGGCAACAGTGCCGTCACCCCGTAACCCTTTTGTGGTATTGTGGAAGAGTGCAGGGTTGGACCCTGTGGTCCAATATCAAAATGATATGAATCTGGTACAGGCGTCAGTGCACCCAAATATTTTGCCTTTGGTAGCAGGAAATGCCTTCACACCATAACCCTTTTGTGGTATTGTGGAAGAGTGCAGGGTTGGACCCTGCGGTCCAAAAAATGAAAATGATTTAAATCTGGTAATATAGGCGTCAGTGTCAGTGCACCCAAATATTGTGTCTTTGGTGGCAGCAAGTGCCTTCACAACGTAACCCCTTTGTGGTATTGTGGAAGATTGCAGTGGTGGAGGTTTTGTGAATGCAGAAGAGATCCCCGATCTATTCCGTTACATCAGCATCAGGGGATTGATAGCTGCTGATCCAGGACTGATTCATTTTTATAAATGTCAGCCGGTCTACAGAGTCGGTGGACAGACGCACTTTTGTCTGTGACAAAACCTCCAGCGGCACTGAACATCCTTTCAGAAAGCAAACTGGGTTGAAGGGCAACCTAGTAGCTGCATAGCATATTGGCTACGTTCTGGCCAGTGATCCAATCTCAACACCCAGAAAGCCAGTGGATCATCTGCTGTAAAGGTATCCAGGTCTGCCCTTGCCCCTAGGTAGTCCTGCACCATACGGTGAAGACGCTGGCAATAGGTGCCTACATTTGACGTCCCTGGGCGTCGTGGACTAAAAAAATTGGAAAAGGCATCAGTCAAGCGGCCCCCTTCACCGCTCTTCCTCTGATCAACCGCAGCCTCAGAAGCACCTGTGTCATCACTTGGTAACCTACCAGTGAATGGAAAGGTGTTACACAAGTGTCGCTTTAGAGCGTTCTCACGTTTTTTCATCCTGTCCTCCCTCTGTGAGGGCAGGATGAGCTCTGCAACTTTACCCTTCTATCGTGGATCAAGAAGGCTTGCCAACCAGTAATGATCCCTCTCCTTGATAGCACGAATCCTGGGGTCCTTTACCAGGCTTTGCAGGATAAGGGAGCCCATGCAGCGTAGGTTGGAGGTGGCATTAGCTTCCGAGTCTACCTGGTCAATGAGGATGACCCCATCGTGCACTTCCTCCTCCCAGCCACGTACTAGTCCTTTGGTTTCTAGGCATACAAAACCCTCCCTTGAGGAATCCCCACCTTCAATGCCCCCACTACTTAAATATTCCTCCTCCTCCTCATCCTTCTCCTGTCTGATCTGAGGACCCGCAGGAATGCTGTCTGCAGAAAGACTGGGGCCTTGAGAGCTAGGGAAGGCCTCCTCTTCCTCCTGCTGCTCTGCCTCTAGTGCCACATCTATAATTCCCCGCAGAGTGCGCTCCAGCAGGAACACTAAAGGAATTGTTTCACTGATGCATGCACTGTCCCTGCTCACCATCCTCGTTGCCTCCTCAAATGGTGACAGTACAGTGCATGTATCCTTGATCAATGAGCCACTGCGGGGGGGAAAAAAACAAGTTGACCTGAACCTGTCCTTGTGCCATACTCACACAGGTACTCGTTGATAGCCCTCTGCTGCTTGTGCAGATGCTGCAGCATTGCTAATGTCGAGTTCCACCTGGTGGGCATGTCACAGATCAGGCGGTTTGTGGGAAGGTGGAATTCTGTTTCAATTTCTGCCAGGCGAACACTGGGAATAACCGTCTGAAGTGGCTGCAGACTTTTCTGGTCTGGCTGAGAAGCTCTGCCAGCCCTGGGTACCTGGTTAGGAAACGCTGTACCACCAGATTTAGGACGTGTGCTAGGCATTGTACATGCGTCAACTTACCCTGGCGTAGGGCGGAGAGAAGGTTGCTGCCATTATCACAGACGACCATTTCCAGCTGAAACTGGGGTGGTGTTAATCATCTCTGCACCTGCCCCTGCAGAGCTGACAGAATTTCTAGCCCGGTGTGGCTCCTGTCCCCTAAACAAACCAGCTCAAGCACAGTATCGCATCTTTTTGCTTGAGCCATTGCGTAGCCCCTGCTACCATTCGGTTTAACTGCCACTTCACCAGAGACAGAGAAGGAGGAGGAAGAGGGAGAGATGGTGGTGGAGCAGACAGACCTCATACAAGCAGCTTTCTGGAGGTGTGGTGGATGAACAAGCTCCAGCACAGAGCCCCATCTTGGATCCCTCCCAGCTGCAATCAAGTTACCCAGTGTGTTGTGAAGGAAATGTAATGGCCCTGTCCATGCTTGCTGGACCACGTGTCTGAAGTCACAAGCACCTTGCTGCTGACTGTCTTTCCCAATGACTCCATAACATTGTCTTCCACGTGCTGGTATAGTGCTGGAATGGCCTTCCGTGAAAAGAAATGGCATTTTGGAACCTGCCACTGTGGTACAGCACATTCAGCAAATTCACGGAAGGAAGCAGAGTCCACCAGCTGGAAAGGCAGCAGCTGCAATGCGAGTAATTTTGCTAAGCTGGCATTTAGACGTTGTGCTTGGGGATGGTTGGGACTATATTTTTTTCTTACGCTGCAGCAGCTGGGGCAACATAATCTGACTGTGTAAATCTTCAGCTGATGGGATGCTGTCACATTGTGAGGAAGGGCCTGGTACATCCATTACTGTAGCATCATCCCTGTCAGTGGAGGTTGGAGTCAATTACATGGCAGGACATATAGTGGGGGTAGAGACAGGTGAGGAGGACCTACGCAAAGTTTTGCGCCAACGGGATGCGTGGCAGTTGTTCATATGTCGCCTCAAGCACGTGGTACCCAAGCGTCCGGTGTCTTTCCCACGCTTGATCTTCATCTGACATAGATTACAAATAGCAACGGTGCTGTCTGCTGCACATTTCTTAAAGAACTCCCAGACAGCAGAGTTCCTGGATGTGTGCTTTGAGACAACAGTGCTCTGCACCTGAGCAGCTCTGACATCTGATGCCTTGGACTGGCTACGGTTGGTCATAGAGGATGTTGTGCCTCTTGTTTGTTCTGCCTCCTCCTCCTCACTTGAATCCTCTGTTCGATCAGGCACCCAGATGGAGTCAGTGACCTCATCATCATTGTCATCATCACCCCCTATCTCCTCATCACTGGAGCCAACTTGGCAGTATGCTGCAGCTGCTGGGGCAACATGAGTGCCAGTTATTTGTGTGTCACTGCCACCCCCTTCCTCTAGGTTGATTATACTCCCTTCCTCAACCTCAGAGATTGAATCAGAGCACTGTAGTTGCTGCGCATCCTCAAGCAGCATGTCACTGTCATTGTAGTCAAACAATTCAGCTGACTCCTCCGTGTGTGATAGTGAGGCTACGGCAGGAGTAGCTGTGGACATGGAGGCTGCATTAGATGCTTTGGCAGCTGAGGTGGACTGTAAACCACTACAAGTCTGGCTGGTAGAGGACTGGGAGGATGAGGATGGCCTGGTTAGCCAATCCACCAAATCCTCTGTATGTTGCTGCTGCTTAAGACGGCCAGCACCAGTTAGAAAGGACAAGCGTGCCCCTGCAGAGGATGCACCACGTCCACGACGACCAGAGGCACAGCCTCCCGACACAGTGGCTGCTTGCCCTCTTATCTGTGTCTGGGAGCGTCTGCCTGTCCTTTTCGGTCTTTGTGACATGGTGAGTGATATATAGATTAAAGATATACAGAACTCTGATTCAACTCTGGTATAAAGATTAAAGATTTCCAGAACTCTGGTATAACTCAGTGAGACACCCTGATAGCTGGCAGCCAGTGACAAGACACAGATTACAATTCCCAGAAACCTCCTATAAATCAGTGAGACCCCCTATGGGTGGCAGTGACAAGACATAAATTACAATTCCCAGAAACCACCTATAAATCAGTGAGACCCCCTGATAGGACCCCCTGATAGCTGGCAACAGTGACAAGACACAGATTACAATTCCCAGAAACCTCCTATAAATCAGTGAGACCCCCTGATGGGTGGCAGTGAGAACACACAGATTACAACAATTCCCAGATATTTTGTAGAAATGAGACCCCCACAATTGCTGCTGGCAGTGAGAACACAAATATTAGAACAATTCGCAGATATTTTGTAGAAATGAGACCCCCAAAATAGTTGGTGGCAGTGAGACCACAAAGATTACAACAATTCCCAGATATTTTGTAGAAATGACTGACCCCCAAAATAGTTGGTGGCAGTGAGAACACAAAGATTACAAAAATTCCCAGATATTTTGTAGAAATGAGACCCCACAATTGCTGCTGGCAGTGAGAACACACAGATTTTACAACATTTCCCAGATATTTTGTAGAAATGAGACCCCCCCCCCCCCAATAGCTGGTGGCAGACTGGCAGTGAGAACACACACTAACACAACAATCTCCTCTCAAAAAACACGTGCTGGGGCTGCAAGGGACGCCTTATATAGTGTGCTGCGGGACTTAGCTCTGTGAGCCCATGATTGGGCAAAATTTGCCCAATCAGGACTCTGAGCCGTGATTGGCATAGTCTTGCACCTGTCTTGCACCTAAACTGTGGTCAGGTGCAGGCTGTAGCCAATTACAAGCTTCAGGCCAGTGGAAAAAGTGCATTGTGGTCCCTTGTGGTACATTGTGGGCGATCATGCTGCGAACACGCTGAGAAGTTTGCGAACATACGAACTGGCGATGTTCGAATCGAACTCCGAACACATCGAACCGAACAGCTCATCCCTAGTAACAAGGAATCAGATCATCCGCACACTCACAGACTTAACTGCATTATTCCACTCTGCAACCAGAAAGACGTAACAAGCAATCATATCCAGGTCAGTCATCAGAAATTTTGGGGCCCCTCACTGACCCTCAGAATGCCCCCCCCCCCGCGATCCCCTCTTCCCATAGGAAATCAATATTTACTGTGAATCGTGGTCACATTACAGTGTGTTAGTCCTAATATCTTAAAGTCACACATATTGCTCGCACAACAGCACATTTAACATAAAAAAGTATCGAACTGGTTTAAATAATTTAAGACCGTATGAAATTGTATTCAAAAATAATATGAATCAAGATCGTATTACAGAGTGTTCAATACCTTAAAATCACATAAAATGTGTATTATTGCAAACACTGTAGCATAAAAGTATAATTATATTATTCCACTGGTTAAGCATATCAGAGCACCACAGCAATAGAACTCACACGGTAAACGCAGTGAGTATGAACGTACACAGGATCCACAGCAATAGACCTCTAATGGTAAAGGCAGTGAGTATGAACGTACGCAGGATCCACAGCAATAGACCTATAATGGTAAAGGCAGTGAGTTTGAACGTACACAGGATCCACAGCAATAGACTTTTAATGGTATAGACAGGGGGTCTCTCCTTTATCATGTCCATCTCCTCACCTCCCTTTTTAGTCCATTTCACCCCACTCTTAGTTCTCATGTTCATTTCATCCCCCCCTCCTCTGTTTTCATTTCATTCCCTGCCTCCCCTGGTTTCAATTTCACCCCCCTCCTGTTTTCATTTAATCCCCCCCTCCTGTTTTCATTTACTCCCCCCATCTGTTTTCATTTAATCCCGCCTCCTGTTTTCATTTAATCCCCCCTCCTCTGGTTTCATTTCATTCAATCCCCCCCTCCTCTGGTTTCATTTCATTCCCCCCATCTCTATTTTCATTCCCCCCTCCTCTGGTTTCAATTTCACCCCCCTCCTGTTTTCATTTAATCCCCCCTCCTGTTTTCATTTAATCCCCCTCCTCTGGTTTCATTTCATTCAATCCCCCCCTCCTCTGGTTTCATTTCATTCAATCCCCCCTCCTCTGTTTTCATTTCATTCAACCCCCCCTCCTCTGGTTTCATTTCATTCCCCCATCTCTATTTTCATTCCCCCCTCTGTTTTCACTCCCCCCTCCATTTTCATCACGTTTTGCCCCCCTCCTCGGTGTTTAATAATTACCTCCCTTGATCCTGGGAGCCACTGCCGGTGCTCTCCTCCACGTGCATCACATGGAGCGCTGGGAGGAAGTGACATTATATGATCAATTCCCCCCAAAGCTGCAAAGCACACAGGAGGAAGCCAGACCCCCTTGAGTCAGGCAGGAGTCGAGTGGAGCATGGGCTGCAGACGTCTGGCGCGCCCTCTCTGACATCATCAGAGGGGACCCGCCGGCCGCCATCTTGGAGTCCCTGCTCGCCGGCGACCGGGCCCAGGTAGGCCACAGTACCTCCTCCGACGTCTGTGGCTTAAAGTAAACATAGTTGCCGGCGGCAGGCCCCCCCAGTCCCTGGGCCCCTTACTGCTACATGGGCCGTAATGCCCTGATGGCGGCCCTGATCATATCATCCACACACTCACAGACTGAACTCCATTATTCCACTCTGCTGTCCCACCCACTCTCCCACCCAGGCATGTTCCCAAATTTCATGTCTCCTTTCCAGCTGCTTCCACTTTTCTCTCTGATTATCCTTACTAATCCCAAACTTCTGGTTCGTCCCATGCAATCTCTGCTGAAACCAGAAAGAAGTAACAAGGTATCCAGGATTCAACATGTTGTCCACCACTATACTCCAGACTGTTCTAATCTTGCATTTCTATTTTATGTCTGTATTTATTAATTTCTGGCTGATTAGTTGTTTTTTTAATTTTCCCTCTCTTCTTTGTTTTCCTCTGCTTCTCCATCCCCTTGTCCAATGTTGTAAATACCTCCAATACAACCAGGGCACTCTTGCTAAATCTCATGGTTTTATTTTTCTTCATACATCAATCAGATCATCCACACACTCACAGACTGACCTCCATTATTCCACTCTGCTCTGCTGTCCCACTCACTCTCCCACCCAGGCCTGGTCCCAAATTTCATGTCTCCTTTCCAGCTGCTTCCACTTTTCTATCTGATTATCCTTACTAATCCCAAGCTTCTGGTTCTTTTCATGCAATCCCTGCTATATTCATTCTGGCCACCAGCTCCACCTTCCCTCTGCTCCTCCTTTTTATTTCACATACCCCCGTCTCTTAGATTGTAGCTCACGGGTTGTCTGGCTGAGCACTTCGTTAAAGTGCTGTATACACAGGACAGTTATCCTACGGGCAGGGTCGTCTCTTCCACATGTATCATTTACGTCATTTATTTACTGGCGCTTTATAAATGACTAACTGTAACTGATGGCAAAAAGACACACAGAGATTGGCAGAGACATAGAGAATAGTCCTGCAACAATTAATTGATTTAATCAGTTACGTGATTCTGTGTCGACTGTTATCATCATTCGGTCAGCAACAAACTACTTCCAGGTCACAGAAGTAGGGGCTGCGGGGGTGGGGACGAAGTTAGAGAATCTTAGGTATCCTCCCCTGGCAGTTCCGCAATATGACAGACACACACAAGGACAGTGTGTCCTTGTAATTCTATCGTGGGGACTGCTGGCACACACAACATGATTCAGAGACACTCGTAATGCTGTAGGGGTCGGCGCATGCACATGTAGCGGGAGTCTGGACTCAGCTGAGGAAAAGTACACAAATTAGGAGACGTGGGGTGGGCAGAAAAAAAATGGACTGGGGGCATAAATAATTCAACTGGGGGGCACAAAAAATAAAGTCAACCAGGCGTGGGGGCAATTAAAATGGACTGAGGTACAAATATATCAAAAGGGGGCATAAATAAATAATGTCAACAGGAGAAATAAAATAAATTGGATCACAAATAAAATGAACTGAGGTACAAATAAAATGGAATGGGGGCATAAATAAATCACCTGGGGGCACAAAGTAATCAGGTCAACTGGGGGCATAACTAAATCACCTGGGAGCACAAAGTACTCAAGTCAACTGGGGGGCATGAATAAATAAATAAGGTTGACAGGGTGGAGGAGGAAATAAATTGAACTGGGGGGCACAAATAAAATTAATTGAGGAGCGCACATAAATCAACTGGGGCACAAAGAAATCAAGTCAAATGGGGGGCAAAAGAAAATGAACAAGGGGCATAAATATAATGACCTGGTGGTGTAAAATCAAGTGGGGGCAGAAACAAATCAAAGTCAACTTGTGGGCAAATCAAAAATGGACTTGGAGCAGCAATAAAATGGGAATAGAGACTTTAGGCCAGCGTCAGACGAACGCAGTGATCACGTCCGTGTCGCCGCACAGATTAACGTTCGTCGTAGCATAGAATCATGAGCAATAGACCCACACACGAAGTACATGTGCACCGAACTGCGCACACACAACGCACATGGTAAACGGACGCAAGTAAGGCAAGAACGTAAAACCGCTAGACGGACGCGCAGAGTGTGCCACATCCGCATAGTTTTCTGTGTGAGTGATGAGGAGATGTCAGACGCAGCACATTTGTGACGTCCAGCACCTTGATGCACACAATGCCTTTTCATATCCTTTTCAAATTTTTATCATTTTTCATATTAATTTTATTTAACATTAGGGATGAGCCGAACACCCCCGTGTTAGGTTCACATTCGAATAATTTCAAAAGTTCGAGTTCGGACGCGAACACGATCCGAACTCAATGCAAGTCAAGGGGACTCGAAAGTTCGATTTTTAGAGTGCCCTCCAAGAGGGCATATATGCAAGATATTTGCCATAAAAGGTGTATGGGGGTCAGGGTAGTGCCCTGGGGGACAGGAAACAAGGAAAAAAAGTTTTAAAAAAAAGCGTTTTTAAAGGAACAGTGATTTTTCCATGAAATAAAGGTAAAAGAATAAAAAACGAAAAATTCCTTCAAATATCGTGCCTAGGAGGTCCCCATAACCTGCCCGTGAATTGGCGGATTTGTAGGATGTATAGAAACAGTTAAAAAGAAAAAAATGACATTTCAAATGACGGTAAATGGTTTTCCTTTAATCTATTCATAAACAACTGCTTGGGGCGGCAGCCTGTATGAAAAGAGGAGACGTTTTAGGATACGCAGAACAAGTTTAGTGATTTTTGGCTAAATTATGGTGAAACTTATGCTGGCTTTGGATGAAAGTAATAACAGGTGCATTAAAATTGGGCCTTTGGTGGCAGCTAGTGCCTTCACACCGTAACCCCTCTGAGGTATTGTGGAAGAGTGCAGGGGTGGACTCTGCATTCAAATATTAAAATTAATTGGAATCTGGTACACGCATCAGTGCACCCAAATATTGGGTATTTGGTGCCAGCCAGTGCCTTCACACCATAACCCCTCTGAGGTATTGTGGAAGAGTGTAGGTGTGGACCCTGCTGTCAAATATTAAAATATGAATCTGGTACACGCGTCAGTGTCAGTGCACCCAAATATTGGGCATTTGGTGGCAGCTAGTGCCTTCACACCGTAACCCATCTGAGGTATTGTGGAAGAGTGCAGGGGTGGACCCTGCCATCAAATATTAAAATGATATGAATCTGGTACACGCGTCAGTGTCAGTGCACCCAAATATTGGGCATTTGGTGCCAGCTAGTGCCTTCACACCGTAACCCCTCTGAGGTATTGTGGAAGAGTGCAGTGGTGGAGGTTTTGGGAATGCAGAAGAGATCCCCGATCTATTCAGTTACATCAGCATCAGGGGAGTGATAGCTGCTGATCCAGGACTGATACATTTTTATAAATGTCAGCCAGTCTACAGAGTCAGTGGACAAACGCACTCTTTTGTCTGTGACAAAACCTCCAGCAGCACTGAACCAGAAAGCACGCTGGATGAAGGGCAACCTAGTAGCTCCATAGCATATTGGCTAAGTTCTGGCCAGTGATCCAATCTCAACACCCAGTAAGCCAGTGGATCATCTGCTGTAAAGGTATCCAGGTCTGCCCTTGCCCCTAGGTAGTCCTGCACCATATGGTGAAGACGCTGGCAATGGGTGCCTACATTTGACGTCCCTGGGCGTCGTAGACTAAAATTTTTTAAAAAGGCATCAGTCAAGCGGCCCCGGCCTTCACCCTTCTTCCTCTGATCATCCGCAGCCTCAGAAGCACCTGTGTCATCACTTGGTAACCTACCAGTGCCTGGAAAGGTGTTACACAAGTGTCGCTTTAGAGCGTCCTCAAGTTGTTTCATCCTGTCCTCCCTCTGTGCGAGTAGGATGAGCTCTGCAACTTTACCCTTGTATCGTGGATCAAGAAGGCTTTCCAACCAGTAATGATCCCTCTCCTTGATAGCACGAATCCTGGGGTCCTTTAGCAGGCTTTGCAGGATAAGGGATCCCATGCAGCGTAGGTTGGAGGTGGCATTAGCTTCCGAGTCTTCCTGGTCAATGAGGATGACCCCATTGTGCACTTCCTCCTCCCAGCCACGTACTAGTCCTTGGGTTTCTGGGCACACAAAACCCTCCCTTGAGGAATCCCCACCTTCAATGCCCCCACTACTTAAATATTCCTCCTCATCCTCCTGTCTGATCTGAGGACCCGCAGGAATGCTGTCTGCGTAAAGACTGGGGCCTTGAGAGCTAGGGAAGGCCTCCTCTTCCTCCCGCTGCTCTGCCTCTAGTGCCACATCTATAATTCCCCGCAGAGTACGCTCCAGCAGGAACACTAAAGGAATTGTGTCACTGATGCATGCACTGTCCCTGCTCACCATCCTCGTTACCTCCTCAAATGGTGACAGTACAGTGCATGCTTCCTTGATCAATGAGCCACTGCGGGGGGGGGAAACAAAGTTGACCTGAACCTGTCCTTGTGCAATACTCACACAGGTACTCATTGATGGCCCTCTGCTGCTTGTGCAGGCGCTGCAGCATTGCCAATGTTGAGTTCCAACTGGTAGGCATGTCACAGATCAGACGGTTTGTGGGAAGGTGGAATTCTCTTTGAATTTCTGCCAGGCGAACACTTGCTGGGAATGACCGTCTGAAGTGGCTGCAGACTTTTCTGGTCTTGCTGAGAAGCTCTGCCAGCCCTGGGTACCTGGTTAGGAAACACTGTACCACCAGATTTAGGACGTGTGCTAGGCATGGTACATGCGTTAACTTACCCAGGCGTAGGGCGGAGAGAAGGTTGCTGCCATTATCACAGACGACCATTCGCAGCTCAAGCTGGCGTGGTGTTAACCATCTTTGCGCCTGCCCCTATGTCAGTGATACACCCTGGCTGATAGCGGGCAACACCCAGATTCTACTCTGAATAGATAAACAGATGAACTCTGATTAAACTGTGTTATTGTATGGTATCTAGAATTAGATTTTCCAGAACAATGCTATAAATCAGTGATACAGCCATCAGCCAGCTGCTGCCAGGCTAACACACAGATTACAATTCCCAGTTATCTGCTACAAGTATGTGGGGCCCCCCTGATAGCTGGAAGTGAGAAGACACAGATTACAATCCCCAGATATCTGCTAGAAGTCTGTGAGACCCCAATAGCTGGCAGTGAGAAGACACAGATTACAATTCCCAGATATCTGCTAGAAGTCTGTGAGACCCCAATAGCTGGCAGTGAGAAGACACAGATTACAATTCACAGAAATCTGCTAGACGTCTGTGAGACACACTGACAGAACAATCTCCTCTCACTCCTGCAAAAAAACACGTGCTGGGGCTGCGGGGAACCCTTATATAGTGTGCTGCGGGACTTACTTCTGTGTGCCCATGCTTGGGCAAAATTTGCCCAATCAGGACTCTGAGCCCTGATTGGCATAGTCTTGCATCTGACCTGTGGTCAGGTGCAAGGCTGTAGCCAATTTCAAGCTTCAGGCCAGTGGAAAAGTGCATTGTGGTCCATTGTGGGCGAACACGTGGAAATGTTCGATGTTGGCCGAATGGGCAATGTTCGAATCGAACTCATGTTTGGATCGAACCGCCAGCCCATCCCTATTTAACATAGCTCCCTTTTTTTTCTACGTCTGTCAAAAAAAACGGACCTTGTGGTGTCTACAGTATCTTCCATCAGTACATCCGTCCGTTATGCACGCATGCAGAGTGCGCTCAGACTGCGTTCATCTGACATTAGCCTTAAAGTAACAATACTGAAGAATTCATCCAGGATGATGAGCGACGCAGACTGTTTTTGGAATGGGGTAATATGGGACCAGTGTCGTAGCGTGGGTTGTCAGCGCCCTGGGCAAGGCAAGAATTGCGCACCCCCCAACCTGAGGACATGGTAACACACCTTGATTCCCTTCCACCAGTAGAGAATTGACCCCGTTACCCCACAAGCACATGTATTGTATATTAACAAAATACTAATATAATAAAAAATGAAACACACATGCCCCTCGCGCTACGCCACTGCTACCAGTCACCCTGTCCCAGCATACCCTAGCATAGTTCCACTCACACTATACCCAGTCACTCTCTCCCAGTACCCCCAGTCACTCTCTCCCAGTACCCCCAGTCACTCTCTACCTGAGACACTGATATTAGGGAGGGGTAATAGGGAACTGACATTAGGGAGGGGTAATAGGGAACTGACATTAGGGAGGGGTAATAGGGAACTCACATTAGGGAGAAGAAATGAGACACTGATATTAGGGAGGGGATAATAGGGCACTGACATTAGGGAGGGCTAATAAGACACTGATATTAGGGAGGGGTAATAGGGCACTGACATTAACGAGGGGTAATAGAGCACTGGCATTAGGGAGGGGTAATAGGGCACTGACATTAGGGAGGGGTAATAGGGCACTGACATTAAGGAGGGGTAATAAGGCACTGACATTTAGGCTAGAGTCAGATGAACGCAGTCTGAGCGCACTCTGCGTGCGTGCATAACGGACAGACGTACTGACAGAAGATACTGTAGACACCACACGGTCCATTTTTCTTGACGGACGTAGAAAAAGAGGGAATTATGGGAAATAAAAATAATATGAAAAATTATAAAAAATTTAAAAGGATATGAAAAGCCATTTTGTGCATCAATGTGCTGGACGTCGCAAATGCGCTGCGTCTGACATCTCCTCATCACTCACACCGAACGCTACGCGGACGTGGCGCACTCTGCGCGTCCGTGGTAGTGGTTTTACGTTCTTGCCTAACTTACGTCCGTTTGCCACATGCGTTGTACGTGCGCAGTTCAGTGTGGACACACTTAGTGTGTGGGTCTCAATTGATCATGATTCTATGCTACGACGAACGTTAAACTGTGCGGCAACACGGACGTGATCACTGCGTTCGTCTGACACCGGCCTTAATTGAAAACATAATCCGCCAATAATTTGAAAATAGTCACTAGTTGCAGCCCTAATATTCTATATATATATATATTATATTACATAGAGGGATGTGTGATACAATGTAACCATTACCAGAGCCTGCTTTTCATTCCCACTGCTACTTTTCAGGACATTCCCGGATTCTTTACCTCTCTCTTCCTCACCCAGTCCATTGAGCTGTGTGAAGTTGTGCGCCCCATGTTTGTAAAAACCTGAATAATAATATTCACACAGCTAGTCCATTGTACATAATTAATTCCCTGTAACATCTTTTCTCAACATTTCCCCTTGTCTTCCATTTATTTCCTTCCTCAGGCAACTCTATCCCCTAAGAAACATAGAACATAGAAACATAGAAAATGTCGGCAGATAAGAACCTTTCGGCCCATCTAGTCTGCCCAATTACATGGATACTTTACCTGGATTTATCTTTTGTTTAGGATAGCCTTATGCCTATCCCATGCCTGCTTAAATTCAATTACTGTTTTGGCCTCTACCACTTCTACTGGAAGACTGTTCCATGTATCCACCACCCTCTCAGTAAAATAATGCTTCCTGATGTTACTTTTAAACCTTTGCCCCTCTAATCTAAGACTATGTCCTCTAGTTTTGCTACTTTGTTTCCTTTTAAATATACTCCCTTCCTCTACCTTGTGGATTCCCTTTACGTATTTAAATGTTTCTATCATATCTCCTCTGTCTCGTCTTTTTTCCAAGCTATACATGTTAAGATCATTAAGCCTTTCCTGGTAACTTTTCTCCTTCAAGCCGTACACCATTTTAGTAGCCCTTCTCTGAACTCTCTCTAAGGTGTCTATATCCTTCTGGAGATACGGTCTCCAGTACTGCACACAGTACTCCAAGTGAGGTCTCACCAGTGCTCTGTACAGTGGCATGAGCACTTCCCTTTTCCTACTGCTAATACCTCTCCCTACACAACCAAGCATTCTGCCAGCATTTCCAAGCATTCTGCCAGCATTTCCTGCTGCTCTATTACATTGACTACTTACCCTTAGATCCTCTGAAATAATAACCCCGAAATCCCAACCCTCAGATGTATCAAATATTCTATATTCAGCCCTTGGGTTTTTACGTCCCAGGTGCATTATCTTGCACTTATCCACATTAAAACTCAATTGCCACAGCTCCCACCATTTTTTTAGTTTACCTAAATCATTAGTCATTTGGCTGATCCCTCCAGGAACGTCAACCCTGTTGCAAATCTTTGTGTCGTCAGCAAAAAGACATACTTTTCCATTAATACCTTCTGCAATATCACTAATAAAAATATTAAAGAGAATGGGTTCAAGTACTGACCCCTGAGGTACCCCACTGGTAACAAGACCTTGCGCCGAATAAACTCCATTTACCACAACCCTCTGTTGCCTGTCACTCAGCCACTGCCTAATCCATTCATCAATATTGGAATCCAAGCTCAAAGATTGCAATTTATTGATAAGCCTTCTATGCGGAACAGTATCAAAAGCCTTACTGAAATCTAAATAAGCAATGTCTACTGCACCACCTGTGTCTATTATTTTTGTTACCCAATCAAAAAAATCAATAAGATTAGTTTGGCATGATCTCCCTTCTTTGCATATTCACAGTTTTTCTATACTTTCCCATAGTCTTTTCATTTTGCCATTATTTCACATTATTTTTATTCCCTCCTTGTAATTTCCAGTGAAACCCTCCCCTCTCCTCTCCTTTACATGTATTTCCCTCCTCAGTTCCCTCTGTACCTTCCTCCTCCTCTTCCTCTCCCTCCTATTTGCTGATTTTTCCCTCTCTTTCCCCCCTTTTCCCTCCTTTACTTCTAGTTGATTGTCTGTTTTCCCTCCTCAGGTCCTTCTCTTCCCTCCCTTTCTGCCGCCATCCTGAGTCTTGCTTTTCTCTCCCCCAGGCGGCGCCATTGCAGCTTTGCCCCCAGTCTAGCTGCAGGTGTAGGGTTTCTGACCCCCTTGGATCACCGAGCATGTGACGTCACTAAGTAGTATTTACTGGGGAAAAAACAGAGCAGAATTAAACGATATTGTAGATTTTTTCTGAGAGGTATGTGATGTCAGAAACAAAACCTGCCTGTAACATTATCTGCCTGAATGTGATGCCTCTGAGTGTCACTAGGAAACACTAAACACTGCTGTGTGTACAATGTAACAATGTAACTAGGACCCAGAGTCTGACACAACAAACAGACTATAGTCTGATGTTAGAAGTATATAGCCTAGTGATATATTATATGTATGTGCGTGTACATTTTATATATAGGTGTGTATATATGAGTGTGTGTATGTGTGTATATATATATACAGTGGCGGAAGTACCAGGGTCGCAGCGGTCGCAGTTGCGACCGGGCCCTGGCATTCTGCCACTGGAGGGGGGCCTGGCGCCGCCCGCCAGATTCCGGCAATCAGCGCCGGAATCTGGGAGCCGCGCGCTGGCCATCCCTCTCCCTGCGAGCGGCCGCTGACATGCAGCTTGGCCGCTCATGTGGGATAGGAACCACCTGACCAGCGCACGAGATCCTCTCGCGAGACCTCTGCGCTGATCAGGTGGTTTCCGGCGAGCGGCCAAGACGCATGTTTCCAGCGGCCGCTCGCCTCGGAGAAGAACAGCGCCGGCGGAGCCTGTCCTGGGGCCAGCAGAGGTAAGAGCTGGGGGACCCAAATACCCATGAGAGCTGGGGGCCCTTATACCCATGAGCTGGGGGGCCCTTATACCCATGAGTTGGGGGGCATACCCATGAGCTGGGGGCATACCCATGAGCTGGGGGGCATATCCATGAGCTGGGGGGCATATCCATGAGCTGGGGGGCATACCCATGTGAGAGCTGGGGGGCATATCCATGAGCTGGGGGGCAATATCCATGTGTGAGCTGGGGGGCATATCCATGAGCTGGGGGGCATATCCATGAGCTGGGGGTGCATATCCATGAGCTGGGGGGCATATCCATGAGCTGGGGGGCATATCCATGAGCTGGGGGCATACCCATGTGAGAGCTGGGGGGCATATCCATGAGCTGGGGGGCAATATCCATGTGTGAGCTGGGGGGCATATCCATGAGCTGGGGGGCATATCCATGAGCTGGGGGTGCATATCCATGAGCTGGGGGCATATCCATGAGCTGGGGGTGCATATCCATGAGCTGGGGGGCATACCCATGTGAGAGCTGGGGGCATACCCATGTGAGAGCTGGGGGGCATACCCATGTGAGAGCTGGGGGGCATACCCATGTGAGAGCTGGGGGCATACCCATGTGAGAGCTGGGGGGCATACCCATGTGAGAGCTGGGGGCATACCCATGTGAGAGCTGGGGGGCATACCCATGTGAGAGCTGGGGGGCATACCCATGTGAGAGCTGGGGGGCATATCCATGAGCTGGGGCAGTATGAATATATATATATCGGGGGGATATACATGTGAGCTGGGGGCATTTTTATATGGTCTGTTCTTATTGGAAAGCGTCACATGACATTAAAGAAAAGTATCGGTACTCGGTATCGGTGAGTACTTTTAAAAAGTATCGGTACTCGTACTCGGTCTTAAAAAAGTGGTATCGGTGCATCCCTAGGCAATACTATCTTTGTTTTATTTTGCAGTGAAAAATAAGTAAAAATACATAGATTTTGTGGGGGGGGGGCCCTTCGTGGATTCTTGCACCGGGGCCCTCAGGTTTCTAGTTACGCCACTGTATATATATGTGTATAAATGTGTATGGGCATGTATATATGTATGAATAAATGTGTATGGATATATATAGGTCTGTGTGTGGGTATATATATGTGTGTGTGTGTGTATATATGTATGAATAAATGTGTATGGATATATATAGGTCTGTGTGTGGGTATATATATGTGTGTGTGTGTGTATATATGTGTGTGTGTGTGTATATATATGTATGTATAAATGTGCATGGATATATAGGTCTGTGTATGTGCGTGTATATATGTATGTATAAATGTGCATGGATATATAGGTCTGTGTATGTGCGTGTATATGTATGTATAAATGTGCATGGATATATAGGTCTGTGTATGTGTGTATATATATGTATGTATAAATGTGCATGGATATATAGGTCTGTGTGTGTGTGTATATATATGTATGTATAAATGTGCATGGATATATAGGTCTGTGTATGTGCGTGTATATATGTATGTATAAATGTGCATGGATATATAGGTCTGTGTATGTGCGTGTATATATAAATGTATACTATAAATCGCTATAGACTGCAATACTCGTGATTTAGCAGTGGTTTTCTGGCCACCAGCTCCCCCTCCCCCTGCTGGAATTGGAACTGCAAGGTCCACATACTGCTGCACAATGCACTCCCTGTCTCTTCTACTCTTTTACTCTGCATTCATCCTGAAATGGAACTCCTGCCTCAGTACCACCAACCCCTCCACTATCTACATCTCTCCCTCTCCTATACGACATACCCGGGGAAGTCTGCCACCCAACTCACTAATACACATCACTGCCCCAACCAGTCCATCACTCTCACATTGCAGTCCTCTCCTCTCGTTTCCACCCAAACCCTTCTAGATTGTGAGTTCCCACGGGAATAGGGCCCTCGTTTCCTCATGTATCAGTTTATCAAATGTTGTTCAATGTATTGTAACCCTGTCTGTATCATACCCATTGTTCAGCGCTGCGGAATATGTTGGCGCTTTATAAATAAAGTATAATATATATATATATATATATATATCAATGTGTGGGGTTACTTGGGACTCTCTCTCTTAATATATATATATATATATTATCAATGTGTGAGGTTACTTGGGACTCTCTCTCTTAATATATATATATATATATATATATCAATGTGTGGGGTTACTTGGGACTCTCTTCTTAATATATATATATATATATATATCAATGTGTGGGGTTACTTGGGACTCTCTCTCTTAATATATATATATATATATATATTATCAATGTGTGGGGTACTTGGGACTCTCTCTCTCTTATATATATATATATATATATATTATCAATGTGGGGGTTACTTGGGACTCTCTCTCTTAATATATATATATATATATATTATCAATGTGTGGGGTTACTTGGGACTCTCTCTCTTAATATATATATATATATATTATCAATGTGTGGGGTACTTGGGACTCTCTCTCTTAATATATATATATATATATATATTATCAATGTGTGGGGTTACTTGGGACTCTCTCTCTTAATATATATATATATATATATTATCAATGTGTGGGGTTACTTGGGACTCTCTCTCTTAATATATATATATATATTATCAATGTGTGGGGTTACTTGGGACTCTCTCTCTTAATATATATATATATATTATCAATGTGTGGGGTTACTTGGGACTCTCTCTCTTAATATATATATATATATATTATCAATGTGTGGGGTTACTTGGGACTCTCTCTCTTAATATATATATATATATTATCAATGTGTGGGGTTACTTGGGACTCTCTCTCTTAATATATATATATATATATATTATCAATGTGTGGGGTTACTTGGACTCTCTCTCTTAATATATATATATATATTATCAATGTGTGGGGTTACTTGGGACTCTCTCTCTTAATATATATAATATATATTATCAATGTGTGGGGTTACTTGGGACTCTCTCTCTTAATATATATATATATGAGAGAGAGAGAGTCCAAGTAACCCCACACACCACAGACGAAATTCTTCTGCTCCGGTGCGAAAATCCAACTGCAATCAATATAGCCCAAGTTTCAGATGCACACGGAGGCTTTGAAGTATATATAAAAAAAAATATTATTACAAATACATCATATAGCTCGATGTTTCAGTTCCTGTAGGAACTTTCCTCAGGATGGTATACAGGGATTATAGAAACACATATATGTACATATCATATAGGACCTCACAGGTTAATATATACTCACGCCCAAAGGCGCGGTCAGTGCATCTAACACAGAAAAAACATGGCAACCAAACAAACCATGTCACGCTCAAAGAGCATCCAAGTAACCATAGTAACTCCATGTGCAATACGGAAGCCCAATGGATACATAATAGTAGACGGCTAAAAATAGTAATGCGATATACAAAAACACACATATAAAATACCGAAAAGTTAATAACTACAAACTCAGCAATAAAAACAGAAGACCATGCTAGTCAGTGAGATATTATATGTATGTGCGCGTACATTTTATATATAGGTGTGTATATATGAGTGTGTATATATATTTATAAATGTGTATGGGCATGTATGTATATATATATGTGTGTGTGTATGTATATATAAATGTGTATGGCTATACAGGTCTATGTATGTGTGTGTATATATGTATGTATAAATGCGTATGGATATATATACCGTAGCTCCGTAGGTGTGTGTGCGCGTATATATGAATGTATAAATATGTATGCTATATAGGCCTGTATGTGTGTGTATATATGAATGTATAAATGTGTGTGGATATATAGGTATGTGTGTGTGCGTGTATATATGTATGTATAAATATGAATGCTATATAGGCCTGTATGTGCGTGTATATATGTATGTATAAATGTGTATGTATATATGTGTGTGTATGTGTGTTCGTCTGTGTGTAGGTCTGTGTGTGTGTGCGTGTATATCTGAATTTATAAATGTGTATGGATATATAGGTATGTGTGTGTGCGTGTAAATGTGTATGTATATATGTGTGTGTATGTGTGTTCGTCTGTGTGTAGGTCTGTGTGTGTGTGCGTGTATATCTGAATTTATAAATGTGTATGGATATATAGGCCTGTATGTGCGTGTATATATGTATGTATAAATGTGTATGGATATATTGGTCTGTGTGTGTGCGTGTATATATGTATGTATAAATGTGTATGGATATATAGGTCTGTGTGTGTGCATGTATATATGTATGTATAAATGTGTATGGATATATAGGTCTGTGTGTGTGCGTGTATATATGTATGTATAAATGTGTATGGATATATAGGTCTGTGTGTGTGCGTGTATATATGTATGTATAAATATGAATGCTATATAGGCCTGTATGTGCGTGTATATATGTATGTATAAATGTGTATGGATATATAGGTCTGTGTGTGTGTGCATGTATATATGAATTTATAAATGTGTATGGATATATAGGCCTGTATGTGCGTGTATATATGTATGTATAAATGTGTATGGATATATAGGTCTGTGTGTGTGCGTGTATATATGTATGTATAAATGTGTATGGATATATAGGTCTGTGTGTGTGCATGTATATATGTATGTATAAATGTGTATGGATATATAGGTCTGTGTGTGTGCGTGTATATATTTATGTATAAATGTGTATGGATATATAGGTCTGTGTGTGTGCGTGTATATATGTATGTATAAATGTGTATGTATATATGTGTGTGTATGTGTGTTCGTCTGTGTGTAGGTCTGTGTGTGTGTGCGTGTATATCTGAATTTATAAATGTGTATGGATATATAGGCCTGTATGTGCGTGTATATATGTATGTATAAATGTGTATGGATATATTGGTCTGTGTGTGTGCGTGTATATATGTATGTATAAATGTGTATGGATATATAGGTCTGTGTGTGTGCATGTATATATGTATGTATAAATGTGTATGGATATATAGGTCTGTGTGTGTGCGTATATATGTATGTATAAATATGAATGCTATATAGGCCTGTATGTGCGTGTATATATGTATGTATAAATGTGTATGGATATATAGGTCTGTGTGTGTGTGCATGTATATATGAATTTATAAATGTGTATGGATATATAGGCCTGTATGTGCGTGTATATATGTATGTATAAATGTGTATGGATATATAGGTCTGTGTGTGTGCGTGTATATATGTATGTATAAATGTGTATGGATATATAGGTCTGTGTGTGTGCGTGTATATATGTATGTATAAATATGAATGCTATATAGGCCTGTATGTGCGTGTATATATGTATGTATAAATGTGTATGGATATATAGGTCTATGTGTGTGTGCGTGTATATATGAATGTATAAATGTGTATGGATATATGTGTGTATGTGTGTGTATATATGAATGTATAAATGTGTATGTATATATGTGTGTGTATGTGTGTTCGTGTATATATAAGAAGGTATAGGCACAGTTTTGTTAGAGAAACATATTGTTGTTGCAGACAGGTGCTTCAGTCCATTAAAATATTTTTTCCAGCTATAAAACAGGTGAATATATATATATTGCCCCAGTGTGTGTATATACATTATACAGCATGAAAGTAAGTATATTAGAATGCAGTGCATTAGCAGAGTCTGATACAAAGTGTCTGAGAATGTGCTGTTATATAATCTGCTTTAATCCCAATAAATAAATAACTGGATTTTACCAAATATTTATAACAAGAATCCGAAATCACTTCTTCAATTCTGCAGCCAATTAATTCATCTTTATTATCCTTTATGCTGTATCACATTCAGTCTCATTTTCTCCCGCAGTATTCTGTCTTTTCCCTCCTTTCCTCTAGAATGTTCCCTCCTCACGCCCTTCTGTTCCCTCCCTCTGTCATTCTCTCCCTTTCTCCTTCCATCCTTTGTTTGGTTCAACGCCCCAGTCAGCCCCCCCCCTCCCCCTCCTGTTACCAAGGACTCCAAGACCCAGCTCATATATATAGAGCAGCCAGATCCAGAGGGACATCACATCTCCAAACCCGAGTCCATAACACATCGGAACCAGGAGCAACCAGACAGCACCATGGTAAGTACCAGGAGCACACTGCCAGCCTGCCCTATCTATTCTGTGTATCAGGAGCACACTGCCAGCCTGCCCTATCTATTCTGTGTACCAGGAGCACACTGCCAGCCTGCCCTATCTATTCTGTGTATTAGGAGCACACTGCCAGCCTGCCCTATCTAGTCTGTGTATCAGGAGCTCACTGCCAGCCTGCCCTATCTATTCTGTGTACCAGGAGCACACTGCCAGCCTGCCCTATCTATTCTGTGTATCAGGAGCACACTGCCAGCCTGCCCTATCTATTCTGTGTATCAGGAGCACACTGCCAGCCTGTCCTGTGTATCAGGAGCACACTGCCAGCCTGTCCTGCCCTATCTATTCTGTGTATCAGGAGCACACTGCCAGCCTGCCCTATCTATTCTGTGTATCAGGAGCACACTGCCAGCCTGCCCTATCTATTCTGTGTACCAGGAGCACACTGCCAGCCTGTCCTGTGTATCAGGAGCACACTGCCAGCCTGTCCTGCCCTGTGTATCAGGAGCACACTGCCAGCCTGCCCTGCCCTATCTATTCTGTGTATCAGGAGCACACTGCCAGCCTGCCCTATCTATTCTGTGTATCAGGAGCACACTGCCAGCCTGCCCTATCTATTCTGTGTATCAGGAGCACACTGCCAGCCTGCCCTGTCTATTCTGTGTATCAGGAGCACACTGCCAGCCTGCCCTGTCTATTCTGTGTATCAGGAGCACACTGCCAGCCTGCCCTGCCCTATCTATTCTGTGTATCAGGAGCACACTGCCAGCCTGCCCTGCCCTATCTATTCTGTGTATCAGGAGCACACTGCCAGCCTGCCCTGCCCTATCTATTCTGTGTATCAGGAGCACACTGCCAGCCTGCCCTGCCCTATCTATTCTGTGTATCAGGAGCACACTGCCAGCCTGCCCTGCCCTATCTCTGTGTATCAGGAGCACACTGCCAGCCTGCCCTGCCCTATCTCTGTGTATCAGGAGCACACTGCCAGTCATATTAATGTATATGTTGCATCGTTATGTTAATAATATTTATGTATAAAGTGCTTTATGTTTTATCCGGCAGGTTTTTTTTTGCTGAATTTTCAGTTGTAAGAAATGAAATGAATTTGTATAAAAGCTTCTCGGCTTCATCAAACGTTGACAGAGAATGAAAGAAATGACAAAAATCCCAAATATTTCTAAGACGCCTCTCAGTGCGTTACACACAGGGTTATTCAAAGAGAGGTGAAAAGCAGGAGAATGACTGGAGAATGGAAAATTCTTGGTCAAAATAGCCAAACCAGAAAAATTCTCCCATTTATCTATATTTTACAATCTCCAGCCATTCTCCTGCTTTTCACCTCTCTCTGAATAACCCTGATATTTAGGAACCACTGCCACATACATTCCTCTTTCACTCTGTAACATGATATCAGTTACCAAACGATCGTCTTCAGTCTCTGACGTCACATCAGGGATTGTCCTGTGTATTAACATACATCATGCACAAAGGTGACCCCACCCAGCATCACCCGCCCAGCACCACCCGCCCTCATGTTCCTCTCCTGTTCTTTCGTCCACAGAGGGAATGTATCTCAGTTCACGTTGGCCAGGCCGGAGTGCAGATTGGCAATGCATGCTGGGAGTTGTACTGCTTGGAGCATGGAATCCAGCCGGATGGGCAGATGCCCAGTGATAAGACCATTGGTGGAGGAGATGATTCCTTCAACACCTTCTTCAGTGAGACTGGGGCTGGAAAACACGTCCCCCGCGCTGTGTTTGTCGACCTGGAGCCCACTGTGATCGGTGAGTGTCGGGGGGTTCAATGGTTTTATATAAGGGGTTACATTATATACTCAGTATACTGACTTTCCGGAGCGTCCCCATGTTAACACGATATTCTGGGGCAGGCGCTACCTCAGCACCTTGTCCTGGGACACAGCGCTAACCACTGGGATACTCGTGAGTATCAGCTCCTGGAGTCTGTATGACTCCATGGAGGGTTGCGCTTCAGAGCCTGCAAACCCTGCGCAATCTGGCTCACATGAACACGCAGCACCGCGGAGGAAGACTGGAAACTATTTGTTCCTAGTCTCACTCTGCTCCTGGCGACAAGAAGTGGCAGATCTGTCCACCATTCGTGCCACGGGATGAGAGGAGAGTATGGGATTTTTTGGGGGGTGCGAAATGATTTTGCAAACGCAGAATGTAGCGCCAGCTTTTAGAAGGTGCTAAAATATGGCTGCGGTAATCGGCGCTAACGCTTTCTAATACCTTACTTATCGAAACGCTAATGTACGTTTGCGCGCCCCCCTGTTAAGTATAGGATGCTCAAAGTGCAGGAAGCTCGCGCAAAAACTCATGCGCTAACGGGAGTAGCGTCAGGAAGGTAATATGGAGGGCATGCGATAATTACACTTATCCTGGCGCTAACGCTTACACGTCGAAACGTCAACTAGGGAATAGAGCCCTGTGTCGGCTCTAGGAGTAGTGAAGTCTTAGGCCAAGCTTAAACACGAGCTCCTCCTTGCTGTGACCATTAACCCAATACATTTTCAATTAAAAAGGACATGATAGTCAACTATGTGAATGTAGGAGTGTATTTTTTTGGAATGTCAGTGACATTCTACATAGGTGCCATAGTGGAAGCCCCAGTGGGAGCGAGGCCTTAAGAGGCAGCCTATTTTGCCTAATTAGGGAGCCATCTCTGCGTCGCAGACATTACGTAACTAACAGGTAACGCTACTTTTTGCAGGGGGCTCGAATTGGGGTTCAATGTAGGGGGCAGATGATATATTTGATTATGTTGCATAAAGGATGTTTACGTTAGGTTGTAGAGGTGCTCTAGATGCCTGTGTGAGGTGACGGCAGCTACAGGCCACACCTGGGAAGCTATATACACCCGAGCCTCTAGTTCTCCTTAAATCCAACATCTCACTGACCTTAAACGTCAAATGAACCCAAACCCAACCTGCAACCCTAACATTAAATCCAGCTATAGCAACGAAGTGCGGTAACGTGTATCCTGCGCCATCTCAGACAAGCGCACAAAGTATCGAAGCTTCACATTATTAGGAACACTTATCTATGCGTCATTATGTTATTTTTTTGGTGGTGCATTGCTGCGGTTTCTGAAATGTTGGTTAAAATTGACAGAGAAGTCTCTTGTCGCTGACCCGAAGCCGAAAAGAGTGTATGTAAAATGACTCTTACTGGGTTTGCTGACGATGTTTAATGTAACGTTGATTCCAACCTGGATTGTTTTTTTTGGTAATAACGGGATAACAGCACTAAGCACTGTGACCTTTACTCTACAGACGAGGTGAGGACAGGAACCTACAGGCAGCTTTTCCATCCAGAACAACTCATCACCGGCAAGGAAGATGCCGCCAACAACTACGCCCGTGGTCACTACACGATTGGCAAAGAGATCATTGACCTGGTGCTGGACAGAATCCGCAAGCTGGTAAGAGCCGGACACCCAATCACTTAACCAACATATACGCTAACATGTATTCTCTGCAGAGTTCCTTCAGAACGTCTGATGTCTCCTTGTGCCCCTTCTTCTCAGGCTGACCAGTGCACAGGACTCCAGGGCTTCCTCATCTTCCACAGCTTCGGCGGTGGTACCGGTTCTGGCTTCACCTCTCTGCTGATGGAACGTCTCTCTGTTGACTATGGCAAGAAGTCCAAGTTGGAATTCGCCATCTACCCGGCTCCTCAGATCTCCACGGCTGTGGTTGAACCATACAATGCCATCTTGACCACCCACACCACACTGGAGCACTCTGACTGCGCCTTCATGGTGGACAACGAGGCCATTTACGACATCTGCCGCAGGAACCTGGACATTGAGCGCCCAACCTACACTAACCTCAATCGTCTGATCGGCCAGATTGTGTCCTCCATCACAGCCTCCCTCAGATTCGATGGAGCCCTGAATGTGGACCTCACAGAGTTCCAGACCAACCTGGTGCCCTATCCCCGTATCCACTTCCCACTGGCCACCTATGCCCCAGTTATCTCAGCAGAGAAAGCTTACCATGAGCAACTTTCTGTGTCCGAGATAACCAATGCTTGCTTTGAGCCGGCCAACCAGATGGTGAAATGTGACCCCCGTCACGGTAAATACATGGCTTGCTGTCTCTTATACAGAGGCGATGTCGTGCCAAAGGATGTCAACGCAGCCATCGCCACCATCAAGACCAAGCGTACCATCCAGTTTGTGGACTGGTGCCCTACAGGTTTCAAGGTCGGCATCAATTACCAGCCGCCCACTGTGGTGCCCGGTGGAGATCTGGCCAAGGTGCAGCGTGCGGTGTGCATGTTGAGTAACACCACAGCCATCGCCGAGGCCTGGGCCCGTCTGGACCACAAGTTCGACCTGATGTACGCCAAGCGCGCCTTCGTGCACTGGTATGTGGGAGAGGGAATGGAGGAAGGTGAGTTCTCTGAGGCTCGCGAGGACATGGCCGCCCTGGAGAAGGATTACGAAGAAGTGGGCACCGACAGTGTGGAGGGAGGAGAGGAGGGAGAGGAGGGAGACGAGTATTAAATGATTTTATGAAACAAACGACATATAAAACATAATACGAAGATACCTCCATCTTTCTGTATATTTTGTATGAAATAAATATTTATAAATAACATAATTTAAGGTTACTGAATCAAATGTCAGGAAGCATTTGATGGGCATACAATGGTTTTCAAGCACATGGATAAAAGTAGGGCTGCAGCTAATGATTATTCTCATAATCGATTAGTTGACCAATCAATCGATTCAACGGATTAGAAAAAAAATTGTTTACTTAAAAGGAATTTTATGTAAAAAAAATAACCACAACCCCTCCCCCTTTTTTTCATAAGCAATTTGCGTAGTGTAAGTAACTTTCGTACGTACATACGCAAATTGCGTACTTTGCACACAAGGTCAGAGGGATGGGTTGATGCTGCGAGTGCTTGGTCAGAGGGATGGGTTGATGCTGCATGTGCAGCTTAAACCCATTTTTGCTTTCTCAAATGAACGTGGCTACAAGCACTTGGTCATAGATGATGATGTCAGCATGAAATGGGGGTTAATAAGCTAAAGTTGTCAGGGTGCGTAGAGTGTCCCTTTTAAATAATTTCGTGAACAAACTGAGTGGGAGGAGGGACTGGAGGTGGAAGCGAGTGACTTTGCTCAAGTGACTTTAGCTGAGTGTGAGAGGGAGTGGGTATGGACAAAAGACTGGATCTGAGTGTGGGAGTGAATTTGGGGAAAGGGACCAGACCAAAGGGAGGAAATGGCAGTTCCTGACCAAAGAGGGTGTGGCAGGGAGGGTGGGGTGGTGGCACAGGACTCCAGCTTCAAGTAAGGATAAAACACAGGCAAACAGCTCCTTCACCCAGTGGCAGTATCCTATTGTTTGTGTTATAGTTCTGCTACTGCTGTAAACAGAATAAAAACAAACTGGTTGTGTCTGACATAACCCTAGAACTAAATCATACCTAGTAAAGCAGCGGCGCGTCTTCTCCAATCAGCTCTGAAGCTGAGGTCATTCACGCTTAACTCAGTCTGACTCTAAACAGTGTGTGCTGCACACAGGACGATTAATCGACACCTATTAATCCATAATGGAAATAGTTGGCAACTAATTTAATCATCGATTAGTTGTCGATTAATCGATTTAATTGTTTCAGCCCTAAATAAAAGTGATCCGAATTCTTCAAACTCTATAAGCTGCCTTCAGCAAGTGATGCCCTAGAACGTGCCTTACGCTTTGCCAGGCTCTCTATAGCCATTCTTTTGCAGACAGTCATGGGAATTGTAGCTTTAAACACACAAAGTGTCTGACGCTACATAGATACATTTGAAATGCATTATTGTATGCACTTACATTCCATACATATACCTTAACAAGATAATATACCGAGATGAAGAATTTTCTTTGCAAACATTGAGCGTTAGATTTAGCTCACACATTATACCATTTAATCCCAATCAGCTGGAACGTTGAAAAGAGGCGTTTGTTTTATTTATTTTTTATCATTTTACACAAAATGCAATATCACACCACAGATGGAATAAACTAAAAGTCACAGTGCAACATTGTTAGAACCATGTCTCTTAAGGATGTTTGTTTATGGTTAAAAGATAAATTAAATAATGGGTTTTACAGCTCCATGATTCACACCAATACCTACCATCACATGACGGTGTGTGTATGTATGTATATATATATATATATATATATATATATAATACTAAATCTTACTAGTGAGGTTTGAAAGGGTTAACTTTATAAGACAGAGCCTTTATTAGACCTGTGATAATGTTGATACATTTACATTCCATTTACTCGACAAAATATTATTTTTTTACCTTTTTTTTTTTTAAAAAAAATATTATTTTATAATACAATAATATATTTATTTTATTTTATAATTTAATATAAAATAAACTCAAAAGGGGTTATTCAGAGAGCACCGAAATGTTTCGGCGCTCTTTCGAACAAATCAAATTCCCCGACACTAAATTCAGTATTCACCGCAGGGTTCCCGAAGTGCAGGAAAATTCCGTTGAAAAACCGCCAAATCGAAAAAAAAATCTGCCACAAGACCGCTGAAATTATCGGATCGCAGAAAACCTGCCGAACGTGTCCAAAAAAGCAGACGATCCGCCGAACACAGCGCCGACCAGCCGCCGGAAAAAGCAGACAAGTCGACATATAGGGTAAAAAAAAAACCCTGATTGGAAAAAAAAAACACTGGACGAAAATGTCTGGAATTAACATATAAGGTCCTATGAACAATAATAAAAAAGGTCTGTTAGAGAAAAAAAACACTTTTTTTAAAAACATGACAAAAAAATGCCTAAAAAAGGCTTTTTGCTGCAAATTAAAAAAATTAACAGTTTATTAGATATTGTATAAAAACAGGGAATATTTTTAACATTGAAGCCTATGGGATTCGCCCTGATTAAACCTGCCGAATAAAAACACTGAACATCAGGGCATTTCACTGACATTTCTCTGCTGTTCGGTGTCTGTGAATAGATTAACCATTGCTTCCAGGAGAAATGGGATTATTTAAAGGAAGAATTATTGAAGGCCACAGGCAATTGCATTCGGCTTGTTAGCAAAAACAAAAAAGGGAAGAAACCACTGTGGTACTCTGCAGAAGTGGCCAAAATAGTGAAGAACAAAAAGCTAGCATTCAATAATTATAAAAAAACTCGAGAGTGAAGAAGATAGGCAAACCTATAAGATTAGGCAGAAAGAGGCAAAGCAATTTATAAGAGCTTCCAAAGCACACGCAGAAGAGAAAATAGTTCAGTCAGTAAAAAGGGGGACAAAACATTTTTTAGATACATAAACGAGAAAAGAAAAGTAAAACAAGGATTAGTTAGATTAAAAACAAAGGAAGGAAGGTATGTAGAAGAGGATAAAAGTCACGCTGACTGCCTCAATGAATATTTTTGTTCAGTCTTTGCAGAAGAAAAGGAAGGAAAGGGACCTCAGTTAAGAGGAAACACTAACGAGACATTTACATATGAGTTTACAGAGGAGGAGGTTCTACAGCAGCTGTCTAAACGGAAACAAAGTAGCAAAACAAGAGGACATAGTCTTAGAGGGGCAAATGTTTAAAAGTAACATCAGGAAGCATTATTTTACTGAGAGGGTGGTGGATACATGGAACAGCCTTCCAGTTGAAGTGGTAGAGGCCAAAACAGTAATTGAATTTAAGCAAGCATGGGATAGGCATAAGGCTATCCTAAACAAAAGATAAATCCAGGTAAAGTATCCATGTAATTGGGCAGACTAGATGGGCCGAAAGGTTCTTATCTGCCGACATTTTTCTATGTTTCAATGTTTCTATGTCTAAAGTAAAGAGAAATAAGTCAATGGGGCCTGATGGGATCCACCCTAAATTATTAAAAGAGCTCAGTGGTGTAATAGCAAAACCGTTAACGGGAGTCGTCCCAGAAGAGTGGAAATTAGCAAATGTTGTGCCCATTCACAAGAAGAGTAGTAGGGAGGAATCGGGGAACTATAGGTCAGTTAGTCTTACGTCAGTAGTGGGGAAATTAATGGAAACCATGTTAAAGGAAAGGATTGTTGAACATCTAAAAACACATAGATTACAGGATCAGAAACAACATGGGTTTACCTCAGGGAGATCATGCCAAACTAATCTTATTGATTTTTTTGATTGGGTAACAAAATAATAGACACAGGTGGTGCAGTAGACATTGCTTATTTAGATTTCAGTAAGGCTTTTGATACTGTTCCGCATAGAAGGCTTATCAATAAATTGCAATCTTTGAGCTTGGATTCCAATATTGTTGAATGGATTAGTCAGTGGCTGAGTGACAGGCAACAGAGGGTTGTGGTAAATGGAGTTTATTCGGCGCAAGGTCTTGTTACCAGTGGGGTACCTCAGGGGTCAGTACTTGGACCCATTCTCTTTAATATTTTTATTAGTGATATTGCAGAAGGTATTAATGGAAAAGTATGTCTTTTTGCTGATGACACAAAGATTTGCAACAGGGTTGACGTTCCTGGAGGGATCAGCCAAATGACAAATGATTTAGGTAAACTAAAAAATGGTGGGAGTTGTGGCAATTGAGTTTTAATGTGGATAAGTGCATGATAATGCACCTGGGACGTAAAAATCCAAGGGCTGAATATAGAATATTTGATACATCTGAGGGTTGGGATTTAGGGGTTATTATTTCAGAGGATCTAAGGGTAAGTAGTCAATGTAATAGAGCAGCAGGAAATGCTGGCAGAATGCTTGGTTGTGTAGGGAGAGGTATTAGCAGTAGGAAAAGGGAAGTGCTCATGCCACTGTACAGAGCACTGGTGAGACCTCACTTGGAGTACTGTGTGCAGTACTGGAGACCGTATCTCCAGAAGGATATAGACATCTTAGAGAGAGTTCAGAGAAGGGCTACTAAAATGGTGTACGGCTTGAAGGAGAAAAGTTACCAGGAAAGGCTTAATGATCTTAACATGTACAGCTTGGAAAAAAGACGAGACAGAGGAGATATGATAGAAACATTTAAATACGTAAAGGGAATCCACAAGGTAGAGGAAGGGAGTATATTTAAACGGAAACAAAGTAGCAAAACAAGAGGACATAGTCTTAGATTAGAGGGGCAAAGGTTTAAAAGTAACATCAGGAAGCATTATTTTACTGAGAGGGTGGTGGATACATGGAACAGCCTTCCAGTTGAAGTGGTAGAGGCCAAAACAGTAATTGAATTTAAGCAGGCATGGGATAGGCATAAGGCTATCCTAAACAAAAGATAAATCCAGGTAAAGTATCCATGTAATTGGGCGACTAGATGGGCCGAAAGGTTCTTATCTGCCGACATTTTTCTATGTTTCTATATGGGGGATTTCACTGCGGCCGAACAGGAACCGTATTTCGCTGGCAATTCGCCAATATATGGCGAATTGCCAGGTTTCGAATAGCCGAAACTGCACCGTACAGGGAAATTCACCTTTCGGTGCCAGTTCGGCTCTCGCTGAATAGCCCTGATAGGGAAGGAATAGGAGTTATATGTGAACATAACCTTTGCTCTGTGAGCTTTACTATAGAAATTGTGTGTTAAAATAGTCTCTCTGCACTTGGGTCAAAAGAAGAGGCACCGCCTTTACGGTTAGGGCTGAATCTAAACCTAAATATAACCCTAAACCTAAAAGATGCTCAAATGGTAATCTTACCCTCCTCTCTAACCTTAGCACTAGCCATAATTTCTAACCCTAACCCTTATTTCTAACCCTGAAAAGGCATCACTGAATTCAGCAACGGCCGAATCACTTCCAAATTGGAATCATGATTTCTGCACGTTCAATAGGGTCGCCAGGTCGGCCATGTTTTCCTGGACACATACTACTATTTCATGCAGAGGGGGGGAGCACAGGGAAAAAAGTGCTGCCCTGCAACATGTATAATTCAAGGCAGGCCACCTGGGATTCCTTTTTGATTTCTTACATGCAGCGCATGCATTATACATGCTGCGGGGTGTCATTTTTCATGAGTCCAGGAAAACATGGAGGATCTGGCAATCCTAGCGTTCAAGATTGGGTACATTTGAATTGGTGCTTCACTTTTAAAGACACATCCAAAATAAATGCGGCTTTTCCATAGGATACTGTCTGGGATGTTTAAGGATGAGATTAAAAGCAGTAACTGCACAAACAAAACCTCTTTAAGTGAATGGCGGGAGAGCTTCTTGTTCAGGTCTTTAAAGTATAGTAAGTACAAGGTTTGTTTTAAGTTACAAGCAGAAAAATACTCCCAATCTAAGCACCCAGGATCCACTGGTGCAGCAACATGCTGATTAGAAAAAAGCAGGAACTGCGCTCAGATTCCCCAAGGTCCACCTGTATCACCTATAATTTTTATTTATCAACATTAATGCCCATAGCTGTAAAACCTAAACCATTTGTGAAATGTGCTGCTCATGGCTGTTAACCCCGTCACACACACAAAATCGAGTTATTTCGACTTAGCATTGTAATGCATTGAAAAGCACTCATTAGCATATCAAAATACCATTTTCACACCTTTTAAAGCATGATTAGTGTGTCCCTGTAAAGCAGTGTTTCCCAAACCTGTCCTCAGGACCCTCCTCCTCGCCAGGTTTGCAGGATATGTGAAGCACAGCACAGGTGATAGGATTTGCTGCTCGGTGATTGCAGGATTCAGTCTGCATTTCCCCAAGGTGATCTGCAAAATCTGGCCTGGTTCAAGGTCCCAAGGACAGGTTTGGGAAACACTGCTGTAAAGAAACGAAATCCTTTGTTTTATGTTTCTCCAAGCACCCTGGAGAGACATAAAACCATTTGCAAATAGCAGCCCTAAACCTCACTGTAACAAAAAAGTTCAAATAGATTACTGCAGTATTCCAGCAGCCAGGGATTTGTCAGTATACAGGGAGAGCTGTGGGGTCAGTCACTGCTGTACAGGGATAAGATTCAGGGGGGTTATAATGAGTGTAAATCCCTGTACAGTACAGATACAAGGTGTTGCTGTAATTGCCATACACAGGCATTATACAGCACATACAGATACAAGGTGTTGCTGTAATTGCCATACACAGGCATTATGCAGCACATACAGATACAAGGGGTTGCTGTAATTGCCATACACAGGCATTATGCAGCACATACAGATGCAAAGTGTTGCTGTAATAGCCATACACAGGCATTATGCAGCACATACAGATACAAGGTGTTGCTGTAATCGCCATACACAGGCATTATGCAGCACATACAGATGCAAGGTGTCGCTGTAATTGCCATACACAGGCATTATGCAGCACATACAGATACAAGGGGTTGCTGTAATTGCCATACACAGGCGTTATGCAGCACATACAGATACAAGGTGTTGCTGTAATTGCCATACACAGGCATTATGCAGCACATACAGATATTGCATTGCTAATAATCTCATTCTGATCACTACAAACCCCCATAAGAAGGAGATCTCACCATTTTATTATCTGTCTGCAGCACATTTACTTACACAAAGGCCATTTCTGCCTGTATGCTGATACTGCAGACCCCCGTGTAAGCAGGAGATCTCACCATTTTATTTATTTATTTTTATCACAGTTACTGTATCTAACGAAAAGGTGTTTTCTGCCTGTATGATAATAATGCAGACCCCATTTGAAATCGTGTAAGATAAGGGACACCATCTAAAAATCACAATTTTTCTGTAAAGGATGAACGAATACATGAAAAATTAAAAATGAGCAAATTAAGATTATTTAAATTTTCTAGCTATCTCAGAATAACTTGCTGCGCGAAACATATATTTTACCCTATATTTAATTGGTAACTTCAAATCCCATGTTTCAACTTTCAAATAAATGTGATATAATTGTCAACAAAAATCGCTTGGTAGCGAAGGGGTTAAATAAGCCACAGGTGAACCAGGTGAATTTGAACGCATCTCTTTTAATTTATTTTCTTATTGTATTTGGTGATCAGAGCTTAGTGTAATCTTTACTGCATTATTTGCTGCTCGAAGTCCAGCAGTAACAAGTGTTTCCACTCCGTTGTAGAGTGAGAGTACTGTATTCCCCGTCTAATATACTTTGTATAAACTGTACAAATGCATGGAGAGCTTGAGAATAATGAGTGATTCCAAGCTGTTTTTGTTATTCTTTCAGCTAGCACTTTAAAGTGAGAGGGGGGGGGGGGTGGAAATATGTCTCCCACAACCTGTATTAAGTTATTTTTGCAAAGGGTTAGACCTAGGCAAGCCAGACTGGCCACGTTTTCCTGGACATATAATTTATTCATGCTGAAGAGCAGTGCATGAAAAATGCCACCCCGCAGCATGTATAATCCATACGCTGCAGGTAAGAAATCATAAAGGAATCCCAGGTGACCTGCATTGATTTCCATCCTGTTGCATCTGAATTATATTATACATGTTGCAGGGCAGCACTTTTCTCTGTGCTCACCCTCTGCATGAAATAGTAATAGGTGTCCAGGAAAACATGGCGGATATGGCAACACTGATTTTACCCCTTTCCTGAAAACATTGATCGCTTATCCATTGGGCCCCCATAGTTTTCAGAAGAATCCATTGTTTCCGTTCAATGTCTGCAAGAAGGACACCGAGGTCAGATGGTCCCTTGGTGTTCATCCGCCTTAGTTTACGATCTTGTAGTAACCTTCGATGGACTCCAGAGCATATACCTCTAGTGGCATTAACGACAGAAATTAAATGCCCAAGGTATTGCGAATTAAAGGTGTGCCCGGCTGGAAAATTTGGTCGTTTGGTTTCAAAATAATTTCGTTTTTCGTTATTTAGTTTGTAATTTTGTTTTGTTTCGTTATTTTGTTTGTAATTTCGTTTGGTATCTCGAATCACTAAAAACCCTATTGTGAGTTAAGATGGATTCGATAGTTGATATTGAGTCAAATTTCGGATCACTAAATAATACCCCAATACATCAAATCCTGCTGCTAAAAGGCAAGCTAGGGCTAAATGTGGAGCTGTCCATTGGCTTGTGGTTCTGACAACAGATTCAGCACCACAGGCCAATTTACAGGGACAGGGAGCTTTGTGAAACAGTCAAACGAATCTGATTCGTTTCATAATGTCCTTTGCTTTAGTACTTGTATGTATTGTAAATTGGGATTGATTGGATAGTTGATATCGAGTCGAATTACGGATCACTAAATAAACCCCAATGAATCAAATGTTGCTCAGGAATCATTTAATCAATGGTTCTCTCGCAAAACAGTATCAATGGTTCTCTCGCGAAACAGTATAACGAATCAATTTCGTTATATGCCATTTCGTATCGTTTTAATTCATATGAAATCATGGCATTATTTTGGAGGTACGTCCGAAATACAAATTAACGAGTTTTCAAACAAATTGCGTTTCATTACGAAACAAATTCACACCTCTATTGAATCCCTTATCTGAAACGCTCAGGACCAGAAGTGCTGTGGATCTGGGATATTGGGGGGATTTTGGGATATTTGCATATAATAATGAGATATCTTGGGGACCAAACTCTAAACACGACATTCATTTTTGTTCCATACACAACTTATACACACAGTCTGAAGGGTGTTTTATACACTATTTTTAATCATTTCGTCCACGTCCCATGAGGTCAGAGGTGGGATCCCCCACTTTTTTTCTCATGTCGATGCTGAAAATGATTCTGGAGTTTGGACCAAATCCGATAAGGAACACTCAACCATTACAAGACAAAATCGATTGTCCAACCTGATTCGTTGCGGATGTATTGTCTGCCCACTATGCTGCCGTCTTCTCTCATGAGGCTGGCTGGGATATTTGGCTGGGATGCCATCTTCTCCTTTTTACTGCGGGACAGGCCCCATCGATCCCACCGAGACCGTCGATCATCTGGAAACATGAAAGGCTAATTTATCTGTATGTCTGCTAACCTGTTTGTCTATTCCTGATGGCAAAGGCTTGGATTTAATACAAGGTGGCGCTTAATTTATTTATAAGGCGCTACTTAAGTTATTCAAAGAGCGCCAGCATTTGCTGAAGATGCAAAGACCATAAAAAGATCACCATTGCTGCAACAGCAAGAAACATCGGCGTTTCACAAAAGAAAAATCCCAACAGCGGCAGAAGATTCACTGTGAAGCTTCTCCTGTTGCTGTTCGGATGTCTTTAGTAAAATGGCGGCGTTTGTGGCATTTTTGCCGGTGTTTGCAACTTCAGCAAATGACAGCACTCATTGATCAACCCCCTAAGGGCCCGATTACAATCTTCGCATAAAACGCTCACGCAACGCGTGAATTTGTGCGCCAAGCGTTAAACGTTAACGCACGTAAAACAACGCTGGAATTACAATCCTCGCGCATTTTTTCATCCGTCGAGCAATAACGCGCGTTAAACATATGCGCACAAATGCGCGCACAGCAACGTTGCACGCAGAAATCAGTGTTGCGCACTGTTTTTTTCACCCGAATCAGTCAATCAGAATTAAGATCCACAATTATCTCACATTGACAGGCGCAAAAAATTAATCTGAGCATATATGCTGCGGCAATAATCAGGGCTGGTGCTAGACTATTTTGAGCCCTAGGCAAGACCAGCTACTCTCACCCCCCCCCCAAAAAACAAAACGCACATGGGTATATTTTCCCCCAGCTCACACATGGATATCTGCCCCAGCTCACACATGGATATCTGCCCCAGCTCACACATGGAGATCTGCCCCAGCTCACACATGGATATCTGCCCCAAGCTCTTACATGGTATATCTGCCCCAGCTCACACATGGTATATTTGCCCCAGCTCACACATGGAGATCTGCCCCAGCTCACACATGGATATCTGCCCCAGCTCACACATGGTATATTTGCCCCAGCTCACACATAGATATCTGCCCCAGCACACACATGGATATCTGCCCCAAGCTCACACATGGATATCTGCCCCAAGCTCACACATGGATATCCGCTCCAGCTCACACATGGATATCTGTCCCAGCTCACACATGGATATCTGCCCCAGCTCACACATGGATATCTGCCCCAAGCTCACACATGGATATCTGCCTCAGCACACACATGGGTATCTGCCCCAGGCTCACACATGGATATCTGCCCCAGGCTCTTACATGGTATATCTGCCCCAGCTCACACATGGATATCTGCCCCAGCTCACACATGGTATATTTGCACCAGCTCACACATAGATATCTGCCCCAGCTAACACATGGAGATCTGCCCCAAGCTCACACATGGATATCTGCCCCAAGCTCACACATGGAGATCAGCCCCAGCTCACACATGGATATCTGCCCCAAGCTCTTACATGGTATATTTGCCCCAGCTCACACATGGATATCTGCCCCAAGCTCTTACATGGTATATTTGCCCCAGCTCACACATGGATATCTGCCCCAGGCTCACACATGGATATCTGCCCCAGCTCACACATGGATATCTGCCCCAGCTCACACATGGATATCTGTCCCAGCTCACACATGGATATCTGCCTCAGCTCACATATGGATATCTGCCCCAGCGAACACATGGATATCTGTCCCAGCTCACACATGGATATCTGCCCCAGCTCACACATGAATATCTGCCCCAGCTCACACATGGATATCTGCCCCAGCTCACACATGGATATCTGTCTCAGCTCACACATGGATATCTGCCTCAGCTCACATATGGATATCTGCCCCAGCGAACACATGGATATCTGTCCCAGCACACACATGGATATCTGCCCCAGCTCACACATGGATATCTGTCCCAGCTCACACATGGATATCTGCCCCAGCTCACACATGGATATCTGCCCCAGATCACACATGGATATCTGCCCCAGCTCACACATGGATATCTGCCCCAGTGAACACATGGATATCTGTCCCAGCACACACATGGATATCTGCCCCAGCGAACACATGGATATCTGTCCCAGCTCACACATGGATATCTGCCCCAGCTCACACATGAATATCTGCCCCAGCTCACACATGGATATCTGCCCCAGCTCACACATGGATATCTGTCCCAGCTCACACATGGATATCTGCCTCAGCTCACACATGGATATCTGCCCCAGCGAACACATGGATATCTGTCCCAGCACACACATGGATATCTGCCCCAGCTCACACATGGATATCTGTCCCAGCTCACACATGGATATCTGTCCCAGCTCACACATGGATATCTGCCCCAGCACACACATGGATATCTGCCCCAAGCTCTTACATGGTATATCTGACCCAGCTCAAACATGGATATCTGCCCCTGCTCACACATGGGTATCTGCTCCAGCTCACACATGGATATCTTCCCGAAGCTCTTACATGGTATATCTGCCCCAGCTCACACATGGTATATTTGCCCCAGCTCACACATGGATATCTGCCCCAGCTAACACATGGATATCTGCCCCAAGATCTTACATGGTATATCTGCCCCAGCTCACACATGGATATCTGCCCCAGCTCACACATGGATATCTGTCCCAGCTCACACATGGATATCTGTCCCAACTCACACATGGATATCTGCCCCAGCTCACACATGGATATTTGTCCCAGCACACACATGGATATCTGCCCCAGCACACACATGGATATCTGCCCCAGCTAACACATGGATATCTGCCCAAGCTCTTACATGGTATATCTGCCCCAGCTCACACATGGAACGCGTGAATTGTGCGCCAAGATGTAAACGTTAATGCACGTATATCAACGCTGGAATTACAATCCTCGCGCATTTTTTCATCCGTCGAGCAATAACACGCGTTAAACGTATGAGCACAAATGCGCGCACAGCAACGTTGCACGCAGAAATCAGTGTTGCGCACTGTTTTTTTCACCTGAATCAGTCAATCAGAATTATCAGAGATATCTGTCCCAGCTCACACATGGATATCTGTCCCAGCTCACACATGGATATCTGCCCCAGCTCACACATGGATATCTGCCCCAGCTCACACATGGATATTTGTCCCAGCACACACATGGATATCTGCCCCAGCACACCCATGGATATCTGCCCCAAGCTCTTACATGGTATATCTGCCCCAGCTCAAACATTGATATCTGCCCCAGCTCACACATGGGTATCTGCTCCAGCTCACACATGGATATCTTCCCCAAGCTCTTACATGGTATATCTGCCCCAGCTCACACATGGTATATTTGCCTCAGCTCACACATGGATATCTGCCCCAGCTAACACATGGATATCTGCCCCAACTCACACATGGATATCTGCCCCAAGCTCTTACAAGGTATATTTGCCCCAGCACACACATGGATATCTGCCCCCAGGTTCACACATGGATATCTGTCCCAGCACACACATGGATATCTGTCCCAGCTCACACATGGATATCTGCCCAAGCTCTTACATGGTATAGCTGCCCCAGCTCACACATGGTATATCTGCCCCAGCTCACACATGGATATCTGCCCCAGCTAACACATGGATATCTGCCCCAGCTCACACATAGATATCTGCCCCAGCTCACACATGGATATCTGCCCCAGCTCTTACATGGATATCTGTCCCAGCACACACATGGATATCTGCCCCAGCACACACATGGATATCTGCCCAGCTCTTACATGGTATATCTGCCCCAGCTCACACATGGTATATTTGCCCCAGCTCACACATGGATATCTGCCCCAGCTAACACATGGATATCTGCCCCAGCGCACACATGGATATTTGCCCCAGCTCACACATGGATATCTGCCCCAAGCTCTTACATGGTATATCTGCCCCAAGCTCACACATGGATATCTGCCCCAAGCTCTTACATGGTATATTTGCCCCAGCTCACACATGGATATCTGCCCCCAGGCTCACACATGGATATCTGCCCCATGCTCACACATGGATATCTGCCCCAGCACACCCATGGATATCTGCCCCAAGCTCTTACATGGTATATCTGCCCCAGCTCAAACATTGGATATCTGCCCCAGCTCACACATGGGTATCTGCTCCAGCTCACACATGGATATCTTCCCCAAGCTCTTACATGGTATATCTGCCCCAAGCTCTTACATGGTATATCTGCCCCAGCTCACACATGGTATATTTGCCCCAGCTCACACATGTATATTTGCCCCAGCCAGCTCACACATGGATATCTGCCCCAGCTCACACATGGATATCTGCCCCAGCCTCACACATGGATATCTGCCCCATGCTCACACATGGATATCTGCTCCAGCTCACACATGGATATCTCCCCCAAGCTCTTACATGTATATCTGCCCCAGCTCAAACATTGATATCTGCCCCAGCTCACACATGGGTATCTGGCACTCATGGATATCTTCCCCAAGCTCTACATGGTATATCTGCCCCAGCTCACACATGGTATATTTGCCTCAGCTCACACATGGATATCTGCCCCAGCTAACACATGGATATCTGCCCCAACTCACACATGGATATCTGCCCAAGCTCTTACATGGTATAGCTGCCCCAGCTCACACATGGTATATTTGCCACAGCTCACACATGATATCTGCCCCAGCTAACACATGGATATCTGCCCCAGCGCACACATGGATATCTGCCCCAGCTCACACATGGATATCTGCCCAAGCTCTTACATGGTATATCTGCCCCAAGCTCTTACATGGTTTATCTGCCCCAAGCTCTTACATGGATATTTGCCCCAGCTCACACATGGATATCTGCCCCAGGCTCACACATGGATATCTGCCCCATGCTCACACATGGATATCTGCCCCAGCACACCCATGGATATCTGCGCCCAAGCTCTTACATGGTATATCTGCCCCAGCTCAAACATTGATATCTGCCCCAGCTCACACATGGGTATCTGCTCCAGCTCACACATGGATATCTTCCCCAAGCTCTTACATGGTATATCTGCCCCAGCTCACACATGGTATATTTGCCTCAGCTCACACATGGATATCTGCCAGCTAACACATGGATATCTGCCCCAACTCACACAGATATCTGCCCCAAGCTCTTACAAGGTATATTTGCCCCAGCACACACATGGATATCTGCCCCCAGGTTCACACATGGATATCTGTCCAGCACACACATGGATATCTGTCCCAGCTCACACATGGATATCTGCCCCAGGCTCTTACATGGTATAGCTGCCCCAGCTCACACATGGTATATTTGCCCCAGCTCACACATGATATCTGCCCCAGCTAACACATGGATATCTGCCCCAGCGCACACATAGATATCTGCCCCAGCTCACACATGGATATCTGTCCCAGCACACACATGGATATCTGTCCCAGCACACACATGGATATCTGCCCAAGCTCTTACATGGTATAGCTGCCCCAGCTCACACATGGTATATTTGCCACAGCTCACACATGGATATCTGCCCCAGCTAACACATGGATATCTGCCCCAACTCACACATGGATATCTGCCCCAAGCTCTTACAAGGTATATTTGCCCCAGCACACACATGGATATCTGCCCCCAGGTTCACACATGGATATCTGTCCCAGCACACACATGGATATCTGTCCCAGCACACACATGGATATCTGCCCAAGCTCTTACATGGATAGCTGCCCCAGCTCACACATGGATATTTGCCCCAGCTCACACATGGATATCTGCCCCAGCTAACACATGGATATCTGCCCCAGCGCACACATAGATATCTGCCCCAGCTCACACATGGATATCTGCCCAAGCTCTTACATGGATATCTGTCCCAGCACACACATGGATATCTGTCCCAGCTCACACATGGATATCTGCCCAAGCTCTTACATGGTATAGCTGCCCCAGCTCACACATGGTATATTTGCCCCAGCTCACACATGGATATCTGCCCCAGCTAACACATGGATATCTGCCCCAGCGCACACATAGATATCTGCCCCAGCTCACACATGGATATCTGCCCCAGCTCTTACATGGATATCTGTCCCAGCACACACATGGATATCTGTCCCAGCACACACATGGATATCTGCCCAAGCTCTTACATGGTATAACTGCCCCAGCTCACACATGGTATATTTGCCACAGCTCACACATGGATATCTGCCCCAGCTAACACATGGATATCTGCCCCAGCGCACACATGGATATCTGCCCCAGCTCACACATGGATATGTGCCCCAGCTCACACATGGATATCTGCCCCAAGCTCTTACATGGTATATCTGCCCCAGCTCACACATGGTATATTTGCCCCAGCTCACACATGGTATATTTGCCCCAGCTCACACATGGATATCTGCCCCAGCCTCACACATGGATATCTGCCCCATGCTCACACATGGATATCTGCCCCAGCACACCCATGGATATCTGCTCCAGCTCACACATGGATATCTTCCCCAAGCTCTTACATGGTATATCTGCCCCAGCTCACACATGGGTATCTGCTCCAGCTCACACATGGATATCTTCCCCAAGCTCTTACATGGTATATCTGCCCCAGCTCACACATGGTATATTTGCCTCAGCTCACACATGGATATCTGCCCCAGCTAACACATGGATATCTGCCCCAACTCACACATGGATATCTGCCCCAAGCTCTTACAAGGTATATTTGCCCCAGCACACACATGGATATCTGCCCCCAGGTTCACACATGGATATCTGTCCCAGCACACACATGGATATCTGTCCCAGCTCACACATGGATATCTGCCCAAGCTCTTACATGGTATAGCTGCCCCAGCTCACACATGGTGTATTTGCCCCAGCTCACACATGATATCTGCCCCAGCTAACACATGGATATCTCCCCAGCGCACACATAAGATATCTGCCCCAGCCACACATGGATATCTGCCCAAGCTCTTACATGGATACTGTCCCAGCACCACACATGGATATCTGTCCAGCACACACATGGAATCTGCCAAGCTCTTACATGAGGTATAGCTGCCCCAGCTCACACATGGTATATTGCCACAGCTCACACATGGATATCTGCCCCCAGCAACACATGGATATCTGCCCCAGCGCACACATGGATATCTGCCCCAGCTCACACATGGATATCTGCCCAGCTCACACATGATATCTGCCCCAAGCTCTTACATGGTATATCTGCCCCAGCTCACACATGGTATATTGCCCCCAGCTCACACATGAGTATATTTGCCCCAGCTCACACATGGATATCTGCCCCAGCCTCACACATGGATATCTGCCCCATGCTCACACATGGATATCTGCCCCAGCACACCCATGGATATCTGCTCCAGCTCAACATGGATATCTTCCCCAAGCTCTTACATGGTATATCTGCCCCAGCTCAAACATTGATATCTGCCCCAGCTCACACCATGGTATCTGCTCCAGCTCACACAGGATATCTTCCCCAAGCTCTTACATGGTATATCTGCCCCAGCTCACACATGGTATATTGCCTCAGCTCACACAGGATATCTGCCCCAGCTAACACATGGATATCTGCCCCAACTCACACAATGGATATCTGCCCCAAGCTCTTACAAGGTATATTTGCCCCAGCACACACATGGATATCTGCCCCCAGGTTCACACCATGGATATCTGTCCCAGCACACACATGGATATCTGTCCCAGCTCACACATGGATATCTGCCCAAGCTCTTACATGGTAAAGCTGCCCCAGCTCACACATGGTATATTTGCCCCAGTCACACATGGATATCTGCCCCAGCTAACACATGGATATCTGTCCCAGCGCACACATAGATATCTGCCCCAGCTCACACATGGATATCTGCCCCAAGCTCTTACATGGATATCTGTCCCAGCACACACATGGATATCTGTCCCAGCACACACATGGATATCTGCCCAAGCTCTTACATGGTATAGCTGCCCCAGCTCACACATGGTATATTTGCCACAGCTCACACATGGATATCTGCCCCAAGCTCTTACATGGATATCTGCCCCAGCTCACACATGGTATATTGCCCCAGCTCACACATGGTATATTTGCCCCAGCTCACACATGGATATCTGCCCCAGCCTCACACATGGATATCTGCCCCATGCTCACACATGATATCTGCCCCAGCACACCCATGGATATCTGCTCCAGCTCACACATGGATATCTTCCCCAAGCTCTTACATGGTATATCTGCCCAGCTCAACATTGATATCTGCCCCAGCTCACACATGGTATCTGCTCCAGCTCACACATGGATATCTTCCCCAAGCTCTTACATGGTATATCTGCCCCAGCTCACACATGGTATATTTGCCTCAGCTCACACATGGATATCTGCCCCAGCTCACACATGGATATCTGTCCCAGCTCACACATGGATATCTGCCCCAGCTCACACATGAATATCTGCCCCAGCTCACACATGGATATCTGCCCCAGCTCACACATGGATATCTGTCCCAGCTCACACATGGATATCTGCCTCAGCTCACACATGGATATCTGCCCCAGCGAACACATGGATATCTGTCCCAGCACACACATGGATATCTGCCCCAGCTCACACATGGATATCTGTCCCAGCTCACACATGGATATCTGTCCCAGCTCACACATGGATATCTGCCCCAGCACACACATGGATATCTGCCCCAAGCTCTTACATGGTATATCTGACCCAGCTCAAACATGGATATCTGCCCCTGCTCACACATGGGTATCTGCTCCAGCTCACACATGGATATCTCCCGAAGCTCTACATGGATATCTGCCCCAGCTCACACATGGTATATTTGCCCCAGCTCACACATGGATATCTGCCCCAGCTAACACATGGATATCTGCCCCAAGATCTTACATGGTATATCTGCCCCAGCTCACACATGGAGATTTGCCCCAGCTCACACATGGATATCTGCCCCAGCTCACACATGGATATCTGTCCCAGCTCACACATGGATATCTGTCCCAACTCACACATGGATATCTGCCCCAGCTCACACATGGATATCTGCCCCAGCTCACACATGGATATTTGTCCCAGCACACACATGGATATCTGCCCCAGCACACACATGGATATCTGCCCCAGCTAACACATGGATATCTGCCCCAAGCTCTTACATGGTATATCTGCCCCAGCTCACACATGGAACGCGTGAATTTGTGCGCCAAGCGTTAAACGTTAATGCACGTAAATCAACGCTGGAATTACAATCCTCGCGCATTTTTTCATCCGTCGAGCAATAACACGCGTTAAACGTATGCGCACAAATGCGCGCACAGCAACGTTGCACGCAGAAATCAGTGTTGCGCACTGTTTTTTTCACCTGAATCAGTCAATCAGAATTATCAGAGATATCTGTCCTAGCTCACACATGGATATCTGTCCCAGCTCACACATGGATATCTGCCCCAGCTCACACATGGATATCTGCCCCAGCTCACACATGGATATTTGTCCCAGCACACACATGGATATCTGCCCCAGCACACCCATGGATATCTGCCCCAAGCTCTTACATGGTATATCTGCCCCAGCTCAAACATTGATAACTGCCCCAGCTCACACATGGGTATCTGCTCCAGCTCACACATGGATATCTTCCCCAAGCTCTTACATGGTATATCTGCCCCAGCTCACACATGGTATATTTGCCTCAGCTCACACATGGATATCTGCCCCAACTCACACATGGATATCTGCCCCAAGCTCTTACAAGGTATATTTGCCCCAGCACACACATGGATATCTGCCCCCAGGTTCACACATGGATATCTGTCCCAGCACACACATGGATATCTGTCCCAGCTCACACATGGATATCTGCCCAAGCTCTTACATGGTATAGCTGCCCCAGCTCACACATGGTATATTTGCCCCAGCTCACACATGGATATCTGCCCCAGCTAACACATGGATATCTGCCCCAGCGCAAACATAGATATCTGCCCCAGCTCACACATGGATATCTGCCCCAAGCTCTTACATGGATATCTGTCCCAGCACACACATGGATATCTGCCCCAGCACACACATGGATATCTGCCCAAGCTCTTACATGGTATAGCTGCCCCAGCTCACACATGGTATATTTGCCACAGCTCACACATGGATATCTGCCCCAGCTAACACATGGATATCTGCCCCAGCGCACACATGGATATCTGCCCCAGCTCACACATGGATATCTGCCCCAAGCTCTTACATGGTATATCTGCCCCAAGCTCTTACATGGTTTATCTGCCCCAAGCTCTTACATGGTATATTTGCCCCAGCTCACACATGGATATCTGCCCCCAGGCTCACACATGGATATCTGCCCCATGCTCACACATGGATATCTGCCCCAGCACACCCATGGATATCTGCCCCAAGCTCTTACATGGTATATCTGCCCCAGCTCAAACATTGATATCTGCCCCAGCTCACACATGGGTATCTGCTCCAGCTCACACATGGATATCTTCCCCAAGCTCTTACATGGTATATCTGCCCCAGCTCACACATGGTATATTTGCCTCAGCTCACACATGGATATCTGCCCCAGCTAACACATGGATATCTGCCCCAACACACATGGATATCTGCCCCAAGCTCTTACAAGGTATATTGCCCCAGCACACACATGGATATCTGCCCCAGGTTCACACATGGATATCTGTCCCAGCACACACATGGATATCTGTCCCAGCTCACACATGGATATCTGCCCAAGCTCTTACATGGTATAGCTGCCCCAGCTCACACATGGTATATTTGCCCCAGCTCACACATGGATATCTGCCCCAGCTAACACATGGATATCTGCCCCAGCGCACACATGGATATCTGCCCCAAGCTCTTACATGGATATCTGTCCCAGCACACACATGGATATCTGTCCCAGCACACACATGGATATCTGCCCAAGCTCTTACATGGTGTAGCTGCCCCAGCTCACACATGGTATATTTGCCACAGCTCACACATGGATATCTGCCCCAGCTAACACATGGATATCTGCCCCAGCGCACACATGGATATCTGCCCCAGCTCACACATGGATATCTGCCCCAGCTCACACATGGATATCTGCCCCAAGCTCTTACATGGTATAGCTGCCCCAGCTCACACATGGTATATTTGCCCCAGCTCACACATGGATATCTGCCCCAGCTAACACATGGATATCTGCCCCAGCGCACACATAGATATCTGCCCCAGCTCACACATGGATATCTGCCCCAAGCTCTTACATGGATATCTGTCCCAGCACACACATGGATATCTGTCCCAGCACACACATGGATATCTGCCCAAGCTCTTACATGGTATAGCTGCCCCAGCTCACACATGGTATATTTGCCACAGCTCACACATGGATATCTGCCCCAGCTAACACATGGATATCTGCCCCAGCGCACACATGGATATCTGCCCCAGCTCACACATGGATATCTGCCCCAGCTCACACATGGATATCTGCCCCAAGCTCTTACATGGTATATCTGCCCCAGCTCACACATGGTATATTTGCCCCAGCTCACACATGGTATATTTGCCCCAGCTCACACATGGATATCTGCCCCAGCCTCACACATGGATATCTGCCCCATGCTCACACATGGATATCTGCCCCAGCACACCCATGGATATCTGCTCCAGCTCACACATGGATATCTTCCCCAAGCTCTTACATGGTATATCTGCCCCAGCTCAAACATTGATATCTGCCCCAGCTCACACATGGGTATCTGCTCCAGCTCACACATGGATATCTTCCCCAAGCTCTTACATGGTATATCTGCCCCAGCTCACACATGGTATATTTGCCTCAGCTCACACATGGATATCTGCCCCAGCTAACACATGGATATCTGCCCCAACTCACACATGGATATCTGCCCCAAGCTCTTACAAGGTATATTTGCCCCAGCACACACATGGATATCTGCCCCCAGGTTCACACATGGATATCTGTCCCAGCACACACATGGATATCTGTCCCAGCTCACACATGGATATCTGCCCAAGCTCTTACATGGTATAGCTGCCCCAGCTCACACATGGTATATTTGCCCCAGCTCACACATGGATATCTGCCCCAGCTAACACATGGATATCTGCCCCAGCGCACACATAGATATCTGCCCCAGCTCACACATGGATATCTGCCCCAAGCTCTTACATGGATATCTGTCCCAGCACACACATGGATATCTGTCCCAGCACACACATGGATATCTGCCCAAGCTCTTACATGGTATAGCTGCCCCAGCTCACACATGGTATATTTGCCACAGCTCACACATGGATATCTGCCCCAGCTAACACATGGATATCTGCCCCAGCGCACACATGTATATCTGCCCTAGCTCACACATGGATATCTGCCCCAAGCTCTTACATGGTATATCTGCCCCAAGCTCTTACATGGTTTATCTGCCCTAAGCTCTTACATGGTATATTTGCCCCAGCTCACACATGGATATCTGCCCCCAGGCTCACACATGGATATCTGCCCCAGCTCACACATGGATATCTGCCCCCAGGCTCACACATGGATATCTGTCCCAGCTCACACATGGATATCTGTCCCAGCACACACATGGATATCTGTCCCAGCTCACACATGATATCTGTGTCACGGATTCCGGATCCCACCACGCAGCCTTTAAAGCCCAACACTCCACAGAGCCAAAAAGCTACCAACAGAGTAGCCATAGAACAATCCCTAACTGTCTGGTCCTTAAAAATTGGCCAGGTATAAGTATACTAGCTAGACAGAAAGGGTTAATCAAAGACAATGTCGTAAAACAAAACCAGGTCAGCAACACGGGGGTAGTCAGACGAGCCAGAATCAGGAATACAGAGTATAGAATAGTCAAATGGAATAGCCGGGTCGATATCAGTGCAGTAGCGTAGTACAAGGAAAATAGTCTAGGGCAACGGAAGGTAGAATGGTCAGAAAACAAGCAGAGGTCAATAACAGGTTAAATCACGAGAGAATTCAGGTACAGGGAGCTCAGGTATGGATAACCACGATCTGGCACTGCTTAGAAGGAACTGTGGGTTTTTAAAAGACCTTCACCAGACCGTGCCCCCTTCTCAAACTGCGCCTCATGCAGCCACCTCCCTGCCTGTCTCTATTTAAACCGGGCGTTGGTCAGCAAGCAGCATCAGACATGCTGCCTTCAAGCACACTGGAGAGGCTGGAAGCCCCCAACGTTACAATCTGCCCCAAGCTCACACATGGATATCTGCCCCAGCTCACACATAGATATCTGCCCCAGCTCACACATGGATATCTGCCCCAAGCTCTTACATGGTATATCTGCCCCAGCTCACACATGGTATATTTGCCCCAGCTCACACATGGTATATTTGCCCCAGCTCACACATGGATATCTGCCCCAGCCTCACACATGGATATCTGCTCCAGCTCACATATGGATATCTGCTCCAGCTCACACATGGATATCTGCCCCAAGCTCTTACATGGTATATCTGCCCCAGCACAGCATGAATATATTGCCCCAGCTCACACATGGATATCTGCACCAGCTAACACATGGATATCTGCCCCAAGCTCTTACATGGATATCTGCCCCAGCTCACACATGGATATCTGTCCCAAGCTCTTACATGGTATATCTGCCCCAGCTCACACATGGATATCTGCCCCAGGCTCACACATGGAGATCTGCCCCAGGCTCACACATGGAGATCTGCCCCAGCTCACACATGGATATCTGCTCCAGCTCACACATGGATATCTGCTCCAGCTCACACATGGATATCTGCCGTAAAGCTCTTACATGGTATATCTGCCCCAGCTCACACATGGTATATTTGCCCCAGCTCACACATGGATATCTGCCCCAGCACACACATGGATATATTGCCCCAGCTCACACATGGATATCTGCCCCAGCTAACACATGGATATCTGCCCCAAGCTCTTACATGGATATCTGCCCCAGCTGACACATGGATATCTGCTCCAGCTCACACATGGATATCTGCCCCAGCTCACACATGGATATCTGCCCAAGCTCACACATGGATATCTGCTCCAGCACACACATGGATATCTGTCCCAGCTCACACATGGAGATCTGCCCCAGCACACACATGGATATCTGCCCCAGCACACAGATGGATATCTGCCCCAGCTCACACATGGATATCTGCCCCAAGCTCTTAAATGGTATATCTGCCCCAGCTCACACATGGTATATTTGCCCCAGCTCACACATGGATATCTGCCCCAGCACACACATGGATATATTGCCCCAGCTCATACATGGATATCTGCCCCAGCTAACACATGGACATCTGCTCCAAGCTCATACATGGTATTTTTGCCCCAGCTTACACATGGATATCTGCCCCAGCTCACACATGGATATCTGCCCCAAGCTCTTACATGGTAATTTTGCCGCTCCAGCTCCGTCTCTCTCCTTCGGCACGTCCTCGTAGCCAGTCCCAATTCGTGCCGGCATCGCCGCGTCAGCTGCCGGCGTCAACGAGACGGAGGTGTGGACTTGGTGCTGGAAGCACGTATTGGGGCTGGCTGCAGCACGCGGCCGTCCCAGGCTGCCCCGCAAGCAATTTTTTTTAAAAAGAAAGTGGTCGGGCCGGCTGCGCCCTAGGCGGGCACTGCTCTCTAGGCGCCCGCCTAGCGGCAATGCCGGCCCTGACAATAATACATGCACGCACAACTTCTCAAATTTATTGGTTTGGTATGTGTAGAATGTGTAACTATACTTTGCTGCATATTTTTTTTTGGGCTGGTGTATTTGGTTTCAGCCAGGTTGATAGAATTTGCCTTTAACATTTGCCATTTGCCATGAATTTGCCATTAACACCAGCTTTTAGGAGTTTGCGCGCAAACGTTGTGCGTTACAAACTACACATAGATTGTAATACCACCCGCGTAGCAGCGCACAAACGCATTTGCGCTCACAATGTTAAGTATAGGACGTACAGTAAGCTCGCGAAGCGTTCGCGCAGGTTCACCTGCGGTAGACGTATACGCGCATTTGTTGCGCTGACATTGTAATACGACGTTCAGCGCAAAGCGTTAATGCGTTTTTTCGCCTGGCACAAACATTTGCACGTAGATTGTAATAGGGCCCTAAGTGTATTCAATATGAGAATTTGTTTTACGTTGTGCTATTTACGTTCCATTAGTGAATACCGTCTGTGTACACAATACTCTACGACCCCAGATTCCTGTCTTTCTACCAATCTGCTTTTATCGGTTGTCATGTCCTTCTTACTCTTTATGACCCGATCTTCTCATCCCATGTTTTGTGCCTTGTTGTGTCTACACACACACACACACCGTTTCTCTTTTTGTTTCTATGGGTTATTTTTGTGTTTATGGTGATCACACATGAAACACCATCACTGTCAGACCACTCACCTTTAGCAAATTCGGACTGGATGCTGAGTCCAGACTGGATGGACTCCGTCGAAGGCGTTGAACCAGACTGGGCAGCGAGCTGGTTTTGGGGTATTCCAATCTGTCGCAAGTTCTCCCCCTCTGAGGTGGATCTCCTTAGCAAGGACAGCAGTGGTGTCCTTTTTTCTGGCCTGTCCTCCCTCCTATCTGATTGCTCCGACTCTCTTCTTTCCTCCGACTGGCTCCTCAGCTTCATGGACAGACGGTCCATGGTACTGCCAATTTTTTTCCTGATGGCCAACACCGGTGAATCGCTAGCCTTCTTCTGCTCCTTAGCATAGGACTCTGTAATTGCTTCAATGGAACCAGTCTCTGACTTTAGGCTTTGGGTGTCTTTCTTTTCTTTAGAGCTTCCCCGTCCTAAACTCCAGGAGAGACGCCTGCTGCCACCACCGCCACTGTTCTCCTCAGCAGGTTTCTCTTTCCTTTCCATTGTTGGGCTCTTCTTAAGACGCATAGACAGCCTCCTCATGAAGCTAGGGTCCCTCTCTGCAGATGACAGATCCTGCACAGATCTAGATCTATCATGTAGACCAAGAGCTGCAGGAACAAGGAATTCCAGTGGTACTCCGACAGGACTAGGACGGTACATCTCCTCTTCTTTTGATGCTTGTGACTTAGCCAAATTCTTCTCTTCTGACCAAGATCTTGTAATAATCTTCAATCCTCTAGTCAGAGATGACTCACGATTTCGCTTAAACTTTGCTTCAAAGACCTCTTCTGAATCAATGTTGCTGATTAATGGGACATTTTCAGTGCTGGAAACTATGGGGGTCTTTCCATGCATCACAGGTTCTTGGGGCTCTGCATTTTCGTTTTTCTTGGCCAACGTTGAAGCCACGTCGTCAGTGCTATCTGTTTCAACCTTGCTAGAGGAGACAAATGAGGTTTCCTGCAGATTCGACTGCGACGTTGAGGCCTTCTTTGAACTTTTTAGGGATTTCTCCGCTTCCAGGACAGCTTCCTGTACTGTAGGTATCTGGAGAGATTGCATCATCTCTGCGTATGGTGAAGCTGCGGGTACTTTTGTGGATGGTTGTGATATGGACAAAGAAGATGATTTGCTCTCTTGCTTCAGTTTTGTTGAGTGTGTTGTAACACTTGCAGGTTGGGATGGACTGGTAGGCCCCAGAAATGGTGAGGACACTTCTGCCACTTTTGCTTCCGGTGAAGACCATTTTACTTGATTAGGTAATGGTTTGTGACTTTTTATTTCCATCAAGATGGATGAGGGCTCTTTTGCTTTCACTGATCCTAATAAGGGCCGTTTCATTTGTGTTGACCCTAACCCTGGCCCTGCTGCTTGCACTTGTTCTGGGGAGGGTGCCTTGGCTTGTACTGGACCTGATGAAGGTACTTTTATTGGCACTGACCCTGTTGAGGCTTCTTTAACCTGCAATGGTAAAGGATGCACAGCAGATTGCACTGGCGATGGCTTCTTATCCTGATATAGACGAGATGATGGTTGCTCTTCTGGTTTCTTCAGATTGGATTGAGTATATTTTGGTGAAGTCTGCTTCACTTCTGATTTTGGGGGCTCCTGTGGTAGGTTTGGATGTAGTAACATGTCTTTGGCTGGTGGTATTAGACCCTTAGTGGGTGAAGGTGATGGCTCCTTGGGTGTGCTTTCCTTTGTGGGAATGGCTGCTTTTGTCAGATCGTCTTTGTCATGTGGTGGCTGTTCGGGTGTTTCCGTCTCTGGAACTGCATCTTCCACGACTGTGGACATTTTTGAAAGTTCCTTCTCCAAGCCTTTAACAGGCTGTATCTCCTTTTCCAAATCTTTTGTTTGATATATCTCCTTTTCCAAGTCTTTCGCTGGAGGCATCTCCATTTCAGGCTCCACCCAAAGAGAAGGTATTGTAACTTTATCAACTGCTATGGAACCCTGGGCTTCTGAGTCTACAAGGTCTTCTGCTGATTGGCTTGGCTCAGGCGTCAGTGATTTGGGGGTGAGTTCACGTGGAGTTACCGGGCGGGATTCTAATCGTGATTGATCCGTCAAGGCTGACAAGGAAGGTGACTCTTTGAGACGTTGTGTCCCCAAATGGGCAACAGGGATTTCCAGCGGTGCTCCTGATCTCCGGTGCATGACGAGTGGCTCTGTGTCTCCATGTGAAAACGAGCTAGTCTTTCTCAAGACTCTCTCTTCTGTTGCTTCTCTGCCTGGGGCTGCGTCGCTGGATGCAGCTCGGCTCAATTTGATTGCAGGAATAATTGGTGGTGAGGCAGGCATTTTGTCTCCGTATTGGGGGCGATCGGCACGTTTTATGTCAACTGAGAGTGTTTCCATCAATGGTCCTCTAAGTCCACTGAGTTTACCATCTACAGCACTACCTTTCAATAGCCTTTGCCGCATCATCTCTAGTCTCTGGGCGTACTCTTCATCAGCTGACCCAAACTTCCGGCGAGATGAACCTCGATCCTCTATCCTACCAGGGCTTCGACTTCGGATAGGCAGTTCCATAGAGGCTGCTTTGGTCATGCCTTTGTCCAGCCTATCTTTCCCTTCCCCATCTTCCGAGGAGACATTAAGTAGAAGAGCGCTGTCTGCAGAGCTTCCTCTCCTCAATTCACCTCTGCGGACTACGGTAACCTCTCCATTGGGAGATTCGGGAGAATCCAGACTGGAACCTTTCTTGAGAGGCTTCCGTGAATGCTGCTGTTTCCTGTCACTTTCAGGGATGTCCTCGTCGGAAGAGGAAGAACTCTCAACATCGCTAGATCTCTTCCTTGTAATTGATACTTTGCGTTTGGGCAATGACACCACACCTTCCTTTGGTTGGATTTCAGGTTCTGCAAGGCTACCAATGGCTTCTGAGAGCTTCTCCTCCAACTCCTCATCTTCTGGGATGCTGCCGTCCTCTGTGGCTAGCGGTGGTAACTCCTCGTCTGTAGGAATTTCGTTAAGAGACATCCGGGAACCGGAAAACTGTACTTGAAGGGGCATCGGGACAAAAGGAAGCTCTTCAAGATCATCAGAGTCTGATGAGGATGACAGGCCAGATGACTCCTTAGGATGCCTGGGCACTGCGATGGATAAATGGCTGGTTTTGTCTTGTAAAAGTTCCGGGATGGACCTCATCACCATATTCGATTTGTAACTGATAAGTGAACGCTAAACAAGGAAAGATAAACATTGTTACATAAATGCACCAGCTCCTTCTTCGTCTTATAGATACGTTTACATAACAAGTACAAATCCTTATATTTAAAATGTGGATTTTCCAGAAATAATAAATATGTTAAACAGTATCTTTTTTTTTTTTTTTTATATTTAATTTGTTGGAGAGTATCTGCTGTTTCACCTTATAGAGTGATCACTCTCTAAACTGCCATGCATGGACTTATTAACCCTTAAAGACTCAAGTTACTGTCTCGTTGTGGCTTCGCAATACCGCGGGAACAGAGTTCAATGAACACAACACGAGGTGCGGATTCAGACCCTCTGTTGTTTATTCTATTGTTTCACGTGGTTATATAGTGTAAAACAAAGGTGGTTACAAATCGTCGCACTGCGGCACTTTTCACCAAATCATAGACAATAGAAATAAGGAAAGCATGCGTTTTAATACAGCGGAAATCACATACAAGGAACCTCTGATGCATACATATATAATAAGGATAACATCATAGAATTCTCCGAAATGAGGTAAAATCCAGTAAATGTAACTTAATGATCCAATGGGGTGTTAATATACGTGTTCTTTCATAGAGGTGTGCATTCTCTTAGCCACGCCTACTTTAAATTCTAGCCAACTCTGCACATACAGATCCAAAACGTACACTGGTGGCCAAAATCGTGGATACACCTCACATTTTTACAAACTTTTGCAGTTTATAGTACTTTTTATATAAAAATGTCACAGCACAAGTAAAATTTAATGTAGTAAATGAATGCCTTAACAACGAAAATCTTTAAATTCAACTTTGGCTGGAAATGTCCCATAATGCATCATGGCTATTATATAGCATAAAAATGATCCGAATGGCTGCCGAAAGGTAACCGAATGCTGAAAATCAGCGTTCGGTTACATTTCTTGGCCATTCGGCTATTCAGAGAGCAGGCAATACGCCAAATCCTGGCGAATTGCCAGCACATACGGTGCCTGTTCGATGCCTGTTCGAGGGCAGTGAAATCCCCATGGATTCATCTACTCAGAGAACACAAACCAGCAGTGAAAAGTTGCCGAAATGTCCTGCCTGTGGGTGGTTAATTTTGACAGGTTTATTCAGGCGAATCCCATAGGCTTCAATGTTAAATATATTCCTGTTTTAATTCAATATCTAATAAACCGTTTATTATTTTATTCTGCAGTAAAAAGATTCTTTATTTATAGATTATTTTTAGGATCTTTTAGGCATTTTTCGGGATTTATTTGCAAAAAAAATGTTTCCGATTTTTTTTTTTAAATGTTTTCTTCTTTTTTCTGTAACCGCCCTTTTTATTATCATTCATTGGATTTTAAATGTAAATTTCAGACATTTTCGTTCAGTAGTTTCTTTGCAAACAGCGTTTCCCTTTTCAAACATTCAAGCGAACTGTTTTTTTTTTTCACTCCATTCGTCTGCGGTGTCGGCTTTTTCCGGCGGCTGCTCTGTGCTGTGATCGGCTCCTGCTCGGGTTTCTCCGGCGTGTTTGGCGGGGTTAATCCAGATGTTTTTGCGGGTTTCGGTGTGCATTCGCCTGGGTTTTGCAGTTAGTGTTCGGCAGATTTTCGGCGGCTTTTCCCTGCACTACGACGGCCCTGTGGTGCTTGCTGAATACACCGCAGGGTCACCGAAATCGGATCACAAAATCGCACCGAATTGAAGAGAACGAAAAGTCACCGAACGTGCGGTGACTTTTCCGATTCTCTTTGAATAACCCTGATAGTGTTTTTTCAGTAACGTGTTGGATCACCTTTGGCGTTAACCATTGCCTGACACCTTCTAGGCATTGACTCTACAAGCCTTTTGACATCCTCTTCTGTGATCAAATGATGCCAGGAATTGATTATAGCCTCAATGAGTCCCCATTTGTCGCTCGGATTCTTGTTCGAGTCCACGCGTTTCAATCTTGACCACAGATCTTCGAGGGGGGTTTAAGTCAGGGCTATTTCCAGACCAAGGAAACAGAGGACTTTTCTTGCCAACCAAACCTGACAAAATCAAAAGGTGTATCCACAATTTTGGCCACTAGTGTAGGTAAGGGGATAAGACAATTTAACCCTTTCATCTTTCCTCTACCACTCCTAGTTTGCAGAATAGGCTACATATACAGGCCTATTCAGAGAGAGGTGAACCTCAGGAGAATGACTGGAGAAGTGAAAATTCTAGGTCAAAATAGCCAAACCAGAAATATTCTCCCATGTATCGGATATTTGGTCTAGATTATTCTCTTATCCTGCCAGTTCTCCTGGTTTTCACCTGTCTCTGAATAACCCTGCTAATGTATTGGATAGTACTGTCTGTGAGAGTCGACATCTCCATCATTAATGTCTTTTCAAGACGCCATATTGAAGGTGGAGGATAGAATTTTGCATTTAATATCTTTCAAACCAGAACTTCATGGGCACCAGGCACAAACTGGCTAGTGTGCTATCCAGGCAAAGGCTTTTTTGGCTGCAGTGGCCACAGATCAGGAGTTGACTGGAGAGACAATAGGATCTTTCAAGTTTCAACCAGCCCATGCAGAGCCAGCAACATGTGTAACGACCATGGGTTGGATCATGAGTGCTCCACCAGATGTTCCGTGAACGCATGATGCTCAGATACTCATTAGGTCAACAGAGCCTTAAGGGAGATGTGGTTCCGTAACATCTGAAGGGCCAAGGTTGAGCAGCACTGGGTTAGATCATAAGGCCTCTGTATCGGGAGTAACAGTGCCCAGTGCAGCCATCGGAGGGTGACAGCCCATGATATGCTCAGGGGCCCAGTGGCACAGCCCTATGCAGAGGAGGGGGGCAAAATGTTTTATTAGTTTACTGAAATGGGCAGCTGAGTGAAGGGGTTCAGTAAGGGGGCCCAAACGTCCCCATGGCAGCCCTGGCGGTGCCTTAGTCATGACATCCCACCACAACTGCCTGAATCAAAACTCTTGACTCAGAAAGTGCCGTAAATTTCTGTGAAAATGCTGAGCATCCATCCATCCCCATACCCCACACCCCACTCCCCATAAGTCTATGAAGTGCAAAGTGTCTCTAAAATGAACTGCTATTCCCAGACTGCCACACTGGATTGTACAAGTATTTGTACAGGCGACAGGAAGCACGATGACTTCCTGTCACATGTGTACAGGAAGGGGACGTCTTACAAATGTGCAGTTTTGGAAGTATCACAGAGATGTTATTATTTACGTTGGTAACCCCTTCATAGAGGTGTATCTGGCAACACGTTGGGGTACCTGGTCTCTGCATTCAGTTCTTACATTTCCTGGGGTTCTTGAGTATATTTCCTTGGATTCGTTTTTTTTGTTTGGGGTTATTTGGCTGCTCTCTGTCACTTGACTCAGTGCCTTTATTATCAGTTACTTGGCTGTTATAGCTGCGCTTCATAAACTTTCAGGGTTATTCAAAGAGTATCGAAAAGTCACTACACGTTCGGTGACTTTTCACTCTCTTCAATTCGGGCCGATTCGGCGATCCCATTTCAGCGACTCTGCGGTGTTTTCAGCAAGCACCACAGGGCCGTCGAAGTGTAGGGAAAAGCCGCAGCAAACCTGCCGAACACTCACTCCGAAACTCAGGCGAATGCACACCGAAAACCCGCAAAAACATCTGGATTAACCCCGCCGAACATGACGGAGAGACCCAAGCAGGAGCCGATCACAGCACAGAACAGCTGCCGGAAAAAGCCGTCCCCGCAGACGAATGGAGTGAATAAATTAGAAAAACAGTTTGTTTGAATGTTTGAAAAGTGAAACGCTGTTTGCAAAGAAACTACTGAGCGAAAATGTCTGAAATTTACATATAAGATCCAATGAATGATAATAAAAAGGGCTGTTACAGAAAAAAGAAAAAACGTTTAAAAAAAATGTAAAAAAAAAAATTGGCAAAATTTTTTTGGCAGACAAATCCCGAAAAATGCTTAAAAGGTCCTAAAAAAATCTATAAATTTAGAATCTTTTTACTGCAGAATATTATAATCAACGGTTTATTAGATATTGGATGAAAACGGGAATATTTTTAACATTGAAGCCTATGGGATTCGCCTGAATAAATCTGCTGCATGAAGCCACCGAATGGCAGGGCAATTCGGCAACTTTTCTCTGCTGGTCTTTGTTCTCTGAATAGACGAAGCATTGCTTCTCTATGGGGATTTCACTGCCCTTGAACAGGCAACGAACACGCACCGTATGTGCAGGCAATTCGCCAATATTTGGCGAATTGCCTGCTCTCTGGATAGCCAAATGGTCAAGAAAGGTAACCGAACGGTTACCTTTCGGCAGCAATTCGGATCTCTTTGAATAACCCTGTATATTTGTTTATGGGTATTTTTGCCTTGGTCATTACGTGCATTTCTTTATTATCAGTAGTTTAAAACTTGTGCAATGAGTATGGATTATACATTGCATTGATGCAGGATTAAGATTAGGATTGCCTGTTTTTGGCGTTCATTCGTCAGTATAGGGGCCGCATTGCCTTGTTTTAACTGTACTCAAATAAATTGATATGCTTAGAAAATAAAAGGTGTGCATTTCTTTCCTTTTTTACATATCCATTATTTATGCTGGAAACGTGCATCGTGATCTATGCAAAGTATTTCTTTAAAGGGACACGACCACTTCCATAAACTGTACCTAGATTACTTGTGCATTACAAACAAATCCACATTATAAAACACAATATAAAACACATGCAGCTTTTTTCCCCTCTGTTTGAAGTAATTACATGTTAAAAGGAAAAATAAAATTAGTGTTTTTTTATCACTCTACAATTTTGTTGATTTTTTCCCATGAGGCAACATTTACCAAAGCTTTTTCTTTACTTCTGTGGCTTATCTAACCTACAGTACATAACAATTTAACGAGATAGAGGAGGGAATGTTTACATAAGGCAGCAGGGGATGTATTGTGTTGTATAGGCCACCTGATGTAAGCGATGGCAGCTGAATGCGAAAAGACAGGGAGCTTAAAAGGCTTCTATTCTACTCACTGGTGATGCCCTTCGAATACATCCCACACAATACAATGATGTGAGTCAGTGACTGACCCATTCACTCCATTCTATGACCAAAGCCACACAGTGAAGAGCAAGTGATGGAAAGATACTATGGGGGGGGGCAGTTTACAACACAAAATATCACACAATGGATGCGCCCAGTGACACATATAGAGGAAAATAATACACAATGGATGCACCCAGTGACACATATAGAGGAAAATATCACACAATGGATGCGCCCAGTGACACATGTAGAGGAAAATAATACACAATGGATGTGCCCAGTGACACATATAGAGGAAAATATCACACAATGGATGCACCTAGTGACACATATAGAGGGAAATATCACACAATGGATGCGCCCAGTGACACATATAGAGGAAAATATCACACAATGGATGCACCTAGTGACACATATAGAGGGAAATATCACACAATGGATGCACCTAGTGACACATATAGAGGGAAATATCACGCAATGGATGCGCCCAGTGACACATATAGAGGAGAATATCACACAATGGATGCCCAGTGACACATAGAGGAAAATATCACACAATGGATGCGCCCAGTGACACATATAGAGGAAAATATTTTCTTAACTAAACAAACAAGAGTAAAACAAAAACACATGTAAGATATCAGCAACATCACATAAACACAATAAGGACATTTCATTTTTTTGGTGGTACTGGCCCTTTAAGCAGTGCCTCATATCAGGATTCGTTTTACCTACCTGCCATTTGCGACGAGACTGGAACAGCTTCAGGTGATCCGTGGAGATGGTTTTTCCTTTTGCCAAGGTCTGAAACATAAAAAAACAACAACAACCTGTAATACCCGAGCGCTACGAATGTTTGTATGTAAAGACAGTTTGTCAAGATGCTTTTGAATCCATTAGGTTAGGTTCATAGTAGTGATAAATCGAGGTGTTTTGTTCATGTTTCAGTGTTGTTATGCTGTATGGGAGTTTTAGACACAGACATATGCGGCTGCAAATGTTCTTGCAAATATGAGTAATGTTCTAGTAATTATTAGAGGTGTGTATACGTTTCGCAACAATTCGAAATGCATTTGTAATTCGGAAGTACTTCCGAAATAACGAATTGATTTCATTCGAATTGAAACGAAAACTAAACGAAATGGTATATATCGAATTTGATTTGTTATACTGTTTCAAAGAGAAACATTGATTAAATGATTCCTGATCAGGATTTGATGTATTGGGGTTTATTTAGTGATTCGAAATACGAATCAATATCAACTATCAAATCGATTCCCACCTTACAATGGGCCAAATTACGATCCTAGCGGTAAAACGGGGGCGCTAGGGCGGAAAAACTGCGCTTGCAGTTTTCCCCCTAGCGCGCCTATTTTCCCACTAGATTACAATGCAGGTTCTGAAAAAGCTGCCTACATTGTTGCTGGGCACAAAGCCCTGGGATGCTCGCAGCAGCGTTAAGCGCAGCCACGTGCATCCTCTCAATGGAGTCCATAGGACTCCATTGAGTTTCCCCCTGCCGGTCACATGACCTGCCGGATCTCACCTCGCGGCGAGATCCGGCTGATCAGCATAGTGATATGCAGGGGGAGACTGGGAGGACTTTTTCCCCCAGTCTTTCCCTGCTCCCGCCGGACAGAGGAGGCGGACAGAGCCACGGTCCTCACCGCAGGACAGGAGGGGAGTATCTGGCTATTTTTTTAAAACATTTTGGCTGGTGTTAACGGATTCTGCAGAAGTGGAATCTGCTAACACCAAGTCCTGGCTCTGGTTAACTTTTTGTTAACCGCGGCTGGACATTAATCAGTGTTAGGACTTTTTAATCCTAACGCTGATTAATACTTTGCGCTCCCCATGTTAAGTATAGGGAGCGCAAAGTACAGTAGCCTCGAGCAGCGAACGCAAGATCCCAAATGCAAACGGGATTCTTAACCCGTTAGCGTTGGATTGTAATTTGCGGTAACTACTTGGGCTAACGTTAACGCTCACGCACGTTAGCACCAAGTATGTAATTTGGCCCATTGTGTTTTATAGTGATCAGATATACCAAACGAAACGAAATTACGAAATGAAACGAAATTACGAAACGAAAATAAGAAAAACTAAATTATTTTGAAACAAAACACATTTTCCAGCCGTGCACACCTCTAGTAATTATCGAGTAGTTGAGGATTGAGCGATGAAAGCACCGGCGGAGCTCTGGTAACACAAGGGGAGAAAGGTTTAGGGGCACACTGCCCCCCCCCCTCACATATTTAACGGGACACCTCACTGCTCCAGAGAGCGTTAATAAATCCAAGCAACCGTATCATTAAGGTGTAAATCTCCGAGGAAAGTTACAAAGTTGCCACAGTCATTTATTTTTTTAACAAAGTGCTTTATCCTGAATTATTGCTGGTTTTGATTGGTGCAGCCAGACTCACCTTAAACCAAGGGTGCTCCAAACTCTCGTCCGCGGTGGGCCTCCTGTTGAACGAGATGCAGCATTGTTATTCATGTGACCTGCTGTTCTTCTAATATTTAAATTTGGTAAACAATTAATTTGGATACAAAGTGTTAGTCTCCGTCATATTAACTAAAGGCCAAGATTCCCCAGTAATACTAAACGTCATGTGTACGAGCAGCGCATCCGACACACGTTTCGCTATCTGGCTCGTTTCTGCACCCCTGATTGCACACTATTTCAATTTCTTCATTCTTGTCATGTGATCATACAGCGTAACGTCTAATATTACAGTGCCACTGTCATGGGCTGAATTACTTTTACCCATGTGATGGCGCACTTTCCCCTTTAAACAGGGCAGCGTTTTTTACACCGAACTATATATATGTAAAAAAATTTAATCTGAGATATTCCGTTTTTAAGTTCCCCCAAGTGACTGCGGCATGTCGTAACGAGCGGGGTGGCTGTGAGCAGAGAGGTGCCCTACAGGACTGCCCTCTGCGAGTGCTGCGCCCACAGATTGTGCCAGGGGGTCCGTCCTGTAGGATAACTCTCTGCACACTGGAATCTCTGCTCCTGGCAACATAGCGCTGGCTGTGGGGAGGGTACACTGCAAAATGCTTTTTACATTATATATGTCAGTGAAAAACCGCTGCACTATATAAAGCGAGAGGAGCCCTGTCACATGGCCAAAAGTAGCTTTGCCCATTACAGGTGCATTTAAAGGGACACAGCTGCTTACATAAACTGTAACTAGATTACTTGTGCATTTCAAACAAAACCAGCTTATAAAACACATTATAAATCACTTTATAAAACACATTATAAAACACTTTATAAATCACTTTATAAAACCACATGCCGCTGTTATTTCCGCTGTTTGAAGTAATTGCATATAAAAAGGGAAAAAAAGAAAGTTTTTTTAATCTCCATGTTTCCATTTTGTGCATTCTTCCCATGATGCAACATTTACCAAAATCTAATGGTGAGTTTTACTTTGTGGCTGTGCTTTATTTTATTCAGTATTTCAAAGTTAAGGAGGTGGAGGAGGGAATGAATAGATAAGGCTGCAGGGGGCTATTGTGTTCTCCAGGCTACTCAAGATAAGAGCTGGCAGCTGAATGAGATAAAACAGGGAGTTTAAAAGCCTTTTAATCTACTCCCTGGTGATGTCCTTTGAATACATCCCACACAATACAATGATGTAAATCGGTGACTGACCCATTCACTCCATTCTATGACAGAAGCCACACAGTGACAATGGATGCATCCAGTGACACATATAGAGGAATATATCACACAATGGATGCACCCAGTGACACATATAGAGGAATATATCACACAATGGATGCACCCAGTGACACATATAGAGGAATATATCACACAATGGATGCACCCAGTGTCACATATAGAGGAAAATATCACACAAAGGATGCACCCAGTGACACATATAGAGGAAAATATCACACAATGGATGCACCCAGTGACACATATAGAGGAAAATATCACACAATGGATGCACCCAGTGACACATATAGAGGAAAATATCACACAATGGATGCACCCAGTGACACATATAGAGGAATATATCACACAATGGATGCACCCAGTGTCACATATAGAGGAAAATATCACACAAAGGATGCACCCAGTGACACATATAGAGGAAAATATCCCACAATGGATGCACCCAGTGACACATATAGAGGAAAATATCACACAATGGATGCACCCAGTGACACATATAGAGGAAAATATCACACAATGGATGCACCCAGTGACACATATAGAGGAAAATATCACACAATGGATGCACCCAGTGACACATATAGAGGGAAATATCACACAATGGATGCGCCCAGTGACACATATAAAGGAAAATATTTTCTTAACTAAACATACAAGAGAAAAACAAAGCACATGTAAGATATTAGCAACATCACATAAACACAATAAGGACATTGCATTTTATGGTGGTACTGGCCCTTTAAGTTTGCTCAGTTACATTATGTATCAAAAACAATTGTATCCTAGTCGTTTATTTTGAAGCAGCCTCATACAGTGAACGGACACCTCAATATTTATTGGGCTCTTCTTGCTTAGGAAGATAAACTAAAATCACTTCAGCCCCCTTTAATTTATTTCTGCAGTTCTCACAAGATAATCAGCTGTTTGCCACATAAAGAATGGGGTCCTATGTACCCCACTTCAAATAATAAGATTATCCATGACCCAACTGCACCCCAAATTCTTTATGGAGGTATCCTTTCTCTTTAGCTCCAGTGGTTCATCCTACATGCAGCATTTAAAGCAAATAATCGTCTACATCAGTGCTTCCCACCTGCGGTCCTCAAGTCCCCCCCAACACCAACAGGACAGGTTTTAAGGATTCCCTGGGGAAATGCAGACTGAATCCTGCAATCACTGAGCAGCAAATCATATCTGTGCTGTGCTTTAGATATCCTGCAAACCTGACCTGTTGCGGGTACTTGAGGACCGCGGTTGGGAACCTCTGGTCTACATGGATAACCCCTAGGGATGTGCGTTTTGGGTTTCGGAATTTTCATGAAACTTCCCGATTCGTGTTTTCGGATGCGGCCGATTTTCCGAAAATTTTTATATCCGAAAACGGCAGATCCGAAAATTTTTCCGAGCCGAAACGAAATATTTTCGGAATTTTCGAATGGACTTGAAATGTGTCAAATCGAAATTTATTGCTTTGAAACGAGGAGAAAAGACGTTCCGAAAAAACGAAAATTTTCGAAATCACGAAAAGTCGATACAAAAAACAAGCAAAGTGACACGAAAATACGAAAAATGGTCGATATTCCGGAAACATGTACAATTCCGAAAAACGAAAATTTCCGAAATCACGAAAAGTCGATTCAAAAAACGAGCTAAGTGACACGAAAATACGAAAAATGAAAAATGGTCGATATTCCGAAAAAAATTGTACACGAAAAACGAGTCGAGCCGAACCGAATTGAAACAGAAATCGGGCGAAACGAGCCGAATCGAAAAGTTTGAAAATCCGAAAAATCTAATCGAATCGAACCAAAAAAAAAATCGGCGCACAAGCCTAATAACCCCAACCTAATCCCAAAGCACAGGAACAGGTGCTGATCCCTCTAAGGTTCTGTCTATCAGGGTTATTCAGAGAGAGGTGAAAACCAGGAGAATGACTGGAGAAGTGAAAATTCTAGGTCAAAATAGCCAAACCAGAAAAATTCTCCCATTTATCTCACTTTCCAAATTTGCTATTTCGTCTCGAATGTTCATTCTCCTGCCAGTTCCCTTGGTTTTCACCTTTCTCTGAATAACCCTGTAAGTGTCTGTGATGACCTCTCTGCACAACATGTCGGAAAGAGGGATTCGTCACAGAAAGAGAATATTCCAGAAACCAAAATAAATCAGAGGACTAATGCATGATGAGGATTGTAGTCAGTGAGCAGTATTTTCTTTCCCAATCTCCTGTCTGTAGATATTAACCCCTTCAGTATTAAGTAATTAAATTAAAAAAAAAAACATTTTCAGGAACCAGTAGTTTCTTGGGAAACCTTTATTAATTTATTATACAGTAAGAAATATTTGGGAATATTCCCAGTTTATTCCTTACTGTAATAACCTACTTGGCAGGGAGATGTTGCCATCTACTGGCCAAAATGAGTCACTGCAGTTCTTGTCTACGTGCAGGATCATCTTGGGAAAAGTCCATTGGAGACTTCCTTCAGCTGATTTTAGAAGGTGTTAGCAGTACACCACAGGCATGATGCCCAAGCTGCCAGGGGCGGACTGAGCCATCGGGCACTCGGGCACCGGCCCTGTGTCTCCCTCACCCATTTACTTGGCAGCGTGTGGGATCAAACATGCTGCGACGGGGAAGAAAAGGAGGAGGAAGAGGCTGCGAGCCCAGCAGCTCACAGAGAGACAGCCACGCGAGGATGCAGAGCCTCTTTGCTGTGCTGGAAGTGTCCAGAGCGTGCAGGGAGGGGGAGAGGACGAAGAGCTGCCAGGTGAAGAAAAGGATTCTAACCTAACCTGTAAGTAAATAACAGTGTGTATGTGTGTGTGCAAAGGGTGAGAAGGGGACACATACCTGCCTAAAAAACAAAAGGGGACACATACCTGCCTAAAAAAAACAAAAGGGGACACATACCTGCCTAAAAAACAAAAGGGGACACATACCTGCCTAAAAAACAAAAGGGGACACATACCTGCCTAAAAAAACAAAAGGGGACACATACCTGCCTAAAAAACAAAAGGGGACACATACCTGCCTAAAAAAAACAAAAGGGGACACATACATGCTTAAAAAACAAAAGGGGACACATACCTGCCTAAAAAACAAAAGGGGACACATACCTGCCTAAAAAAAACAAAAGGGGACACATACATGCTTAAAAAACAAAAGGGGACACGTACATGCTTAAAAAACAAAAGGGGACACACACATGCCTAAAAAACAAAAGGGGACACATACATGCTTAAAAAACAAAAGGGGACACACACATGCCTAAAAAACAAAAGGGGACACATACATGCTTAAAAAACAAAAGGGGACACGTACATGCTTAAAAAACAAAAGGGGACACACACATGCCTAAAAAACAAAAGGGGACACATACATGCTTAAAAAACAAAAGGGGACACACACATGCCTAAAAAACAAAAGGGGACACATACATGCTTAAAAAACAAAAGGGGACACACACATGCCTAAAAAACAAAAGGGGACACATGCCTGCCTAAAAAAAACAAAAGGGGACACATACATGCCTAAACACAAAATGGGGACACCTGCCTGCCTAAAAACAAAAAGGGGACACCTGCCTAAAAACAATGAAGAATGGGATTGGCGAGGGTGTCAAAAAGGCTGTGGAGCTCTGTGATACGCTCATACACACTACACATTATTACTGTGAGTTTTATTGCTGTGGAGCTCTGATACGCTCATACACACTGCATATTACTGTGAGTTTTATTGCTGTGGAGCTCTGTGATACGCTCATACTCACTGCACATTACTGTGAGGTTTATTGCTGTGGAGCTCTGTGATACGCTCATACACACCGCACATTACTGTGAGTTTTATTGCTGTGGAGTTCTGTGATACGCTCATACACACTGCACATTACTGTGAGGTTTATTGCTGTGGAGCTCTGTGATTGGCTCATACACACCGCACATTACTGTGAGTTTTATTGTTGTGGAGTTCTGTGATACGCTCATACACACTGCACATTACTGTGAGGTTTATTGCTGTGGAGCTCTGTAATGTGCAGTGTGTCAGTAATGTACAGTATCTTTTAAAGTGATCGTCAGTTTCCCTCGTTTGCCACAGGGACTTTCTGTGCCGTGGTTCAGGCTTAGCTCCAATAAGTGGGTGATGGCTGCTGCAGCAGAGCGCTGGCTATCTGGAAGTCTGAGGGGACGCAGTGGATTCCCCAATTCGCGTCTGAGTCCAAATGGATTTTTTTTTTTACACAATTGTCAAGATTATTTTAATGAGTTAAGAAATAAATTCTTTAGTACAATAATGTACATGTGGATGTTGCGTTGTATGGTTGGGGTTTTGTGTGGGTGCGGCACACGGGGGGGGGGGCATGATCTCCAATTGCCAGGGGGCCCCATTAGTTGTCAGTCCGCCTCTGCAAGCTGCTAAATTTTTGGGGGCATGTCCTGGAGCCCAAATGCAAATTAAATTTGATTGCAAATTTAATTTGCAATTGTACAGCATAGATGGTGTTAACACGACCTCGGGCTGCTGTGTCTGCCACCGCTGATCGTGTATACATGAACACTGCAGTGAAAGGGTTAAATGACGCAGCAAAATACTCACAGCTTCTCGTTGACCAAGACTTTTATCAGGAATCCTCTGGCTTCCCGCGTCAGATCGGCAAACATCTTCTCCTCGAAGGCCACCGTGTAGCTGCGGATATTCATCAAGGTGGTGTAATCGTTCTCCCCGACAAAGGGCGACACGCCTGTAAGGCTTCGAGAGGCAAAGAAAGCACCATCAAAATGCGACAACGCAATATACTATTGTTATTACAAGGTGAGTATCCCTTACCTGCACACTCGGGAGGGAGCAGAAGTGTTTTGGGGATTTTTGGGGATTTTGGAATATTTGCATATAATAATGAGGGGATAGGACCCAAGTCTAAAAGATGAAGGGTCCGATTCCATAGTGATTGCTAACGGTATGTTCAGATGAGTAAGGCCGGGGTCCGGCGAGTGTTTTGCAGAGCGGAAGGAACGTCCGTGAGAGAAAAAAAAAATTCTTGATTTTTAATTGTGATCTATTACAGGCCTCAAAATTTCCACTCGCCTGCTCGCGTTTGGCGAGTGGAAATTACATGAGGGCGAGTGGGAATGCAGAGGCAGTGCAGGATAAGGGGTTAGGTGGGGCAACTAGTGGCGAGTAACTCTTAAGGCCTGGCTAGTAGCTTGGGACTTGAAATTTTGAGCCCTGATCTATTATATCTCCTAATTTAACCCAAAACCCTGTTTTAACCCTTGCAATCTGCACACTATTCCCATATGGATCACTGAGCGGCGCCGGTGATATATAATATCCTTTCAGAAAGATATACAAGGTTATTCAAAGAGATTTGAAAAGTCACCGCACGTTCGGTGACTTTTCGTTCTCTTCAATTCGGTGCGATTTGGCGATCCCATTTCGACGACCCTGCAGTGTATTCAGCAAGCACCACAAGGCCGTCGTAATGCAGGGAAAAGTCGCCGCAAACCCGCCGAAAACTCCCCGCAAAACCCGGCCAATGCATACCAAAACCCGCAAAAACATCTGGATTAACCCCGCCGAACACGTCGGAAAAACCCGAGCAGGAGCCAATCACACGCAGCGCAGCCGCTGGAAAAACCCGACACTGCAGACGAATGGAGTGAAAAAAAAAAACCAGTTTGCTTGAATGTTTGAAAAGTGAAACGCTGTTTGCAAAGAAACTACTGAACAAAAATGTCTGAGATTTACATATAAAATCCAATGAATGATAATAAAAAGGGCTGTTACAGAAAAAATAAAAAACGGAAGAAAATGTTTGCAAAAAAATCCCGAAAAATGCCTAAAAGATCCTAATAAAATCCATAAAGAGACTTTTTACTGCAGAATAAAATAATAAACGGTTTATTAGATATTGGATTAAAACGGGAATATTTTTAACATTGAAGCCTATGGGATTCGACTGAATAAACCTGCCGCATGAAATCACCGAATGGCAGGGCAATTCGGCAACTTTTCACTGCTGTTTCGTGTTCTCTGAATAGACGAAGCAGTGCTTCTCTATGGCGATTTCACTGCCCTCGAACAGGCACCGAACAGGCACCGTATGTGCAGGCAATTCGCCAACATTTGGTGAACTGCCTGCTCTCTGAATAGCCGAATGGCCAGGAAAGGTAACCCATACACTGAATTTCACTGTTCGGTTACCTTTCACCAGCAATTCGGATCTCTTTGAATAACCCTAATAGACATGATTACGACCAGGGCCTTGATTACACCTCTATTGGAGCACCATACCACCTAGCCCTGAAGTACTAGCGCTGGTTTCCACCCCCCCCCCCAGCAACTTTATATCTCCCGTGATGATCAGCCACTCATTAGGTTGACTGAGCATCATTGGAAATGTAGTTCCAAAAAACTGGAAAGATTAAGGTTGCTGAGACCCTGCCACAAAGTGTCTTGTTATGGTAGGTTTTGGAGCTCAAGGCGGCCACATTCCTCTTGCATGAATCCAAAGAATCTGTACACGAAGGCAGAAATAACTAAATAAATATAATAACATATATTGTTTAAATAAAAAACTTCTCACCATAAATATGTCAGGACGCCAACCGGCCTGTAGAAAGAAAACAAATAATAGAGAAGAGAAAAAGGTTTAATCAGAGGCATTCCTGGTAACGAAGGCTCAGATACAGTATCCTCGTCTTACACAATGCTTGGGGGGGGGGGGTAAAGACATGATAATTCTTCCATCGTGTGAAATGACTTATCATTGTGACACTTTGAGAAATAAATAGTAAACCCATGCACGACGGTAGGAAGACATTGCGCAGTAAAGACATACAGACATATCCTCGCAAATAGCTTTATGGATCATAACTAAGCATGGAAAGGGAGATCTGCAAACAAGATTTCAAAAGGTGTCGCGATCTCCATCATGGGGATTAGTTCACGATCATCTGGTGACCCAGAGGCTACCAGTTCCAAGACAGAAAACTCACTCTATAGCAGGGATGTCAAACTCTGGCCCCCAGATGTTTCTGTACTACAACTCCCATGATACTCTGACAATCTTTTGCATTCAAAGAAACCTGGGAATTGTAGGCAACCAACATGGGGTGGGTGGGTGAGGGGGGGCAGAGATTGAATCCCTGCTCTATATATTTTTAAGCAGTAATCAACAACCTTGGCCCTCCATATGTTTTGGAACTACATTTTCCATGAGTCTCAGCCAATCTGATGAGTGGCTAAGCATCATGGAAGATGTAGTTCAAAAACACCTGGAGGGCCAAGGTTGCTGTCCCCTGGTTTAAAGGGACGTTCCTGGATTTCTCTGTTGCTCTGCTATAAATATGTTCTATCTTCCACCAATTTAATAATGTTCATATTTAGGACTTTGCACAGACTTGATGAAATAAGAAACATTTTACGGTTTCAAGTGAATGAAGTACAGAGTACATGTGTCTGCTGTTTTATTCTGCAGAGTCTGTTCTCTCGCTCCGTCCTGAAGCTCAGACAGTGCACACAACTCAGGGTATTAAACTCACTTTCAAACCTCGCTCATCCTCTTTCACCAGCTTGGGCAGTGCACACTACACCCAGAGATCTATAAAATCTCCCTTCAATCCTCATTCTCCCTCGTCCTCCTTCATCAACTCAGATATCTCACTGAGTGTAGTGTGCACTATCAAATCTCTATTCAAGCCTTTCTCTCCCTTCACTTGCTTCTCCAGCTCGGGCAGTGCACACTGCATTCAGTGTTATATCAAATCCCCCTTTAAACCTCATTCTCCTTCCTCCTCCTTCTCCAGCTCAGGCAGTGCACACAAATCAGAGCATTAACCCTCCTTTCAATCCACACTCTCCCTCCTCCTCCTTCACCAACTCAGGTAGTGCACACAACTCAGAGCATCAAACCTCCTTTCAATCCACACTCTCCCTCCTCCTCCTTCACCAACTCAGGTAGTGCACACTACACTCAGTGTCATATCAAATCTCACTCCAATCCTCATTCGCTCTCCTCCTTCACCAGCTCAGGTAGTACACATGACTCAGAGCATTAAACCTCCCTTCAATTCATTTCTCCCTCCTCCTGCACCAGCTCAGGTAGTGCACACTACACTCAGTGAAATATCAAATCTTGTCAGTCCTCACTCTCCCTCCTCCTTCCACAGCTCAGACAGTGCACACAGATAAAAGCATTACATTTCCTTTAAATCTACACTCTTCCTCCTCCTCCTTCACCAGCTCAGGTAGTGCACACTACACTCAGTGAGATATCAAATATCCCTCCTATCCTTCCTCCTCCTTCATCATCTCAGGCAGTGCTCACTCCACTCCACAAGATACATAATCTCATCAGTTTTCACTCTCCTTCATCCTCCTCCATCAACTCAGGCAGTGCACACTCCACTCCACAACCTAATCTTGTCAATCTTCGCTCTCCTCCCTCCTCCTTCCACAGTTCAGATAGTGCACACAGATCAAATCATTAATCTCTTTTTAATCCACACTCTCCCTTCTCCTCCTTCACCAGCTCAAGTAGTGCACACTACACTCAGTGAGATATCAAATATCCCTCTTATCCTTCATCCTCCTCCATCAGCTCAGGCAGTGCACACTCCACTCCACAACCTAATCTTGTCAATCTTCGCTCTCCTCCCTTCTCCTTCCACAGTTCAGACAGTGCACACAGATCAAATCATTAATCTCCTTTTAATCCACGCTCTCCCTTCTCCTCCTTCACCAGCTCAAGTAGTGCACACTACACTCAGTGAGATATCAAATATCCCTCCAATCCTCCCTCCTCCTCCTTCATCAGGTCAGGCAGTGCACACTCCACTCCCCAAAATACCTAATCTCATCAGTCCTCGCTCTCCTTCCTCCTTCCACAGCTCAGACAGTGCACACAGATCAAAGCAGTAAACTTCCGTTTAATCCACGCTCTCCCTCCTCCTCCTTCACCAGCTCAGGTAGTGCACACTACACTCATTGAGAGATCAAATCTCCCTTCAATCCATAATATCAACTCTCACCCCAAACTCTTGCAGTGCTTAACTTAACTTTGAGCCTCTGGAGCAGGAGAAACAGATTCCAAGCCTGGTGTAAACCTACCAGTCATTAAAATCTATAGAGCTGCTGGGTTTACCAGAGCTCTGGATAAGTTTACACTTGACTTGGAATCTAGCCCCTGGTATGATGTCATCATGTAAGATATAAAGGTGAAAATGATCCAACACTGACTATACGTTTACACGGTTACGCAATTACCCTTAATCAATCACTTTTATTCAGAATCCCCATATTGTGGTGGGAATTCCCAATATTTTAAACTGATTCACAAAGACACTAAATTTGTGATTAATTATACTCCTTGAAACATTCCACAATCCTGATTATCAAGGATAATCCCCTCCCGCCGGGTCCAGTACCATATGTCAGTAACGGGCGAGATGGGCATCTGGTTTACGATCTCTGGCGCCACAAATTCAGGAGTCCCATATTTGCAGTACTGAGGTTCTCCCGCCGTGATCTCCTGGGCATTCCCAAAATCACAGATCCTGACCTGGTCGCCGATCAAGTCGGCCATTAGAATGTTTTCCGGCTGTTATAAAACATGATTAACGATTAATAAATCCCCGGCGCTGCGACACACAGCTAAATAATCACTCACAAACAGCAGATAACATAAACAGAATACAACATATCCATTTTCCTGTACCCCTGTTACATAGGTATTGGTGCAGATGAATGACTTTGTAAACACAGCCGTATATATATTTATGCTTTATTATATATTGTTACAATTACACTTAGGGACTTATTCACTAAACAGTGAGTTTTGCTAATTTGAGAACAAAGTCACAAAATTTAGGACAAAACTGTTAAGGTGGAATTATAAATTTCCACCCAAGCATGTTGGATACTTTTCCCCTCAATCTGTAATTTTACTCAGATACTTAAGGGGTTATTTACTAACCTCCGAATTGGCCCTGAAATTGCACCAAATGGTCAATCTCACTGTTAGGTGCTATTTCAGGGCAAATCGTCTATTCACAAAGATGTCTATTGGCCAAATACTGGCAAAGTGACAGCGAAATACGGTGCATTTCGCCGCAATTCAGCGGCTCCGAAATTGTCCCATAGAAGACTGTTGAATCTTCTATTCACAAAACACCGAATTGCGCCGAAATTCCGGCGAAATGCCCTGATTTTCAGTATTTTATTTTGACAGGTTTCAACAAGCAATAGGTTTCAATGTAAATAAATGGAATAGCTCTTTTTCCAAAGACCATTTATTATTTTCTGCAAAAACTCCTATTTTTTTTAAAAAAAAGTCATTTTTGTATTTATTTAGATTTTAGACTACATTTTTAGTATTTTTTAAAAAAACTTTTTTCTTATTTTGTAACGGACCTTTTTATTCTTTTTAAAAGACTTTTTTATTCTATTTTGTAACAGACCTTTTAAATGTTTCTAAAGGATTTTTTTATTGTTTAGAAACATTTTTAATACATTTTAATTGATCTAAATGCCTATTAGGAGAATAGGAGACTTTTTCTTCCAGTTCGGTGGAATTCGCCATTGCCAATAACTGCTTCGGCGACTCCAATTTCAGCAAAATATGGTGAACATTCGCTAAATAATGAATTCACCGTATTTTCAGCGAAATGGGATCGCCGTAGTGCGTCGAAATACAACGAAATACAAAGCACCGAACTTCCACACAATTTCGGTGCTTTGCGAATAAACCCTTTAGCTCCTCACAACCTACTTATCCACCCATGGAAGGGTTGAGGTGTCGCTTTGGTAGTGGTGATGGTGGGATGAGGAAAATTTGTTTGTTTGTGTATTCTTTATTTACAAATAGAGAAAGGAGTTTTACTCCTAAGGGAGCATGAATAAAATGTAACTTTTATGAGCAAATTTAGGAATTTGGGCAAAATATCACCCTGACGTTCCAGCTCCAGGGATGAGAGGGGGGAGGGGGGTCAAACCACAAACTATTTTGTTCTCTTCTCCTGTACAGCACCCCTAATCTTTTTGCTTTCTTATCTGTTTTTGACAGCATTGTGTACAGCATGTCTGTCAAACAAATGTCCACCCAGGTGCTGATGCCTACAATTCCCAGAATTCTTTGTACACAATAGATGTGCAGAGAATCATGGGAGCTGTAGTTCATCAAGATCGGGGGGAGATATTCATCCCTATCTCCTCTTCTGGCATGTTATTCCATCGTGTATCATCTTCTGTTTCTGCTACCTTTCATTATTCCTCTCGTCGTGTTTTCCTGCAGGTGCGTCAAGGATCTGTGTCCCTATTTTTGACGTCTGTGTGATTGGAAGCAAACCATACCTTGATGTCGAGATGCAAGATGTTTTGCTGGTGCAGGTAACGCAATCCTTCCAGGATTTGACGCACGACTGATCGAATCTGTAAAAAAAAAAAATAATAATAATAATATTGATTATGCAGTATACAGGGTTCAGGGCCGGTGCAAGGATTTCTGCCACCCTAGGCAGGAAAACTATTTTTCCACCCACACTCCGCAGTGTTTCTCACCAAATGTTGTCTATGCTCTTCTATTACGTCTCATGTTCTTTTGGGATCTAGACGAGGGCGCAGCAACCATGCACTTGCTGTGAGACAGCTTGCAGGCAGACCGCTTGCAGGCAGAGGGCGTTTGCAGTTAGAGAGCACACGCAGCCATCAGGCTAACAGAAGGAGAGGGCTGCTGCAAGCTCTGTGGCAGGGCAAGACAGACTTAGCCTCTGCCACAGTGCCTGTGGTTGCATTCGCTCTTAATTGCACCCCCCCATTCCTAGTGGCGCCTTTAGCAACTGCCTAGTTTGCCTGATGGCTGCACCGGCCCTGACAGGTTTTTATAAATTACCAAAACGCAGTCGTATATATCAAAAAAGCCCAGTGTCCTACATTCACAAACACTACCAGCTCTGAATATGACCATTACCAGAGACACAGCTTCGCCAGCGACACACACTGTACAGTGACAGCACGCAGCACGGGTCAGCAACCTTGGCCCTCCAGATGTTTAGGAACTACATCTCCCATGATGCTCAGGTACTAAATAGGGTGGCTAAGAATCATGAGAAATGCAGTTCCAAAACATCTGGAGGGCCAAGGCTGCTGACCCTAGCGTATGTTTCTGTCACTGTGTGTGTGTGTGTGACTGTCAGTCACTTTCCAAGCTACACACACCGCACATTGTAAGTCTCACACATCACCAGGCAGTTACACAGTGTACACAGTCAGTCACACATATTACCAGCTGCACAATTAGTGTACACTGTCAACGAGTTTGCACATTGTGGGCCCTATTACATTCTTTATGCAAAAACGTATGCAGAACTCGTGAATTTCTGCGCGCAGCGTTAAACGTTAACGAGCGTAAAACAACGCTGGTATTACAATCCTCACGCATTTTTCATCCGTCAAAAAATTACGCGCGTAAAGCGGAAGTGCAAAAAACGCGCGCGCAGCAACGTTGCGCGCAGAAATCAGTGTGCGGACTGTTTTTTCACGCGATTCAGTCTATCAGAATTAAGAACCACAATTGTCACCCGTTAAGTTTTTGTGCCTGTCAAAATCAATCTGCGCATATATGCTGCATCAGTAAAAAAAAAAAACACGCACAACTTCTCACTTTTATTGTTTGGGTATGTGTAGAACGTGTAACTATACTTTGCTGTATTTTTTTTTCGTGCTGGTGTTTTTAGTTTCGGCCAGGAGGTTCAGATTTGCCGTTACCACCAGCTTTTAAAAGACGTTAAAATTATGCGCGCAAAGACTGTGCGTTAAATTTTACACATAGATTGTAATAGCACAAACGCATTTCCACTCACAATGTTAAGTATAGGTCGTGCGCAGTACATTACGCTCACGCAGCGTTCGCGCAAGTTCACAAGCGGTATACGTTAACGTGCATTTTTTGCGCGGACATTGTAATACAACGTTCAGCGCAAAGGGTTTTGCCCCTCGCGTTAATGCGTTTTTGCGCACGCGCTGACGTTTGCGTGAAGAATGTAATAGAGCCAAGTGTCCCTAGAGTGAAAGAATTGGACCTGCCACTTAAACTCCATTGTTAGATTTATTGGACAACACAACTACAGCACCGATCCAGCAGCAAAACATTAAAGCCCTTGTCAAGCATTGATGGCTTTTTTTGCTGACCCATTGCTGTAGTTGTGTTGTCCAGTAAACCAGTCTATAAAGCAGGTTGAGTGACTGGTACAGGTCTTCTTTCACTCTGTGGATATCCTGGAGGTGATCGCTCCATGGATCGCTGTGGCACCAGCCTGGCCTTGCATGATGGGAATGCTATTCTACATTGTGGAGTTGCATATTGTGTCATGGTACATTTAGTGACACACTTTCCAGGTTACCCATGAACCCCAGTGATATACAAACCGAGACCACCTTGGTTGTCCTTACCTCTGACTCACAGACTGTGGGTTTTCTGGTCACTCTGTCGAGGAGCTCCTCTGCGGAGCAGCTGCAAGCGGTCAAGGAAGACAAGTCAACAAGCCAAGGGAAGCTACAAAACCATGTGAAACTCGTGACACATTATTATGCCACATGGACTTCTGGTCAGAAATGGAAAGCTGGACTTACCACAGGTTGCACCATACGTATTTACAGGGACACTCTACTCATCCTGACCACTTTACTGGCTTTAGGTGATCACGTTGTGAGGAGTGCTCCCTCTTCTCCCCATCCCATGCTCCCCAGATCAGGTAGAATTGCTGGGTGAAGTGGAGGAGTTTCCTCCACCCCACCCAGCGTCACCAGCAGACAGGGTTTTTTAATTTCCCAGCTGATGGTCAGCCGTGACACACACCAATGTGACACACATACCTTTCGGCTTTTGCACAAGGGCCAGTCATAATCCATCTTGGCTCAAACCGACCCATTCTACGTACGACATGTTAATGGATACAGTTCCATGATGATGATCAGAGCACTCCTCTTCTCAAACGCTTCCTGGAAACGCGGGAACCTCTCATGGCTGATCTGGGACAGGATCTTTCCTTCTCTGCGAGCGTTCTCCTTCGCTTCTCCGTGGCACGAGATGAATTTGGCGGCGAAATCGTTCTCAGAGTTCTTCTCGATCACGTGACGAACGTACGAGAAAACTCCTCTGCGAAACAGAAATATTCCCTCTATAGTAACCAGTCATTCTGTGCAATCTCACTATGCTCTCTGTGTGTTTAATGTTCATCATGTATATTTGCTGTTATGTCCGGCACATTGTACAGCGCTGCGGAACTTGTTGGCGCTTTATAAATACTTGTAACTGTTAAGGCCTGAAACGTTCACAACTCACCTCCCGATCTCCTTGTGGATGCAGTAGTAATCGGTCAGCCTACGAATCTTCAGTTTGCTGAATTCATCCTTTGAACCACCAGCCCCCAGATCCTCTGCAGGACGCAAAAAACACAAAATTGTGAGAGTCTTTATTTTTTTGTTTCAGTGCATTATACAATAAAAAAATGCTAGTTATGCCTTTGTGTGCGGAATTTGTTTAATCTTTTCAGTAGTTTATGTAAAAAAGCTAATTGAACAATTCCAGATTTGGATTCGGAGAGTTCAAAGAGTCACTTCCTGTTTCCTGCACAATGGAATGCTGGGAGCTGCTCTAAAAATCCCAGAATCTGATAGGCTGCTTTTCACTCCTAATATCCCTCTTTTTAGGGGTTCCACCATATATTCAGGGTGTGTGGGTGTCTTTTTAGGGGCTCCTCCATATATTCAGGGTGTGCGGGTGTCTTTATAGGGGTTCCTCCATATATTCAGGGTGTGCAGGTGTCTTTTTAGGGGCTCCTCCATATAATCAGGGCGTGTGGGTGTCTTTTTAGGGGCTCCTCCATATATTCAGGGTGTGTGTGTGTGTGTCTTTTAGGGGCTCCTCCGCATATTCAGGGTGTGTGGGTGTCTTTTTAGGGGCTCCTCCATTTATTCAGGGTGTGCGGGTGTATTTTTAGAGGCTCCTCCATATATTCAGGGTGTGTGTGTGTCTTTTTAGGGGCTCCTCCGCATATTCAGGGTGTGCGGGTGTCTTTTTAGGAGCTTCTCCATATATTCAGGGTGTGTGGGTGTCTTTTTAGGGCCTCCTCCATATATTCAGGGTGTGCGGGTGTCTTTTTAGAGGCTCCTCCATATATTCAGGGTGTGTGTGTGTCTTTTTAGGGGCTCCTCTATATATTCAGGGTGTGCGGGTGTCTTTTTAGGGCCTCCTCCATATATTCAGGGTGTGTGGGTGTCTTTTTAGGGGCTCCTTCATATATTCAGGGTGTGTGTGTGTCTTTTTAGGAGGTTCTCCATATATTCAGGCTGTGCATGTGTCTTTTTAGGGCTCCTCCATATATTCAGGGTGTGTGGGTGTCTTTTTAGGCCTCCTCCATATATTCAGGGTGTGCAGGTGTATTTTTAGGGGCTCCTCCATATATTCAGGGTGTGTGGGTGTCTTTTTAGGGCCTCCTCCATATATTCAGGGTGTGCGGGTGTCTTTTTAGGCCTCCTCCATATATTCAGGGTGTGCGGGTGTCTTTTTAGGGGCTCCTCCATATATTCAGGGTCCATTGTATCATTTTGGACCGGACAAGCCTTGGTAACCTCCGCCTCGATTATTTTTTTATCGCAATGTAAAATAAATAAATAGATATATATGTCAGGTCCGAGGGCAACCTCGTAAAAAGGGCACCATTATGTTTCTGGAAACAATGTCAACACAAGTTGTTCGTCACATTCTAAAAAGCTTAAAGACCACGTTCCGTCCTTCCTGATGTATCGATTTCCCTCATTAGACGTTGAACCTCCTGTTGCCCGTCGTCATCACCCACATAGTATTGAGTTAAACTGTGTCCCCTCATCTCTTGTCGGATCACTGGGAACATTCCGGCTCCTCCAGACTTTTACTTTCATCTTGTCTACAGACACTAAGCCTTATAAACCCCAGCTCCATCCCGCCTCATTATCTCTTTTACAGTTGGAGACACGGTTCCTTATCGGGCGCATTCCTCCAGCTTCCAAAATGTTTCTGCCTAGATTGGGATTACTAACGAGCGTGTATCTCATCCCACTCCAGCCGACGCATTTCACCTGCTCAGATTACCAGGATTTCCCTAACACTCGTCACTTTTGGAAGCAAAATGCAACGCGGGCTTGTTATTATTCATCATTAATTATAAAATAACAATAAAATCTGATTTATTAAATCATTTTATTTCAATTTATCACAGTAATATCATTTCAAAACCTGACTGTGATAAACTGGGCTCTGTGACTACCAGCATGATCAACAAACCTGATTGTGAGCTCTCGAGCAGGTTCCTAATGTTCTGTGTGTTTAACTTGTATGTATATCTGTTGTTCTGCCTCATCCACTGTACAGCGCTATGGAACTTGTTGGAGCCTTTTAAATACTTGGAACTGTAACTAATTATAACATGAATTGCTACATGTGGTTTGTTGCTGCTGTTTATTGCATGTGTCAGTGATACTAACAGGGTTATTCAAAGAGATTCGAAAAGTCACCGCACCAGGCCCGGATTAAGATCTCTATGGGCCTGGAGCTGAATATTTTGGTGGGCTTTTCTTTTAATTTAGTGAAATGAAAACATGTTTTTGGTTATTTAATAGTGCAGATACGTGTATATCTAACCAGGCAGATACTGTTTGATTCATTTTTTCGTTAAGATTTCAATCATTAAGGCTAGGGTCAGACAAAAGCATTTTTCCCCACGAACGTGAAAAAGTGCGTCCGAACGCATTGACGTATTTTTTCACGGAATGCGCAAAAACGGTCAGATGATGCGCATTTTCGGGCGTGATTTTGTACGGATCGTCAATAAAACTCTTTTTGCGTCTGGACGTTATGTAGGCTGGACATTAGCAGCGTCTGACATCTCCTAATCACGCACACACGCCGCTATGCCGCAGCTGCGCACTCTGTACGTCAGTACTAGCGGTTCAGCGTTCTCAAAAAAATGCGTTCAAATTTCACTTGCGTTGCACGGCCGGACTTTTGTGCGGCCGTACATCGTATATTGGCCGTCATTGCCCGTCATCTGCTGCTAGTGCGGCCGTAATTATGTGCGCCAGAACGCACGTTAAAAGTGCGCTGGTCTGACCCCAGCCTTAAAGAGTGTAATTTTTTTTCTCCATTTTATCATCCAAACCTTTGTGGTTATATATTCTATAGGGCATTCTTGTTAAAAAAAAAGATGTGAAATGGGAACCTGTCACTGCATTTTTCAGAGAAAATATACAATTTTTTAAAAAAAAATTGTTTTAAAAGAATGAAATACTTCCCTTTTATTTTGGAACATGTTTTTTGCGAATAATATGACTATGTATAAAACACTTGCTCCCAGCGTGGGAAATGAGAAGGCGAGTAATGGCAGTGGTGTTGCTCATATTATACATGACAAATGGACAATGCCATCGCTTTGGAACTAAACGTAAATAAATAGTTTTTTTCTTTTAGATTTTATATGGTCAGGACTGGTATTAATGTAAAGGCCAGACTCTGACCTGTCCAATGACACGTCCCTTGACCTTGTGAGGTGGAAAGATTAGTGAGGCAGGGGTCCAAAGTTCCCCACAGTGCTCTTCGCTGCAGTGCGGCGGTTTAGGCTAGGGTCAGACGAGCGTGATTTCTACAGACTGTACGTCCATGTACACGGACGTACGTCAGTACGGAAGACGCAGTAGTGGCCACACAGTCCGTTTATCACTGACGTATATTTTGACGGATGTAGGAGAGAAAATAAAATAAAAAGCAAAAACATTTTGTCCGTGAAAAATGCTGGACGTATAAATGCTGGACGTGTAAATGCTGGACGTGTAAATGCAGTCCGTCTGACCACGTTCCATCACTCACACACAAAGCTATGCGGACGTTTCGGACGCAGCGCACTTTGTGCGGCCGTTCTAGGAGTTGTACGTTCTTGCCTGCCTTGCGTCCGTGAGCCGCGGCCGTTGTGCGTCCGCAGTTCAGTGCGGACATACTTTGTGTAACGGGCTCCGATGGGCTTTCTGTCATGCTATCACGGACGTACTTTTAGGCGCAATCACGGACGTGAACACTACGCTCGTCTGACCCCAGTCTTAGGTTTTTGATGTAACTAACTGTCATGGAGCTGATGTAGCGCTCCATGCTTCGAACCCCAAGGGACTTTGTGTTCATTTATATCGTGGGGTTTTAAATATATTTTACATCGTTTGGTTTTAGTTTAATTTAGTTTAGTGTAAAATGGCATATCTTTGGTTTTAAAAATACTTATATTCCTGTAGGTAAATGTGTTTTTGTGTATACAGCAAACAAGCTTTACTGCTGTGTAATTTATGCACCAGGGCTTTTCCCATTATCTAGCTGCATGTTTAATTCAAGGGATCTCTGATAGTGTGTGTTTAATCTGATATGTTAGAACAATGGATATACAAATGTTGTGTGAGCTGAAGGCTAGAGAATGTAAAGAATGTTTATTGTAAATAACTGACCTAATGTAATTAGTATGGGTATGCAAATTATGACTGTTGGACTTCAGCATAAATGGTGGTTGTTCATTAAAAAGTCAGAGAACTCTCAGAGCTCAGAGAGAGAGGATCCTGTTTTAAAGCATACAGCCGCGCCTGGTGTCTTTATTTCAGTGACGCTACACTATACACTATCACCCTCAGAAGGCAGAGAGCGGCCTTCTGGAGATTCCTAACGGCTCCAGGGCAGAGGAACAGAAGCAGGCAGGTCAAGCTGCTCGAGGCGCTGAGGACAGCGCTCCCAGTAGCCGGGCTGACCGCAACGAAGGGGTGTCTGGAGAGCCAGGACAGACGGAAGGGAACGGTTCCTTCACACTGGTGGCAAGCGGTGAAGATAAGCTCTCCAACCCCAGAAGAAACGCAGAATGGCCAGCTATGCCAACTACAAGAGGGACACGCTGAGATACATATTAGAGTGCCGTGGAGGAATCGCCGGCACCAAAAACAAGAAAGCCCTGATGAAGGAGCTTACAAGGATGGACCAGCGAATGGTAAGAACCCCAACCCCGACTCCGGCCACTAAAGATCACCTCCGAAAGAAAGCTCGAGCAATATTAGAGATATGCGGCACCACCCCCTCCGAAGCTGCAGTTGTACAACTGAAGATGGACCTCCAAGAAGATGAGGAGCGAGATAAGGAGCGCCAACACCAGCTGCGGTTGGCCGAGCTTCAAGCGACATGGACAGAATACCCCACCCCTGAAACTTACCCCGTAGAGCCCTGGGTTGAGGTTGACAGCCCGCCTGGAGCTTCGTCCAGGGAATCTACACCACCCAGCGATCCTTTTATGGGGACTTACAGCTTGTCTGGAGCTTCATGGGAGGAATCCGCACTCCCCAGCGATACTTGGGAGGAGATTTACAGCTTGCCTGGAATTTCCATCAAGGAAGCTACACCCCCCACAGTCTGCCACGAGGAGCAGACAGATGTTCCCCCCGGGCTGGTTTGCCCGCAACCTTTGATCCCCCTGGAGATGGAAGAAGCCATCCTCCCGCAAAGCGACCCTTACCCAGCAGAAGCGCTGGCAACGGGGCAGAGCGCCACAGGCCTCTGCCCACCCACCCCATCCTGCCCCGAAGCGCAGATGGATGATCTACCCGGGCTGCTTTGCCCGCAGCCCTTGCTTGTTTCCCCGGATCCCCCCGAGGATCCCCCTGGGCTTGTTTCCACACCCCCCTGGCCCCCTTCATTATGGAAGATGCCCTCCGCCCACAAGGAGACCCCTACCCAGCAGAAGAGCTGGCCAAGGGGCAGAGCGTCGCTGGCCTCTGCCCACTCTCCACCGCCTACCCCGAGGAGCCGATGGTGGATACCCCCGGGTTGACTTGCCCGCAGCACTTGGTTTCCCCGGAGATGGAGGAAGCCATCCTCCCGCCCAGAGACCCTTCTCCAGCAGAAGCGCTGGCTACGGGGCAGAGCCATTGTCAACTCTGACCACTTTTCCAACCCTTTGACCCGGAGGCCCCCTACAGCCACTACTTTTTCCAGCAGCTGACCAGAGCGCTCGGGACGCGTGCAAGTGGCCTGCGTTTTTCCCAGGTGCGTGATACCCCCGGAGTTGGTACAGGCGGTACCCCTCCCCGACGACAGAACCCTTCGCCAGGAGGGGACACCTGCCACCAACTGCACCAACGGGGAGCCCGGCGCTGGGGCCTGGAGCACCCCTCGGACAGCGGGCTAGTTTACGAGGACAAGTGGAGAAGCCTGGTGGCTCGCCTCCTCCCGACAGACTATGGACCCACACCCAGGCATACCCTGGACAAGGACAAGGTGAGAAGTCTCGTCAGTGGCAAGAGATCCGTTTCGGATCTAAGCTTGCCCTGCCGTTCTGGAAGGGGGGACATATGTCATGGAGCTGATGTAGCGCTCCATGCTTCGAACCCCAAGGGACTTTGTGTTCATTTATATCGTGTGGTTTTAAATATATTTTACATCATTTGGTTTTAGTTTAATTTAGTTTAGTGTAAAATGGCATAGCTTTGGTTCTAAAAATACTTATATTCCTGTAGGTAAATGTGTTTCTGTGTATACAGCAAACAAGCTTTACTGCTGTGTAATTTATGCACCAGGGCTTTTCCCATTATCTAGCTGCATGTTTAATTCAAGGGATCTCTGATAGTGTGTGTTTAATCTGATGTATTAGAACAATGGATATACAAATGTTGTGTGAGCTGAAGGCTAGAGAATGTAAAGAATGTTTATTGAAAACAGTTTGTGTGAATGATTGAAAAGTGAAAAGCTGTTTGCAAAGAAACTACTGAGCGAAAATGTCTGAAATTTACATATGAGGTCCAGGGAATGATAATAAAGAGGGCTGTTACAGAAAAAATAAGTAAACTTAAAAAAACAAAAAAAATCGGACGTTTAAAAAAAAAAAAAATGCTTAAAATATCCTAAAAAATCTATAAATAAAGAGACTCTTTACTGCAGAATTTTATAATGAACGGTTTATTAGATATTGAATTAAAACGGGAATATTTTTAACATTGAAGCCTATGGGATTCTCCTGAATAAATTTGCCGAATTAAACCACCGAATGGCAGGGCATTAGGGGAACCTTTCACTGCTGGTTTGTGTTCTCTGAATAGCCGAAGCAGTGCTTTTTCATGGGGATTCACTGCCCTCGAACAGGCACCGAATGTGCAGGCAATTCGCCAGGATTTGGCGAATTGCCTGCTCTCTGGATAGCCGAATGGCCAAGAAAGGTAACCGAATGCTGAATTTCAGCGTTCGGTTACCTTTCTCAAGCAATTCGGATCTCTTTGAATAACCCTGATATTGTTGGTGGATTTATTTTTTTATTATTAGGTTAAATAAATATGGAGCCACGTGAGTCTTACTCTCTGTTTCTGCAGCAGCTGATCGGTAAACCATGGCATGAAATATGTACCTGAAGTCAGGAGCAATCCGGAGTTTTTTTAAAGTTTGATTAAATACTATTAAATACATATACTTTTCTGGATAGGTTGAAAAAATAATATATATGCTTTGCTGGATAGGTTGAAAAAAATTATATGCTTTGCTGGATAGGTAAAAAAAATAGGTAAAAAAAAAAAATATAAACTGTAGCCCCAATACTAGCCCTAACCTTTAAAACAAGCACAAAGAGTGATCCTAATCACAAACCGTAGCCCCAATACTGACCCTAAAATTTGTTAGGCTCCGAAAAATGCTCCAATTAAAATTTGATTGCCTCTGGAAAATGTTTCTGATACACAACGAGAGGCACCAAATTTGAAAGTGTACAAACTGGAGTGTATTTTTCTATGTGGCGTCATTTTTTTATAGTACCATATTCAGATAAGCCCACAAGGTGGCAACTTTACCATAGGATCCCCTCCTAAATAAAGTTATTAATTTGCAACCAAACATCCCCTCTGTGACGTGTGTCACTTTGGACTTGAAGTACATGGGATTCCTTTGTTTTCACATGCTTCCATCAACACCCCCTTCCTTCTCCCAGCAGCTAGCTTCACCCAGATCATTGTTATCTAAATTCTAAGCCTTTTGTTTCAATGCTAGGTGTGTTCCCATTGTTTCTGTACTTTCACCCTGTGTGTTTTTTCCTATTGTAAAGTGAAAATAAAGTCAGTCTCAGTTTGGTTTTCAACCTGCAAGGATCTCCTGTGTTTCACTGTGTTTTGGGCCAGAAGCAGTACTCCTGTGGGATACTGACTGCGAAGGGAGTAGTGTGCACGACGGGGACAGGGAACCCTCACGTTACAACCTCCTTGTTATGAAATGTGCTTTTATTGCCATGTATGATCTTGTTACAATGTACCCACATCCCATTGCACCTGAACACAACCTCTTCATACCTGCGCACACCTGAAGCTCTGCTTTGCAGGATAGCTCTCCGGCCAGGTTACGCGCCGTGCAGGTGTAAACACCGGAGTCGCCGGTTGCGGTATTGAGGATCACGAGGGAACACTCCGTGTCGTCGTACACAAAGCTGAAGTGTCCACTCTCAGCCAGCAGTTCCCCATCCTGAGGGAGAGACATACCCTTAGTTGCAGCTTAGAAACAGAAGTCAACGTGGAAATTAAAAACTAAAACTAAATATTGAAAAGTTAAAAATAAAAAAAAGGTATTTTCGAATATTTTGGTGGGGCGCAATTAATAATTAGTGCAGGAGGGGTGGGGTCGCGCCTATTCCCCGAAGGGTTGGCTGCAACCACCAAATGCATCCAGCCCAACAACATGTGTAGAACATAACAAAGAAAAAAATGTCATCTGCGCTTACTCCAATTATACCGTGTGAAACTAAACACAATTAGAGGTTTGGTTTCTTATTAATGGCCATTATAAGACTACCTCGCCCGCCAACGTCACGGCACCTCTATAAGGGCGAGTCCTAACCAAAATGAAACCACAGGCTGCTACATAGCAAACATACCTGCTCATGCTGCTTGTCAAACATGAGGTAGACTGGTGGGCCTTTATTTATGCTCCCCCAGAAACAAAACCCACTTTGGGATCAAAACAAAGACACGGAGCGGAGTCTTGCTGCAGGGATGACCTGGCTGGAAGTACATTGAAACATACATAGTGCAGGAGGGGTGGGGTCGCGTCTATTCCCCGAAGGGTTGGCTGCAACCACCAAATGCATCCAGCCCAACAACATGTGTAGAACATAACAAAGAAAAAAATGTCATCTGCGCTTACTCCAATTATACCGTGTGAAACTAAACACAATTAGAAAGTGGATTTTGTTTCTGGGGGAGCATAAATAAAGGCCCACCAGTCTACCTCATGTTTGACAAGCAGCATGAGCAGGTATGGTTTGCTATGTAGCAGCCTGTGGTTTCATTTTGGTTAGGACTCGCCCTTATAGAGGTGCCGTGACGTTGGCGGGCGAGCTAGTCTTATAATGGCCATTAATAGGAAACCAAACCTCTAATTGTGTTTAGTTTCACACGGTATAATTGGAGTAAGCGCAGATGACATTTTTTTCTTTGTTATGTTCTACGCAATTAATAATTAAATCGGATGGTTTCTTATAAATAGAAATTATATCCAGACTATTGTCTTACACCTATAAAAGGACTTATACAAGGCCTAAATCTGCATTTGACACAGTAATCACTTAGCATAAAAAATGCTCTCCAATTGATCGATAAATTCCGAGCTAGTGCAAACTTACAAAGTCATAAAAAATGACAGTGCTACCATACTTTTAAAACATACATAAAATAATTAGTTCACCTATTATGGAAATATATCAAAAAATCACTCATGCGATGCTTATATAAAGTGCATGTGCTCAAGTACATCCCCTATAATAAAGTGCAAAACACGAAAAAGTGTCAAAGTGATATGCACCGAGATCGAGGAATGTCCTTCTATAAACAGGAATAGTTCATTAATTATTCCTAAAACCATATAAAGTGAACGTGCAAAAGTGCAAATAGATGGAAATATAGACCATATAAATGTCCGCAAGTCTCTTTATGGCATAAAGGTTGTACTGTGGATTTGATGTCCTGCCGTCACAATTCTTCTCCTCAATAGGCAGATCTCGATGTAAATGCGAGGGGAGAGAGAGAAAACAACAATAGTGCAGACTGATTCAAATGAATTTTGATGAGTGTATTATAAAAAACTCACTCACAAATTACTGAGCCCAAAATTCCCGGCTCTAGGTTGAAGGGCTTTACACCATATAACGGTGGCGCTCCCCTGCTTTATATCCTCCAGTCGGCCTCAAATAAAGTAAACACAGAGAGACAACGCTCCCATAGCATAACACAATCGGTAGAAAACACAGTAGACTCGTATTCTCAATTCACTCACCGATGTTGGAGCCTCGGATATATCAGGCTCTGCTTGTGGGCGAATGGTACTGCTTGATTAGGTGAGTACCTGACCCCTCTTCCTTAGGGATCCCTGATAAAGTCTTTCTTGTATTAAAGACGAAACGCGTTGGATTGTGTTCCAACCTTTTATTCTTTGGAGAAGCCCCTGGCTTGCAACTTATTTTTCAAGCTCGAATCCTGCACTACCAATCGATGACCTAATCCGAAGGATTTCTTTGGTGGTGTTCCAGACGGTGGGACTGCAGGAAGCAATCTATCCTAACCAGGAGAGGATCTACTCAGGACCGGCCCAAGCCACTGTGCTGCCTGGAGCGAAGGATGAATTGCTGCCCCCCCACCCCCAAAAAAACATGACTGATGCAGGGAGTCTGAAACCAGCACACCAAAAAAAGGGGTTCCCCCCCCCACCCTCATCCTGACATCTACGCTGATCTAAAGACCGAAGCTGAAAGACGTCCTAAGGAAGAGGGGTCATGTACTCACCTAATCAAGCAGTACCATTCGCCCACAAGCAGAGCCTGATATATCCGAAGCTCCAACACTGGTGAGTGAATTGAGAATACGAGTCTACTGTGTTTTCTACCGATAGTGTTACGCTATGGGAGCGTTGTCTCTCTGTGTTTACTTTATGTGAGGCCGACTGGAGGATATAAAGAAGGGGAGTGCCACCCTTATATGGTGTAAAGCCCTTCAACCTAGAGCCGGGAATTTTGGGCTCAGTAATCTGTGAGTGAGTTTTTTATAATACACTCATCAAAAATCGTTTGAAACAGTCTGCACTATTGTTGTTTTCTCTCTCTCCCCTCGCATTTACATCGAGATCTGCCTATTGAGGAGAAGAATTTAATAAGCGCCTCCGCAGACACCAATTCTCGACAGTTTCGAATATTTTGTTTGGAGAAAAAAAAACAGATTTCAGAGGTTTTACCTTAGACAGAAAACAACGTCTACCCCCCCACCCATTGATCCAATCAAGAAGACGGCAAAACCAATGCTGTTTATCCAAGAAGTAATAAACATCTACAAACAGACACATGTGACGTTTCATTCTTCAGACAGAATACAAACACCACATACAGGCACGAACCTCACATGCAAAATCTGCATTACAAGAAAACATGATATGCCCGGTCAGATATTAAGGACAGGCGGTAGAGGAGTGTCACATTTTAAATTGACATTCACCTTGTACCACATGATGTCTGGTACCGGCTTCCCCTCCACGACCACCACAAAACGAGCCGTTTCTCCAGTGCCGATCTCTATGTCTTCCATGATGGACTCAAAGCGAGGAGGTTCTAGGAAAACAAATTACATGAAAAAAGGTTACAAAGCAAAGGGTCGGGGAGTTTACTGCATTACTAAGTGACAGATCCGGGAATTTATTGTATTCTAGAGACTCATTGCTGGTAGTTTTATGGCTTTGCAGCCCCTAAAGATAACAACACACCCTGAATATATGGAGGAGTCCCTAAAAAGAGACCCACATGTCCTGAATATATGGAGGAGCCCCTAAAAAGACACCCACATGCCCTGAATATATGGAGGAGCCCCTAAAAAGAGACTCACATGTCCTGAATATATGGAGGAGCCCCTAAAAAGACACCCACATGCCCTGAATATATGGAGGAGCCCCTAAAAAGACACCCACATGCCCTGAATATATGGAGGAGCCCCTAAAAAGATACCCACATGCCCTGAATATATGGAGGAGCCCCTAAAAAGACACCCACATGCCCTGAATATATGGAGGAGCCCCTAAAAAGACACCCACACACCCTGAATATATGGAGGAGTCCCTAAAAAGACACCCACACACTCTTAATATATGGAGGAGCCCCTACAAAGACACCTGCACACCCTGAATATATGGAGGAGCCCTTAAAAAGACACACACCCTGAAAAATGGAGGAGCCCCTAAAAAGACACCCGCACACCCTGAATATATGGAGGAACCCCTAAAAAGACACCCACACCCTGAATATATGGAGGAACCCCTAAAAAGACACCCGCACACCCTGAATATATGGAGGAGCCCCTAAAAAGACACTCGCACACCCTGAATGTATGGAGGTGCCCCTAAAAAGACACCCACACACCCTGAATATATGGAGGAACCCCTAAATTTTAGACCTCTTACAGTAAGGACATTAGGATAAATGTGCCCCCTCTTTCAACCTGCTGCGCTAGAATCAGGCCTTTGTAAGGATACATCCTGTTCCTTGACGCTTCGTCCAACATGACATTGGAAGATAATGGACGGATGGACTTTCATTTGAAAATCCACGCATTTGTGCAAAGCTTTGGGAGGTACCTGCCAGCTCGATGGAGACGGTGCAGTGGTCAGATCCATACCAATTGCTGGCTTTAAAAACCAAGGAGCCAATATCAGACTTCTTTGGGCTGAAGAGCAAGAGCGAGTGCTGATCATCATCTGGCATAGACATCTCGCACACACCATCCACCTCCTGCAGGACCGTGTCTGCTCTGAGAAAAAAGAACATCCACATAGAGAACTCCAAGGCAAAGTGAAAGATAGAGGGATGGAGAGATAGAGGGATGAAGAGATAGATAGAGGGATGGAGAGATAGATAGAGGGATGGATAGAGAGATAGAGGGATAGAGAGAAAGAGGGATAGAGAGATAGATAGATAGATAGATAGAGGGATAGAGAGATAGAGGGATGAAGAGATAGATGGAGGGATAGCGAGATAGAGGGATGGATAGAGAGATAGAGGGATGAAGAGATAGAGGGACGGAGAGATAGAGGGATGAAGAGATAGAGGGATGGAGAGATAGAGGGATGGAGAGAAGGAGGGATGGAGAGATAGCTAGAGGGATGAAGAGATAGATAGAGGGATAGAGAGATAGAGGGATGGATAGAGAGATAGAGGGATAGAGAGATAGAGGGATGAAGAGATAGATAAAGGGATGAAGAGATTGATGGATGGAGAGATAGAGGGATGGAGAGAAAGAGGGATGGAGAGATAGCTAGAGGGATGAAGAGATAGAGGGATAGAGAGATAGAGGGATGGATAGAGAGATAGAGGGATAGAGAGATAGAGGGATAGAGAGATAGCTAGAGGGATGAAGAGATAGATAGATAGATAGATAGATAGATCGATAGAGGGATGGAGAAATAGAGGGATGGATAGATAGAGGGATGGAAAGATAGAGGGATGGATAGATAGAGGGATGGAAAGATAGAGAGATAACTAGAGGGATGAAGAGATAGATAGAGGGATAGAGAGATAGATAGAGGGATGAAGAGATAGAGGGATGAAAAGATAGATAGATAGATAGATAGATAGAGGGATGGATAGATCGATAGAGGGATGGAGAGATAGAGGGATGGATAGATCGATAGAGGGATGGAGAGATAGAGGGATGGATAGATAGAGGGATGGAAAGATAGAGGGTTGGAGAGATAGAGGGATGGATAGATAGAGGGATGGAAAGATAGAGAGATAGCTAGAGGGATGAAGAGATAGATAGAGGGATAGAGAGATAGATAGAGGGATAGAGAGATAGATAGAGGGATGAAGAGATAGATAGAGGGATGAAAAGATAGATAGATAGATAGATAGATAGAGGGATAGAGAGATAGAGGGATGAAGAGATAGATGGAGGGATAGCGAGATAGAGGGATGGATAGAGAGATAGAGGGATGGAGAGATAGAGGGATGAGAGATAGAGGGATGGAGAGATAGAGGGATGGAGAGAAGGAGGGATGGAGAGATAGCTAGAGGGATGAAGAGATAGATAGAGGGATAGAGAGATAGAGGGATGGATAGAGAGATAGAGGGATAGAGAGATAGAGGGATGAAGAGATAGATAAAGGGATGAAGAGATTGAGGGATGGAGAGATAGAGGGATGGAGAGAAAGAGGGATGGAGAGATAGCTAGAGGGATGAAGAGATAGATAGAGGGATAGAGAGATAGAGGGATGGATAGAGAGATAGAGGGATAGAGGGATAGAGAGATAGCTAGAGGGATAGAGAGATAGCTAGAGGGATGAAGAGATAGATAGATAGAGGGATGGAGAGATAGAGGGATGGATAGATAGAGGGATGGAAGATAGAGGGATGGAGAGATAGAGGGATGGATAGATAGAGGGATGGAAAGATAGAGAGATAGCTAGAGGGATGAAGAGATAAATAGAGGGATAGAGAGATAGATAGAGGGATAGAGAGATAGATAGAGGGATAGAGAGATAGATAGAGGGATGAAGAGATAGAGGGATGAAAAGATAGCTAGATAGATAGATAGATAGAGGGATGGATAGATCGATAGAGGGATGGAGAGATAGAGGGATGGATAGATAGAGGGATGGAAAGATAGAGGGTTGAGAGATAGAGGGATGGATAGATAGAGGGATGGAAATATAGAGAGATAGCTAGAGGGATGAAGAGATAGATAGAGGGATAGAGAGATAGATAGAGGGATAGAGAGATAGATAGAGGGATGAAGAGATAGATAGAGGATGAAAAGATAGATAGATAGATAGATAGATAGAGGGATAGAGAGATAGAGGGATGAAGAGATAGATGGAGGGATAGCGAGATAGAGGGATGGATAGAGAGATAGAGGGATGGAGAGATAGAGGGATGAGAGATAGAGGGATGGAGAGATAGAGGGATGGAGAGAAGGAGGGATGGAGAGATAGCTAGAGGGATGAAGAGATAGATAGAGGGATAGAGAGATAGAGGGATGGATAGAGAGATAGAGGGATAGAGAGATAGAGGGATGAAGAGATAGATAAAGGGATGAAGAGATTGAGGGATGGAGAGATAGAGGGATGGAGAGAAAGAGGGATGGAGAGATAGCTAGAGGATGAAGAGATAGATAGAGGGATAGAGAGATAGAGGGATGGATAGAGAGATAGAGGGATAGAGGGATAGAGAGATAGCTAGAGGGATAGAGAGATAGCTAGAGGGATGAAGAGATAGATAGATAGAGGGATGGAGAGATAGAGGGATGGATAGATAGAGGGATGGAAAGATAGAGGGATGGAGAGATAGAGGGATGGATAGATAGAGGGATGGAAAGATAGAGAGATAGCTAGAGGGATGAAGAGATAAATAGAGGGATAGAGAGATAGATAGAGGGATAGAGAGATAGATAGAGGGATAGAGAGATAGATAGAGGGATGAAGAGATAGAGGGATGAAAAGATAGCTAGATAGATAGATAGATAGAGGGATGGATAGATCGATAGAGGGATGGAGAGATAGAGGGATGGATAGATAGAGGGATGGAAAGATAGAGGGTTGGAGAGATAGAGGGATGGATAGATAGAGGGATGGAAATATAGAGAGATAGCTAGAGGGATGAAGAGATAGATAGAGGGATAGAGAGATAGATAGAGGGATAGAGAGATAGATAGAGGGATGAAGAGATAGATAGAGGGATGAAAAGATAGATAGATAGATAGATAGATAGATACAGTTGTGTTGAAAATTATTCAACCCCCAATGCTGTAAAGGGTTTTAGGGAATTTAGTGTACATTTGTAATTGTATTCAGAATGAAATCCTACAAGGACTTTTTAAAGAACCATATGCAACTAAAATGACATCAATTGGTTTTGTAATACAGTAGTAAATGTTTCTTTTGTGAATTCTTCATTGACACAATTATTCAACCCCTTAAAGACTACCACTCTGAAGAACAGAGGTTCATTCAAGTGTTTTCAATCAGGTATTGAAAACACCTGTGGATGTCACGGAGCAGCAATAAGGCATAATAAGCACCAATTAGGCAGCTTTAAAATGACTGTGATACTCAGCTCCTTCTAGATATTTACTGGTGTGGTTACAAACATGGTGAAGTCAAGAGAATGGTCCAGGAAGACAAGAGAAGAGGTGATTACTCTTCACAGGAAGGGCAATGGCTATAAGAAGATTGCAAAGATGTTAAACATACCAAGAGAGACCATAGGAAGCATCATTCGCAAATTCAAGGCAAAGGGCACTGTTGAAACGCTACCTGGTCGTGGCAGAAAGAAGATGCTGACTTCGACTGCTGTGCGCTACCTGAAGCGTAGAGTGGAGAAAAGTCCCCGTGTGACTGCTGAGGAACTGAGAAAAGATTTGTCCGATGTGGGTACTGAAGTTTCAGCTCAGACTATACGGCGCACACTGCGTAATGAAGGCCTCCATGCCAGAACTCCCAGGCGCACCCCCTTGCTGTCTCCAAAGAATAAGAAGAGTCGACTGCAGTATGCCAAAAGTCATGTGGACAAACCACAGACGTTTTGGGATAGTGTTCTGTGGACTGATGAAACAAAATTAGAACTGTTTGGGCCCATGGATCAACGCTATGTTTGGAGGAGGAAGAACAAGGCCTATGAAGAAAAGAACACCTTGCTTACTGTGAAGCATGGCGGGGCTTTGGGGCTGTTTTGCTTCTGCAGGTACAGGGAAGCTTCAGCGTGTGCAAGGTACCATGAATTCTCTGCAATACCAGGAGATATTGGATGACAATGTGATGCAGTCCGTCACAAACCTGAGGCTTGGGAGACGTTGGACCTTTCAACAGGACAATGATCCCAAGCATACCTCCAAGTCCACTAGAGCACGGTTGCAGATTAAAGGCTGGAACATTTTGGAGTGGCCATCGCAGTCACCTGACTTAAATCCGATTGAGAACCTCTGGTGGGACTTAAAGAAAGCAGTTGCAGTTCGCAAGCCTAAGAATGTGCCTGAACTGGAGGCTTTTGCCCATGACGAATGGGCGAAAATACCCGTAGATGGCTGCAAGACACTTGTGTCAAGCTATGCTTAACGTTTAAAAGCTGTTATAACTGTAAAAGGATGTTGTACTAAGTACTAAGATTGAATGTCACTTGGGGGTTGAATAAAACTGATAATGATGTGAGCACAGAGAAGACATTTGTGGTTATTTCATTATAAATGTGATGTTATATTTGTCTGACCTACACGTGCCTCTTTGATTTAATTGTAAGCAAGATGACTGAATGATCAAAATCTATGTCAAACTGGCCAAAACATTCAATTTCAGTGGGGGTTGAATAATTTTGAACACAACTGTAGATAGATAGATAGATAGATAGATAGATAGAGGGATGGATAGATCGATAGAGGGATGGAGAGATAGAGGGATGGATAGATAGAGGGATGGAAAGATAGAGGGATGGAGAGATAGAGGGATGGATAGGTAGAGGGATGGAAAGATAGAGAGATAGCTAGAGGGATGAAGAGATAGATAGAGGGATAGAGAGCTAGATAGTGGGATAGAGAGATAGATAGAGGGATAGAGAGATAGATAGAGGGATGAAGAGATAGAGGGATGAAGAGATAGATAGATAGAGAGATAGAGGGATGGATAGATCGATAGAGGGATGGATAGATAGAGGGATGGATAGATAGAGGGATGGAAAGATAGAGGGATGGAGAGATAGAGGGATGGAAAGATAGAGGGATAGAGCGATAAATAAAGGGATAGAGAGATAGAGGGTTGGAGAGATAGATAGAGGGTTGGAGAGATAGAGGGATGGAGAGATATATAGAGGGATAGAGAGATAGAGGGATGGATAGATAGATAGATGGAGAGATAGAGGGATGATAGATAGAGGGATGGATAGATAGAGAGATGGAAAGATAGAGGGATAGAGCGATAAAGAAAGGGATAGATAGATATGAGATAGATAGATAGATATGGGATAGATAGATAGATAGATATGGGATAGATAGATAGATAGATAGATATGGGATAGATAAATAGATATGGGATAGATAGATATGGGATAGATAGATAGATAGATATGGGATAGATAGATAGATAGATGATAGATAGATAGATAGATAGATAGATATGGGATAGATAGATAGATGGATAGATAGATACAGATAGATAGATAGATAGATAGATAGATAGATATGGGACAGATAGATATAGGATAGATAGATAGATAGATAGATAGACAGATAGACAGATAGATAGACAGACAGACAGACAGATAGATAGATAGATAGATACAGATAGATAGATATGGGATAGATAGATAGATAGATAGATAGATAGATAGATAGATAGATAGATAGATAGATAGATAGATAGATAGATAGATAGATAGATATGGGCTAGATAGATAGATAGATAGATAGATAGATAGATAGATAGATAGATAGATATGAGATAGATAGATAGATTTCTTCTTAAATCCAGTCGGCTTTTAGTTATGAATTTGCCTTATCAGTCTCCGACAGAATTTAATATTTCCAGTACACAAGCCTTTAATCATACATAGTGGAGCTTGTTTACCTCTGCCAGGTGACTTCTGCCTGCACGTGGTTAAGAGTGATGGTCACACTCAGCGGCTTATTCTCCACCATGTACAAGAGTTCAGGGCGATCCACGATTTGCGGCCCCTCCTGTAGGTAAGGACCTGCAACAACACAGAAGACAATAATTAAACCAAAGAGCATCATTCTTCAGACGCGTTTCTGTTTAGCATCAAATGTGCTACGAGCCTACGTCATAATGATTACTATATTAAATAATCGTCAACTCATAATAAAGAATAAAGGTATAATGAGGAGGTGAAGTACAAATTAAGCCAGAGACACCTCAATAATCCGCATCAAAGTTACAGCACTCATTGGTGGATTCTAATTACTGTTAAATTGAATTCTGGCCTTTTGGATTCTCTGGAAAGAGTATGAACTTTGGATGGTTTAGATGTACATAGATAAACATCCTGACACTAGACGCTGTGTAATGAGTTTTATATAGTTTGAGGTTAATTGAGCAAACAAATTAAGTCTTGGTCGTTTTGTGAATCGATGGACAGGAGGGCTCCTGGGGGTTTCCTGTTTCTTTATGAAGTTCTCACAACAGGGTGTTACCCCCTCAAATCTCCTCACCTCGGTCCAGGAGACCCACGCTCTGACTGCACAGAGAAGGTTTGCTGTGAGAGTTTGAGGTGCATGTGACAACTCGGAACAGGTACAGGTGTCCTTTGGTCAAGGCTCGGATACAGTAATTGGTGTCTTTCATGTTGCTGGTGATGACGGTCCACTGAGGGGAACCTAGAACCTGCTGCTGTATGGAGTACGTGATCTGGTGCGGGTCTGACGATGGAAAGAAAGAATAAGTCAAACAAATGAATAGATATGTGCGTTCTTTTTCATCTGAATTGATTTTTGGAGACAATGTCGGCATTTTGGCTATTTGGGAACATCTGAAATTCCGAATCACCGAAATTCTAAATCGCCTAAAGCCGATAACATTTTATTGAATCGATCCAACTGTAACACAAACCTAAACGGTAACAGTAACCCTAACACAAACTTAAACGGTAACCGTAACCTTAATACAAACATAAACCGTAACCGTAACCCTAACACAAACATAAACGGTAACCGTGACCCTAACACAAACATAAATGGTAACCGTAACCCTAACACAAACCTAAACGGTAACGTAACCATAACACAAACATAAACAGTAACCGTAACCCTAACACAAACATAAATGGTAACCGTAACCCTAACACAAACCTAAATGGTAACCGTAACCCTAACACAAACATAAAAGGTAACCCATAACCCTAACACAAAGATAAACGGTAACCGTAACCCTAACACAAATCTAAACGGTCACCGTAACCCTAACACAAACATAAACCGTAACTGTGACACTAACACAAACATAAAAGGTAACCCGGAACCCTAACGCAAACATAAACGGTATCTGTAATCCTAACACAAACATAAACGGTAACTGTAACCTTAACACAAACATAGACCGTAACTGTGACCCTAACACAAGCATAAACAGTGACCGTAACCCAAAACACAAACATAAACGGTAACTGTGACCCTAACATAAACAGGACAAGTAATTCTAACAGTAACCCAACACTAGAAGTAACCCTAACTAACATTTGGGTGGGGGTTGGAGTAGGTTAAAAGGGAGTTTAAAAGGCGGTAGTAGTCTAGAGGAAGGAATAGAGGGGGTATAGGAGCTAAAAATACACAAACCTGCAAAATTTCCGACCTTTTATAAATTTTTGTATTTGTCTTAAATTTCAGAATGATTCAAATATGGAAAATTTGGAAAATTCTGGAATTCGCCAACACAAAACATAACTTTGGGCTGTGCTCAGGTCTACAAATGAATCGCTAGTAATGAATGCCTAGTTTATCTTAACAGAGCTGCGAGACTCAGCAATCACATGGGGGGTTATCCAAAGAGATTCGAAAAGTCACCGCATGTTCGGTGACTTTTCGTTCTCTTCAATTCGGTGATTGCATTTCGGTGACCCTGCGGTGTATTCAGCAAACAGCACAGGGCCCCCGAATTGCAGGGAAAAGCTGCCGAAAACCTGACGATAACTAACCGAATGCACGCTGAAAACAAAGCAAAAACATCTGGATTAACCTTTGAAAAAGCCGAACAGGAGCCGAATAGGAGCCGAATAGGAGCCGAATCACACAGAACCGAAGCAACTGTGACGTAGAGGAAGCAGTGAATAAATTAGAAAAACCATCTGTATTAATCTAGGAAAATGAAACGTTGTTTGCAAAGGAACTACTGAGCGAAAATGTCTGAAATTTTCACAGGAGGTCCAGGGAATGATAATAAAGAGGGCTGTTACAAAAAAAATAAGTAAACTGAAAAAAAATCAAAAAAAAATCGGACTTTTAAAAAAAAAAAATAATTTTCAGAAAAATGCTTAAAGTATCCTAAAAAATCTATAAATAAAGAGACTCTTTGCTGCAGAATTTTATAATGAACGGTTTATTAGATATTGAATTAAAATGGGAATATTTTTAACATTGAAGTCTATGGGATTCTCTTTATTAAACTTGCCGAATTAAACCACCGAATGGCAGAGCATTAGGGGAACCTTTCACTGCTGGTTTGTGTTCTCTGAATAGCCGAAGCAGTGCTTTTACATGGGGATTTCACTGCCCTCGAACAGGGACCGAACAGGCACCGTATGTTCGGGCAATTCGCCAGGATTTGGAGAATTGCCTGCTCTCTGGATAGCGAATGGTCAGGAAAGGTAACCGAACGCTGATTTTCAGCGTTCGGTTACCTTTCTCAAGCAATTCGATCTCTTTGAATAACCCTGATGGTCTTATATATTTTTAAAGAAAACAGCAAATATCCCAAATCTCCTTATCCCAATTATGGGATATGGGATAGATAAAGATACATAGGTATGGGATAAATAGGTGTGCAATAAATAGATACATACTGTAGGTATGGGATAGATAAAGATACATAGAGATAGGATAAATAGATACATAGGTATGGGATAGATAAAGATACATATATTTGGGATAAATAGATACATAGATTTGGGATAAATAGATACATAGGTATGGGATAAATAGATACATAGACGTGGTATAAATAGATACATAGGTATGTGAAAAATAGATACACAGGTATGGGATAAAAGGAAACATAGGTATGGGATACATAGATACATAGGTATGGGATACATAGATACATAGGTATGGGATAAATAGATACATAGACGTGGTATAAATAGATACATAGGTATGTGAAAAATAGATACACAGGTATGGGATAAATGGAAACATAGGTATGGGATAAATAGATACATACAGTCATGGCCGAAATTGTTGGCACCCCAGACATTTTTCCAGAAAATCAAGTATTTCTCACAGAAAAGTATTGCAGTAAGACATGTTTTGCTATACACCGGTTTATTCCCTTTGTGTTTATTGGAACAAAACAAAAAAAGGGAGGAAAAAAAGCAAATTGGACATAATATCACACAAAACTCCAAAAATGGGCTGGACAAAATTCTTGGCACCCTTAACTTAATATTTAGTTGCACACCCTTTGGAAAAAATAACTGAAATCAGTCGCTTCCTATAACCATCAATAAGCTTCTTACACCTCTCACCTGGAATTTTGGACCACTCTTTCTTTGCAAACTGCTCCAGGTCTCTCTTATTGGAAGGGCGCCTTTTCCCAACAACAATTTTAAGATCTCTCCACAGGTGTTCAACGGGATTTAGATCTAGACTCATTGCTGGCCACTTCAGAACTCTCCAGCGCTTTGTTGCCATCCATTTCTGGGTGCTTTTTGACGTATGTTTGTGGTCATTGTCCTGCTGGAAGACCCAAGATCTCGGATGCAAACCCAGCTTTCTGACACTGGGCTCTACAGTGCGACCCAAAATCCTTTGGTAATCCTCAGATTTCATGATGCCTTGCACACATTCAAGGCACCCAGTGTCAGAGGCAGCAAAACAACCCCATAACATCATTGAACCTCCACCATATTTCACTGTAGGTACTGTGTTCTTTTCTTTGTAGGCCTCATTCCATTTTCGGTAAACAGTAGAATGATGTGCTTTACCAAAAAGCTCTATTTTGGTCTCATCTGTCCACAAGACGTTTTCCCAGAAGGATTTTGGCTTACTCAAGTACTTTTTGGCAAACTGTCGTCTTGCTTTTTTAGGTCTCTGTGTCAGCAGTGGGGTCCTCCTGGGTCTCCTGCCATAGCGTTTCATTTCATTTACATGTCGACGGATAGTTCGCGCTGACACTGATGCTCCCTGAGCCTGCAGGACAGCTTGAATTTCTTTGGAACTTGTTTGGGGGCGCTTATTCACCATCCGGACTATCCTGCGTTGCAACCTTTCATCAATTTTTCTCTTCCGTCCACCCACAGAGAGATTAGCTACAGTGCCATGGGTTGCAAACTTCTTGATAATGTTGCGCACTGTGGACAAAGGAAAATCTAGATCTCTGGAGATGGACTTGTAACCTTGAGATTGTTGATATTTTTCCACAATTTTGTTCTCAAGTCCTCAGACAGTTCTCTTCACTCTTTCTGTTGTCCATGCTTAGTGTGGCACACACAGACACACAATGCAAAGACTAAGTGAACTTCTCTCCTTTTTATCTGCTTTCAGGTGTGATTTTTATATTGCCCACACCTGTTACTTGCCCCAGGTGAGTTTACAGGAGCATCACATGCTTGAAACAATCTTATTTATCCACAATTTTGAAAGGGTGCCGATAATTTTGTCCAGACCATTTTTGGAGTTTTGTGTGACATTATGTCCAATTTGCTTTTTTTCCTCCCTTTTTTGTTTTTTTCCAATACACACAAAGGGAATAAGGGAATAAACATGTGTATAGCAAAACATGTGTTACTGCATTACTTTTCTGTGAGAAATACTTGATTTTCTGGAAAAATGTTTGGGGTGCCAACAATTTCGGCCATGACTGTAGGTATGGGATAAATAGATACATAGGTATGGGATAAATAGATACATAGGTATGGGATAAATGGATACATAGGTATGGGATAAATAGATACATAGGTATGGGATAAATAGATACATAGGTATGGGATAAATAGATACATAGGTATGGGATAAATACATAGACGTGGTATAAATAGATACATAGGTATGTGAAAAATACATACATAGGTATGGGATAAATGGAAACATAGGTATGGGATAAATGGATACATAGGTATGGGATAAATAGATACATAGGTATGGGATAAATAGATACATAGGTATGTGAAAAATAGATACATAGGTATTGGCAAATGGAAACATAGGTATGGGATAAATAGATACATAGGTATGGGATAAATAGATACATAGGTATGTGAAAAATAGATACATTGGTATGGGCAAATGGAAACATAGGTATGGGATAAATGGAAACATAGGTATGGGATAAATAGATACATAGGTATGGGATAAATGGAAACATAGGTATGGGATAAATAGATACATAGGTATGGGATAAATGGATACATAGGTATATGAAAAATAGATACATAGGTATGGATAAATGGATACATAGGTATGGGATAAATGTAAACATACAGGGTTATTCAGAGAGCGGTGAAAAGCAGGAGAATGACTGGAGAATGGAAAATCCTAGGTCAAAATAGCCAATTTGGAAAGTGAGATGAATGGGAGAATTTTTCTGGTTTGGCTATTTTGACCCAGAATTTTCCATTCTCCAGTCATTCTCCTGCTTTTCACCGCTCTCTGAATAACCCTGATAGGTATGGGATAAATAGATACATAGGTATGGGATTAATAGATACATAGGTATAAAATAAATTGATACATAGGTATGAAATAAATTGATACATAGGTATGGGATAAATGGAAATATAGGTATGAAATAAATGGATACATAGGTATGGGATAAATAAGGAGAAATTTAGGATGGATATGGAATAAATAGATATACAGTCAGGTCCAGAAATATTGGGACATGGACACAATTCTAACATCTTTGGCTCTATACACCACCACAATGGAGTTGGAATGAAACAAACACAATGTGCTTTAACTGCAGACTGTCAGCTTTAATTTGAGGGTATGTACATCCAACTCAGGTGAACGGTGTAGGACTTACAGCAGTTTGCAGATGTGCCTCCCACTTGTTAAGGGACCAAAAGTAATGGGACAATTGGCTTCTCAGCTGTTCCATGGCCAGGTGTGTGATATTCCCTCATTACTACCAATTACAATGTGCAGATAAAAGACCCAGAGTTTATTTCAAGTGTGCTATTTGCATTTGGAATCTGTTGCTGTCAACTCTCAAGATGAGATCCAAAGAGCTGTCACTATCAGTGAAGCAAGCCATGATTAGGCTGAAGAAACAAAAACAAACCCATCAGAGAGATAGCAAAAACATTAGGCGTGGCCAAAACAACTTTTTGGAACATTCTCAAAACGAAGGAACACACCGGTGAGCTCAGCAACACCAAAAGACCCGGGAGACCACGGAAAACAACTGTGGTGGATGACCGAAGAATTCTTTCCCTGGTGAAGTAAACACCCTTCACAACATTTGGCCAGATCAAGAACACTCTCCAGGAGGTAGGTGTATGTGTGTCAAAGTCAACAACCAAGAGAAGACTTCACCAGAGTGAATACAGAGGGTTCACCACAAGATGTAAAGAATTGGTGAGCCTCAAAAACAGGAAGGCCAGATTAGAGTTTGCCAAACAACACCTAACAAAGCCTTCACAGTTCTGGAACAAGATTCTATGGACAGATGAGACCAAGATCAACTTGTACCAGAGTGATGGGAAGAGAAGAGTATGGAGAAGGAAAGGAACTGCTCATGATCCTAAGCATACTACCTCATCAGTGAAGCATGGTGGTGGTAGTGTCATGGCGTGGGCATGTATGGCTGCCAATGGAACTGGTTCTCTTGTATTTATTGATGATGTGACTGCTGACAAAAGCAGCAGGATGAATTCTGAAGTGTTTGGGGCAATATTATCTGCTCACATTCAGCCAAATGCTGCAGAACTCATTGGACGGTGCTTCACAGTGCAGATGGACAATGACCCAAAGCATACTGCAAAAGCAAGCAAAGAGTTTTTGAAGTGACAGAAGTGGAATGTTATGCAATGGCCAAGTCAATCACCTGACCTGAATCCCATTGAGCATGCATTTCACTTGCTGAAGACAAAACTGAAGGGAAAATGCCCCAAGAACAAGCAGGAACTGAAGACAGTTGCAGTAGAGGCCTGGCAGAGCATCACCAGGGATGAAACCCAGCGTCTGGTGATGTCTATGCGTTCCAGACTTCAGGCTGTGATTGACTGCAAAGGATTTGCAACCAAGTATTAAGAAGGGAAAGTTTGATTTATGATTATTATTCTGTTCCATTACCTTTGGTCCCTTAACAAGTGGGAGGCACATCTGCAAACTGCTGTAAGTCAGTTAAAGCACATTGTGTTTGTTTCATTCTAACTCCATTGTGGTGGTGTATAGAGCCAAAGATGTTAGAATTGTGTCGATGTCCCAATATTTCTGGACCTGACTGTATATCAGATAGATAAATAATATTTTATCTTTTGATATCATTTACCTATGGTAGGGTCCAGTCTTTTTGGAGGATTCCACCGGAGCTTAACAATCCTTCCGGTCACAGACGCGATAATGGGGGGACCATCAGGAGGATTTGGGATCACATCTGAAGAACACACGGAAGAAGTTGTTAATATGTGTAGGTACCATGTCTGCCACCAGGGCAGGATTACAGAGTGATGACACCATTCCTTTCTTACCTGTGACATACAGGTGAGCGTAGCAGGCCGCTTTCCCCACCTTGTTTGAAATGACACTTTTATAAACACCGGCATGGGCATGGCTGACCGACGGGAACATCAGTCGGTGGATGTCCTTATCTGCAAACATAAGAAATATTAGAGAAATGATGGATAGATGGATTAATTAAACAGAAAATGTAAACCAGTCTTGGACAATTATGCCTATTATAGGAACCGTAGCCATTTTTAAGACTGACTGAGCATCATGGGACATGCAGTCCTTATTGGGTGCCATAAATAAAGCAGTATAAAAGGTTTCTGTACCATAGCTTCTCTAGGTAACCTTAGGAATGAGACTGGAGAGTTATGCAAGAAACACCAAGTGCATCATTAAAAGGATGCACATGATACATATTATAACTCTCCATCGATATGTTGTATCTGTAAAGTAGAACAGACAGGTGGACTGAAAATGGCAAAACCTGCATGTTCTCCAGGCATAGATTTAAACCAGAGTAAGAATATAGCACGTTTATACTATAAATTTTAATTAGTATGTATTATTTATTTATATTCTTATATCATATTTGTATAGTTTTTTTATTAGGAATTTGCAAACCCCTTAACTCAACACGGGGAGCGTGAGAAAGAAGTGATTGCAAGGAAGTAATTAGAGATGTGCATGACTCTTTTTTTCGTTTTGCTTTTTTTCAGGATGTTTTTTTTGTTTCGGGTCATTTCGGACAGATTTTGTGTCGTTTCAGAATTTCAGGTCGATTTGGAATTTCGGAACGACTCATTTTCCGCTTTTAGGGGTTATTTTGTTTTTCTGATCCTTTACTTTTATTGTGAGTTATTCTGTAATCTGGATTAATTTGTATTTTGTTTTTGAGTTATTTCTTTTTTTATTGGTTATTTCAGAAAAGGAAACAGATTTACTACCAATAAAATGAAAGTCTTCTTATTTATTTTCTAAAGATTTTATGGACATTTTTTGGGTTAAAGTTTAGGTTTCCTAATTTATTTTAAAGAAACTAGGCTTTTTTCCCACCATAGGTTTCAATGTTAAATAAATCATCATGTTTATTAAATATTTATTAAACCGTTTATTATTTTCACTTGCAGCAATAAATCATTTTGTTTATTCTTTAGGATTTTTTTGGCATTTTTCAGGATTTTTGGGTTGATTTTAAGGTTTCATAATTTATTTTAAACACGAGGCGTGTTTTTTCTTTGCTGAACACAGCTGTACTATTTTCTCACAGTCTGTCTGTGTTCAGCAAGGAATTGGATACATTGTGTCAGAACCATGGAGAGCTCTGAGCGAGCCTTAGCCATGGTCCGGAGTCGTGACTCCTGAAAGTGAAACATATTATGAGTCAGGACCATGGCTAAGGCTCGCTCAGAGCTGTCCATGGTTCTGACACAATGTATCCAATTCATTGCTGAACGCGGACGGACTGTGAGAAAATAGTACAGCTGCATTCAGCAAAGGAAAAAACACGCCTCGTTATTACATTTAAAATAAATCATGAAACCTTAAAATCAACACAAAAATTCCTGAAAAATGCCTAAAAAAATCATAAAAAATAAATGAACAAAATGACTCATTGCTGCAAGTGAAAATAATAAACGGTTTAATAAATATTTAATAGTCACTGGGATTTTTTTTAACATTGAAACGTATGGAGGAAAAAAGCCTTGTTTCTTTAAAATAAGTTAGGGAACCTAAAATTTAACCCAAAAATTCCTGAAAATGCCTAAAAAATCCTAAAAATAAATAAACAAATGGCTTATTGCTGAAGGTGAAAAAAATGAACAGTTTAATAAATATTTAATAAGCAAGGGGATTTTTTTAACATTGAAATTTATGGGATTATTTTGGTACCGGCTGGTATCTTTATTGTAGTATACCAGCTTTCTTTTTTTTGAGGCAATGTAAGCCATGAACATGTCCATTTAGCAAGAAAGCAACATATGTTTGTCTTGTCCACGTGTGCACTTCACTTCTCTTTCCTTGGAGGATTTATATGCTGCATTAATTATACTGCAGAGAAGTGCTTCCCCACAGTGTGTGGATTCATATGCTGCCTTTTTTATTTTATTTTAAATAATTTTGTTCTGTGTTTTTCTCCTTTGAGATCATTTGGTTCCGGTTTCTTTTTTTTTCATTTCAGATCATCTCGTTCCAAATTTTATTAGTTTTTGATAGTTTTGTTCTTTTTTCAGCATTACGTATCATTTTCATGCCATTTTTTTTTTTCGTTTCGGATCCATCTCTGAATCGATTTCGTTTATGTGTTATATCAACACGAAATTTTGGATAAATGCAACCCAAAAAATACATTCTATCATTTTTGCACCCTTCCTAGCTGTTGCAATTATACCATCATGCTTGCAATGAACTGTCGCTCACATTGAGTCATCCTGCGTTCGTCTGAGCTCTCGATCTTCTGCCCGTTGTGGTACCAGGTGATGGTAGGATAGGGCATGCCAGTCACCTGGCACTCCAGCTGCACCTCCCGAGATTCTACAACATCCAGATCCTGAAGGGGGCGCAGGAAATCTGGCATCACGACTCCCTCCACCTCACTCTCCTGGACCTCGGGCTCCTCAGGGATAGACGGCATCTTCTCCAGCTTGGAACTTCCCAAGGGGTACAAGATACAATGTTACAAGATACAATGAAAAAAAACAACGTCACAAGTAGGGATGAGCTGTTTGGTTCGATGTGTTCGGAGTTCGATTCGAACATCGCCAGTTCGTATGTTCGCAAACTTCGAATATTTCCGCGTGTTCGCAGCATTGTTCGCCCACAATGCACCACAATGGACCACAATGCACTTTTCCACTGGCCTGAAGCTTGTAATTGGCTACAACCTGTACCTGACCACAGTTTATGTGCAAGACAGGTGCATGACTATGCCTTTCGCGGCTCAGAGTCCTGATTGGGCAAATTTTGCCCAATCATGGGCTCACAGAGCTAAGTCCCGCAGCACACTATATAAGGTGTCCCTTGCAGCCCCAGCATGTGTTTTTTGAGAGGAGATTGTTAGTGTGTGTTCTCACTGCCAGTCTGCCAGCAGCAATGGGGGGGGGGGGGTCCTCATTTCTACAAAATATCTGGGAATTGTTGTAATCTTTGTGTTGTCACTGCCACCAACTATTTTGGGGGTCTCATTTTTACAAAGTATCTGGGAATTGTTCTAATCCTTGTGTTCTCACTGCCAGCAGCAATTGTGGGGGTCTCACTTCTAGAAGATATCAGGGAATTGTTGTAATCTGTGTGTTCTCACTGCCAGCAGCTATTTTGGGGGGCAGTCATTTATACAAAATATCTGGGAATTGTTGTAATCTTTGTGTTCTCACTGCCACCAGAAATTTTGGGGGTCAGTCATTTTCCACAATCACTCTTCCACAATTCCACAAAAGGGTTACGGTGTAAAGGCACTTGCTGCCACCAAAGGCACAATATTTGGGTGCACTGACACTGACGCCTATATTACCAGATTCATATCATTTTAATATTGGACCGCAGGGTCCAACCCTGCACTCTTCCACAATACCACAGAGGGGTTACGGTGTGACGGCACTGTTGCCGACACTAAAGGCCCAATTTTAAAGCACCTATTGTTACTTTCATCCAAAGCCTGCATAAGTTTCACCATAATTTAGCCAAAAAAATCACTAAACTTGTTCTGCGTGTCCTAAAATGTCTCCTCTTTTCATACAGGCTGCCGCCCCAAGCAGTTGTTTATGAATAGATTAAAGGGAAACCATTTACCGTCATTTGAAATGTCATTTTTTGTTTTTAAATGTTTCTTTACATCCTACAAATCCGCCACTTCACGGGCAGGTTATGGGGACCTCCTAGGCACGATATTTGAAGGAATTTTTCGTTTTTATTTTTAACCTTTATTTCATGGAAAACTCACTGTTCCTTTAAAATGTTTTTTTAAAAAAACTTTTTGTCCTTGTTTCCTGTCCCCCAGGGCACTACCCGGACCCCCATACACCTTTTATGGCAAATATCTTGCATATATGCCCTCTTGGAGGGCACTCTAAAAATCGAACTTTTGAGTCCCATTGACTTGCATTGAGTTTGGTTCCTGTTCGCGTTCGAACTCTAACTTTTGAAATTGTTCGAGTTCGAATGTGAACCGAACACGGGGGTGTTCGGCTCATCCCTAGTCACAAGTACCTGTTGCATATAATGCACTTTGGGAGCTATACCAGAGGTTCCCAACCATGGTCCTCAGATCTCCTTAACAGGTCAGGTTTGCAGGATATGTGAAGCACAGGTGATATGATTTGCTACTCAGTGATTGCAGGATTCAGTCTGCATTTCCCTAAGGTAATCCTTAAAACCTGTCCTGTTAGGAGGACCTGAGGACCAGGATTGGGAAAAGCTGATCTGCACTAGGAATAATGCATTTTAACAGGGGTCAAGTAGAGGGGGAACAGGTGGGAATGCAGTTCATCCACTATTTTTTCAGAGGGAACAGTGTTCCCAACGGTCCCTCTCGCTATAAAGCTTGCGTTCAGGTGTTCATTCATATCTTTCCATTTTAAAAATCCATAAATATAGCATTTGTCATATGTTTTTGCTAAAATCCACATATATTGATATACATGTATCAGGTTTGAGTGTGTGTTTGTGTTAAGTGCTTGATAATCATTTCTAATTGGACGAGACAAATCTTGGGGAGTTCCCACACTTCTTTTTCTTTTTTTTAGGACTTGACCCCTGCATTTTAAGCCTTATTGGAAGAAAAATTATGTGCAAAAAGGGAAGCAAAAAGAAAGAAAAAGTCTAATAAAAATCATCCAGTAAAAAAAGAGAAATAAAGTATTGGAAAAATAGTCAAAAAGTCAAAACATCTGCTGCCAGTATCATAACGTAAACGCAACACAAACGTATAAATACAAACATAAGCAGCACAAACAGGTAATTAGACTACAGGGTCTATTCACTAAAAGGTGAAACCCAGGAGAATGGCAGGAGAAGAGAACAATCTAGACCATATAGCCAATATGGAAACTGAATTAAATGGGAGAAATTTTCTTATTTTGGCTTTGTTGCCAATTCTGCTGCCTGCACCCTTTAGTGAATAAACCCTTAAATGTACAATACAAAAAAAAACTAAACAAATGACTAAAATAAACAGACAAAAACAAGACAGATAGAACAGCCAGTGCACAAAAAATGTAAATAAATGCACGACAAAAAGAAAAATACAAAATAGCAGCTGAAAAGAAACTAAACAGTCGAAACGAAAGACTCTGAAGCCAATGCACGCCCTGTGCTGGTTCTTACATGTGAGATGAGGCAGCGGGACGAGGAGCCTCTACGTATAGCTCTGCTGAGCACTCAGCCTTCCCGTGCTGGTTGGTGGCGGTCACCGTGTACGGACCCTCATCTTCAAATGCCACCAGATTGAACAGCAAGGTGTGGTGGCCCCCTTCCTTCAGAATGTGGATGGTCTCAGACTCCTCCACTGGGCGGCCTGGAAAGTGGAAACATTAGGGGGTTAAACACTGAACTCTGTATTATGTGTTACGCAGGCATATCAGTAGATCCCTAGATTCCCCTATACATTTGATGGGGAATCAAGATTATAAATAAAGACACGGAGGCGAATATTATGCTTTACTCTTCTTTACTCTTCCAACAGCAGCAAAGAAAAAATTCAATAAAGCTTTGAAATTTTGAACAAAGGAAAAAAGGTTTCACATATACACTGTATAATATCACAACCAATCACTGTAGGGCACTCCAACTTGGGCCAATCAGTGTCCAGCATCGGGTATATATCCTTCGACCTGCGTCACATTCATCCTCTTTTCTTGGATGCGAACTTTAACTTGGAACAGCAACATCGAAATCCAAACGAAAACTATAGAAGAACAATACGTCGCTATTGCGGACCTGAAACAGAAACAAATGAGAATCTATAGATTAGAAACCCGAATATGCAAACGTCATGTGCAACCTTCAGGTGTGATTATATTTATCCGAATACAATTCAATATATACATAAGAAAAACATGTCATGGGTAGGGCAAGATACTCAAAGTATAACATTGCACATGGGTGGGATAATATTCGCCTCTGTGTCTTTATTTATAATCTTGATTCCCCATCAAATGTATAGGGGAATCTAGGGATTATACACCAAGACACGGAGGCTTCATATTATACTTGTTGAAAGCTAGTTAATAATAGAATGCGCAAAATGAACTATAGGCTTAAAATAAAATTCCTTAAAGGTTGACTCGTTAGACCAATTAGCGGTTTTCATAATATCTTCTAGCCTGCAACCCCGAAAAGCAGCCGTAGAGGCTGCCGCACTCCGAGAGGAGTGGGCCCCGAAAATAGAGGTGTCTACTCCTGCCTCTGACATGAGCCATTTAACCCACCTAGCTAAGGTAGTGTCACGGATCCCTCTGATTACCAAAAGTGTGGTCCCTTTACGCAGACCGCTCCCTACCCTTCCGATCCTTGAATGGTCGGCGAAACTAGAAAGACAATTAACCAGACAATAGATAGACAAGGGGTAACACCAGACAGAGGTATGGAATAGAGTATCGTCACGAATCCTTCTGACTACCAAGATATATATATCTTTCTGTAGCTCCCTTTCTACTCTTCCGATCCTTGAATGGTCGGCAAAGCTATGTAGACAATGAAGCAGGTAACAGACAAAGAAAGGGAAATACCAGACAGGGGTACAGAACAGATCACAAGTCCTCCCTAGGACTTTAGTAATAGCAGAGGTAATCTGATGCGTGCTTAGGATGCCACATAGACTGACCTCAGTACCAACGTTAAGGGCAGAACCTAGAGCAGAGTAAATGCCAATACCAGGGGTCATACACAGGAGGGTGCGTTTGCCAATGCCAAGGGTCATACACAGGAGGGTTCGTTTGCCAATGCCAAGGGTCATACACAGGAGGATTCGTTTGCCAATGCCAAGGGTCATACACAGGAGGGTTCGTTTGCCAATGCCAAGGGTTATACACAAGAGGGTTCGTTTGCCAATGCCAAGGGTCATACACAAGAGATAGCCAAAAATCACAAGAGCTCTGCGGGAGGTGAATACCACGTCAGGGCACCGGTGTATGGGAGAGACTGGGTTTTAAACCCGGCGGGTCCGCGTCACAGCGCCAGGCCCCGCCCCTCGGCGTCCCACGTGAGCGGGCCCGGAAGCGCTTACATTCGGCGCCTGGCCAGCGAGCAGCGAGGAAGCTGCTGCCAGGCGCCCCATCCCCTGAGCCACCGTGACAGAACCCCCCCTCCAGGGGCGGCCACTGGACGACCCCCAGGGCAACGGGGATGCGCTAAATAGAAGGCCTTCACTAGCCTAGGAGCATGGACTTCCGCAGCCGGTACCAAGAACGATCCTCCGGACCGTACCCCACCCAATCGACCAAATACTGCAAGGACCCCCTAGACAGCCTGGCACCCAGAATGGCCTGAACTTCGAATTCCTCCTCGCCCTCCACAGAGACAGGAGGCGGTGGAGCATGGACTTTGGTGTACCGGTTACATAACAGCGGCTTCAAAAGGTTCACATGGAATACATTGTGTATTTTAAAATGGGGGGGTAACGCCAAAGCATAGGAGACAGGGTTGAGTCGCCGTAGTATCTTATAGGGGCCGATATACCTAGGAGCCAACTTCATGGAAGGCACTAAGAGCTTGATGTTACGTGAAGACAGCCAAACCCTGTCCCCAACTTGATACACTGGTGCCTGCCTCCTGTGTCTGTCGGCCTTAGTTTTCTGGATGGCACTACTTTCCTCCAGTGCCCGTCTCACTCTCCCCCAAGTCTCTTTCAATGATGCCAGTTGTTTATCTAAAGCAGGAATCGTGGAATCAGGAAACGTATCAGGGAGCACGGGAGGATCAAAGCCATAAACAGTGAAGAAAGGAGAATGACCTGTGGATTCACTTACTGCGCTGTTAATAGCATATTCTGCCCACGGTAGCAGGTCTGACCAGTTATCTTGTTGTTCTGAGATGAAGCACCTGAGATATTTCTCTACGTTTTGGTTTGCTCGTTCTGCTGCTCCGTTGGTCTGGGGGTGATAGGCCGAAGAGAAAGAGAGGTCTATCCCACGTTCTTACAAAACCCTCTCCAGAATCCTGAGATGAATTGGGTCCCCCTATCAGAGACTATCTCCCGAGGGACACCGTGAATGCGGACCACATTGGCAATGAATATGGGCACCAGTTCAGCTGCCGAAGGTAGTTTCTGAAGAGGAACATAGTGACCCATCTTGGAAAATCGATCTATGATCGTAAGTATCACTGTATTTCCTCTTGACTCAGGTAACTCTACGATAAAATCCATGGCTACATGTGACCAGGGTCGTTCGGGGATCGGCAAAGGCTGGAGTAAGCCAATGGGTGCTGTTTTGGGACTTTTCTGCCTTGTGCACACTTCGCACACGGCAATGTAATCTTTGACATCTCGGCGCAATGTGGGCCACCAGAGGAGTTTACTGATACTAGACACAGTCTTGGTGATACCCATATGCCCGGAAGTTTTATTATCATGATAGATGTTAAGTACTTCCTCTCTTTCGTTCTCAGGTACAAAGAGTCTCGCAGGAGGTTTTCCCCCAGGAGCTGCGCCCTGGACGGTCTGCAACCTTTTCATTAGAGGAGACGAAACACTAATCGTGGTAGCGGCTATAATCCTCTCCTGGGGTACAATGGGATGCTGATCTTGGATATTATGTTCATAAGACTCATACTGTCTCGACAATGCGTCTGCTTTGATGTTTCTGGACCCAGGTCTATAGGTGAGTACGAAATTAAAACTTGAAAGAAACAATGACCATCTCGCTTGTCTGGAGTTTAAACGTTTGGCATCTCCAATGTACGTGAGATTCTTATGGTCGGTTATGATAACAATGGGGTCCTTAGACCCTTCTAATAAGTATCTCCATTCAGCCAAGGCCGCGATGACTGCTAACAATTCTCTATTTCCAATGTCATAGTTCTTCTCTGCCGGGGACAACTTCCGAGAATAGAAGCCGCATGGATGCAAGGGTTTGTCAGGAGCCTCCCTTTGGGACAAGACTGCACCAAGACCTAGTTCGGAGGCGTCAACTTCTAATTGGAAAGGCAGAGCCGGATCTGGATGCCGGAGAACAGGGGCAGTAGTAAAGGCTTGCTTTAGTGCCTCAAAGGCTTGAGTGGCTTGAGGTGTCCATTTCTGATTTCCCACCCCTTTCTTTGTCATAGCCGTGAGGGGGGCCACCAAGGCCGAAAAAATCTTTAATGAACCTTCGGTAATAGTTCGTAAACCCCAGAAACCTCTGAATGGCTTTAAGTCCTTGGGGTAGAGGCCAGTCAAGAATAGCTGAGAGCTTCTTGGGATCCATTTGAAAACCCCCAGGAGTTATAATATAACCAAGGAATTGCACAGTTACTATGTCGAATAGACATTTTTCTAGCTTACAGTACAATCCAGCCTTCAATAGTTTTTTCAAACACTTGTTTCACGTGGACATGATGAGTGTCCACATCAGGAGAGTATATCAGGATATCATCCAGATATACTATGACGAATTCTTGCAGAAAGTCCCTTAGAGTGTCATTTATAAGGTCCTGAAAGACGGCTGGCGCATTACACAACCCAAAAGGCATCACCAGGTATTCGTAATGCCCGCTACGTGTATTAAAAGCCGTTTTCCATTCGTCTCCCTTTTTAACCCTGACCAGGTTGTACGCTCCGCGTAAATCAAGCTTAGTATAGACACGAGCCCCTTTTAATCGGTCAAACAATTCTGTTATGAGAGGTATGGGATATGCATTTCTTATAGTGATCCTATTCAAACCCCTATAATCGATGCAAGGTCGCAGATCTCCCTCTTTCTTGGAAACAAAAGAAACCTGCTCCTGCTGGAGAGGAGGACCGTCTAATGAATCCTCGTTCCAGATTCTCCCTTATATATTCCTCCATAATGTCGTTCTCCCTTTGTGACAAAGGGTATACGTGACCCCTAGGAGGCATCGTACCGGGGAGCAAGTCAATGGCACAGTCATATGGACGATGTGGTGGTAGGACCTCAGTCCTGGCTTTAGAGAACACCTCCTTTAATGCAGGTAACATTCCGGAACCTCCGTGGACAAAGGAGGAGCTGTGGCAATATTGAGGCTACCAATCACATTAACTGTGCCTAGGCACTTAGACTGACAACTCTGACCCCAACATTTTATGTCTCTCTGGACCCAATCGACTACTGGGTTGTGCTCTGTTAGCCATGGAAACCCAAGGACGACAGGACATGAGGGTGATTCAATGATTTGAAATCTTATTGTCTCCTGGTGTAAAACTCCTACTTTCATACATACATCGACTGTATCGTGAGTGATATGTGGACATGCCAGGGGGTTACCATCTATGGCCTCCACCCTTAGAGGTCTTTCCCTGAGAACCAGTGGTATGAGGTTTTTGGCAGCAAAATTCTTATCCATAAAATTGCCTGAGGCCCAGAGTCCAAAAACGCCTCAGTCTTGAGGTGAACCCCCTCCCAGGTTAGGGAGACCGGTAACAGAATCCTGGATTTTTTTTTCTCATTATCCACAAAGGAGGCACACAGAGAACCGACAACCTGGGTGTCTCCTGTTCTGAATCCCACTCTGCTATGTTCAGCTCTGCCAACCCTGGGTCTCTGAGGACATTGAAGGCGGAAGTGATCTGCCCCTGCACAATAAAACAGAGCCCCTTTTCTCTTCTGTGAGCTTTTTCTGCTTCTGAAATACCTGTCCTCCCTATTTGCATGGGTTCAACGACCGGTAAATCTGTTTTTACATTCTCCGAACCACCTGATGTACTGGGGTGTCTGGGTAACGAGGGTAAAGGAGGCAAGACCCTTCTGGGTCTATCTCTGGGGTGTCTCCTTTCCCTGATTTGATCGTCCATGGCTATACAGAAATCTATCAGGTGGTCCAGACTTTCTGGTAATTTTAAGGGAGCCAGTTCAAACATAAAAGCCTCGTTCAAGCCTTCGGTAAAGGCTAAGGTTAAACGTCGTTCGGCCAAAGTCCAAAGTATTCAGAAACCAAAGTCTTAAACTCTATGGCATAATCGGCGACCCTCTTATTACCTTGTTTTGATGTGAAACAAGGACCTACCCGCATTGGTAGCCCTTCTAGAGGGATCAAAGGTACGTTTTAACTCAGAGGTAAAACCCTCATAGTCATAAATGATGGGTTTCTTATTTTCCCACAACGGCGTAGCCCACAATAAAGCTTTTTCTCTTTAAATGATTAATCAGATATCCTACTTTGGCTTTATCAGACATACAAGAACCTGGATTGTTCTCAAACAAAATCTCGAGTTGAGTCAAAAACCCCCGACATAGGCTTGGTGTACCATCATAGCGTAGGGGTGCCTTCATACTAAGCCTATGTCCTTCAGGGGGGACGGACTGACCCTAGGTAACACTGGATCTGGAGGGTTTGTGATACCTGTATTGGACCGATTTAACAGGGTTTGCAGAGCGAGAGAAATCTGGTCCATCCTATGGTCTTGTTCCTCTTGTCTGGTGGCTGCGATACGTGCCAGCTGGTTAGAGAGGTCTGCGGGATCCATGGCCCTGACGTAATGTCACGGATCCCTCTGATTACCAGAAGTGTGGTCCCTTTACGCAGACCGCTCCTACCCTTCCGATCCTTGAATGGTCGGCGAAACTAGAAAGACAATTAACCAGACAATAGATAGACAAGGGGTAACACCAGACAGAGGTATGGAATAGAGTATCGTCACGAATCCTTCTGACTACCAAGATATATATATCTTTCTGTAGCTCCCTTTCTACTCTTCCGATCCTTGAATGGTCGGCAAAGCTATGTAGACAATGAAGCAGGTAACAGACAAAGAAAGGGAAATACCAGACAGGGGTACAGACAGATCACAAGTCCTCCCTAGGACTTTAGTAATAGCAGAGGTAATCTGATGCGTGCTTAGGATGCCACATAGACTGACCTCAGTACCAACGTTAAGGGCAGAACCTAGAGCAGAGTAAATGCCAATACCAGGGGTCATACACAGGAGGGTGCGTTTGCCAATGCCAAGGGTCATACACAGGAGGGTTCGTTTTGCCAATGCCAAGGGTCATACACAGGAGGATTCGTTTGCCAATGCCAAGGGTCATACACAGGAGGGTTCGTTTGCCAATGCCAAGGGTTATACACAAGAGGGTTCGTTTGCCAATGCCAAGGGTCATACACAAGAGATAGCCAAAAATCACAAAGAGCTCTGCGGGAGGTGAATACCACGTCAGGGCACCGGTGTATGGGAGAGACTGGGTTTTAAACCCGGCGGGTCCGCGTCACAGCGCCAGGCCCCGCCCCTCGGCGTCCCACGTGAGCGGGCCCGGAAGCGCTTACATTCGGCGCCTGGCCAGCGAGCAGCGAGGAAGCTGCTGCCAGGCGCCCCATCCCCTGAGCCACCGTGACAGGTAGTGGTTGAAACCGGGTGATACGGTTTTGTCATGGTTAGAAACAATCTGTCAAAGGAAGGAAGACGATATGGAGCCGTCACCCTTCGTATTCCTGTAAACAAAGTACTGGGGAATAAATTTTGTTTTTTTGTGGAAAGCCGGATAAAATACCTGGGAAATGGCAGTTTTTGTGCGTCTAGATATGGAAAACAAAACACCTAAACGGAGCGAAGGATCGCCCGACAATCTAAAGCACGGACGTCAGAGACCCTCTTACAGGAAATTAGGCATAAAAGCATAGTTAATTTAGCAGATAGTTGTTTACTTGATAACTCGTATAGGAAGCCACTGATCCAAAAAGTCTAAAACCAAGTTAACGTCCCATGTAAACGAATAACGGGACCGAGGAGGACGTTTCAACCGAATACCTTTTAACAATCTACAGACTAATCTATGTTGACCTACAGGGAATCCCTCAATGCTAGGGTGATAAGCAGAAATAGCTGACCTAAAATTATTAATAGTACAATAAGCCCTGCCTTCCTCAAAAAGAGAGGTCAGAAACTGCAGAATGTCCTCTATAGGGGCTGAAAGGGAATCAACTTGTTTGCCCAAACACCAAGAAACCCAGCAGTTCCAGTAACAAAGGTATCGCTTTCTAGTACCTGGTGCCTAAGCGCTGGAGAGTAATTCGGAAGTAACCTCCGAAAGTTGACCGACAGTGTAAGATTGCCTGACACCTTCCAAGCGACGAGACGGAACGATGGCACTGACAGAATGTTCTGTATAGTGTTCTCTGGATCCTTCAGGGGAGGGGGGCTCGACCGGAGAATCCGAGGAACGTCTACCACTAGCTCTAATAACTGTGGAAACCATGGTTGAGTCGTCCACCATGGGGTAATCAGAACTAAAGTCGTCTGATTGGAACGCATCAATCGGATGACCCTTGAAATCAGGAGAAAGGGGGAAATGCGTACAGAATTCCCCGTGGCCATGTTTGGTAAAACGCGTCTGTCCTTAGTGAGTCTGGATCTGGTTTCCAACTGAAATAATCTGGGATCTGCGCGTTCAGACAAGAAGCGAAAAGATCCAATTTGAACGGACCCCACATCGAAGACAAAAATCTAAATATTGTCTTGTCTAACCTCCAGTCGCTGGAATCCAGCAGATACCTTGAATTCCAATCCGCTACAAAGTTGCATAGCCCTGGGATGAACTGAGCCGTCACTGTAACATTGTGGGATAGGCAAAATCCCCAAAACAGTTTGGAGACTTCCGACAGTTGCCTCGACCTGGGGCCACCTAGATGATTGATATGTCTCACTGCGGCAAAATTGTCCATGCGAAGTAGGACTGAATTGAAAGGTTTGTCTTTTAGAAAACTCCGAATAGCGAAAAAACAGCTAGGAGTTCGAGAACATTTATGTGAAAAGAAGCTTCTACAGAAGCCCATCTGCCTCCTGTGGATGTAGGACCTAAGCACGCACCCCAGCCATAGTTGCTGGCGTCGGATTCTATAACGACCTCTGGTAGAGGAGGGAAAAAGGAGCGACCGTTCCAGGTTATGAGGTGATCCCGCCACCATCGCAACTCTTCTTCTCGAGAGTGTCGTCTAGAGAAATCATGTCGGAATATTAAACCCTTGACGGAGATAGACTGCCTTTAGTCGTTGAAGGGCCTGATAGAACAGGGTCCCGGGAAGATGGCCTGAATCGATGCTGACAGCATTCCCAACAGACGAGCAAGGGCTCTCAAAGGAATGTTGGCCGCATGGACAACCTTCGTACTTCCTTCCGAATCTGACTGACTTTCTGGGCTGGAAGACTGAGCGACATTTGCACTGAGTCCACCAGAAATCCCAGAAATTCCATGCTCTTGGCTGGATTCTAGATTGGACTTTCTCCCAATTGATCATGAAACCCAGGTTCGTCAGAAGATTGATGGTCCAATCTCTGTGGAGAATTATTACGGAAAAATCCTGAGCCATTAGAAGTATATCGTCTAGATATACGACCAAACGAACTCCTTTGGTTCTGAGAAACGCAACCACCGGTTTCATGATCTTGGTGAAGCAACGAGGGGCGGATGAGAGACCGAACGGGAGAGATTTAAACCTCCACAAATGATCTTCCCGGAGGAACTGAAGGTATTTTCTGCTGTGAATAGCAATTGGAATTGTCAAGTAAGCGTCCTTGAGGTCTATCTTGACCATCCAGTCCCCTGGGCATAAATTGTCTTTCACAGATGGAATACCCTCCATCTTGAAATGATGATACCGAACATGCATGTTCAATTTTTTTAAATTTATCACAGGACGATACTCGCCACTTCTCTTTTGGACAAGGAACACATTGCTCACATAGCCTGGATGCAAGGGAACTACCCTTTCGATAGCGCCTTTCTGAAAAAGATCCAGAACCTCCTGATTTATCAAACGATGGTGATTTGGTGTCATAAACAGGGGTTGAGGTAACTCTCTTTGAACTGGTAACGTGTCGAATTTTATTTTGTAACCCATAATTGCATCTAACACCCAAGGGTCTGATGTGATCTGACACCAACAATGGAAAAAACGATGAACCCTGCCCCCTATTGGAGCCTGTAAAAAAGGTAAGTTGTGTGGCATACTCACCAGAATATGCTGCTCTGCGGTAACCACGGTAAGGTCGTCCTCGACCTGGTCTGGACCTCTGAGGAAAGAAGGTTGATTGTCCAGCCGACTCAGAGCGTCCTGTTGGAGCATGGGCGAAGCCTCTGGAGTGGAATTGAGAACTCCGGCCGGGAAAACGGCCTCTATTTCTCCCGGCCCTGTCAAAAACCTTATTTGGAAAGGTTTTCCTCATAGTGGCCTGAACTTTTTTTATATTATGAAAAGAGTTCGCTCAGGAACCCATCTGTTTAATAAAATCTTCGGCGAACAGGCCTCCGCTTTCCTGCGGGCCAGGTTCCTTATTGGCCATAGAGACCAGTTTTGGTTCTACCTTAAGCAGAATAGAGCGTCTGCGCTCCGTTGAAATGGCTGTATTAGCATTTCCGAGCATACACACCATTCTCTGTACCCAGCCGCGGTACTCGAAAATATCAGGCTTAGCATTTCCCAAAAGGGAGTGTTCGATGGCGTTGAACAATTTCGTCAATGGACCCAAGATGTCCAAAAGTTTATCTTGGCATACTCTCAGGGTTGCATCCAAACTTCTTAGGGGACCAACCGGTTTTGCTGAGGAATTCAACAATATCCTCATTTACTACGGGTGCAGAGGCCACTTCATTGGATAGAACCGGTCTTGGGCATTCGGCCCTCATTTTGTTCCGTGTCTTACTGTCCATGGGCTTTCTGATCCGAGCCTCAATATAGCTAGCCACATGTTCCAATGGGGCCCATTCAGACGAGCGGGGATGCTTCAGCATCTCAGGAACAAACATAGCCTGTCCCAAAGCGTCCAATGGAGCCGAACTGTCCCCATGCCTTCTTGAAAAAGAAGAGGAAATTGAGGAGATTGAATCTGAAACCCCTTCGGAGTCGTTCGGGGCCCAGTCTGTGTCGCTAGTGTCCGACTCCTCGTCCTCTGCAGCTTCTGAACTAACCTCGTCAGAGCTGTTAGACTCAGTGTGCCTGGCCCTTTTCCAGCCACGTTTTTTGGCCTTGCGGATAGGCCTCCGTTTACGGGTTTTGCCACTTTTGTGTGGTAATTTCTGTATTTCCAGCTCCTTAGTAGGAGTCGCTTCTATAGCTGTTTTTTTAGGGAGACAGTCAACTCCCTTAGTCAGGGTATAGGGTACCCCACCCTCTTGGGCCGACAAATATTTGTCTGATGTGGAAGGCACCATTGCGTTAGGGTTTTCCCCCAGAGTCTTATCAGTATTTTGAGCCGCCAATAGTTTCAATAGGGTGTTTTCAAAATTGGTGGACATTAAGGCAATGGCTGAAATTACCTCCGCCGAAACAGAGGGTCGTTGAGCGGAGCTCATAGCCGTCGTTGGCGTTTCGGGATCCGGCATGAGGAACGAAAAACTAGCCGTTTGTTACCTCATGGAATCTCGGCCGCTCTGAGGTAACTACGCGCACGCGAGCGAGCGCAGAGCAGAGCTCCCGCCTTACAGATGCCAATGGCGCGAAGCCACGCCTGTCTATGCAAAATTGCAGTTGCTCCGTGTAATGAAAAGGCCAGACCGCCTCATGCCAGCGTGCCCGAACTGGGAAAATGAATGGGAAACAATAAACTTATATTGTTGTCTCCTTGAGAGACCGGCGGTACACCGCTACCCTTTAACCCGGGAATAAAGCGCACCGCCGCTCACCCGTAGAGATCTAGTTATAGGGAAGAAAAAACCTGGCGGAAATTGCACCAGACGATGAAATAACCTAAAACCAAGGAAATATGAGCATATAAGCACAAATATGTAATAAAGTATACTTAGCTGTCGAAAGCAGCAAAGAAAAGAGGATGAATGTGACGCAGGTCGAAGGATATATACCCGATGCTGGACACTGATTGGCCCAAGTTGGACTGCCCTACAGTGATTGGTTGTGATATTATACAGTTGTATATGTGAAACCTTTTTTTCCTTTGTTCAAAATTTCAAAGCTTTATTGAATTTTTCTTTGCTGCTGTTGGAAGAGTAAAGAAGAGTAAAGCATAATATGAAGCCTCCGTGTCTTGGTGTATAATCCCAGACTCCCTGTATTGTGTCCTCTCTGTGTATTATGTGTTACGCAGGCATATCAGTAGATCCCAGACTCCCTGTATTGTGTCCTCTCTGTGTATTATGTGTAACACAAACATATCAGTAGATCCCAGACTCCTTGTATTGTGTCCTCTCTGTGTATTATGTGTTACGCAGGCATATCAGTAGATCCCAGACTCCCTGTATTGTGTCCTCTCTGTGTATTATATGTAACACAGACATATCAGTAGATCCCAGACTCCCTGTATTGTGTCCTCTCTGTGTATTATGTCTAACACAGACAAATCAGTAGATCCTAGACTCATTGTATTGTGTCCTCTCTGTGTATTATGTGTTACGCAGGCATATCAGTAGATCCCAGACTCCCTGTATTGTGTCCTCTCTGTGTATTATATGTAACACAGACATATCAGTAGATCCCAGACTCCTTGTATTGTGTCCTCTCTGTGTATTATGTTCAACGCAGGCATATCAGTAGATCCCAGACTCCCTGTATTGTATCCTCTCTTTGTATGTGTTATATGCAGACATATCATTAAATCCCAGGCTCCCTGTACTGTGTCATCTCTGTGTATTATGTGTAACACAGACATATCAGTAGATCCTAGACTCCTTGTATTGTGTCATCATGAACAGGATTTAAAACTTGCAAAGGACAGAGAGTCCATCTGGTTTCTTGGATGTGGGAACACTGACCGTAGTGCGACCAGGTGACAACAGGTGGGGGTGTCCCACTGACTTTACAGTCCAGCCTGGCACTGCGTCCTTCCACCGCTTCCCGGTCTGTCATCTTCCTGGTGAACAGAGGAGCCAAGGTTGGCTGCACCGTCAGCATGGCGCTACATGTCACCTCATCTGCCGAGAAGCCGCAAAGGGGGGAAAAGCAAAGAAGATACTTAATGACACATAGAAAATGAATAGTGTTAAAATCGCAAGCGTTTACTCAAAACGTAATATTTCTCAATAGCAATGGGTTTTATATACTGTATATATGAAGCCTAATCTGCCCCAGATGTTTCTGAACTACAACTCCCATGATACTCTAACCCTGGCCATCTATTGCATTGAAAGATATCTGGGAATTGTAGGCATCGACATCCGGGGGGGCCGTGGGTTTGACAGCCCTGTTCTTTATAGAATCAGTCATGGAGCTGGGGTGATGAGGTGACAAGCAAGGTGGAACATTTTCGGATGATGTAGCCAAGTAAGAAAACATTCCCCATCAAAGGAATATTAATACAAGTCAAGTATCCCTTAACTGAAACGCTCGTCACCAGAAGTGTCTGGATTTGAGATTTTTGGGGATTTTGGCATTTTTCGCATAGAATAATGAGTTATCTTGGGGAGCCGAGTCTAAACACGACATCCTTTTATGTTTCATACACACAGCCTGAAGGGCGTTTTATACAGGGTTTTAATCATTTTATCCCCCGTCACATGAGGTCAGGGGGGGGGATTTTACACTTGTGGTGTTATGTCGGCACTCAAAAGGTTTTGGGATTTTGGAGCAGTGTAGATGAGGATGAGGGATACTCAACCTGTAGATACTAGTTTGTAGTAATTTGTCTCAAAAACAAAATAGATAAAAAATGACATAATTCTCTTGTTTGATGGAAAGTAAATTATTATTTATTTATAAAGGATTTTACCAGGCAGGATACATTGAGATTCCTCTCGTTTTAAGTATGTCCTGGGTTCAAGAAACATTGAAATGATCCTGTATGTTGTATGTTGTATGATGTATGATCCTGTATGTTGTATGTTGTATGATCCTGTATGTTGTATGATCATGTATGTTGCATGATCCTGTATGTTGTATGATCCTGTATGTTGCATGATCCTGTATGTTGTATGTTGTATGATCCTGTATGATGTATGATCCTGTATGTTGCATGATCCTGTATGTTGCATGATCATGTATCTTGTATGTTGTATGATCCTGTATGTTGTATGATTCTGTATGTTGTATGATGTATGATCCTGTATGTTGCATGATCCTGTATGTTGTATGATCCTGTATGTTGTATGATTCTGTATGTTGTATGTTGCATTATCATGTATCATGTATGTTGCATGATCATGTTTGTTGTATGATCCTGTATGTTGTATGATGTATGATGTATGATCCTGTATGTTGCATGATCCTGTATGTTGTATGATTCTGTATGATGTATGATCATGTATGATGTATGATCCTGTATGTTGCATGATCCTGTATGTTGCATGATCATGTATCTTGTATGTTGTATGATCCTGTATGATGTATGATCCTCCTGTATCTTGTATGATCGTGTATGTTGTATGATCCTGTACCTTGTATGACCATGTATCTGGTATGATGTATGATCCTGTATGTTGCATGATCCTGTATGATGTATGATCCTGTGTGTTTTATGATCCTGTATGTTGTATGTTGCATGATCCTGTATGATGTATGATCCTGTATGTTGTATGATCCTGTATGTTGCATGATCATGTATGTTGTTTGTTGTATGATCCTGTATGTTGTATGATCCTGTATGTTGTATGTTGTATGATCCTATATGTTGTATGATTCTGTATGTTGTATGATGTATGATCATATATGTTGTATGATCCTGTATGTTGCATGATCCTGTATCTTGTATGATCATGTATATTGTATGTTGTATGATCCTGTATGATGTATGATCCTCGTGTATGTTGTATGATCGTGTATGTTGTATGATCCTGTACCTTGTATGATCATGTATCTTGTATGATGTATGATCCTGTATGTTGTATGTTGCATGATCATGTATGTTGTATGATGTATGATCCTGTATGTTGCATGATCCTGTATCTTGTATGATCCTGTATGTTGTATGATCATGTATCTTGTATGTTGGATGATCCTGTATGATGTATGATCCTGTATCGTGTATGATCGTGTATGTTGTATGATCCTGTATGTTGCATGATCCTGTATGCTGCATAATATATGATCTTGTTTGTTGCATGATCATGTATGTTGTATGTTGCATGATCATATGTTGTATCTTGTATGATCATGTATGCTGTATGATCATGTATGTTGTATGATGTATGATCCTGTATGTTGTATGATCATGTATGTTGTATGATGTATGATCCTGTATGTTGCATGATCCTGTATCTTGTACGATCATGTATCTTGTATGTTGTGTGATCCTGTTTGATGCATGATCCTCCTGTATCTTGTATGATCGAGTATGTTGTATGATCCTGTTCCTTGTATGATCATGTATGTTGTATGATCCTGTATGTTGTATGATGTATGATCCTGTAGGTTGTATGTTGCATGATCCTGTATGTTGTATGATGTATGATCCTGTATGTTGCATGATCATGTATGTTGCATGATCCTGTATCTTGTATGATCATGTATCTTGTATGATGTATGATCCTGTATCGTGTATGATCGTGTATGTTGTATGATCCTGTATGTTGCATGATCCTGTATGTTGCATGATATATGATCTTGTTTGTTGCATGATCATGTATGTTGTATGATCATATGTTGTATCTTGTATGATCATGTATGCTGTATGATCATGTATGATGCAAGATCATATGTTGTATCTTGTATGATCATGTATGCTGTATGATCATGTATGATGGATGATTACATGTTATATCTTGTATGATCATGTATGCTGTATGATCATGTATGTTGTATCTTGTATGATCATGTATGCTGTATGATCGTGTATGGTGTATGTTGTATGATCATGCATGTTGTATGATCATATGTTGTATCTTGTATTATCAGGTATGCTGTATGGTCATGTATGATGTAGTATGATCATGTATGTTGCATAATTGGGTATGCTGTATGATCATGTATGCTGGTATGATCATGTATGTTGCATAATCATGTATGCTGTATGATCATGTTGTATGATCATATGTTGTATCTTGTATGATCATGTATGCTCTATGATCATGTATGTTGTATGATCATATGTTGTATCTTGTATGATCAGGCATGCTGTATGATCATGTATGATGTATGATCATGTATGTTGCATAATCGTGTATGCTGTATGATCATGTATGCTGTATGATCATGTATGTTGCACAATCATGTATGCTGTATGATCATGTTGTATCTTGTATGATCATGTATGCTGTATGATTATGTATGTTGTATGATCATGTTTGTTGTATGATCGTATGTTGTATCGTGTATGATCCTGTGTGTTGTATGATCATGTATTGTCATGTATGTTGTATGATACTGTATGTTGTATTATTTTTTTATTTATAAAGTATTTTACCAGGAAGGATACATTGAGATTCCTCTAATTTTCAAGTATGTCCTGGTTTCAAGAACATTGAAATGATCATGGATGTTGTATGATGTATAATCATATATTGTATGGTCCTGTATGTTGTATGATGTATGATCACATGTTGTATGATCACGTTATCTTTTCGGCTAAAGAGCCTGGCTTAATGAGGAGACTGAGTGCCAAGGAAATGTCAAAAACATGTAGAAAACTTTTAATTAGAAGAAAATAAATGCAAAGCAGTTACCTCTTGCTGCGCTCAGTTTGCAGGTGTAGATGCCACTGTCGTCTTCGTGGACCGAGTTGAGGAGAAGGATGCACTGCTTGCCGTTGAAACGCATCTTACAGTCCAGCAGGGCTGGCTGGAGCAGCTTCCCACGGAAGAGCCAGTCCACGTCGAGATCGGGAGGTCCAGTCACAACACATTCAAACACAGCCGCCTCCCCGGCGCACACACTCACATCCTGCAACGGGGTGACCACATCTGGGCTGGTACTGCCAGGGGGAGCTTCTCCCACGCAACACAACACAAAAAAAAACACAAGACACGACAACGTGACACGACACAATGACCAACAGAAAGACAACACAAAGAGAGGGGAAAGAGAGATGTTACACCCAGGAATGAGAACGGAGGATGGTGTGTGGAGAGATGACAAAACAGATGGAGATGCCGTGGCTTCCGGGAGATTGAGCTTTCAGAAATGAGACCGGCTCATGGCTAAAACGCTCAATGCGTCGGAGGCCGAAAAATGAGATGGTAAAGCAGAGAACAGAGGCCATTAAACAAACACGATTCGACAAGTAACATGACACATGGACTTCTCAATCCTCCAGTGAGCTCCTGTGATACAGGGCAGGCCTAGGATTCCTCCATGTCTGCATCTACCAGCTCATACCTACTCCTCAGCTTCCGATGTACCTACAGCATTCTACTGCTACTGCTACATTATTAGTATCTTTCATACTTACACTACTTTAAACTACATTAAAAAACATCGGACGTTTGGGCTCAAGCTGAATCTTTAAGAAGGCTCTGCTTGAGCCTAAATGCCAGTTGTTTGTTAATGTAGTTTAAATAAAATTTAGACCCATATTACAATCATTACGGTAAAGCGGGGACGCTAAGGTGGACAATGTGCGCCTGCAGGTTTCTCCTTAGCGGCCCCGTTTTGGCGTGATATTACAGTGCAGGCGCTAATCCAGCAGCCTGCACCGTAACCCAATGCTAAGCCTCTGGATGCTTGCGGCAGCACTAAGCGCCGCTGTGAACATCCCCTCAACGGAGTCCATAGGACTACATTAAGACTTACACTGCCGGTCACATCGCCTCGCGAGATCCAGCAGGTCAGTGTAGTGATCTACAGAGGGAGACACCCCCCCCCAGTCTCTCTCTGCTCCTGGCGGCAAGAAGAGGCGGATGGAGCCTCAACGCGCCTCACCGTTTTCACCGCGGGACCGGAGGTGAGTATGTGATTTTTGGGGGGGGGGGTTTCTGCTGGTGCTGATGGATTCTGCAGAAGTGGGATCCGTTAGCACCAGCTCCAAGCTGTGGTTAACTTTCATGTTAACCGCAGCCAGACGGTAATTAGCGTTAGGATTTTGTAATCCTAATGCTAATTAACTCTTTGCGCTCCCCTTGTTAAGCATAAGGAGCGCAAAGTATAGTAACATCGGGCTGAAAAGCGCAAGCTCCGAATCGCTAATGGGTTTTTAACCCGTTAGCATTCAGCTTGTAATATGGTGCGTCCGCGCCAGGGCCACCACGACTAACATTAACCCTCACACAGCTGAACACTAACGTTATCATTAAGAATGTAATAGGGCCCTAATTGTTTTATCTAAGACCCTGAGTGTATCCACAGACACATTTGGATATAATAATTTTTTGGATTTAAGCACCAGGACTTTAACCCTTTCAGGACCACTAAGGATTGAGTCCAGGTTCCTTTTGATATATATATATATATATACACACACATATACACGCAATAGAATAACTTTATTTTCTTGTAGTTCTACAACATCAACCCAGCTTTGCTAGTTATATTTTTTACCTGGAAACCTATCAGAGTTAACCCTTTCACCTATCCACCTTACTACGCAGAAAAGAGTAGCAAGGAACGCTTGAGATCCAGAGCAACTGTGTTAGTTTTAATTGAAAATGTAATTACACCTCCTAGAAGAGCACATTTTTAATTGAACGGAAGACATTCACATTGAATGGACATCAAAACCTAATTACTGTGAGTAACGGCAAACTGGGAAGGACGTTATCCCTATTTATGGGTTTTAGTTTTCCCACGTCTAATGTGACACATCGTGAATGTTCAGAGACGGAGTAAATGGAAACGCACAGATAACCTGTCCTTTAGCTCTTGCTGTAAACGCAGTGTCTGTGCGATGCCCGTTCTTTTAAATTCTTGACAGTAAAACATTTGAGATATTTGGACAATATACAAAAAACACAATGTATCACACAGTGACCACATTTTAGGGTAATTTTTTTGCTACTAAATATCTAGATTCATTTTATTTCCCCAAAACTTCATGAGATTTAAAAATGAGCTTGACTATGGTTTGACAACGATATAATGTAAAAAAATAAATAAATGCAATAAGTAACGTGAAATCTCTATGGGCTGCGTGCCAACCCTGCTGTAAACATAACTATTGTTTTGAAAACAAAGCCTCACCATAGACTGCGTGTAAAGGCTGTGTTAAAACGACAGCAGCTCTGGTTAAGTTTACGTTAAGGTTGGAATGCCGCCCTAAATCTTCCTCATTGTAACGTACGTTTGGGAAGTTCATCTGTTTTTGAGATATTTTTTTGTAAAAAAATTCTAAATTGGCTTCTATTAAAAAAATGTATTAATTAATAAAGCATTTTGTCATCCAATGCGAGATTAAAACCGCAAAAATTAGTCTGCACTCCACACTTGCTTAAAAACAACAAACAGTGCACAGGTGCTTTCTCAGTTCCAGGGTGGACAACCACAGTGTAATACAGAAAGACGAAGAGGAAGGAGGCACCCGGTCACCTCAAGGGCCACCTCCAACAAAACATGCAATGTCCTTATTGTGTTTATTTGATGTTGCTGATATCTTACATGTGCTTTGTTTTTCTCTTGTTTAGTTAAGAAAATATTTTCCTCTATATGTGTCACTGGGTGCATCCATTGTGTGATATTTTCCTCTATATGTGTCACTGGGTGCATCCATTGTGTGATATTTTCCTCTATATGTGTCACTGGGTGCATCCATTGTGTGATATTTTCCTCTATGTGTCACTGGGCACATCCATTGTGTGATATTTTCCTCTATATGTGTCACTGGGTGCATCCATTGTGTGATATTTTCCTCTATATGTGTCACTGGGTGCATCCATTGTGTGATATTTTCCTCTATATGTGTCACTGGGTGCATCCATTGTGTGATATTTTCCTCTATATGTGTCACTGGGTGCATCCATTGTGTGATATTTTCCTCTATATGTGTCACTGGGTGCATCCATTGTATGATATTTTCCTCTATATGTGTCACTGGGTGCATCCATTGTGTGATATTTTCCTCTATATGTGTCACTGGGTGCATCCATTGTGTGATATTTTCCTCTATATGTGTCACTGGGTGCATCCATTGTGTGATATTTTCCTCTATATGTGTCAATGGGTGCATCCATTGTATGATATTTTCCTCTATATGTGTCACTGGGGGCATCCATTGTGTGATATTTTCCTCTATGTGTCACTGGGTGCATCCATTGTGTGATATTTTCCTCTACATGTGTCACTGGATGCATCCATTGTGTGATATTTTCCTCTATATGTGTCACTGGGTGCATCCATTGTGTGATATTTTCCTCTATTTGTGTCACAGGGTGCATCCATTGTGTGATATTTTCCTCTATGTGTCACTGGGTGTATCCATTGTGTGATATTTTCCTCTATTTGTGTCACTGGGTGCATCCATTGTGTGATATTTTCCTCTATGTGTCACTGGGTGCATCCATTGTGTGATATTTTCCTGTATATGTGTCACTGGGTGCATCCATTGTGTGATATTTTGTGTTGTAACTTTCCATCACTTGCTCCTCACTGTGTGGCTTTGACCATAGAATGGAGTGAATGGGTCAGTCACCGAGACTCACATCATTGTATTGTGTGAGATGTATTCAAAGGACGTCACCAGGGGGTAGATTAGAAGTATTTTAAGCTCCCTGTTTTATCTCATTCAGCTGCCAGCTCTTAGCTCAGGTAGCCTAGATATCACAATAGACCTCCTGCAGCCTTATCCAAACATGTCCTCCTCCACCTGATTAACTGTTAAATACTATAAATTAGATAAACCACAGCAGTAAAATATTTGCACTAATTTTGGTAAATGTTGCATCATTGGAAAAAATCCACGAAATGGAAACAAAAGATAAAAACCTAACTTTATCTTTCCTTTTTATATGCAATTACTTCAAAAAAAGTTTAAAAAACAGCAGCATGTGTTCTATAATGTGTGTTTGTTTGTAATGCACAAGTTATTTAGTTACAATTTATGTGGCAACTTTTAAATTATCAAACTGCTTTTTAAAAGCTGATCTTATCAGCCGAAAGTTTGTCTCTGGGTTCCATTGAAATTGCCACTTAAGTGACCTGAAGTGCCTCGTTCCTCTCCGTCTATCCAATATGGATTTGTCATCCCTATTATTTTTTTGGCTACTTTTTAATTTCTTATTGTAGTTGTAATATTTTAGCTCATCAATTTTAGGAATTAGTTATTCGGCGCCATAAATTAGAGTATAATGAGACCAGTCCTAGTCAGAATAAAAATATCTTTAAAAACAGATGGTATCGTTTAAATGGAAAAAAACACAATAAAAATAAAAAACAACATATTAAAATGCATTTTTTTTTTACTGCACTGAATAATGTCATTTTTATTGCAGCAGGTCTGCTTTATGACGGCCAGAGATAAATTAAGCAGATTGTGTCACCGTCTGACACACCAGAGTGAAATGGAATCCATTTGTCCGCCAAATTGCGGATATCAGGGATGACATCAGCTCGTTCTGACCTTTTGGTACGATAAGAAAACCTGATGAGATCACAACTGGCCCCGGGGAACATCAATAAAATGACATCACAATGGATGTATTAAATGACAAATTGAATGGTAATGCTGTCACATAAAAAACATACAGAAATACTGGAAAAACTGGGCAGACAAAGGCATATTGGAGACGGGACTACGAGCGCCAGAGCGCGGTGCGAGAACATTGCACAGCAGAAATAAATTACACGAGCGAGTGTTCAAAAAGAAAGTTTTATTGGGACTACAAAAAAAAATAGAGTATTCTTTTTTTTTTTTTTTTTAACAAACTCTGATCTATAATGTTCCAAAAAAAGAGGGTAGCGACGGGGGAGGGGGGGGTAGATTTTTCTGATGCACAAAAATACAGAAAATTATATCTACAGCAACCCTTTCGGTGTTTAATTCTGGATTAGTGGTTTCTTCTTTCGGTGTTAATGTTGTAACGAGCGACAAAGAAACTTAATTCAATGGTGGGAAACAAAAACATAACAAAAAGAACAATAACAACGACGACTTCCTGTAACAATATTCCAGGAAAACAAGTGTGAAATGTAATTTTGTATTTAATCCTTTCCCTGTTGATACATAGATCCGTCCTGCATTGATATGATCAATTCTACCAGATCCCAAGACCAACCTGGCACCTGGTCATTGTGACGAGAGGAAACCCCAGTTGTTCGATTCTTGCATTGTTCGTTGGTCCGGCCGGTTCACAATTAAGCTGCATTTTATATTTAACAATTGATCTGTTGTTTTTTTTTTCTGCTTTTAGAATTTGGGGGGGGGGATCCCCTGATTTTTTTAAGACAGAATTGCACATTGAAACTGAGTAATGGGAAAGTTCTCCTGTCTGGCCGTTGCGCCGGGTTTGGGGGGGGGGGTGATATTCCAAGCCTGGTGTAAATTCAACCAGAGCTGTTGTAAACTTAGCAACTCCATAGACTTTAATGGATCTGGGAAGTTTACACCAGGGTCAAAATCGAGCCCTGGGCAGAGGCGGCTCTAGATTCAGTGAGTCCTAAGGCAATCCTCAACTGTGAGGCTCTAATATTTATTTATTTATTTATAAAGTGTTTTGCCAGGAAGGATACATTGCTAAAATGCAGGAAGCAGCCCACAGAAACATGATTAATGCGCTCAGACACCTCTCCTTGCAGATTGGTGTATGTTAATGTAGGAGCATATTTGTGTGGACCTGAACGTGTGCATACTGAAATGCCAGACCGATACGACACATGAGGCCCCTGTTTGAGGGAGGCCTAAGGCGGCTGCTTATTTGGCCTAATTATAGAGCTGCAACTGGCTCTGGGATTATTCTGTAGAGCGTGGGTCTGTTGATCGAAGCCCTCTACACCTCTCATTTAGGTCTCCTAAAATTCTGTTTGTTTTCCATTTGTTTTTGTTTGCGTGTTATGAGAACTATTGGCACTATATATAGTGTATAGGTGTGCGCAGGTGTACAGGTACTGTATGTATAGGTGTCCGTGCAGAGGGCTCCTGCTGGATGGAAATATATCCTGTTTGTCCAAAGTCTTTGCACGTTCCTTTATCTGGATCATCCTGACCAAGAGAGTGTAAATTGACATTTTGTTGTTATCTTTGTAATTAATAATTGCCCGATCAATGCATGTCCTGATACATGGGCTGTGTCCCCTATGTGTCTATATAAATATTATTAATAATAATAATAATATACTATAATAATGATTGTGGAGGATTTATCTGGGAATTGCCAGACATCGACCACAGCTGCAGAAAAAAGGGACACTTTGAAATTTTGTTTTCTCCACAGACCTATTTTGGTCTGAAATGTTCAATTCCTATTTGCAGTGATCATAATGAGATTATTAGCAATGCAATATCTGTATGTGCTGCATAATGCCTGTGTCAATTACAGCAACACCTTGTATCTGTATGTGCTGCATAATGCCTGTGTATGGCAATTACAGCAACACCTTTTATCTGTATGTGCTGCATAATGCCTGTGTATGACAATTACAGCAACACCTTGTATCTGTATGTGCTGCATAATGCCTGTGTATGGAAATTACAGCAACACCTTGTATCTGTATTTGCTGCATAATGCCTGTGTATGGCAATTACAGCAACACCTTGTATCTGTATGTGCTGCATAATGCCTGTGTGTGGCAATTACAGCAACACCTTGTATCTGTATGTGCTGCATAATGCCTGTGTGTGGCAATTACAGCAACACCTTGTATCTGTTTGTGCTGCATAATGCCTGTGTGTGGCAATTACAGCAACACCTTGTATCTGTTTGTGCTGCATAATGCCTGTGTGTGGCAATTACAGCAACACCTTGTATCTGTATGTGCTGCATAATGCCTATGTGTGGCAATTACAGCAACACCTTGTATCTGTATGTGCTGCATAATGCCTGTGTGTGGCAATTACAGCAACACCTTGTATCTGTATGTGCTGCATAATGCCTGTGTGTGGCAATTACAGCAACACCTTGTATCTGTATGTGCTGCATAATGCCTGTGTGTGGCAATTACAGCAACACCTTGTATCTGTATGTGCTGCATAATGCCTGTGCATGGCAATTACAGCAACACCTTGTATCTGTATGTGCTGCATAATGCCTGTGCATGGCAATTACAGCAACACCTTGTATCTGTACTGTACAGGGATTTACATTCATTATAACCCCCTGAATCTTATCCCTGTACAGCAGCGAGTGACCCCCCACCTCTCCCTGTATTCTGACAAATCCCTGGCTGCTGGAATGCTGCAGTAAAGTTTGTTGAGCTTTTTGTTACAGTGAGGATCAGGCTCTGGTCAGACGAGCGTGATTTCTACGGACTGTACGTCCGTGCACACGGACGTACGTCAGTACGGAAGACACAGTAGTGGCCGCACAGTCCGTTTATTCACTGACGTATATTTTGACGGATGTAGGAGGGAAAATAAATTAAAAAGCAAAACCATTTTGTCCGTGAAAAATGCTGGATGTATAAATGCTGGACGTATAAATGCCGTCCGTCTGACCACGTTCCATCACTCACACACAAAGCTATGCAGACGTTGCGGACGCAGCGCACTTTGTGCGGCCGTTCTAGGAGTTGTACGTTCTTGCCTGCCTTGCGTCCGTGGGCCGCGGCCGTTGTGCGTCCGCAGTTCAGTGCGGACGTACTTCATGTGTCAGGCTCCGATGGGCTTTCTGTCATGCTATCACGGACGTACTTTTAGGCGCAATCACGGACGTGAACACTACGCTCGTCTGACCCCAGCCTAAGGGCTGCTCCTTGTAGCTTCTTTACAGTACGGTATAGCTATTAAGCTCACCGGCCCTGGTTATACTTCCCCATTATAAGGCTTCTAAAATGCATCACCAGTAACAAGTGCAATGCTGCTTTAAAGAAACAAACAACAGAATGCGCTTGGTTTTGGAATGTGCGCCTAAACAAGGTCGGATTTCTCATTTACTATTTATCTTCCACACTCATATCTTCTACATTGATTTGTGCAATCCATTTAATTCAACAAAAACATACAGATAAAAAAAAGTACTAGAACGCCCCTCGATTTTATTTAAATCATCGGGAGGAATAAAACTATTGCATTAAGTAAAAGAGAGAGGTCACTGGATCAGCCGAGGTGCAGACGGGATGGCTGTGCATGTGTGTATATAATATATATAGCCATTGTACCCAGGGCCGTATTTATAACTTTGCAGAGCAGGCATGTGCGTACAGGCGCCTGCCACAAGGGGCGCCTTGCTGTATAAAAAAATAAAAATCTGCTTTTTTTTTTTACAATGTACAATTATTTAGGCCACTATATCTCTGGAGCACTAAGGGCTAGAGGGACTTATGAGGTATCATTGGTTTGGGCAGATTGTGGCCTTTCCAGTGATCCCAAACATAACCAGGTTAGATTTCTGTAAAAAATAAAATGCTTCTCTTTTTTGTTTTCTAACGCAGCACCATTATTCAGTTTACACATTTAAAGTGCACAGTGATGCTGCGCTAATTCACCTTCTCGTTTCCCACATGTCCAGCAAGAGTGGAGCTGATGATGGAACGCATTGTTTCATTGACAACCTAGACCGTGGCGCTGCAGTGAGGAGAGACAGGGGGGAACTTTGGAACCCGAATCTCTGAATTGTACACAAAGTTAAGTGAGGTATCATTGGAAAGGGCAGAGTCTGGTCTTTACAATGAAACCAAACATGACCATGTAATGTGTAAACATAAAAACCTGAAAAAATTTAACTGCAAAATGTATTCTTTTTCTCTGTTTTATATGTAAAAGCATATACATTGCCTCTGCCATAGAACAAACAATGCCGCTGCACTAACTCATCTAAGGCAACAGATCCCATTGATGATCCTCTGCCCCTGCTGCCTCCAAACTTCTTTCACTCACTTCCTCCCTTGGACTCACGCAATCCTCCCTCCTTCTTACCCACTCTATTGACCTTTTCTTTTCCAACCTCTGCTCCTTTTCGGAGTTCAACTGTCGCCCTTTCCCCATATCTGACCACCACCTTCTCTCTTTCAACCTATCTGGACTTCCTAAACACCCTGCTCCCCCACCCCGCACCCACACTCGCAGAAATCTACTTGCTGTGGATCCTCATCAATTTAGGGTTATTCAGAGAGCGGTGAAGAGCAGGAGAATGACTGGAGAATGGAAAATTCTAGGTCAAAATAGCCAAACCAGAAAAATTCTCCTATTTAGGCTAGGGTCAGACTAGCGAATTTTTAACGTGCGTTCTGGCGCACTTAATCACGGCCGCACTAGCAGCAAATGACGGGCAATGACAGCCAATATACGAAGTATGGTCACACGAAAGTCCGGCTGCGCAACGCAAGTGGAAAATGAATGCATTTTTTCGAGAACGCAGAACCGCTAGTATGGACGTACAGAGTGCGCTGCGTCCACTAGCGGCGTGTGTGAGTGATTTGGAGACGTCAGACCCTGCTCATGTCCGGCCAACATAACGTCCAGATACCCAAAGTTTCCTGGTTTGGATACGTAAAAAATCATGCTCAAAAGTGCGCATCGTATGACTGTTTTCGCGCAATCCGTGAAAAAATACGGCAATGCGTTCGGACGCACTTTTTGACGGTCGCTGCGAAAAATGCGTTAGTCTGACCCTAGCCTTATCTCACTTTCCAAATCGGCTATTTGGTCCAGATTGTTCTCTTTTCCTGCCATTCTCCTGGTTTTCACCTTTCTCTGAACAACCCTGAGAGAGCGGTGAAAGCCAGGAGAACTGGCAAGAGAAGAGAACAATCTAGACCAAATAGCCGATTTAGAAAGTGAGATAAATGGGAGAATTTTTCTGGTTTGGCTATTTTGACCAAGAATTTTCACTTCTCCAGTTATTCTTGAGAGCTTTTCACCGCTCTCTGAATAACCCTGTGAATGTTTAATCCCGAGGTGAAAAATAACATTGCTTTAGATTTTTTTCAAACACCAGTTAAATGCAGCATATTAGGATGTTTTAGGGAAATTAATTCTCAAATCTCAATCAGAAACAGACACCACCCCACCCTCAGTATATTGTACAATGTATCAAATTGATTACCAGACTAAAAACACCTGGTGTTATGCCCGTTTGTGAACAGAGGTCATTTAGAGTTGATAATCTTTCCACGTACACATTAGTTTTTAATTCAATATCTAATAAACCGTTGCTTATAATATTCTGCAGTAAAGAGTCTCTTTATTTCTAGATTTTTTAGTATTTTTTTAAGCATTTTCTATACTTTTTTCAAAATTTCTTTTTTTTTTTCGAACCCGAACCGAACACGCCCAAAAAGTTTGAAATTCGCGAACTTTCGAACTGCCAAAGTTCGGGTCGAACTCCGAACCGTCCGAACCCGAACAGCTCATCTCTAGTCAATTCCTTACTGTCCTCACATCTCACCACGTGCCCGCTCGACCCCATTCCCTCACATCTAATTCCTCCCCTCTCCTCCTCCCTCACCCCTGCTCTCACACACATCTTCAACCTATCTCTCTCCACTGGCTCCTTCCCATCCGCCTTCAAACACGCACTAGTTACCCCTTTACTAAAGAAACCATCCCTAGATCCCAACTCTCCATCCAACTACCGCCCTGTATCCCTGCTTCCCTTTACCTCTAAGCTCTTAGAAAAACTAGTCTTCAACCGCCTCTCCCTCTTCCTGTCACCCAATTCCCTACTCGACCCCCTGCAATCAGGCTTCCGTGCCCTACACTCAACCGAAACTGCCCTCACCAAAGTCACCAACGACCTCCTAACTGCTAAAAAACACGGCCACTATTCTATTCTCATCCTGCTTGACCTCTTGGCTGCTTTTGACACTGTTGACCACCCCCTCCTTCTGCAGACCCTCAGCTCTCTTGGTCTCTGTGACACTGCACTCGCTTGGGTTGACTCCTATTTATCCAACAGGTCCTTCTCTGTGTCCTTTGCGGGTAACTCCTCCTCTTCATTGCCTCTATCTGTTGGTGTACCTCAAGGCTCTGTCCTAGGTCCTCTGCTCTTTTACATCTACACCTCCTCCCTGGGGAAAATCATTAACAGCTTTGGCTTTAATTACCACCTCTACGCTGATGACACTCAGATCTACCTCTCTACCCCTGATCTCTCTCCCCCTGTCCTTTCTAAAGTCAGTGACTGTTTATCTGGCATCTCCTCCTGGATGGCCTCCCACCACCTAAAGATCAACATGTCCAAGATGGAGCTCCTACTAATTCCTCCCTCTAATGCCTCCCCACCTCCTGACTTCTCTATCACGGTGGAGGGTATCACTATCCCCCTTCAAGTCAGGTTCGCGGTGTTGGAGTTACACTTGACTCTGCTCTTTCCTTCATCCCCCACATCCAGTCTCTTTCCTCCTCCTGCCGATACCAACTGCGTAATATTTCCAGAATTTGGCCATTTCTTACCGCTGTCACCACAAAACAACTCATCCATGCCCTGGTAATCTCGCGAGTTGACTATTGCAATAATCTCTAATCTGGCCTCTCCCTCCGCTCCCCCCTACAATCCATCCTGAATGCCTCCGCCAGGCTCATCCATCTCACCTGCCGCACTGTCTCCGCCGCTCCCCTCTGCGAGTCCCTTCACTGGCTCCCCACCTGCCGCTCTGTCTCCGCCGCTCCCCTTTGCGAGTCCCTTCACTGGCTCCCCATCCACCTCACCTGCCGCTCTGTCTCCGCCAATCCTCTCTGCGAGTCCCTTCACTGGCTCCCCATCCACCTCACCTGCCGTTCTGTCTCTGCCGCTCCTCTCTACGAGTCCCTTCACTGGCTCCCTATCCACCTCACCCGTCGCACTGTCATCGCTGCTCCCCTCTGCGAGTCCCTTCACTGGCTCCCAATCCACCTCACCCGCTGCTCTGTCTCTGTCGCTCCCCTCTGCGAGTCCCTTCACTGGCTCCCCATCCACCTCGCCCACTGCTCTGTCTCTGCCGCTCCTCTCTGCGAGTCCCTTTCACTGGCTCCCCATCCATCTCACCCGCTGCTCTGTCTCTGCCTCTCCCCTCTGCGATTCCCTTCATTGGCTCCCCATCCACCTCACCCGCCGCTCTGTCTCTGCTCCTCCTCTATGCTCCTCCCTTCACTGGCTCCCCATCCTCCTCACCCGCCGCTCTGTCTCTGCCGCTCCCCTCTGCGAGTCCCTTCACTGGCTCCCCATCCACCTCACCCGCTGCTCTGTCTCTGCCTCTCCCCTCTGCGATTCCCTTCATTGGCTCCCCATCCACCTCACCCGCCGCTCTGTCTCTGCCGCTCCTCTCTGCGAGTCCCTTCACTGGCTCCCCATCCACCTCACCCGCCGCTCTGTCTCTGCCGCTCCCCTCTGCGAGTCCCTTCACTGGCTCCCCATCCACCTCACCCGCTGCTCTGTCTCTGCCTCTTCCCTCTGCGATTCCCTTCATTGGCTCCCCATCCACCTCACCCGCCGCTCTGTCTCTGCCGCTCCTCTCTGCGAGTCCCTTCACTGGCTCCCCATTCACTGCAGAATTAAATTTAAAATCCTTATCCTTACCTACAAAACCCTCACTAACTCAGCTCCCCACTACCTGTCCTCACTAATCACTAAATACACCCCAGCCCGCTCCCTAAAATCAAACAGTGACCTGCGTCTAGCTTCTCCCCGCATCACCTCTTCCCATGATACACTGCAGGACTTCTCACGCGCAGCCCCCATCCTCTGGAACACTCTCCCTTGTACTGCCAGACTTTCCCCTAGTTTCCCTTCCTTCAAATGCTCCCTTAAAACGTTCCTATATAGAGAAGCCGACCCCCCAACTCACTGATGCAACCATCAAATCACTCTCACCTTGCAGTCCTCTCCTCCTGTTTCCAACCCCAACCCTCATAGATTGTGAGTTCCCACGGGAATAGGGCCCTCATCTCCTACTGTACTGTTTGTCAAATGTTGTTCAATGTATTGTAACCCTGTCTATACTGTGCCCATTGTACAGCGCTGTGGAATATGCTGGCGCTTTATAAATAAAGAATAATAATAATAACAGATTCTGCCCCTTCTTTTGATTTGAGCGCAGAGAGAAACGTTTTTTCAGGTTGTTTTTTTTAGGTTGCCTTAAAACTAAAATTTAAAAAGTCTTTTTGGCATGTTTCTTTTTTCTTTTGGGGGTGGGGGGAAAGCTCCGCATTTCTGTGCCTACAGGCTCCTAAAATGCAAACCCAGCCCTGATTTACCCCTGGTATTTAAGAGCCGACGTGGCTGATCGTGCTCTGCCAGCTTAAAGTGAGACTGAGCATAACGAGAAATGTGTTTCCCAAACATCGGAGGTTCTGAGGCTGCTGACACTTTAACTTTTTACTTATATTAATACAGTAAGAAATATTTGTGAATTAACAATTATTCCTTACTGCAATAACCTATATATCAGGAATATGTCGCCATCTGCTGGTCAAAAGGAGTTACTGCAGTTCTGGACTCTGTGCAGGATCAGCTGGGGAGATGTCATACAGACACATTCCCAGCTGATTTTAAAAAGTGTTAGCTCTTCGGGCATCATGTCCAAGCTGCTAAAACTTTAGGGGCATGCTATGGAGCCCAGATGCAAATGAATATTCTTTGCAATAAAAAAATTCCCTTTGCATTGCTCCTGTGGAACGCTATATCGACTATACTCGATATCGGGGAACCGGGAGGTGCCTTGCAGATCGAGTACAGTTGATTGTGGTAGTGAAGGGGTTAAAAAGTCATTTAGGTCTGCATATAATGCAATTTTCTCACTAGTCATATTTGCTTTTCAGAGTTTCTCAATCTTCAGCTGTGAGTGATAGTAGCAGTTTTCTTTATTGTTTATTTTATTTATTCATCTGAAGTGCAAGGGCCCTACTTCCAATTATAGAAACAATTATGCGTCACGGTAATTATTCATCCTTAGAGTGTGGAGAGTTGGAGAAGGAATTTTTGTGCATCCTATGCAAATTATAGAACATGCAAACAAACCATCAGTGCTAAAATAAAATAAATAATTCATGCAAAATAAAAATAAAATAAAAAAATTAAAAAACTTGAGCACCCCTGCAAAAAAATCAATCTGGGAGGTGGAGTCCTCCTTCAATGTTCCTTAATCCCATCGCTACCAAATTATTATCCAAAAAAAACAGTGGGGTTTTTTTCTTTGGAAAATACTTTTTGATTACTTATACAGTTTGACATTTTTGGGGATATTCCCAGTGTATTCCTTATTGTGATAACCTATTTGACAGTGAGATGTCGCCATCTGCTGGCCAAAAGGAGTTACTGCAGCTCAGGTCTTCGTGCAGGATCAGTTGGGGGGACGTCATTCAGACACATTCCCAGCTGGTTTGAAAAAGTGTTTTTACCCACTGTGCTAAAACTCCTGGGGCATGTTCTGGGTCCAAAAATCAAACGCAATTTGTTGCAAGAAACAATGTACCTTATAGAGACGTGATTGCGAGTGACGTTGGTTTCCTGTTGGGTTAAAGTCACTTTTACTCACTCATGACTGATTGGAACTCAAGTGTTTCTCACTGTTGGAAAACAATGTGTCTTTGATGGAATTCTGTCTGTTTGAAGCCGATGCCTTAGAGCAGGGATATGCATTATTGGTCCTCCAGGTGTTTTGGAACTACCACTCCCATAATGCAAAGACAGTCATTAGATTGATTGGGCCTCGTGGGAAATGAAGTTCTAAAACATCTGGAGGGCTAAGTTTGCTTCCCCCTTTTTTAGAGTTTATAACGTATATATTTTTATTGATTCTTTAAAAAGAAGCAAAACGTCTGAATAACCCAGGCTATGTTTACCCTTTAACGTGCTGTATATCGTCGCATTGCAGAGGGATCGCTTGATTCCCTGTTCTATCACCGAGGCCGGCAGGGTGGAAGCAGAGCTAATAAAGGGATGCTTGTTAGTAAAATAATAATTATGTATCCTTGGCAACCTGACCTGTAATTTTATTTATATACACACATACATAACCATCTTTCCTCGTCCAGATCAAGGGGTCTGCAACATCTCTTCTGTTTTGAAACACACAGACCGAGACGTTGGACGATCCGACACCGTGAGAATCGCATTTCAACCACAGTCTGGGATTTATACCTCCTTGGTCCACGATAAAAATCTTTAAAGCCGGCTGGTGACCTCTTCAGCATCTCAATGTTACTTTTTATTAAGAATACCCTGTATTGCATTGGAATAAGTGCTTTTTTTTTTAAAAAAAAGGAAGGTTCTATCTTAATATAAGGAATAGCGGTACATAGAAATGCAGGGCACAAGTAAAGGCGATGCCTCGGTTGAGTAGAGTTAGAGCGTGAACCTTCTAGACCCCTTACGTCCTCTTCTTTTGACATCTTATGCAATCACATTCCACCATACCCTTCACCACCCCTCGGCATGTCATGATCAGGCACAGGCAGGCATTCCATCCATAACGTGTCCAAAGAAGAGGTTGCGGAAGTCTAGAAGAGGCTGGAATTCTACAGAGTGAGTCAAAAGACAAGGAGCACCCAAATAACAACCATTGGTGAGATCCCATCATCATCATTCCCCTGGGTGCCTGATAGCAATAAGGTCTCTCGGTACCTTAAACGCCCTCATGGTATTTGGTAGATGAGACCAAGAGATGTAGAACAGAAAGTGTAAATTTTAAGGGTCATATGTGATGTGGCCACTCTCCGACTCGTGGTTCTCCCAATAAGTTGGGCTCCTTAACCAAGAACAGCATCGCCTTTATTGTTCCACCTACTACTATACTATATCAATAAAAGTGAAGATTTTATTTGCCCAGGCAAAGGAAATTGGGTCACTATTGGGTTCGAGAGAAGAAAAAGCAGGTCCCGGCCCACCAATTATGGTTGAAGGCTTTAATAGAGCATCTCAAACAGCAACGTTTCGGCCAGACAAAGGCCGACTTACAGCCGAATCGTTGCGGTTGGAGATGCACCACTGGCACGCGATTGGTGTACCGGGACCCTCTTTCTCTTCTGCTTTTTTGTGTCTTTGGGGGTTGGCCCCCGTAGCTGCAACTGCACCCAATTTTGAGAGGTTCATATAGACTTGTAGGGCGATGTGTCGGCTCGAGGCTGGGTGTACAGAGTTTCTGTATTTATTGAAATGCAGTATTGGCTTCGGGAAGCGGTTTCGGCGCAGCCTGTTAGTCGACCGCATCAGGGTGGGTGTCAGGGACACTGCGAGACCGCCTATGCCTCTTTTTTGTTTGTTTTTCACGTTCAGTCTTATTTTGCCAGAGGAGGCATCTCCTATCATCCTCTGTCTCTCCCCCTTGTGTAGACGGGCCAGGCCTGTTCTCTCTCCTCTCGGCACACTCCGTGTCCTGGGGCAGCAGGGTGGCTCCTGTGTTAGTTTGTTAGTGACAGGAGATTATCTGACTCCCCCTGTATACAGACAGAAAGTGCAGTCAGCGTGCGGACGTGCCATTCACAGCAATGGGAGAAACAGCAAGGGGAGCATAGCAAGGCAGGGAGGGACGGGACATGTCAACCTTCAGGTGGCAGAACCATGGAGGCAACCGAGACCTTCTGACAATGTGCAGTGACCTGCCCTGGGTATGTATGGAAAGACATACCATGAATGTTTAAAATTACTCACATTTATGATAAATTCCAATTTAAATCACTTTCAGCTGGAGTTTCAATTACAATTTGTTTTTGCCATTTTTATCATTTTTAAAGGGCCAGTACCACAAAAATATGAAATGTTTTTATTTATTGTGTTGATTTGATGTTGCTGATATCTTACATGTGCTTTGTTTTTCTCTTGTATGTTTAGTTAAGAAAATATTTTCCTCTATATGTGTCACTGGGTGCATCCATTGTGTGATATTTTCCTCTATATGTGTCACTGGGTGCATCCATTGTGTGTTATTTTCCTCTATATGTGTCACTGGGTGCATCCATTGTGTGATATTTTCCTCTGGATGCGCCCAGTGACACATATATTGTGTTATATTTTCCTCTGTATGTGTCACTGGGTGCATCCATTGTGTGATATTTTCCTCTATATATGTCACTGGGAACATCCATTGTGTGATATTTTCCTCTATATGTGTCACTGGGTGCATCCATTGTGTGATATTTTCCTCTATATGTGTCACTGGGTGCATCCACTGTGTGATATTTTCCTCTATCTGTCACTGGGTGCATCCATTGTGTGATATTTTCCTCTATATGTGTCACTGGGTGCATCCATTGTGTGATATTTTCCTCTATCTGTCACTGGGTGCATCCATTGTGTGATATTTTCCTCTATATGTGTCACTGGGTGCATCCATTGTGTGTTATTTTCCTCTATATGTGTCACTGGGTGCATCCATTGTGTGATATTTTCCTCTGGATGCGCCCAGTGACACATATATTGTGTTATATTTTCCTCTGTATGTGTCACTGGGTGCATCCATTGTGTGATATTTTCCTCTATATATGTCACTGGGAACATCCATTGTGTGATATTTTCCTCTATATGTGTCACTGGGTGCATCCATTGTGTGATATTTTCCTCTATATGTGTCACTGGGTGCATCCACTGTGTGATATTTTCCTCTATCTGTCACTGGGTGCATCCATTGTGTGATATTTTCCTCTATATGTGTCACTGGGTGCATCCATTGTGTGATATTTTCCTCTATCTGTCACTGGGTGCATCCATTGTGTGATATTTTCCTCTATATGTGTCACTGGGTGCATACATTGTGTGATATTTTGTGTTGTATCTTTCCATCACTTGCTCCTCACTGTGTGGCTTTGGCCATAGAATGGAGTGAATGGGTCATAATGCTTGCAGCGTTTGGGAATTGGGATGTATGCAAAGGACATCACCAGTCTAGGGGATAGTATAAAGTGTAGGAGGCAAACTATCAGATCTCTTTCAGCTGCTATCTCTTATCTTGGGTGGCATAGACAACACAATAGATCCCCTGCAGCCCTGTCTAAACATTCTCTCCTCTGCCCCATTGCCTCTTCACTACTGTTTTATATTATACCCCAGCTCTAAAGAGAGTGTTGCCATAATTGATAAATGTGACATTGTGGGAAAGATCCATAAAATGGAATCAGGAGATAAAAACGTAACCTTTCTTTTCTTTTTTTGATGTAATTGCAAGTAAAAGGGAAAAATAAACCGCGGCATGTGTTTTATAAGGTGGTTTATAATGTGGTTTTGTTTGCAATGCACAAGTAACCTACTTACATCTTATGTTAGTGGTAGTGACCCTTTAGCCATTATTATATATTTTCCCCCAATTTTAACAACAGTTAAGTTTGTGGAAAAAAAGAAACTTGTAAAATCCAATCTATACCAATAACATTGTAACTCTCTATAGGGTTTTTTTTTTGCAAGCTCTTCCCCCTGAGGGCAGGTGATCACTTGTCAGAGAAGAAAAGAAAGATGTTAAAATATTCTAAAATAGAATTTAATACTATATACTGTGTGTATATATATATTTTTATATATATATATATATAATTTTTCATTTTTTTTATTATTTATATATATATTTTAATCACTATGTTTGTTTGTTTTTTTGTAGATTTTAGAAGGTTGACATATCCCAAGTGCATAAAAAAGCCAGTTAATGAGCAGCGTTAATTTATATTAAAAAGAAAAGTAAATTCGGGATGGCGGAGAATATCCCAGCAGAAGAGAAAAGCTCCACATGCAATGGCGGAGTGCAAAGAGCGAACATTATACAAGACCAAGACACAAAGTGCCTGCATCGAGCCGGTATCTCGGGGTTAAACAGCATGATGAGGGTAAACAAACAAAATTCATATTAATACAGTTATGACAGTAATAATAAGCGATGCACGTGACGGCGCGGGTTTCCAGGATCAGAAGCACCGGGTTGGCTTGTCTTCATGTTGCCTTTACAGTCGGATATCATCACATTTATTGCTTTTTTTTCGCTGCCGCGCCGCCGCGCAGGTCCGTCCATGGAGAATTAATCCACATCATGAATAAGTCATTTCCTTCTGGTAGCATATCATTTCTAGACGCTGCCGGGCAGCACTATTCATGTAAACACACAGAACAGTAGGAGAGAGGACCCTGCTCAAGAGCTTACAATCTAAAGCTGGTCCATAAAGGTAGCTCCCCAGTTTTGTCGACATGTGTTTGTCTTTTTTGTGCCCCATTCCCTGGTGTCTGTGTTGTATTATATGTCCCCTATGTATTGTAGTGTCGTGTCGAATACACTGTGGGCTATATTACAATCCTAGCGTTAAAACGTAGGCGCAAGGGAGGAAAAACTGCGCCTGCATTGTTACCGCGCGTTAACCCCCAGGATGCTCGCAGCAGCGCTGAGCGCAGCCGCGAGCATCCACTCGAAGGAGTTCATAGGACTCCATTGAGTTTCCCACTGCCGGTCCCATGACCAGCCGGATCTCGCCTCGCGAGATCCAGCCGGTCGGTGTAGTGATACACACGGAGAGACTGGGGGGACTTTTTCCCCCAGTCTTTCCCTGCTCCCGCGCCGGCCGGAGGAGGCAGACAGAGCCACGGTCCTCGCCGCGGGACAGGAGGTGAGTATACGCTTTTTTAGGCTGGTGTAAATGGATTCTGCAGAATCGGAATCCGTTAACACCAAGTCCTGGCTGTGGTTAACTTTTTGCTAACCAGAGCCGGATGTTAATCAGCGCTGGGACTTTGTAATCATAACGCTGATTAACCCTTTGTGTTCCCCATGTTAAGCAAAGGGAGCACAAAGTACAGTAACCTCGCGCTGAAAAGTGCAAGGTACCAAACGCAAACAGGTTACTTAACTCGTTTGCGTTTGGATTGTAATATGTGGTAAACACCGCAGCAAACGTTAATGCTCACGCAAGTGAGCGTTAACGTCTGGAATGTAATGTGGCCCTGTGTTGTTTCCCTCATTTGTATCTGTAAGCAATTGATTCCTTTGTTTCCCCTCGATTCCATCCAACCTCCCCTAGGGTCTGGCTTTAACCAGATCTCTCTGCCGATTCCTCAGGATTCATATCAACAGGGGGTGTGTGGGAGGGGGAGGCTTCTGAGAGGCTGTTCAGTACGGAGGCGCTGGGGTGTTTTTTCCATTGTTTTCTGTGCCTCCCCTGTTTGGGCTTTTGCAACTGTAAACCCTGAATAAAATTAATTCCCAGGTTTGTTTTCACTCTGCAAGGAGCTCCGGATATTGACTGGATGGGTTTGGGCCGGAATCAGTACTCCTTTGCGATACTGACGGTGAGGGGAGCATTCTGCACGAGGGTACAGGACCCCAAGTTACACCGCCATCTTGGTAATAGCCTTGGCACAGTAAGCTGAGGTCCAATCAGAACTGATGTTTACCGGTGAGGTCAGAAGACAATCAAAAGTGCCAGAATATTGGCGACCAACAATGGCGGAGCCCAGAAGGTGAGAATGACAGGTGAGCGGTTTAATAGACATCACAATATCAAACCCTCAGTGACATTTACTGATTAAAAAAACAAGACTGTAATGTCAGCAACCAATCAGATGCTGGGGTTTGCAGAGAGGCTCCCAGCATTCCACTGTCAGGGAAACAGGATATGTTTTTCACTGATGATGCTCTGAGCTCAACGTGTCGAAGTCAGCTAAAAATCGATTATTTGTGGCTTTAAGAAAAAATATTGAACAGATTAATGAGCGATCAATACAAAATACAGATGATAAATGCTATTGCTGTATGATGCGCACCACAGAGGCCATTTCTGACAGAGTGACGTCTCTCCTTATGCATTTAACCAAACCCAGGCGCATTGGGCCTACCAAGCCCCAGGTGTCTTGGGCCTACCAAGCCCCAGGTGTCTTGGGCCTACCAAGCCCCAGGTGTCTTGGGCCTACCAAGCCCCAGCTGTCTTGGGCCTACCAAGCCCCAGCTGTCTTGGGCCTACCAAGCCCCAGCTGTCTTGGGCCTACCAAGCCCCAGCTGTCTTGGGCCTACCAAGCCCCAGCTGTCTTGGGCCTACCAAGCCCCAGCTGTCTTGGGCCTACCAAGCCCCAGCTGTCTTGGGCCTACCAAGCCCCAGCTGTCTTGGGCCTACCAAGCCCCAGGTGTCTTGGGCCTACCAAGCCCCAGGTGTCTTGGGCCTACCAAGCCCCAGGTGTCTTGGGCCTATCAAGCCCCAGGTGTCTTGGGCCTATCAAGCCCCAGGTGTCTTGGGCCTATCAAGCCCCAGGTGTCTTGGGCCTACCAAACCCGGGTACATTGGGCCTACCAAACCCATGCATTGGACAAACCAACCCCAGGTGCATTGGGCATACCAAACCCATTCATTGGACAAACCAACCCCAGGTGCATTGGGCCTACCAAACCCATGCATTGGACAAACCAACCCCAGGTGCATTGGACCAACCAAACCCAGGTGCATTGGAGCAGCCACACACAGGTGTCTTGGGCCAACAAAACTCAGGTGCCTTGGGCCAACCAAACTCAGGTGCCTTGGGCCAACCAAACCCATGCATTGGGCCTACCAACCCCAGGTGTCTTGGGCCTACCAACCCCAGGTGTCTTGGGCCTACCAACCCCAGGTGTCTTGGGCCTACCAACCCCAGGTGTCTTGGGCCTACCAACCCCAGGTGTCTTGGGCCTACCAAACCCATGCATTGAGCCAACCAAACCCAGGTGTCTTGGGCCTACCAAACCCAGGTACACTTGTCCTACCAAACCCATGAATTGGGCCAACCAAACACAGATGCATTGGACCAACCAAACCCAGGTGCTTTGGACCAAGGTTCACCTGCAACAGACAAGGTCAGCTGGTGCCTCTCGTTCTTCAATGAGTAGCAGATCATTCTTAGTTATATGACACATGGATAGGTCTGAAGGTGCCGCATAGTTAAATCAAGTTTCAGCCAAAGTATACTGAGCATGTAGAGTGTCGGACAACTGTTTTTAGAGCATATTTATCCAGAGCCTAGGTTTAGTGGCATGCATGCAATGGGGATACCCTCAGACGGTGATGCCATGCAAGGACCAGGAAGGAGACAGCTGAAGAATAAGGCAGCAAGCAGAGATATCACAGGAGGCAGGGGAGAGCGACAGAGTGTGTCTGTCACTGTATCCACTCTTTAAACCCTGTATCCAGCATGAAAAGGAGTTTCATAGCTGAGGGACATATATGTACGTCATCGATAAACCTGATGATTGTCATCAGGTTTAACCAAAGAAAAGCAGGGTCAAGTCCTAAAAAATAAATGTGGTAACTCAGCAAGATTTCTATGTTTATAAGATTAATGTTTGTCATCATGCACAAAACCCTCCACCCACACTCAGATTTGACATAAATATATATGTATAGGCTCTGGGTTTTAGGACGAAATATACAATAAATCAAGTATATATAGTGTGACTTGAAGAAGGAAACACATATGATTGGACACCTGAATAAAAGCTTTAGTGTGAGGAACCAATGGGAATGCAGTTCCTTCTGCAAAACAGTGGATGATCGGCGTTCCCACGCAACTTGTCCCCTGTGGTACAGATATTATTTAGTACCACATAGATATTAGTTGGTATGAACAGCGGATACGGATGTGAAAATGTCATGTGCTGCCTTGACATAGAAACCATTTAGATGACATATTATGTCAGGAATCCCAAAAAGCTGACACAGAGTAACACAAAGGAGGTTATTCAAAGAGGTCCGAAATGTAACCGGATACTGAAATTCAGTGAACGGGGACAATTCGGGGCCATTCGGCTATTCAGAGAGCAGGCAATTCGCCAAATTCTGACGAATTGCCTGCATGTGCGGTGCCTGTTCGGGGGCTGTGAAATCCCCATAGAGAAGCAATGGTTAATCTATTCACAGACCCTGAACAGCAGAGAAATGTCAGTGAAATGCCCTGCCATTCGGTGGTTTCATTCAACAGGTTTATTCAGGCGAATCCCATAGGCTTCAATGTTAAAAATATTCCCGTTTTTATCCAATACCTAATAAACCATTTATTATTTTAATCTGCTGTAAAGAGTCTCTTTATTTTATAGATTTTTTAGGATATATTAAGCATTTTTTGGGATTTTTTCAGCAAATTTTGTTTCTGTTTCTTTTTTTAATCGTTTTTTCAATTTTTCTTAACAGCCCTTTTTATTATCATTCATTGGATCATATGTGTAAATTCCAGACATTTTCGTTCAGTAGTTTTAACCGCAAACAGCGTTTCACTTTTCAAACTTTCAAGCGTACTGTTTTTTTTTTACCACGTTCGTCTGCGTGTGGGATTTTTCCGGCGGCTGCTCTGCGCTGTGATCGGCGGCTCCTCAGGTTTTTCCGGCGTGTTCGGTGGGGTTTTTGAGGCGGTTTCTGTGGGCTTTCGGTGAGTATTCGGTGAGTGTTCTGTGGGTTTGCGGCGGCTTTTCCCTGCACTACGGGGGCCCTGCGGTGCTTGCTGAATACACCGCAGGGTCGGCGAACTAGGAATCGCCGAATCGCCCCGAAGTGCGGGGAACGAAAGGTCACCGAACGTGCGGTGACTTTTCGGATCTCTCTGAATAACCCTGTGTGTGATACATTTTTATGCTATATGAGCATCGAGATACTCCAAAATCTTACGGGAGTCAATATTTCTTCCTGTCTGAATATATTATTTCAGATATGGACCACAATCCACTAATTCCCTTCTTCGATCATCACAAACTTCAGCTTTACAGTCATTATTTTAAATATGTTTTATTTATAAAGGTAAAAAAGTGACTCAGATAAGAAACGCCTACCAAAGCATCGGCTGAAGCGAAGCCCCGGTCAGGGACGGGAATTCTACTGCCGCTCGACAACATCCAAACAATAGCACAATGACAGAAAACAGCAGCGAAACAGGGTTAGAAATAAAACACACAAAATATAAATAATCAGTAACTTCAAAAAGGTGACCGGCCACACAGGGAGACCAGAGAAACTTTACACACGACGAGTGAGGCACGTAATGTAAACTGATATAAAACAGCAACAAAGTAATAAACCCGCAACGTTCTACCTCACATGCGAAACGAGAGCTTAGGATGTTTACACAACAGCTTTGTTAAAACAAAATATCAGGAAAAATCATGTAACTTATTCATCAAAGCCTGATTTGTAGAGAAATAACCAAATTTAAGCCCAAGATGACATCAGCCAATATTATTATTTTTTTTTTCTACAAAAATGTTTTATTTTTCAGCCGAAAATCTGTAAATCTATTTATAAATTCTAGACATGTTTCAGTGAATAAACCTCACTTTTGGGTTTATATTAGTATTTAAGATTTGTGACTTACCTCGAACTTCTAACTTGGATTCACATTGCTTGGTTCCGTATTCATTTATTGCTTTGCAGGTATAGTACCCCGAGTCTCGCTTCTCCGCTCCGGTGATGTGCAGACAGAAATGGCCCCCGTCTCGCTCCGTTATGCGATACCGCATGCTGGCTTTAACCTGCTGCCTGTTTCTCAGCCTGCGGAGGGGACGCAGAGTCGGCATAAATGAAAGGCGCGTCTCTCCGAATATAGGAAAGGAGATTAAGGAGACGAGGTTAAAAGAAAACTGGGCAGTTAAGCAGGGGTGGGGTTTCTGAAAGGGAAGTAAAGCAGGGGTGGGGTTTATGTAAGGGGAGTAAAGCAGGGTGGGGTTTATGAAAGGGGAGTAAAGCAGGGTGGGGTTTATTAAAGGGGAGTAAAGCAGGGGTGGAGTTTATTAAAGGGGAGTAAAGCAGGGGTGGGGTTTATGAAAGGAGAGTAAAGCAGGGGTGGGGTTTATGTAAGGGGAGTAAAGCAGGGTGGGGTTTATGAAAGGGGAGTAAAGCAGGGGTGGGGTTTATTAAAGGGGAGTAAAGCAGGGTGTGGTTTATGAAAGGGGAGTAAAGCAGGGTGGGGTTTATTAAAGGGGAGTAAAGCAGGGTGGGGTTTATGAAAGGGGAGTAAAGCAGGGTGGGGTTTATGAAAGGGGAGTAAAGCAGGGTGAGGTTTATGAAAAGGGAGTAAAGCAGGGGTTGGATTTATTAAAGGGGAGTAAAGCAGGGGTGGGGTTTATGAAACGGGAGTAAAGCAGGGTGGGGTTTATTAAAGGGGAGTAAAGCAGGATGGGGTTTATTAAAGGGGAGTAAAGCAGGGGTGGGGTTTATGAAAGGGGAGTAAAGCAGGGGTGGGGTTTATTAAAGGGGAGTAAAGCAGGGCGGGGTTTATGAAAGGGGAGTAAAGCAGCGGTGGGGTTTATGAAAGGGGAGTAAAGCAGGGGTGGGGTTTGTGAAACATAGAAACATAGAAAAATGTCGGCAGATAAGAACCTTTCGGCCCATCTAGTCTGCCCAATTACATGGATACTTTACCTGGATTTATCTTTTGTTTAGGATAGCCTTATGCCTATCCCATGCTTGCTTAAATTCAATTACTGTTTTGGCCTCTACCACTTCAACTGGAAGGCTGTTCCATGTATCCACCACCCTCTCAGTAAAATAATGCTTCCTGATGTTACTTTTAAACCTTTGCCTCTCTAATCTAAGACTATGTGAAAGGGGAGTAAAGCAGGGGTGGGGTTTAGAAAGCAGAAAAGGATCTTAATTTTTCTATTAAGCTCAACGTGTTGTAATGGGTTTAACAAAACACCTAGACCATACCATCCTAGACCAGTGACGGCAAACCTCAGCACCCCAGAGGTTTCAGAACTACATGTCCCATGATGCTCAGTCAGCCTTACAGCCCCTGAAGTATCATGGGACATGTAGATCTGAAACATCTAGGGTGCCAAGGTTCGCTGTCACTGCCCTAGAGCGATAGCGATATTCTGCGGAACCCTCTGGTATGGGGGGGGGGCAAGGTCAAAATTTAAGGGGTAGAAAATGTCAAAGTGAGTTTTAGGAGTTCCTATCAAAGTGATACTATCAGAATGATAATAAATACGAGGATAAGCTCACTCAAGAGAGCTGTGTCCACCTGGGAATTCCCTCCCCCTTGCCTGAGTGCCAGTTCGCCAGGGTTTAGAAATCAACCATCCATCGATTTCACGATGTGGACCCCCATGGATGAGGGACCTGAGGTTTGAGCGCTGAGGAAAGTCTTCGTTATGGGCTTTTGCCCATAATAATAACATAATAAAAATGCTATATGCAGGATTTAAAGGGTGTTTTGCTGTTAGAAGCTGTCGGAGAAGACAGACGATGAGGTGTGGTTGAGTGGACACTCACCAGTTGATGATGGGTTTGGGTTCCCCGAGCACCTGCACGCTGAGTGTGACGTCTTGACCCTCCAGCACCAACTTGTCCAACAGGGCCACCTGTAAACATTGTTATGCGAGACACGTGGATATGGGGAGGGAGGAGAACACGGTCACAATCACAAGCGGCTGTGTCTTATAACTTGTACAGGGTGCTTTGTCAGGGGCCAAGTTATAAAAAGATTAAGTTCTGGAAGACACCTATATTTCCACCCCAAATTAAGCAACGTCTCGGTGTTAACCCACGGCCCGCACTGAAATATGACATCATTACATGTATGTGTATCATCATAAGGATTCCTTACAATCCAGCACCTATACAGGACGATTCATATAGACCCCAACCCAACGTTTTTGTTATAGATCTTAAAGATGTTTCTGAACTACAACTCCCACAATTCTCTGGCCATCTGTTGCATTCAAAGAACTCTGGGAATGTTAGGCCTTCAACATCTGGGGGACTGGAGTCTGACCTCCCCGTTCTGAAGGAATGGAAGGAAATCAATGACAGTTTCAGGAAACATACCTCCTCTATTGTTGAGCACATCCCATAACCGCACGCCCTGGAAGCGGCCGCCACTTTCTGTTGTTATGCACATGTCAGCTCGGAGCTGTATGGTGTTGCTAGCGCGTCTCTATTGCATCATCAGTGTTTCGGATCTGGTTTCTATAGATATCTGCTAAGGCAGGGGCCAGCAACCTTGATGTTTGGAACTACATTTCCCATGATGCCCTACCAAGCTAATGAATGGCTGAGAATCATGGTAGATGTAGCCCCAAAACATCTGGAGGGCCAAGGTTGGTGAACCATGCGCCAAGGCTTCCTTTTGTCAGAGGTTTATTACTGCGCACTCGTTCCTTCAGGTGACCCCACAAAAGGAAGTCCGGGCCGGTAAGATCAGGACACTGGGTTGATCACACATACTTGGAAATTACTCGGTCCTCAGAAAATCTCTGGTTCGTCGCCATTGACTTCTGCGATCTGCAGTATGTGTTGCCCTCTCACAGGAAGTTGAGAATAAACAAGCCATTCCATTCCGTGGAAGTGCTTTTGTTGTGTCTGTGCTGTTGTCGTGGCTGTGCTGCCAGCTCGCGGCCGCTTGCTGTGATGGGATCCGATCAGCATAAGAGGATGCCCATATCCTGAAACTCTCATTAATTTCATTTTCATTCTTTTATGATCTAGAACGAAACCTTTTGGTTCGGGTCTATATGAATTACCCTGTGTGTATAGATAGACAGGGGGGGAACTCTGTTCCATCTACAAAAATAGTGGGGGATCCAATAAGTGCATTCTGTAATTAGGACACTGTATAGTCCCATGACGACGAACCTTGACTTCCCAGATGGTTCTCAACTACATGCCCCATGATGCTCAGCCAGTCTTACATGATACTGAGCATCATGGGACATGTAGTTCCAAAACATCTTGGGTGCCAAGTTTCCTCATCACGGGTCCAGTCACTCTAACTCCATAATAAAGGGCTAAAACCCGCAAAACAATCCCAAGGAAGTAAGGAGCGCATTCATATTATACTCGGGTCGTTGCTCCAAGATAACCCCCTCTGTGGGTATATATGAAGGTTCACCCCCATCAGGCTTTAAGCAGCTCCTCTCCCACTCTCAGCCACATCCACCACACCTCTATCGATCCTGACCTTGAAGGACGGCGGTGCTTTGAAGGTCACGGTGTGCTGGGGAGGCGCTTTGGCCGTCATCTTGTGCTGGGGAGTCGAAGGCTCGCTTAGATCTTCCTGGGGGCTCAGGTACTCATCGTCGGAGGTGATGGGGCTCAGCGGGTCACGGGGCGTCCCGCGATGGGCAGGGGATTCTTTGGATGGAGCTGCAGAAACATAAGGATACAGACACTGAGACACAAGCTGCGGTGCGTCGGGTCTTTATACCAAACACCGGTCTCTCCTGCTGGACAGGTTCTTCTGATCTACAAGAGGTTAAATAATAATCCAAACAACTCCAGGTCTCATCATCCACATTAATAAGGATACGAATGGTGAGCGAGTGTCAAAATACACCAAATGGCCAAAAAACAAGTCCCCACCTGGATGTAACTCAGCCAATAGGTACTCGCCTTCCATTGGATAATTACTGTAGTGATTAATATGTTGCAGCATATAATGAGGTCATGTGACTCCCTGAATATACTGAATGAGCAGGTTTTTCCATCAATGGGTGTTTTCTCCCCTGATGGCACAGCGGGCATATTCCAAGATGGCAATGCCAGGATTCATTGGGCTCAAATTGTGCAAGAGTGGTTGAGGGAGCATGAGACATCATTTTCACACATGGATTGGCCACCGCACAGTCCAGACCTTAACCCCATTGAGGTTAATCTTTGGGATAATGTGCTGGAGAAGACTTTACGCAGCGCCGCGACTCTCCCATCATCAATACAAGATCTTGGCCACAAATTAATGCCGCTCTGGACGGGAATAAATCCTGTGACATCGCATGAGCTTATCCACACGATGCCGCGGCGAATGCGTGACGCAATCACAGCAAAACGATGCCGCCGCGAATGCGTGACGCAATCACAGCAAAACGATGCCGCAGCGAATGCGTGACGCAATCACAGCAAAACGATGCCGCAGCGAATGCGTGACGCAATCACAGCAAAACGATGCCGCGGCGAATGCGTGACGCAATCACAGCAAAAGCGACACAACCTCATATTACAGCGTGTGAGTTTATTCTTGGCCGGGCTCTGTGTATTACAGTGTAAAGGAAGAACCTGTCCTGTTTAAGCCGGACGTGTTACTGTAACCACAAATGCTTATTTTAACTCCACGGAATGTTTAGAAAGTGTTTAAAACTTAGACTAGGGTCAGACCAACGCATTTTTCACGTTGTTCGTGAAAAAGTGCGTTCGAACGAATGGACGTATTTTTTCACGGAATACGCGATAGCGGTCATACGATGCGCATTTTCGTCCGTGATTTTGTACGGATCATCAATAAAACACTTTTTGCGTTTGGACGTTATGTTGGCCGGACGTGTGCAGCGTCTGACGTCTCCTAATCACACACACACGCCGCTAGCGGACGCAGCGCACTCTGTACGTCAGTAGTAGCGGTTTGACGTTCTAGAAAAAATGCATTCGTTTGCCACTTGCGTTGCGCGGACGGACTTTTGTGCGGCCGTTCTTCGTATGTTACCCGGCATTGGACGTCATTTGCTGCTAGCACGGCCGTGATTTCGTGCGTCTAAACGCACGTTAAAAATGCTTTCGTCTGACCTTAGCCTAACTCAACGTTTGAGCAGCCAATCAGCGTACAGGTCAACCATACTCATAAATCTGACTCGCGTGCTGATTGGCTGTCTGCCAACATGTGAGTGTGGGTTCACAGATGGGTTGAAACCCCAGTTCTTTAATATCTATATTGCAGGTATTTCAGAATCAGAGCCCCCCCTCCCCCCCGGTCCTGCAGGAAGCCTCAGGCACATAAAGGGTTAAGGCGGCCGTAAGGCACAATAGCTCTAATTATTCTGGCTTCTCTGGAGGTGCTGCTGTAAAGACAGCGCTGTGAGTGAGGGCGGATATTTAACACCGCACGGTGTTAGTCATAAGAAGGTTAGAATCGCCGCCGCAGGAGGGTCCGTTCGCTTTTTAAGGACAAAGCGCCAGTTGCAGAGAATGAAACGTGCCAAGGGGGCGATCGCTGCGCATTGTATTGTGACGGGAATAAAAACACAGTACATATTCCTGTAGATTGCAAGCTCCTGTGACCATGACTCCCTTTCACTTCTTCAGTTATACAATTTTGGTTGACATTTCTGCCGTTTTACTCCCCCCAAAATATGTTGTAAAGTGCAGTGGAAAATTAATTGATCTCGATCATTTTTATTTATTATTCACGGAGCAGACGCTACATAAATATTTACTATATTCAATTATATGATTTATATAAATTATACTGTATATACACATATTATTGGAAAAATATATATTTATATAGATTAAAGCATATGTAAGCTCCTATGAGCAGGGCCCTCTACACCTCTTGTTTCCATCATATGTCTGTTTATATGTATCTCGTTCCCTTCGGTTATTGTAAAGCGCTAATAATAATATAAATGTATAAATACACACATACATATTAATATATATATATACACACGCATTAAATTATATATATATATATATATATATATACACACACACTTATCCACGCTGGGAAGCGGTCTCCACTATACACTCAAAACGATAAGATTTTTTTTTCTTTTTATCGATTCGACGTTTTTTTTTTTCTTATTACTCAGTCTCCGTTTGGCGGGTTATCGTTTTGAGTATACATATATATATATATATATATATATATACACACACGAATAAAATGTATATATATGCACACATACACACGCATAAATTAAATATATAAATATACGCACACATAAATAATATATATACAGTATGTACACATAAATTAAATATATAGGCCCCTATTACAATCCTCGCGCAGCACATTTGCGTGCGCGCAAATGCACTTTTGCACGAGGACAAAAACATCTGCACGGAACGTCGTATTACGACGTTCACTCAAACAATGCTCGTCAGCGTCTACCGCGATTGACCCTGCGCGAACCCAGCGCAAGTGCGTGCATGCGCGCATCCCATACTTACCATTGTCAGCGCGAATGCGTTCGAGCGTATGCTATTACGATCTTCGCGCAACGTCGTACGAACGACGTTTGCGCGAAGTATCGTAACGTCTTTGAAAACCTGGTGTTAATTTACAATCTGAACGTTCTGGCTGAAACAAATTGAACCTGTGCCAAAAAAAAAAATACAGCACAGTACAGTTACACATTCTACACATACCCAAACAATAAAAATAATAAATTGTTTTATTTATTTTTTTCGTTGCAGCACATATACGCAGATTGACTTTGACAGGCGCGACAACCGAAACCTAGAAAATGGTGGTTCTTAATTCTGATTGGCTGAATCCCGTGGAAAAAACAGTCTGCCCACCGATTCCTGCATGCAACAGTCATTTGCGCCCGGCTTTGTGTGTCGGATTTGCGCTCGAATAAACATGAAGGCTGAAAAACTGCGCTTGGATCGTAATACCGCGTTAATTTGCACGCGCTAACTTTTTTTGCTGCGCGAGCGCATTTGCGCGACGATTGTAATAGGGGCCATATACTGTATAAATATATACACAGATGAATTTATTTTTATATATAAATATATACATAAAATAAATTATATATACACATATTATTACATTATAAATATATATAGAAAAGCACATATAAATTATTTTTTTTAAAAAAAACACACACACATTATATAATGCCCACAGAAATTATATATAAATAAATAAAAGCAAACACATCACCTGTTCACTCATTATGTTCCCCCTTTAAACCTCTTCAAGTAAAAGGCCCACAGTATAAAAAAAATAAAAAAATGGCATGTATTTAACTAATGATGACGATAACGGTAGTTTATTTAAGCGGCAAACATTGTGCGTATATATAAGTATATTCTGTTTATTCATTCTGTTCTCCACAAGCAACGCGCCAGCAATATTCACTAAAAGCCAGGTCAGAGGTCGGCAAAAATAAAAGCACAAAAGGAGGAAGAAGAAAAACTGGAAAGCAGAAAATGTAGCAGTTTATAGATATAAGAAGACATAAAGCAAGGTGAAAGAAAACAAACACGTAGAATACAGAGAAACAAAAAGAACAGATAATAGTAGAAAAATCCGAGAGCACCAACATAATCCATCTCGCTGTACAAGGCTTTATCCCCACCGTGCCCCTAACCCATTCATCGGATCAGGACACCGGCGTCACGTTGGCGAAAGCGCATGGAAGAGACAATTGAAGCTTCCCTATTGCCTAAAAGGGGCCTCACGCCAGAGCCTGCCCCCCCACCGCTGTCACCCTCCTCCCTACGTACATAGCCCTGGCAAGCATCCCAACTGCCAAAAAAAGACTGGGCTTATCCTCTGCTACGATACAGACAATTCCCACAATACACAAAACGGCGCAGAGAAACTCACCAATTCGGGCGAGAAGAGTCGTGGGGCATTCTCAGTGACCGAGGAGGAAAATGGCACAATGGGGGGGGGGGGGGGGTGGCACCAACGACAAGTGAAGCGAAGCAGTGAAAGTTAACGAGAGAGAAGACTATGGGTGCAAAGGGGGGAGCAAGGGTGCAAGCGATTTGAGAATGGGGAGAGGATGCCGGGAGATAGAGAGAAGGGAGGGGAGCGGAAATTTCGGGAACCAAAAAAGATGCTCATAAAAAGGAAAAAGTGCAGAGAGGGAAAGAGGGAAGGGAGTAGGGTGGAGAGACAAAGAATGACGAGGTCACCTCCAGCACAATCTGCTTCTGTATTTAGACCGTCACCCTTCTCGCTCCCTCCCACGTACCGGTTGAACTCGTCGTAGGGGAAAGGAGGGGAACTGGGGTGCAGCAGGAGGAAAGGGGAGAGGAAACAGGGTGCGGAAGCCTGAGCGAGACAGGTACACGAAGGACGAGGAGACCAGGACCAAGGGACATGCCAAAGACGTCTTCGTCCTCAGAAGACAGAACTGGCTTTGCCCTTTCCAGCCAATCACAATAAATACTTTTCATGGAGACCGTATGGACTCATGTTTCTTTAACCATTGTGCTGCTGCCAGAGCCGGGGTAACAATGTATCATAGACACGTGCAAGACGAAAAATTTTTATTCCAGTCGTAAAAAAAATTGTCAAAACCGAAATTCGTTATTTTATCTGCTCGTTTCGGTTCGTTATTTCGGATCGATTCGGACACCAGAAGTCCATATGCTGCTCAATGTTTCTAACGAATTGTCTCAATGAACGCACGTCTTTTTTTTGGCCTATGTAGCTATGTAACGGTGTAATGTCAATGTAACACATGGTATTTGCTGCAGAAACTACAGATTTATGTATTTTTTTATGAAATATATAATATACTAGTAAACATAACTAAACGTTTTTATTGTAAAATACTTTATAAATAAATAAATTGTATGTTGTTTTAAGTTATTTATTTTTTATGTAAATTACAATGTTTTTATAGTAACAAATTTATAATCATTCATCATCTATAACAGTATATAATTTTTCAATTAATGATTTAAATTAAATTTTTTCAATTGGCCCAAGCTACTGTCAATCATTCCACCTCTGAGAAGGTCAGAACGAGGACAATTCGTTATATAGCGAGTCAATCCGAATCGATTCGTTATATACACCAATTTATTGTGGGTGCATCTGATAAACGAGGTAAATTTGTATATAGCGAGTCAATCCAAATCGACTTTTATATACACACTGATTAGTTTCATTGCAGGTGCATCCGATAAACGAGGTCAATTCGTTATACAGTGAGTCAATCCGAATCGATTCGTTATATACACAGATTCGTTTCGTTGCGGATGCAGTCCATATGCGATTTGTATTTTCTGGGAATAGTTCTGAAATGGGGAAAATTTGAATTTATCTACAGAGTCTAAAGAGGTCATCCATTACTACAGCATTTTTGAAAGTTCACCCTATGGCTTTATCCCATGGTGGTTGCATTGAAATACCAATCCATTGCACTTCATGCACTGTTATGTAATGAAACATTGTGTAACGTGTGCAGAGCCATATGTCAAATCATTTACTCGTGGAAAATGTGCATAGAGGCAAGCAGGGTCGGATTAAAATAGAGTTATTGGAGCTCCAGCTCCAGGCCCAAGCCCAAAATAAGCCCAGCTGAAAGCACTCTATGTCAGTACAGTTGTCACCAATGGAGTGAGATCAAGGAAGGTAGGGCAGTGGCACAATGGAGGTGTGAGTGAGAAGAAAGGGACATAGGAACAATGGAAGGTGAGAAGAATGAGGCAGAGTAACAATGGAATGTGAGAAGAATGAGGCAGAGGAACAATGGAATGTGAGAAGACGGAGGCAGAGTAACAATGGAAGGTGAGAAGAATGAGGTAGAGGAACAATGGAAGGTGAGAAGAAAGGGACAGAGCAACAATGAGAGGCAAGTATGGGGCACAGGAACAATGGAAGGTGAGAAGGGACAGAGGAACAATAGAAGGTGAGAAGAATGGGGCAGATGAACATTGGAAGGTCAGAAGAATGAGGTAGAGGAACAATAAGAGGCAAGAATGAGGCAGAGGAACAATGGAATGGTGAGAAGAATGAGGCAGAGTAACAATGGAATGTGAGAAGAATGAGGCAGAGTAACAATGGAATGTGAGAAGAATGAGGTAGAGGAACAATGGAAGGTGAGAAGAATGAGGCAGAGGAACCATGGAAGGTGAGAAGAATGAGGTAGAGGAGCAATGGAAGGTGAGAAGAAGGGACTGAGTAACAATGAGAGGCAAGTATGGGGCACAGGAACAATGGAGGGTGAGAAGGGACAGAGGAACAATGGAAGGTGAGAATAATGGGGCAGATGAACATGGGAAGGTCAGAAGAATGAGGTAGAGGAACAATAAGAGACAAGAATGAGGCAGAGGAACAATGGAACGTGAGAAGAATGAGGTAGAGGAACAATGGAAGATGAGAAGAATGAGGTAGAGGAGCAATGGAAGATGAGAAGAAAGGGACAGAGGAACAATGAGAGGCAAGTATGGGGTACAGGAACAATGGAAGGTGAGAAGGGACAGAGGAACAATGGAAGGTGAGAAGAATGGGGCAGGTGAACATTGGAAGGCAAAAGAATGAGGTAGAGGAACAATAAGAGGCAAGAATGAGGCAGAGGAACAATGGAAGGTGAGAAGAATGGGACAAAGGAACCATGAGAGGTAAGATTGGGAAAGAGGAAAAATGAGAGGCAAGAATGGGGCAGAGGAACAATAGAAGGTGAGAGGAATGGTGCAGACACACAATAAGAGGGGAGATTAATATGGCATGTTAACAATGGGAAAAGAATGTGGAATAAGAACAATGGAAGGTGAGAATAATCTAGCAGAGATACAATGAGAGGGGAGAAGAATGGAACAAGGGAACAATGGGAAGCGAGAAGAATATGGCAGAACCACTATGGTGCTAAGCATGAGATGGCAGAGGGCTACTAAAATATTTATCTCCAGGTCGTGAAGCCCTTAATCCAGCAGTGCAGACAAGAGGTAAGCGGGCAGGGTCAACCCAAACCAGAGCCATGTCCTCCAATGAGTAACTAAACGATAGATATGGTACCGTTCTCATTGGAGATGTCATGAGTCCGACATTCCTGACAATTCAGTCCACCGCAGCCACACACTCACAAACCTTCAGGGATAAAAACCTCAAACTGCAAAGCAAAATATGTGAATTTATTCAGAATATTTGGGCCATTTTGTGACAAACCACCACTACGTACAAATAGAAATGTATTGGCCATAAGTTATAGTCAAATCCCGATGTTTCACATTGTTTTTGGCACATTTTATCCTTGTAAATGTATTCTTTGTACATGCACGGAGTATATACCACTATATTGGACGTCTCTTGAGAAAAGCCATCAAGAAAAAGAAACAAAATAGAAAAATAAAACAAGCAAAAACAACAGCTGAAACACTTTGCTCAGGTTAAGACAATACGACCCTCCTGACGGTGACAACTTACTGGTATTTATTGATTATTTGTCTTTGGAGAGTGTGTTACTCGGGGCTTTTAGTTGAAAAGGTTCCATAGACAGTCACTGCTGGTGCGACGCGTTCAGCAGCAACAATGTGTAAGTATAAACAATGTAACGGTAGCAGACACACAGGTGTATTATTGCCATGATGTAGGTGGTGTTATATTGTTTCAGAAGAATCTTATTTCCGGTCGCTTACCTGGCCGGACAGTCACGGCTCCGCAGCTGCTGGCTTCTCCCACCTCGTTCCGCGCGGTCACTGTGTAAATACCGGAGTCGGACGGCAGAGCCCACCTGAGGAGCAGCGTGTACCTCTCGCCCTCCATACGGATCTGGTGAGTCGGGCTGTTCTTCAGCAGGATGCGGTCTTTTCTCCAGGACACTGGCAGAGCACACGGACAAACCCGTCAGGACCACAGGGCCGAAATTTATACTTTTACTGTTACAATGTTACAAGTATTTATAAAGCACCAACAAGTTCCGTAGCGCTGTACAATGAGTGAGACACAATATATATGTAAGTTAAATACACAGAACAGTAGGAGGGAGGACCCTGCTCAAGAGCTTACAATCTAGGAGAAGAGGGGGGACACACTAGGTGAGGGTAAATAGAGAACCTGAAGTATCGGGGTGCATGTGGGCTGGGTGGGAAGATGGAGCAAGAAATGTACAGTGGGGGTTTATCGAGTGAGCTGATAGGCTTCTCTAAAGTAATGTGTTTTCAGAGACTTCTTGAAGGACTGGAGAGACTGGGAGAGTCTAATGTTGCGGGGGAGGGAGTTCCATAGAAAGGGGGCAGCTTGGGAGAAGTCCTGAAGGCGCGAGTTGGGGGTGCGGGTACGGGGAGCAGATAGCATCAGATCATTGGCAAAGCGAAGTGGTCGGGACGGGATGTACCAGTTAATAAGGGAGTATATGTAGGCAGGTTGCTTACATCTCCTCCCTTATACTTTCATGTTTTACTACCCATCACCTCAGCACTTTGATTTTAAAGGGGCACTTTGGGTGCAAGAGGGAACCTGATAAGCATGTGGGAAATTTCCATCCAAATTATTGAATGTCTTTGGTATGCATGGAAAGGGTAAGTATCATTTAGAAAGGTGCATCAATTTGGGACATCGCAATCCTGCTACATCCAAGATATAATACACTGCCCGGCCAAAAAAAAGTCCCCACCTAGATGTAACTGAGCCAATAGGCACTCGCCTTCCATTGGATAATTACTGCAGTGATTAATATGTTTCAGCATAAAATGAGGTCATGTGACTCCCTGAATATACTGAATGAGCAGGTTTTTCCATCAATGGGTTTTTTCTCCCCTGATGGCACAGCGGGCATATTCCAAGATGGCAATGCCAGGATTCATCGGGCTCAAATTGTGCAAGAGTGGTTGAGGGAGCATGAGACGTCATTTTCACACATGGATTGGCCACCGCACAGTCCAGACCTTAACCCCATTGAGGTTAATCTTTGGGATAATGTGCTGGAGAAGACTTTACGCAGCGCTGTGACTCTCCCATCATCAATACAAGATCTTGGCCACAAATTAATGCCACTCTGGACACCAATAAATGCTGTGACATCGTGTGAGCTTATCGACACACGATGCCGCGGCGAATGCGTGAGGCAATCACAGCAAAACGATGCCGCGGCGAATGTGTGCCGCAATCATAGCAAAACGATGCCGCGGGGAATGCGTGACGCAATCACAGCAAAACGATGCCGCGGGGAATGCGTGACGCAATCACAGCAAAACGATGCCGCGGGGAATGCGTGACGCAATCACAGCAAAACAATGCCACGGGGAATGCGTGCCGCAATCATAGCAAAACGATGCCGCGGGAGATGCGTGACGCAATCACAGCAAAAGGCGACACAACCAGATATTACAGCGTGTTCGGTTATTTTGATCAGGCTGTGTGTTTAATAATTAATAATAAAAGCAAAGAGAAATAAGAGAGTGAAATCTTCTATTTACGACACTTGGTATTGGGGTATTTGCTTAACATGGGGAGCGCAAAGAGTTAATTAGCGTTAGGATTACAAAGTCCTAACGCTAATTACCGTCCTGCTGCGGTTAACTCGAAAATTAACCACAGCCGGGACCTGGTGCGAACGGATCCCACTGCTGCGGAATCCGTCAGAACCAGCAGAACCCCCCCCCCCAAAAAAAATACACATAATCCCCTCTAATCCCGCGGCGAGAATGGCTGCTCCATCCGCTCCTTCTTGCCGCCGGGGGCAGTGAGAGACGGGGGGGAGGGGAGTCCCCCAGACTCCCTCTTTAGATCACTACACTAATTCACCTCACGAGAACTGGCAGGTCATGTGACCAGCAGCATCAGCCTCAATGGAGTACTATGGAAGCTTCCACAAGCATCCGGAAGCATAGCGCCGGGTTACAGTGCAGGCTGCTGGATTAGCGCCTGCACCCTAATATCACGATAAAACGGGGATGCTAAGGAGTAACCTGCAGGCGCACATTATACACCTTAGCGTCCCCATTTTAGCGTGAAGAATGTAATATGGGCCTAGGGGTTTTATTTCTTTTTTTCGCCTAGAGTTTTCCTTTATGAGTTAATTGCAGGTCCTGTTTAGAGTTTGTTTTACCTCATACGTGATGCAAGTGCAGCGATGTCGAATAAAATTAGAAACAAACAAAAAAAAAAAAGACATTCAATTTTCACCTTCTGGGGTTGGGTTGGCGGATATGACGCATTTAAGCAGCACCTCGGAGCCAGCCGTAATCAAGGCGCTTTGCAGAGGAATATCAAAGACGGGGGCTTCTAGCGGATCCTCCCCCGCAGAGACGTAGGAATCATCTGAAGATTCTGGCAAAAAAAATACGAAAAAAAAAAATCAATATTTAAAGGAGATAAAGGTTAAAATAAATAAAGGCAGCGCGTAATTCACCAGCTCTGCGTCACAGAGCGCCCCAAACCAGTAGAAAAGCATAAGATACCTTATTTCAAAGGAAACAGTCACCCAATCAGGTATTCAGAAGAGACTAGATCAGGGCTGTCAAACTCAGGCACCCCCAGATGTTTCCAAACTACAACTCCCATGATTCCCTGGCCATCTATTGCATGCAAAGAACTATGGGAATTGTAGGCCACAAACAGAGGGGCCGTGAGTTTGACAGCCCTGCTCTAGAGAACATTTGATAAATAAAAAGAATGGATATAGGATAACAACTGCTAAAAAGGCACGTGAACACCCCGATTTATGGAGAAGACCCTAAATATATGGAGGAGCTCCTAAAAAGACACCCACACACCCTGAATATATGGAGGAGCCCCTAAAAAGACACCCACACACCCTGAATATATGGAGGAGCCCCTAAAAAGACACCCGCACACCCTGAATATATGGAAGAGCCCCTAAAAAGACACCCGCACACCCTGAATATATGGAGGAGGCCCTAAAAAGACACCCGCACACCGTGAATATATGGAGGAGCCCCTAAAAGACACCCACACACCCTGAATATATGGAGGAGCCCCTAAAAAGACACCCGCACACCCTGAATATATGGAGGAGCCCCTAAAAAGACACACACACCCTGAATATATGGAGGAGCCCCTATAAAGACACACACCCTGAATATATGGAGGAGCCCCTAAAAAGACACCCACACACCCTGAATATATGGAGGAGACCCTAAAAGACACCCGCACATCCTGAAAATATGGAAGAGCCCCTAAAAACACACCCGCACACCCTGAATATATGGAGGAGCCCCTAAAAAGACACCTGCACACCCTGAATATATGGAGGAGCCCCTAAAAAGACACCCGCACACCCTGAATATATGGAGGAGCCCCTAAAAAAACACCCGCACACCCTGAATATATGGAGGAGCCCCTAAAAAGACACCCGCACCCCCTGAAAATATGGAAGAGCCCCTAAAAAGACACCCGCACACCCTGAATATATGGAGGAGCCCCTAAAAAGACACCCACACACCCTAAATATATGGAGGAGCCCCTAAAAAGACACCAGCACACCCTGAATATATGGAGGAGCCCCTAAAAAGACACCCACACACCCTGAATATATGGAGGAGCCCCTAAAAACACACCCGCACACCCTGAATATATGGAGGAACCCCTAAAAAGACACCCACACCCTGGATATATTAAGGAGATCCTAAAAGACACCTGCACACCCTGAATATATGGAGGAGCCCCTAAAAAGACACCCGCACACCCTGAATATATGGAGGAGCCCCTAAAAAGACACCCACACACCCTGAATATATGGAGGAGCCCCTAAAAAGACACCCACACAGCCTGAATATATGGAGGAGCCCCTAAAAAGACACCCACAGACCCTGACCCTGAAAATATGGAGGAGCCCCTAAAAAGACACCCATACACCCTGAATATATAGAGGAGCCCTAAAAAGACACCCGCACACCCTGAATATAAGGAGGAACCCATAAAAAGACACCCACACACCCTGAATATATGGAGGAACCCCTAAAAAGACACCCGCACACCCTGAATATATGGAGGAACCCATAAAAAGACACCCAAACACCCTGAATATATGGAGGAAACCCTAAAAAGACACCCGCACACCCTGAATATATGGAGGAACCCCTAAAAAGACACCCGCACACCCTGAATATATGGAGGAACCCATAAAAAGACACCCACACACCCTGAATATATGGAGGAAACCCTAAAAAGACACCCACACACCCTGAATATATGGGGGAGGCCCTAAAAACACACCCGCGCACCCTGAATATATGGAGGAACCCCTAAAAGGACACCCACACCCTGGATATATTAAGGAGATCCTAAAAAGACACCCGCACACCCTGAATATATGGAGGAACCCCTAAAAAGACACCCACACACCCTGAATATATGGAGGAGCCCCTACAAAGACACCTGCACACCCTGAATACATGGAGGAGCCCCAAGCCCCAAAAAAGACACCCGCACACCCTGAATATATGGAGGAGCCCCTAAAAAGACACCTGCACACCCTGAATACATGGAGGAGCCCCTAAAAAAGACTCCTGCACACCTTGAATATATAGAGGAACCCCTAAAAAGACACCCGCACCCCCTGAATATATGTAGAAGCCCCTAAAAAGACACCCGCACACCCTGAATATATGGAGGAACCCCTGAAAAGACACCCACACACCCTGAATATATGGAGGAACCCCTAAAAAGACACCCACACACCCTGAATATATGTAGAAGCCCCTAAAAAGACACCCGCACACCCTGAATATATGGAGGAACCCCTGAAAAGACACCCACACACCCTGAATATATGGAGGAACCCCTAAAAAGACACCCGCACACCCTGAATATATGGAGGAACCTCTAAAAAGTCACCCACACAGCCTGAATACATGGAGAACCCTTAATGAAATTAGAAGATAACAATCAGGTCATCATCCATGTGTGGTATTCCAATGTATCAACCCTTTGCACCCGGATCTTGTAAAGCACTGCGGAATTAGTGGTTCTATGAATAATATCAAGATGGACAGCAGGAGTTCGATTTAGGGACTCTCGCTGGTAAACAGAGACACTTGGGACAGATGTTCTGGCATATTTCCCCAAATGGACTTATATATTTTTGTGATGTCATAACCATTGGGTGTTTTTGTACGGTCGTTTGCATTATTTTCCGTGTCTGCCCCATTCAATGGAACGCTCCATTTGCTCATGTCCCCTTCCATCATTCTTATGGGCGCTCTCAGCCCTACTTACAGCAACCTACCTAGATCTGGAGATGTAGGCCGGATCCGACGACTCTTCCCTTTACTTCTGCTGTTTTTGCTGCTTTTTGTTTCGTTGTGCTTTTTGGTCTGTCCTCCAGTCTTCCCATGGTTTTTCTCGTTGTCTACCGGAGGTTGAGCCCATGGGAGGAACCTGGTCTCCCCCAGTGAAGTTCCTTTTTCTCGGCTTATTCCTCTGTGTGCTATCTCCAGGGCTGGTGGGGCACGATTGCTGGTAAGAGGTGGTTCTCTTCCAGGCTCGGGTGATCTCTTCGAATATAAATCTGAGATAACCTCCCTTTGGAGGATTGGTTGAGGAGTGACTGGTTTGGGACTGAGAAGTTTGTCTGTCATTTTGGGTGGTTGCGATGTGAATCTAGTCTCTCCTGGCTTTAAAAGATCATGATGGACAGCAGAGCCATTTGATGATTTCTCTACTAAAGGAGCCCGTTGACTAATGACTCGTTGAGGTTCAGTGACTTCTATAACTGGTTTAGTTGTAGCACCACTCCGGACAAGTGGGTTTCGTGTGGTGACCAAAGATGTTGGCTTTTTATCCTCTTCTACGATTGGCTTAGGGGAAGGAGATACCTGAACTGCAGTTGGGTCTTTTTGTGCTGATTGGGGAGGCAAATTCCTCTGGGGGGACGGAGATCTACGAGACGCGTCCTGTGACGATCGGATCAGCTGTTGTTGAGAAACGGTCTTCTTGATCCGCAACAGTTCCTGGGAGAACCGGGTCTCGATGTCACGCAGGCCTCCTGCGAAGGCTCCTCTGTCATCATATGAAGTCGTCCTATGTCTTAAAGATGGATGCCTCAATGTGTAACCACCAATTTCTGATCTCACTCCATCCCTCAGATCATCTCTTAGCTCTTCGCTGGATGAAGCAAGACTGCCGGCCAGGCCATCAGCCCCAGGTTGGTCAAAGGACCTCGTCTTACGAAGGGGCAACCAGGACTGTACCAGAAAAGGGCTGTCGGTATGATCTAAGCTTTTTCTCCTTTCCTCCACCATACGTAACCTTTCAAAGATCTTAGAACCTGAACGAACGAGCTTAGGTGATGCACGTAGGATGGAAACCCGTCCTGAGGTCTCACTTACAGGAGTGACTGGACGTGAGTCTTGACCACTCACTTGGGAGCCGGCAGATGACTTTGGCCTCTTAACCTTATCTTCAAACTCCTCACTGACAGTATCCTGGAACTGAGAAGGCATCACTGTTTTCTTTCTTGGGGTCAGTGGGGTGGATGGCCCACGGCCTGGTATCGTGACGGCAGCTGGTCGCTGGCCAAGGCGTGGAGAAGGAGGTGGTAGAACAGGAGGTTTTGGATTTGAATGAGGTCTGGCCAAGTCTGGGATAGTGCCATTGATGCTGCCCCTCCTGAGTCCCCCTTCAGGCAAAAAGCTGCAGATAAAATGAAAACGAAGGGAAAAAATAAGTAAATATTCCAAAACAGATGCCTGGAAACTACTGTGGTGGATGAACTGGAGACAAAGTAACAAGGTGACACAAAGAATAAAAAACACTATGCAATATTGTAATGTAAGGGACACATGCAAGTGGTCCAAGATGCAGGAAGGGAACGCGTGGTGAATTAGCTCTGTGTTAGGTGCAGGGCCGGTGCATCCATTAGGCCTATTAGGCAGTTGCCTAGGGTGCCACTGGGAGAGGGGTGCCATTGTGAGCTAATATAAAAACAGGCACTATGGCAGAGGTTAAGTCTGTTTTACTCTGTCAAGGAGCTTGCAGCAGCCCTTTCCTTCCGTTAGCCTAGAACTGCAAGCAAGCTCACTCTGCTGTCTCATAGCGAGCATGGGTGCTGTCCCCTACTCCGCTGGTCTAGACCCCAGAAGAGCTTGAGACGATTTAAGGGGCAACATTTGGTGGAAAACACTGGGGGGTGGAGTGGCGACAAAATATTTTTTTGCAGTTGGCAGAAATCCTTACACCGGCCCAAGGTTAGATGTAGCCTCCGAGACCATGGTAGTTACCCCAATGCAGAGTAAGACACCAGGAACACAAAAAAGGGGTCCAGGCAAAGAGATGAGAGGAGTAAACAAACATTAACAACCAAAACGAGAGCAAAATGGCGATTTGAATTCATATGCAACAGGTAATTGGGAGAGGAACCAAAAGGTGAGCACGAGGGGTCAGCCTTAAAATCCCAAAATAAATAAAAAGTATGGCATAGTGAGGGAGGACATAAAACGGCTGGAGAACTTAAGAGGGCGGCTGGAGGGGACGGAACCAAACTCAAAGTACAGAGTGCAGTCTGGCAGGACCAGTGATGCTCGTTACCCCTCAATCATGGTATTGATCATCAGTGCTAGTGATAATGAGTGGCTGAGCATCATGGGATATGTAGGGCCAAGGTTCCTGACCCCTGCATCAGAAGATGACAGCCACAACTCACTTACTGGAAGCTTGGTTCTTTATCAACCCACCAGCTGAAAATAAAACCTTTAAAAAATGTTTACGATATTGGGATAAAATGGAAAATGAAGAACCATAAAAAAAATGAAAAAACATAAAAAAAAAAAATGCGTGGCGGATGGTCCTCAGGATGCAAGAGCTGGTGATGGTGTCGCCACAGAGCGCTCCAGCTCTGCAGAGTTACTTACACCCGGATGGCACAAGATCTACCCCGGTAAAGGCTGAAGGCGCTGCTGTAGAGGTCGCTGAACCCCGAAAGGCTGACCTCTGACCCCCAGACACTGCCCGGCACATCGTTGCTGGTTGCTGGGATGAGAGGCTCCACCCCCAAGTGGCGAGCCACTCCCCCCTGCGTAGTGCCTTGCCTTGCGGTTCTTGCATCCCTCTCTACTACCGTCTGCTGGCTGCCTGACCAATCAGAAAGCTCGTCCGTCTGGGATAGTCCGGTCAGCGTGCTGGGCGTGGTGTGAATGGAGCTGGCCAGGAGGGTGTCCGAGTCCCCTGAGGGAAGAAAGAAGACAATTGAGAGGAAGCAGTCCTGCGTTCTGATTGGCCCACATGGGCTGTAAGCGCAGGCGTCGCAATGTATCCAACAGCAGAATTAAAGCATAAAGTAAATGTAAATCACGGATCTCTGAAGCAATGCACAGAATCTTATGTTCACCTAAAGACAATTTGATGACATCAGAGTTTCCAAATCAAAATGACAATCAGTGACCCTTTAAGGGTTACTGCCGGACCCAAAAATAGGTGTAGAGCGGTACATATCAATGTTCCCCAGTGTTGCCCTTGTCATCAAGCAACCAACAAAGCCAATGGTGTCAAAAAATTACAAAAACATGAAGTATAGCGCTCCCTAGAGGTTATTCACCAACCACCGAATTGTCCTGGAATTGCACCGCACTGTGTATTTCACCATTCGGTGCAATTTCCTGTCATTTCTTCTATTCACCAAGTTGCCAATTTACCAAATACAGGAGAATTGACAGCAAAATGCGGTTCAATTCGCCACAACCAACATTTCCCTAGAAGACTATCATGCTTTCTAATCAGAGAACGCCAAATTGCATCGAAATTCCAGTGAAATGCCCTTATTTTCGGTGTTTCAATCCGACTGGTTTAATCGGGCGAAACCCATAGCTTTCAATGTAAAAAAGTAATATCTTTATTAATTTTTTTTTTTTTTTTAAGACCATTTATTCTTTTCCCGTTTTGCAAAAACCCTTTTTACCTTTTTATTATTTGGATCAACTTTTTGTATTTTTTTTTTAGACAACATTTTTTTTTTTTCTTATTTTTTCACAGATTTTTTTTTATTTTGTAACAGACCTTATTATTAGACATGTGCACAGCACAAAATTTCGTTTTGAACTAATGCATTAGTACTAAAATGCAATTTATTTAGTTGCTAAAGAAATTCGTTTTCAGTTCTTTAGTATGAAAACTAATTTCATTCATCCGAAAACCAGTGGATACAATTACTATTGTAGTGGCTCCTCAGAGGGCTGAGATCGCTGCTTGTTACAGTATCTCTCACTCTCAGCACAATGTGGGCCATATTATATAGCTGGTGCTAACTTAACCAGAGCTGTTGTAAACTTCCCAGAGCTATTATAGCCTATGGAGGTTTTCAGTTACAACAGCTCTGGTTAAGTTAGCACCAACATTGTAATACTGCCCAGTGTCAGGCAAAGCTGTTACAGTAACTGACTGCTGCTCATCACAGTGCTCAGAGTTTCAGTAAAACTAGTAAATAATATTTTTATATAGAAGACGTTAGAACAATATTATTTCCTTGTTTTACTGAAACTCTGAGCGCTGTGATGAGCAGCAGTCAGTTACTGTAACAGCTGAGCCTGATACATTGTACTGAGAGATAATGTAACAAGCAGCCGATCTCAGCGCTCACAGCCACTGGATTTAAAGGGCTAAAAAAAAAAGGCTCCTCTCTGTATAATGTTTAGAACATCCTCGTGCATTAATTAATACCACCTCTGTATAATGTATACAACATCCACCTGCATTAATTAATACCCCTCTCTGTATAATGTATACAACATCCACCTGCATTAATTAATACCCCTCTCTGTATAATATATAGAACATCCTCCTGAATTAATGTCCCTCTCTGTATAGAACATCCTCCTGCATTGGCATGTGGAGGGTGCAGAATTTCGGATGTTGCGATGTTGCGCTCTTCATTGCTGGTCTCCTTCACTCATCAATATAATATCACAAAAAGGACTGAAACTAAAATGTAGTGCATTTTATTTTAGTTTCTTTCGTTTTTTGTACTGAGCAGTTTCGTATCTCTTGAGTCACACTAAAACTAAATTATCCCAAAATTCGGACTAAATCGTTTTAGTACTAAAACGAATGCACATGTCTACTTATTATTATTATCTTTATTTTTTAAAGGACCTTTTAATTCTTTGGACACATTTTACTGATTTATATTAGGAGAATAGGAGTCTTCCTTTAGTTTGGCGACATTCACAATTCAGCGTTTTTCTCAGACGTCCGGTAACTGCTTTGACGACTCCAATTTCGGGAAAATATGGTGACAGTTCGTTAAATATCGAATTCACCGTATTTTCGGCGAAATGGAATCACCAAAATGTGGCGAATTGCAGCAAAACTCAAAGCACCGGCAGGCGATTTTGGTGATTTATGAATAAGGCTAGGGTCAGACGAACGCATTTTTATGTTGTCTGTGAAAAAGTGCGTTCGAACGAATGGACGCATTTTTTCACAGAATACGCGAGAGCGGTCATACGATGCGCATTTTCGTCCGTGATTTTGTACGGATCATCAATAAAACCCTTTTTGTGTCTGGACGTTATGTTGGCCGGACATTAGCAGCGTCTGACGTCTCCTAATCACGCACACACGCCGCTAGCGGACGCAGCGCACTCTGTACGTCAGTACCTGCGGTTTCACGTTCTCGAAAAAATGCGTTCATTTTCCACTTGCGTTGCGCAGCCGGACTTTTGTGCGACCGTACTTCGTATATTGGCCGTCATTGCCCGACATCTGCTGCTAGTGCGGCCGTGATTAAGTGCGGCTGCACGCGCGTTCGCACTGCCTCAGTCTGACCCTAGCCTTAACCCTCCTGTGTTTGGAACAATACAATAAAATACAATGAGCTCTATTACATTCTTCACGCAAAAACGCTCGTGCAGCGCTTTAATTTGTGCGCGAAGTGTTAAACGTTAACGCGCGTAAATTAACGGTGGTATTGCAATCCAACCCCTTTTTTTTTCATCTGTCAAAAAATAACACGCGTAAAAAAGACGTTTTTGCGCGCATTAACGTTGCGCACAGAAATCGGTGTGCGGACTGTTTTTTCACGCGATTCAGCCAATCTGAATTAAGAACCACAATTGTCTCCCGTTAAGTTTTTGCACCTGTCAAAATCAATCTGCGTATATATGCTGCAGCAATAATAAAAACACGCACAACTTCCCCATTTTATTGTTTGGGTATGTGTAGAATGTGTAACTATACTTTGCCGTATTTTTTTTCGAGCTCGTGTTTTTGGGTTCAGATTTGCCGTTACCACCAGCTTTTAAAAGACGTTAAAATTTTGCGCGCCAACGTTGTCCGTTAAATTTTGCGCTAAGATTGTAATACCATCCGCGTACCAGCGCACAAACGCATTTGCGCTCACAATGTTAAGTATAGGACGCGCAAAGTACATTACGCTCGCAAAGGGTTCGCGCAGGTCCACCCGCGTTAGACGTTAACGCGCATTTTTTTGCGCGGACTTTGTAATAGGACATTCTGCGCGAAGGGTTTTGCCCCTCGCGTTAATGCGTTTTTGCGCACGCGTTAACGTTTGCGTGAAGAATGTAATAGAGCCCAATAACGGCTGAAGGATCCCATTTCCTCAAACAAAATGAAAAAACAAAGAAACATCACAGTGTAACGTTTATAAATACAATGATCAAGATAATGTCTTAGTCTCACACTCACAATGCAAAGAACTGGCCAGGAAATCAAAAACAAACAATAGAATAAACTGGGTGATGATGAGCGCAATATTTAACAATAAATAATGTCTCAGGTACAGGAGGATGGTGAAAGCTTGATGGTTATGATGTCATCGAGTTGATAATTAGGACTGTTTCTGGGAACACAACTTATTTTAGTCTGTTGTTACTGGGGGTGATAAAGAATTGAAGAATTATAGGATTTTATAAGAAGAAGAATATAAAAACATCACGTCCGCTATTCTCTCCTACGCCTCTGCTATGTTGGAGGCGTGCAGGTTGATTTATACTTTCCTAACGGGACACTCCAGGCCCTCGTCATAACTTCCCATTAGTGGCTATGGTACAAGATGCATAAAAATCAGTCGTGCGCACTACCCTGGGGCCGCAGCGTGCACTTTAGTAGTCAGTCTACTTGAAATGTGGAGCATTACATTGTTCTTGCACTAATTGCTTTTAAAACTTAGTTTTACAGTTGTAAAGTAAGAATTCAAAGCATCTCCACCCAAAAGTGCAGGCTGGGTGTGGTAGAGGTAACATCACTGCTCTGCGTGGAGAGAGCCTGTGGAGACATGGGCACGATCCCAGCAAGAGCACCTCTCCAGTAAGTGTCCTTGGGCAAGACACCTAACGGCACATACTCGCCACCCAGGACATACTTGAAAACAAGAGAAATCTCAATGTATCCTTCCTGGTAAAATACTTTCTCAAAAAAAATACCTGTCAATAAGAGAACCAGGGAATAACATTTCTTGTCTTTTCTCCAAATGGTTTTACAGTAGTCACGTGGCCGTGACCTGCAATGTTACTGTATGATTAATATATAAATGTGGGATTTTGTTTTTTGTGTATATTATGTATCATGTATATTCCATACTGTGTATCAGGTATATTCCACGTGCAGCATCAACACCTCTGAGATCATTTGATTGGACAAAGTTCTTCAGGTTTCATACACGCTTGGTGGTGTAAAAGTTGGTGGATCATCCTTGCGAATCACACGATTTTTGAGGTGGAAGAAATGTAAATCTTAAACTTTTTACCCCTAAAATATTCAGTTACATCTGTTAAGAAGACACGTGCACAGCCCAAAATATCGGCTTGTCTAGTTTCGGCAAATTTTAGAATCCAAATTTTTCAGTTTTCTTAATTGTCTGAATTTGTCGATTCGGATCAATCTGAAATTTCGGGCAAATACGAATATTTTCGGAAGTGTCCAAAATTTTGCAGGCATGTGTATTTTTAATCCCTATACTCCCTCTATACCCCTACCCCTATTTAACCTCCGTCAACACCTTCTCTTCATACTAAACCCCTATACCCCCGCTACACCCCAAATGTTAGTTGGGGTTATCATTAACGTTAGGGTTATTTCTAGGGTTGGGTTACTGTTACTGTTTATGTTTGCATTAGCATTAGGGTTAGGGTTATTTCTAGGGTTGGGTTACTGTGACCTAACATTCTCTCCCCACATCCAGACAGTGACCAAATCCTGTTACTTTCAAATCAAAAACATTGCCTGTGTCTGCCCCTTTCTGACACAAGATACCACAAAAGTGTTGGTTCATGCTCTTGTCATTTCACGACTTGACTACTGCAACTCGCTTTCCCCCAACTCCCCTATTGCCCCTTTGCAATCTGTAGTGAATGCAGGGGTCAGGCTTATTTTTCTCACTAAATGCACCTCGTGTATCTCCCCACTCTGCCGGTCCCTCCATTGGCTTCCTATACCTCCCCCCTCTTCCGGTCCCTCCATTGGCTTCCTGTACCTCCCCCCTCTGCTGGTCCCTCCATTGGCTTCCTATACTTCCCCCCTCTGCCGGTCCCTCCATTGGCTTCCTGTACCTCCCCCCTCTGCCGGTCCCTCCATTGTCTTCCTGTACGTTTCAGGATACAGTTTAAAATACTGATGCTCACGTTCAAATCACTCAATAACTCAACCCCTCCCTACATTTCCTCATTACTTCGCAAGCAAGTCCCATCTAGACAACTCCGTTCAGCAGGTGATCTCCACCTGTCATCGGTCTACACGCGCACGGCCAACTCTCGCCTCTGACTTCTCAAGGGCAGCACCAGTCCTGTGGAATGACTTGCCTCGCCCTATCCAACTCTCCCCTGATCTTCAGGCCTTCAAGAAATACCTCAAAACCCATCTCTTCAGATTTGCACCACATCACTGATGCAGCTCATCCCTCTGCTCACCTACTCACTTGATTGAAGCCGCTTCTATGGCCCCACCATTCCCAAACCACTGGCACTAATGAACCTGCCGTCCAGTAAAATTCCTCTTGTCTTCCTCAACCCCTAATCCCTCTAGACTGTAAGCTCCTATGAGCAGGGCCAGCTACACCTCTTGTTTCCTTCTTATGTCCATTTACATATATTTCGTTCCCTTTGGTTATTGTAATGCGCTGTGGAAACTGTTGGCGCTATATAAATGACAATAATAATAATAATATTGTTAGGGTTACATTATTGTTTATGTTTGTTTTAGGGTTAGTGTTATTTCTAGGGTTGGTTGGTTTCAGGGTTACATTATTATTTGTGTTTGTTTTAGGGTTAGGGTTAGTGTTATTTCTAGGGTTGGTTGGTTTCAGGGTTACATTATTGTTTATGTTTGTTTTAGGGTTACATTATTGTTTATGTTTGTTTTAGGGTTACATTATTGTTTATGTTTGTTTTAGGGTTACATTATTGTTTATGTTTGTTTTAGGGTTACATTATTGTTTATGTTTGTTTTAGGGTTACATTATTATTTGTGTTTGTTTTAGGGTTAGGGTTAGTGTTATTTCTAGGGTTGGTTGGTTTCAGGGTTACATTATTGTTTATGTTTGTTTCAGGGTTACATTATTGTTTATGTTTGTTTTAGGGTTAGGGCTAGTGTGGCACAAAGAGTGCAATTTTTCAGGTAACAAAATAACTTCAAATTGAGCAGAAAAGTTTCAGTTTGATTCGTTACAATGTTATCCTTTTTTTTATTTATTCGGAATTTTTCGCGATTCGGAATTTCAGAATGCCGATATTTCATCTGAATATCAACTGAGATGAAAAAGAGTGCACGTGTCTGCTGCCCAGATCATACCATTAATGTTCCTACGTCCTGCTTATAACTTGTATCCAAACACGCTACATTTACTGATTCTCTGCAACACCTCAGGATCATCCGACTTGGAGAAATGTTCCTGGCGATTTATTATGGTTTGCTCGCCACCATCTGCTCCGAATTGGTTGCGACTCCTGGGTCCGGTGCCATTTTTAGGCACAGTGGACGTTCCCCCGTTGACCGTCACATGTTACACGCTTTCTAATTAGATCCTGTCGTCTGTAGTATCTCAGGTTTTAAATACAGAAAAACTACACCTGCTGCTCCCCGAGCCGTGCGGAGTCTGCTGGTTGGCGTTCCTGACTGTCAGATTGACAGGAGACATGCCAGGCGGCCAGAAGGAGAGGAGAGAGGGGGGTAATATGGCAAAAAAGAGAGCAGGAAACACTGTACGGGTACCAGGCATTATATCAATTCCATGAAATCTGGGATTTCCAAGCTGGTCTTTGCAGCATCTCGTGTTTCTGCAGCACTGAGCAACATTTCACAAAGCAGAGCTAAAGTATAAAAGATCCGGGGGGGGGGGGGGGGTAACACGACCAGGTCTATCCAAAAGTCATCCAACGCAGCCCAGGCTCAGTTTGTTTATCGCCAAACGATCCTGTTGTTGTCTTGGAGGAAAATCTTCCATCCTACCATGCAGACCTAGACAGAAGAAGCTTGATTAAAAGGACGCTCTACTCATCCTGACCACTTTATTGTTTTAAAGTGGTCAGGATGTGAGGAGTGCCCCCCCTTCTCCCCCAACCTGGGGAAATCGCGGGGTGAAGCCGAGGAATTTCCTTCACCCCACCCAGCGTCACCAGCAGCTGGTCTTTTTGATCTTCCCGGCTGCCAGTCACCAGACCGGTCACTAGTGATGTCACACACAGAGAGCGGTCAACGTCACCCTCTGAGACCAATCGCTGTAGCGAGCGTTCTCGGAGAGGCAGTGATTGATCAGATCTGTGCATGCGCGTGCAGCTCCGATCCATCGCTCTGCGCAGGCGCTATGGAACTTGTGTACATAAAGTGTGCGAGTCCTGTAGCCCTGCATGCTTTGCATAAAAAAGGGGAACAACCTTTAATAGAAAATTCCTTAAATGTCCGGCTTCCGGACACGTGATGCCGCCTACGTCAATGTAGTGCACGGACATCGTATGTGCACTAACCTGGCCAACAGTCCTCCGCAATGTCCGCGCACTACGATGACGTAGGCGGCATCACAGGTCCGGAAGTCCGGGGATCAGAATGCAAAGCGGCGACTCGCAAAGGCACTCCTGGGAGAAGCCTTGACAAGCGGACCATGTGACCGGTAACCGGAAGGAGGACATTGCCAACGTGACCGTAAGCCGGAAGGAGGACATTGCCAGCGTGACCGGAAGCTAGGGATGTGCGTTTCGGGTTTCGGAATTTTCACGAAATTTCCCGATTTGTGTTTTCGGATGCGGCCGATTTTCCGAAAAATTTTTGATCCGAAAATGGCAGATCCGAAAAGTTTTCCGAGCACGAAACGAAATATTTTCGGAATTTTCGAATGTACTTGAAATGTGTCAAATCGAAATTTATTGCTTTGAAACGAGGAGAACAGACGTTCCGAAAAAACGAAAATTTTCGAAAATACGAAAAGTCGATACAAAAAACGAGCAAAGTGACACGAAAATAGTCGATATTCCGAAACCATTTACAATTCCGAAAAAACGAAAATTTCCGAAAATACGAAAAGTTGATACAAAAAGCGAGCTAAGTGACACGAAAATACGAAAAATGGTCGAACTTTCGAAAAAAATGTACACGAAAAACGAGTCGAGCCGAACCGAATCGAAACAGAAATCAGTCGAAACGAGCCGAATCGAAAAGTTTAAAAAAAAATCCGCAAAATCGAATCGAATCGAACCGAAAATAAAATCGGTGCACAAGCCTACCGGAAGCCGGAAGGAGGACATTGCCAACGTGACCGGAACCCGGAAGGAGGACATTGCCAACATGACCGGAACGAGGAGATTGCCAACATGACCGGAACCCGGAAGGAGGACATTGCCAACATGACCGGAACCCGGAAGGAGGACATTGTCAATGTGACCGGAACCCAGAAGGAGGAGATTGCCAATGTGACCGGAACCCAGAAGTAAAGTATAGCTAAAGGTAAACTAGCATTTAGTTAGTTTTAAAGGTACTATGGGTTAGTTAGGGGTAGGTTTTAAAGTTAAGGTGGGCTTAGAATATGGGCTTTCCTAACTTCAGATGTCACATACATGTAACCCCTTAGATTTCCAGGTAGGCACGGCTTCACTTTGGATCGTTCTTGATAAACTCTAAATAGTTTATAGATATTTAAGCATACTGTAAATGCGAGACATCATGCCCCTCCATCAGATGCTTCTTGGGACACACACATATGGCTATCTAGAAGGACAGATTAGTAAAGTAACGTTGATGTGGCAGATTATATGGGTCAGTGGGCTTTATCTGCTGTCACAATGTATATTCCTTACAGTTCCACTCCGTGCCAGCCAGCCGGAGGTGTGAAAGGAGCTATGACTCAGACAGTCCGGGGGGGGCAGTTTATCTATGTCATTAGCTGCTATGTATCACTAGGAGGTCGTTACCCAACACAGGTTCACAATGACTTTGTACACTTCCATTCGGAGAGCTTGTGATTTTTCTCAATAATACGTTCCATCACAGCTTAATATTCTCTAAATTATCTTGAATCTTGTTTAAAAATAAACAAAGAAAGACACACAGGGTGTGTATGAGATTATTATTACTCAAATACAATATTTCTAGTTAAATAGCACTATAGCAGATCTCATATAACCCCCAACTAGGTCACATCTTGCAGGACATCTATCAATGATCTATCATGCCTTCTCCAGCCCTAAACTGAAGTTTCAGGATAGGCAAAATAAAAACGCAGTTATAGCATTCCCCAGACATGAGGCAGGACTCGATAACGGGGTAAAACAGACAGACATTAATGCAACATATCTAAACTTTACCCCAAACTAGGTGCCCTGTACAGAAACAAGTCCTGCCTGAGCCCCGCGGTAACAAAGCAGATTGTACAACAAATGCTTAGGCCGGCTACTGAATACGGAGATGTAGTGTATGCAGTCGCCCCGCAAACACACCTTCATAAACTTACCACATTGTATAACTCATTCTGCCGCTTTGTGCTACAATGTAACTACATGACCCACCATTGTGACATCTTACAAGAACTAAACTGGCCGTCGCTGGAATCTAGACGCACCCTTCACCTTTCCAACCTGGTGTTTAAGAGCATTTCTGGGAAGCTACCACCCTACCTGAATAGACTGCTTCCCCCAGTAGTTCCCTCATCCTATAACCTCAGATCCAGGACCAGCACCTTACTTGCAATACCACAATACAAAAAGAAAGTGGCTCGATCCTTACTTTCCTACAGAGCACTAGACATGTGCACAGCACAAAATTTCGTTTTGAACTAATGGATTAGTCCTAAAATGCAATTTATTTAGTTACTAAAGAAATTCGTTTTCAGTTCTTTAGTATGAAAACTAATTTCATTCATCCGAAAACCAGTGGATACAATTACTATAGTAGTGGCTCCTCAGAGGGCTGAGATCGCTGCTTGTTACAGTATCTCTCACTCTCAGCACAATGTGGGCCGATTACATAGTTGGTGCTAACTTAACCAGAGCTGTTGTAAACTTCCCAGAGCCATTATAGCCTATGGAGGTTTTCAGTTTACAACAGCTCTGGTTAAGTTAGCACCAACATTGTAATACTGCCCCGTGTCAGGCAAAGCTGTTACAGTAACTGACTGCTGCTCATCACAGCGCTCAGAGTTTCAGTAAAACGAGTAAATAATATTTTTATATATAAGAGGTTAGAACAATATTATTTCTTGTTTTATTGAAACTCTGAGCGCTGTTACAGTCAGTTACTGTAACAACTGAGCCTGATATATTATACTGAGAGATAATGTAACAAGCAGCCGATCTCAGCGCTCACAGCCACTGGATTTAAAGGGCTGAAAAAAAAGGATCCTCTCTGTATAATGTTTAGAACCTCCTCCTGCATTAATTCATACCCCTCTCTGTATAATATATAGAACATCCTCCTGAATTAATTAATTAATGTCACTCTCTGTATAGAACATCCTCCTCAATTTATACCTTTCTCTGTATAATGTATATAACATCCTCCTGCATTAATACCCCTCTCTGTATAATGTATAGAACATCCTACTGCATTAATTAATGCCCCTCTCTGTATAGAACATCCTACTGCATTGACATGTGGAGGGTGCAGAACTTCAGATGTTGCGCTCTTCATTGCTGGTCTCCTTCACTCAATGTAATATCACAAAAAGGACTGAAACTAAAATGTAGTGCATTTTATTTTAGTTTCTTTCGTTTTTTGTACTGAGCAGTTTCGTTTCTCTTGAGTCATACTAAAACTAAATTATCCCAAAATTCTGACTAAATCGTTTTAGTACTAAAACTAATGCACATGTCTACAGAGCACCGCAAATATGGAAAAACCTCCCAGATGCCATCAAATCTTCCTCCAGTCTAAAGTCACTCAAGAGATCTCTATTAATATACCTCAATACAGAATGCACCTGTAAACATGTAACACAGTGACTATATACAGAATGCACCTGTAAATATGTAACATAGTGACTATATACAGAATGCACCTGTAAACACGTAACACAGTGACTATATACAGAATGCACCTGTAAATATGTAACATAGTGACTATATACAGAATGCACCTGTAAACATGTAACACAGTGACTATATACAGAATGCACCTGTAAACATGTAACATAGTGACTATATACAGAATGCGCCTGTAAACATGTAACATAGTGACTATATACAGAATGCACCTGTAAACATGTAACATAGTGACTATATACAGAATGCACCTGTAAACATGTAACATAGTGACTATATACAGAATGCACCTGTAAACATGTAACTGCAGGATTTCTCACATAGACTGCAGGATTTCTCACGCGTAGCCCCCACTCTCTGGAACGTTCTCCCTCGTACTGTCAGACTTTCCCCTAACTTCTCTTCCTTCAAACGCTCCCTTAAAACATTCCTATTTAGGGAAGCCTACCACCCAACTCACTGACGCAACCATCAATCACTCTCACCTTACAGTCCTGTCCTCCTGTTTCCAACCCCAACCCTCCCAGATTGTGAGTTCCTACGGGAATAGGGCCCTCATCTCCTCCTGTACTGTTTGTCAAATGTTGTTCAATGTATTGTAACCCTGTCTATACTGTGCTTATTGTACAGCGCTGCGGAATATGCTGGCGCTTTATAAATAAAGAATAATAATAATAATGTAACATAATGACTATATACAGAATGCACCTGTAAACATGTAACACAGTGACTATATACAGAATGCACCTGTAAACATGTAACATAGTGACTATATACAGAATGTGCCTGTAAACATGTAACACAGTGACTATATACAGAATGCGCCTGTAAACATGTAACACAGTGACTATATACAGAATGCACCTGTAAACATGTAACACAGGGACTATATACAGAATGCACCTGTAAACATGTAACACAGTGACTATATACAGAATGTGCCTGTAAACATGTAACACAGTGACTATATACAGAATGCGCCTGTAAACATGTAACACAGTGACTATATACAGAATGCACCTGTAAACATGTAACACAGTGACTATATACAGAATGCACCTGTAAACATGTAACACAGTGACTATATACAGAATGCACCTGTAAACATGTAGCATAGTGACTATATACAGAATGCACCTGTAATCATGTAACACAGTGACTATATACAGAATGCACCTGTAAACATGTAACATAGTGACTATATACAGAATGCACCTGTAATCATGTAACACAGTGACTATATACAGAATGCACCTGTAAACATGTAGCATAGTGACTATATACAGAATGCACCTGTAAACATGTAACACAGTGACTATATACAGAATGCACCTGTAATCATGTAACACAGTGACTATATACAGAATGCAGAATGCACCTGTTAACATGTAACACAGTCCTGGAGGCCCTGACCCCCTGGCACCCCTTTTTGTGCCATATCCTACATGCCCCCTGCAGGTTCCAGGACTTTGTATGAACAATGCACCTTCCTGGATTCTGACGTTCTGGCCCTGGAACCACACCTGCCCTTCATCCTCCCTGATCAGTCCAGCATATAAGGAAGTCCCGCCCTCAATCCTGGACTTCCACATTGCAGTTGCTGACTGTGAACCCTGTTTGCCAAAGCTCCCTGAAACTTCGTGACTACCACCTGATTCCTCAACCAAAGACTCCTAGGACCCTATGTTATTATCTGGACTTTCATTTCTTCATCACACCGGTACCCCCCATCCTGCTCCCATTCTACCCCCCATCTAGACTCCCCGTGTACCAGACCCATTTCTGAACTCTGACCACTCTATTGTCTGAACCTTGCCTGATTATACGTCCTCGTGTTTATTCTACAATAAACACCCTTTTGTTACCTTTAAAACCTGCCTCTATCACTCCATCCTGGGCTCACAACCCCACCCTGCTATACCGAGCACAGTCTGAACCCTGACACACAGTGACTATATACAGAATGCACCTGTAAACATGTAACACAGTGACTATATACAGAATGCGCCTGTAAACATGTAACACAGTAACTATATACAGAACGCACCTGTAAACATGTAACATAGTGACTATATACAGAATGCACCTGTAAACATGTAACATAGTGATTATATACAGAATGCACCTGTAAACATGTAACACAGTGACTATATACAGAATGCGCCTGTAAACATGTAACATAGTTACTATATACAGAATGCACCTGTAAGCGTGTAACACAGTGACTATATACAGAATGCACCTGTAAACATGTAGCATAGTGACTATATACAGAATGCACCTGTAAACATGTAACACAGTGACTATATACAGAATGCACCTGTAAACATGTAACATAGTGACTATATACAGAATGCACCTGTAAACATGTAACACAGTGACTATATACAGAATGCACCTGTAAACATGTAGCACAGTGACTATATACAGAATGCACCTGTAAACATGTAACACAGTGACTATATACAGAATGCACCTGTAAACATGTAACATAGTGACTATATACAGAATGCACCTGTAAACATGTAACACAGTGACTATATACAGAATGCACCTGTAAACATGTAACCTAGTGACTATATACAGAATGCACCTGTAAACATGTAACAGTGACTATATACAGAATGCACCTGTAAACATGTAACACAGTGACTATATACAGAATGCGCCTGTAAACATGTAACATAGTTACTATATACAGAATGCACCTGTAAGCGTGTAACACAGTGACTATATACAGAATGCACCTGTAAACGTGTAGCACAGTGACTATATACAGAATGCACCTGTAAACATGTAACACAGTGACTATATACAGAATGCACCTGTAAACATGTAACATAGTGACTATATACAGAATGCACCTGTAAACATGTAACATAGTGACTATATACAGAATGCACCTGTTAACATGTAACACAGTCCTGGAGGCCCTGACCCCCTGGCACCCCTTTTTGTGCCATATCCTACATGCCCCCTGCAGGTTCCAGGACTTTGTATGAACAATGCACCTTCCTGGATTCTGACGTTCTGGCCCTGGAACCACACCTGCCCTTCATCCTCCCTGATCAGTCCAGCATATAAGGAAGTCCCGCCCTCAATCCTGGACTTCCACATTGCAGTTGCTGACTGTGAACCCTGTTTGCCAAAGCTCCCTGAAACTTCGTGACTACCACCTGATTCCTCAACCAAAGACTCCTAGGACCCTATGTTATTATCTGGACTTTCATTTCTTCATCACACCGGTACCCCCCATCCTGCTCCCCTTCTACCCCCCATCTAGACTCCCCGTGTACCAGACCCATTTCTGAACTCTGACCACTCTATTGTCTGAACCTTGCCTGATTATACGTCCTCGTGTTTATTCTACAATAAACACCCTTTTGTTACCTTTAAAACCTGCCTCTATCACTCCATCCTGGGCTCACAACCCCACCCTGCTATACCGAGCACAGTCTGAACCCTGACACACAGTGACTATATACAGAATGCACCTGTAAACATGTAACACAGTAACTATATACAGAACGCACCTGTAAACATGTAACATAGTGACTATATACAGAATGCACCTGTAAACATGTAACATAGTGATTATATACAGAATGCACCTGTAAACATGTAACACAGTGACTATATACAGAATGCGCCTGTAAACATGTAACATAGTTACTATATACAGAATGCACCTGTAAGCGTGTAACACAGTGACTATATACAGAATGCACCTGTAAACATGTAGCATAGTGACTATATACAGAATGCACCTGTAAACATGTAACACAGTGACTATATACAGAATGCACCTGTAAACATGTAACATAGTGACTATATACAGAATGCACCTGTAAACATGTAACACAGTGACTATATACAGAATGCACCTGTAAACATGTAACCTAGTGACTATATACAGAATGCACCTGTAAACATGTAACAGTGACTATATACAGAATGCACCTGTAAACATGTAACACAGTGACTATATACAGAATGCGCCTGTAAACATGTAACATAGTTACTATATACAGAATGCACCTGTAAGCGTGTAACACAGTGACTATATACAGAATGCACCTGTAAACGTGTAGCACAGTGACTATATACAGAATGCACCTGTAAACATGTAACACAGTGACTATATACAGAATGCACCTGTAAACATGTAACATAGTGACTATATACAGAATGCACCTGTAAACATGTAACACAGTGACTATATACAGAATGCACCTGTAAACATGTAGCACAGTGACTATATACAGAATGCACCTGTAAACATGTAACACAGTGACTATATACAGAATGCACCTGTAAACATGTAACCTAGTGACTATATACAGAATGCACCTGTAAACATGTAACAGTGACTATATACAGAATGCACCTGTAAACATGTAACATACAGGGTAATTCAAAGAGAATTGAAAAGTCACCGCACGTTCGGTGACTTTTCGTTCTCTTCAATTCGGTTCCTTTTGCCGATCCCATTTCGGTGACCCTGCGGTGTATTCAGCAAACACCACAGGGTCCCTGAATTGCAGGGAAAAGCTACCGCAAACCTGACGAAAACTAACCGCAAAACCCGGCGAATGCACGTCGAAAACCTGCAAAAACATTGGGATTAACCTGCCGAAAATGCCGGAAAAACCCGAGCAGGAGCCGATCACACGCAGCGCAGCCGACACCGCAGACGAGTGAATAAATTAGGAAACCGGTTTGCTTGAATGATTGAAAAGTGAAACGCTGTTTGCAAAGAAACTACTGAGCGAAAATGTCTGAAATTTACATATAAAATCCAATGAATGATAATAAAAAGGGCTGTTACAGAAAAAAGTAAAGTAAAAAAACATTTCTTAATTTTTGGGAAAGAAAAACACAGAAAAATGCTTAAAATATCCTAAAAAATCTATAAATCAAGAGACTCTTTACTGCAGAATTTTATAATGAACGGTTTATTAGATATTGGATTAAAACGGGAATATTTTTAACATTGAAGTCTATGGGATTCGCCTGAATAAACCTGCCGAATTAAACCACCGAATGGCAGGGCATTAGGGGAACCTTTCACTGCTGGTTTGTGTTCTCTGAATAGACGAAGCAGTGCTTCTCTATGGGGATTTCACTGCCCTCGAACAGGCACCGAATGTGCAGGCAATTCGCCAGGATTTGGTGAATTGCCTGCTCTCTGGATAGCCGAATGGCCAAGAAAGGTAACTGAATAGTGATTTTCAGCATTCGGTTACCTTTCTCAAGCAATTCGGAGCTCTTTGGATAACCCTGACAGTGACTATATTTCCTGCATTTGTTTTCTGGGTTAATCTGTATATTTGTGTTGTTTTTAATATCTTGCATTTTATTACTTTGTATTTCTGTAACAATTCAATGTTCTTGAATCCAGGACATACTGAAAACAAGAGAAATCTCAATGTATCCTTCCTGGTAAAATCTATACTATAAAAGAGTAAGGCTTTGGCTGTCCGTCGCCAAAACCCTACTGCGCATGCGCGCGCAACCAGCGGCGGTTGGTTGCGCGCGCATGCAACCGCCTGCGGCACGAGCCGGCTGCCGGCTCGCCGCGGCGGTTACACATGCACACAGCAGCCGGGTAGAGGCTGCGCTCGCAGCCTCTACCCGGCTGCCGCGCGCATCCAACCCCCCGAGCGGCGAAGGGAAAGTTTCCTCCGCCGCTCGGGGGTTGGATGCGTGCGGCAGCCGGGTAGAGGCACAGCCTCTACCCGGCTGCCGCGCGCATCCTACCCCCCGAGCGGCGGAGGGAAAGTTCCCTCGCTTCCGCTTTGAAGGACCCAAGCCCCGGTCACGTGACCGCGGCTTGGGTCCTTCAAAGACCGGAAGCGGGGAAATCTTCACTTCCCTGGCGCCGCTCGACAGGTAAGTATGAGCGCTGGGGGTCCATATCCACGAGCTGGGGGACCATATCCATGACCTGGGGGCAAATCCATGACCTGGGGCAAATCCATGACCTGGGGCAAATCCATGAGCTGGGGGCAAATCCATGAGCTGAGCAAATCCATGACCTGGGGCAAATCCATGAGCTGGGGCAAATCCATGAGCTGGGGGCAAATATCCATGTGCTGGGGCAGTATCCACGTGCTGGGGCAGTATCCACGTGCTGGGGCAAATCCATGAGCTGGGGGCAAATATCCATGTGCTGGGGCAGTATCCACGTGCGGGGGCAGTATCCACGAGCTGGGGCAGTATCCACGAGCTGGGGCAGTATCCACGAGCTGGGGCAGTATCCACGTGCGGGGGCAGTATCCACGAGCTGGGGCAGTATCCACGTGCTGGGGCAATATCCACGAGCTGGGGCAGTATCCACGTGCTGGGGCAATATCCACGTGCTGGGGCAGTATCCACGAGCTGGGGCAGTATCCACGAGCTGGGGCAGTATATCCACGAGCTGGGGCAGTATATCCACGAGCTGGGGCAGTATATCCATGAGCTGGGGCAGTATATCCATGAGCTGGGGCAGTATATCCACAATAGACTGCCCTCTGGGCAGGCTTTACAACTAGTACTTTATAAATAAATAAGTATATACAGTGCAAGGAGGGACCTGGAGACCAATGGTCTCCCCTTTCCCCTCCTCTGGTGATCCACAGCCTCCAGCCATAGCCCAATTCCAAAATTGAAACAATAGGGTAGATTGCCTTCACAAGGCAAACATGAACAAATTATTTTCACTTTTCAATGACAAATAAAATCACAATATTAGCACATACACGATAATAATATAAACAATAATACCACATACACACTGCACCTATAGGTATACGAGGTGACTGATACATAAAGTGTTGAGGAATAAAATGATGTCAGACCCCGCCGGGTACCCACATCCCACAACTCCCTACAGTAATCCAGGTATCCCCAGTTCAAAGTGACTACTGTCACGAGCAAAACAAAATATGCTGAATGTAATAAATATATAATATTACCAGAAGGGGTTCCCAGAGGCGTATTATTTGGCGGCCGAATTGTCCGCTGTAACTGTGGACCCCCAGCATCTTCCTCTCCCGGCTCAGAGTCTGAAAGAAATGGAAAAACAAAGCTTTATGTGACGTCCGTGGGGACAGAACGTAAAGGATCTGTTGTAGAAGAAATGTTATAAAAGTATCATTTAATCAGCACGTTATTTTCTATCTGCCTCAGGAGACGGGATGATGTGTTAACAAGCATGAAAACAAGAACCTATGGTACAGAGGTTTGAGCAGGCTCTAGAGAGGTATCCACGAGAGGAATGAATTCACTTTTATATCATGTTATCCCCTTCCCTCACGTGGGTTTTAGCAGGTTCCTATTATTACATATAAGCATGTTATTTTATACCAGTGAGCGTATCTCTTAAAGGGCCAGTACCACCTAAAAATGAAACGTCCTCATTGTGTTTATTTGATGTTGCTGATATCTTACATGTGTTTGTTTTACTCTTGTTTAGTTAAGAAAATATTTCCCTCACTGGGTGCATCCATTGTGTGATATTTTCCTCTATGTGTCACTGGGTGCATCATTGTGTGATATTTTCCTCTATATGTGTCACTGGGTGCATCCATTGTGTGATATTTTCCTCTATATGTGTCACTGGGTGCATCCATTGTGTGATATTTTCCTCTATATGTGTCACTGGGCGCATCCATTGTGTGATATTTTCCTCTATATGTGTCACTGGATGCATCCATTGTGTGATATTTCCCTCTATATGTGTCACCGGGTGCATCCATTGTGTGATATTTTCCTTTATACGTGTCACTGGGTGCACCCATTGTGTGATATTTTCCTCTATATGTGTCACATGGGCACATCCATTGTGTGATACAACTCATAAGGATTGCATGGGTGTGAAATGTATGCAAGGGATATCACTAGGGGGTAGTATAAAGTGTTAGCCCACTGTCAGATCTCAATCAGCTGCCATCTCTTATCTGCAGGGGATCTAGACAGCACAATAGATGCCCTGCAGCATTAAATATTCCTTCCTCTACCCCTTTGCCTCTTCACTCCTGTTTTACCGTACCACAGCTATAAAGTGAGATGTGCCACAAGATTTAGGTAAATGTTGCATCTTGTAAAAATTCCATAAAATGGAAAGATTTGAAAAATCTAACTTTAATTCTCCTTTTTACGTGCAATTAATTCAAACAAAGAAAAAAACAGCAACATGCGTTTCATAATGTGTTTCCTGTGTGTCATAATGTGTTTTATGTATTTCATAATGTGTTTTATGGGTTTGTTTTTAATGCAGGAGTAGTCTAGTTCCAGCTTTAGAGGTAGTGTCCCTTTAAGTGATGTATTACCATGGGATCTGAAAGAAAGCAATGACCCAATTAGTCTCCTCAAGCAGCTCCATGGAGTTGTAGATAGTCAATTACTTCGGGAATGTAATTTCCAAACTTTCCTAATGGGTAAATTAATCACCCCTGGCCCAGACCGAGGGCAGGATTCACTAAAAGTCAATGTCTCCGTAATAGGGGGTCGAAAAACTGCAAAACCACTATCCATCACATACTGCTAAAACACACGTTTATCGCTAAAGAGCAGAACCACCAGGAAAGCAGCCGGACGCGATGTCTGCGAGTCAAAGAGTCGTGATGTCTGCACCAACCAGTAAACTCTAAATGTCAATAATACATGTTTACATTATTATAATATAATAAAAATGAATCATCGGAACATGAAGCTAACAGATGGACTATAAACTTGCAGGGTTATTCAGAGAAAGGTGAAAACCAGGAGAATTGGCAGGAGAATGAACAATCTAAACCAAATAGCCAATTTGGAAAGGAGATAAATGGGAGAATTTTTCTGGTTTGGCTATTTTGCCCGAGAATTTTCACTTCTCCAGTCATTCTCTTGAGGTTAACCTTTCTTTGAATAGACCTGTATGAGTCAATTGCAACATGGACATGATGGAAGAACATCAGTTTTCTAGAAGAACTTGAAGACAACCTAAAATCAAACCTACAAGGCGCTACTGAACTGACAAGAAGAACATGGACCAACGAGACGAATACGAACCTATACAACACAGACACAATTTAAACACAAACCTACCAGAACAACATGAATGTTCCATAAGGAAAACAATGTACCAGAAGGACATGAACATTCCACAAGAACATGCATGTTGCAGGTGGAAATGAATGAACGTTCCAGAAGGAAATGAACATACTATAAACAATAAAACAACAACAACTTAAGGCTAGGGTCAGACTAACGCATTTTTCGCGTTGTCCATGAAAAAGTGCGTTCGAACGAATGGACGTATTTTTTTCACGGAATACGCGATAGCGGTCATACGATGCGCATTTTCGTCCGTGATTTTGTACGGATCATCAATAAAACACTTTTTGCGTCTGGACGTGATGTTGGTCGGACATTAGCAGCGTCTGACGTCTCCTAATCACGCACACACGCCGCTAGCGGACGCAGCGCACTCTGTACGTCCGTACTAGCGGTTCTACGTTCTTGCAAAAATGCGTTCGTTTGCCACTTGAGTTGCGCTGCCGCACTTTTGTGCGTCCGTTCTTCGTATGCTGCCCGGCATTGGCCGTCATTTGTTTCTAGCACGGCCGTGATTTAGTGCGGCTAAACGCACGTTAATACTGCGTTAGTCTGACCCTAGCCTGAGAGAACATCAATTTATCAGAAATAAATCAACATACATTCTTCTACCAATGACATGAAGTGCACAGTATGTAGAATATTCAGAACCTTTCTAGAGGGTCCAACTTGGAGCCCACAACTATCGATGGGTTATCAAACACTCCACAGACCTCACATTCAGCAACCACATCCACTGGCTGCTTTGTGCCATGTGAGGCTAGGGTCAGATGAACGCATGTTTCACGTCGTCCGTGAAAAAGTGCGTTCGAACGAATGGACGTATTTTTTCACGGAATACGCGATAGCGGTCATACGATGCGCATTTTCGTCCGTGATTTTGTACGGATCATCAATAAAACACTTTTTGCGTCTGGACGTTATGTTGGCCGGACATTAGCAGCGTCTGACATCTCCTAATCACGCACACACGCCGCTATGCGGACGCAGCGCACCCTGTACGTCAGTACTAGCGGTATCACGTTCTCGAAAAAATGCGTTTGTTTGCCGCTTGCGTTGCGTGGCTGCACTTTCGTGCGGCCGTACTTTGTATATTGCCCGTCATTGCCCGTTATTTGCTGCTACTACGGCCGTGATAAAGTGCGGCTGCACACGCGTTCGCACTGCGTTCGTCTGACCCCAGCCTGAGGTAAAGACTCGAGTATATGTTTATTTTTTTTTATTATTATTACTCTGCAACCATAATAAATGTATCTCACTGACGGAAAAAATAAAAACATTTAATAAATTATAAAAAGTCAATATGTGGGGACTTCTGGTAAGCCGGCCAACCAAGATTTTACCTCTCCTTCCAACACCCGGGCTGCTGATTTAGGCTGGGGTCAGACCAGCGCACTTTTAACGCGCGTTCTGGCGCACATAATTACGGCCGCACTAGCAGCAGATGACGGGCAATGACGGCCAATATACGATGTACGGCCGCACAAAAGTCCGGCCGTGCAACGCAAGTGGAATTTGAACGCATTTTTCTGAGAACGCTGAACCGTTAGTACTGATGTACTGAGTGCGCAGCTGCGGCATAGCGGCGTGTGTGCGTGATTAGGAGATGTCAGACGCTGCTAATGTCCAGCCTACATAACGTCCAGACGCAAAAAGAGTTTTATTGACGATCCGTACAAAATCACGCCCGAAAATGCGCGTCGTATGACCGTTTTTGTGCATTCCGTGAAAAAATACGTCAATGCGTTCGGACGCACTTTTTCACGTTCGCGGGGAAAAATGCTTTCGTCTGACCCTAGCCTTAATCGCTGGATTAGTTCTAGCTGTTTTCCCCCCGTTTACCCAGTTGTCGCACACCGGGCGTCCAGTGATAATCCAAGCTCTGCGTCACCGAGCTGCACTAGCATCCCGCTCTCTTTCCCTGGAAGCCCTGAGGCCAAGACTAGGCCGTGACTCGTCCGTGGGCATTCGTCCCTTACCCAGGCCCGAGGGGGAGCCCACCAGACCTTTATCCTGCTGAGGTGGCCTGCTGCCGCTCTTGGTCCCTGGCCGGCATTTCTGGGTCCGAAAGTGCCACGTGTCCTGGTGCCATCCGCCACCTTGGGCCTACACATGGTGGGCCAAGACGTGGGCTTATTGGGTGGGTGTACTGACAGGCCTGACCTGTGAGAGCCACCACTGACCTTTCTGGCTGCTCCCAAGTGACATGGCTGATCGGCTTGTCCTTGGTCTGCTGTCACTGCCAGGCTGTCCGTCACGGGATGGGCTTAGGCTAGGGTCAGACGAACGCATTATTTGCAGTGACCGTCAAAAAGTGCGTCTGAATGCATTGACGTATTTTTTCACAGAATGTGCGAAAACGGTCAGACGATGCGCATTTTCACGTGTGATTTTTTTTACGGATCGTCAATAAAACACTTTTTGCGTCTGGACCTTATGTTGGCCGGACATGAGCAGCGTCTGACGTCTCCTAATCACGCAAACATGCCACTAGCGGACGCAGCGCACTCTGTACGTCAGTACTAGCGGTTCTTCTTTCTCGAAAAAATGCGTTCATTTGCCTCTTGCGTTGCGCGGCCGGACTTTCGTGCGCCCGAACTTCGTATATTGGGCGTCATTGCCGGTCATTTGCTGCTAGTGCGGCCGTGATTAAGTGCGCCAGAACGCACGTTAAAAATGCGTTAGTCTGACCCCAGCCTTACCTGCACCTTACTCGCGTCCGGTGGCTCCTGTTTGTCAGCCGTGGTGTCAGCGGTGCACTGGTAGCTGATAACCATTTCGGCAGCCATCCCCTTTCTAACCACTACCCTGGTGGGCTTTCAAGTTGGGCCCCCTATTTCCCCTGGCACATTCCGATCTCCACCTGCTCCCTCCCTGGCGCAGTTTTTTCGGCCATCCATTGTTCTGGAATGGCTATATACATTAATTGTGGACCCACTCGGGGAAACCCTTTCCTCTCCTTTTATTAATGTCATGGTTTTTCTGACCTTCTAGGTGTTGCATCTCGTTACCCCCCCCCCCCCCAATATTTTATGATTTTTCCGGTGTCCCTGGCACAATTTCTTTGGCTGTTTATTGCCACAAACCGGCTCCGTAGACACAAGCCGTGACTTTCCATTTGTTCCAGTCTTCCCCTTTGTTGACTTGCCGACCAGCTCTACCTTTTCATACTCTGGTCTACTTGGTGGCCGCATCTTAGGCTAGGGTCAGACGAACGCATTTTTCACGTTGTCCGTGAAAAAGTGCGTTCGAACGAACGTACATATTTTTTCCCGGAATACGCGATAGCGGTCATACGATGCGCATTTTCGTCCGTGATTTTGTACGGATCATCAATAAAACCCTTTTGAGTCTGGACGTTATGTTAGCCGGACGTGTGCAGCGTCTGACGTCTCCTAATCACACACACACGCCGCTATGCGGCCGCAGCGCACTCTGTACGTCAGTACTAGCGGTTTGACGTTCTAGAAAAAATGCGTTCGTTGGCCACTTGCGTTGCACGGACGAACTTTCGTGCGGCCGTTCGTCGTATGTTCCCCGGCATTGGACGTCATTTGCTGCTAGCACGGCCGTGATTTCGTGCGGCTAAACGCACGTGAAAAATGCGTTCGTCTTACCCTAGCCTTACTCGTTCCATCATGGATACGTTTATTGCATCGTCCACTAAAAGTTCGAGAAGACACACCACGAAAAGCTAAGGAAAAGGCTCGGCGGCCTTGGCTAAATCCCCTACTCGGTCTGACTCAGATTCGGGCGCTTCTCCGCCTCAGCCTCTGCAATGTTCACCTCAGAAACACACACACTCAAATCTGATACATGTATATATATATTAAATATATATAAGTGACAATAAATATGTGATTGAACAGGGAAAGATATGACTGGATACTTCAATAAAAGCCATAGCGTATGGGACCAATGGGAACTCCGTTCCTTCTGCAAAAATAGTGGAGGAACTGCATTCCCACGCGCTCCCCCCTCGACTTGACCCCTGATTAATCCAAGTCTGCGGACCTCTGCTATAAAAGAATGCATGTTTACTTCATTTTTTGTACATTTAATGATGTTTTTCCACTTTTTAACTGTATTAATCAGGGAGACAAAGTATCACGTAGGTATTGCATAAAAGCAACATGCAGCGATGTTTACAAATACACAGAGAAGCCGTATAATGTATAAAAACAAAGCAAATACATAAACAGTTACAACGAAATGAAGAAATCAATGTATCGAGAAAAGCGTCAACAGTGAAAAGCGCCAAACAAGAAGAATCGGTGGGACACGCAGGAGCTACAGAAATACAAGTATGACTGGGATTCATGCGACAAGAGGGAAGGAAGGGGGGCACCAATTGATACCCCATAATTAACCCCTTAAGGATCAGGGTAAAGTCTATGCATTTATGACTTAAACGTTACGTTGTTGGTCCTTTAGGGGTTAAACCATGTGGTTTGTTCCCATGTTTGGTGTGTTCTGGATTTGAGGTTACAAAAAAAAGAGGGGGGGGATGCAGCACGTGTAACAACTGGGACAAAGCTGGATGAAAGCCGGCAGCTCATACAGATAAATACGTTTTGTGGTTGACATAAAGCGCAGGTCTTCTTACCATAACTGTGTTTCCTGCAGGAGCGGAATACTTCGCTTCCGTAGGGTCAGCGAGAAAGAGATATATCACAAACTGTTAGTAACGGAACACGGCGCGCAATGGACAGACAGACAGACAACACGGGAGACATGCGTGTGGGGCTTATCCACTAAATTGTGAAATATCAGGAAATGAACAAGGAATTGCATTTTATACAACAAAATAAGAATTTTTGAGCACCTCTTTACATCTATATACCTGTGGTCCCCAACCCTGGTCCTCAGGACCCCCTACAAGGCCAGGTTTGCAGGATATGTGAAGCACAGCGCAGGTGATATGATTTGCTGCTCAGTGATTGCAGGATTCAGTCTGCTTTTCCCCAAGGGGATCCTTAAGGCTAGGGTCAGACGAGAGTGATTTCTACGAACTGTACGTCCTTGCACACGGACGTACGTCGGTACGGAAGACACAGTAGTGGCCACACAGTCCGTTTATCACTGACGTATATTTTGACGGATGTAGGAGGGAAAATAAATTAAAAAGCAAAACCATTTTGTCCGTGAAAAATGCTGGACGTGTAAATGCTGGACGTATAAATGCTGGACATATAAATGCAGTCCGTCTGACCACGTTCCATCACTCACACACAAAGCTATGCAGACGTTGTGGACGCAGCGCACTTTGTGCGGCCGTTCTAGGGGTTGTACGTTCTTGCCTGCCTTGCGTCCGTGGGCCGCGGCCGTTGTGCGTCCTCAGTTCAGTGCGGACGTACTTCATGTGTCAGGCTCCAATGGGCTTTCTGTCATGCTATCACGGACGTACTTTAAGGCTGGGGTCAGACGAGCGTAGTGTTCACGTCCGTGATTGCGCCTAAAAGTACGTCCGTGATAGCATGACAGAAAGTCCATTGGAGCCTGACACATGAAGTACGTCCGCACTGAACTGCAGACGCACAACGGCCGCAGCCCACAGACGCAAGGCAGGCAAGAACGTACAACCGCTAGAACGGCCGCACAAAGTGCGCTGCGTCCGCAACGTCTGCATAGCTTTGTGTGTGAGTGATGGAACGTGGTCAGACGGACTGCATTTATACGTCCAGCATTTTTCACGGACAAAATGGTTTTGCTTTTTAATTTATTTTCCCTCCTACATCCGTCAAAATATATGTCAGTGAAAAAAACGGACTGTGTGGCCACTACTGTGTCTTCCGTACTGACGTACGTTCGTGTGCAAGGACGTACAGTCCGTAGAAATCACACTCGTCTGACCCTAGCCTTAGGCGCAATCACGGACGTGAACACTACGCTCGTCTGACCCCAGCCTAAAACTTGTCCTGTTAGCGGCACTTGAGGACCAGGGTTGGGAACCACAAATCTATATACAAATCCCTGGACACTGACAGCTCTGTCTGAATTTGTATTCTTCTTTATTATGGACTTCATTTGCATGTCCTTCCCAGAGTTCTTTGCTGCATATGGGGAATGTAGCACATGAGCTCTGTAAAGCAGTTCTCTGAATTTCTGGGATGTGCAAATGTCTTCCACAATTATAAACTTATATATATATATACTATATAGGCACCAATGGATAGACTGTGTAAGCCAACGCGAGTTCAAAATATGCTTTAGTGTCAAATTCCAAATGTGTGTATAGCAAAAAATGAAAGCGAGGGATACACATAAGGACTTAGCAATAAAACCAAAATACTTTAATGTTCATACATACTAAAAGTGGTTCCTGTCAGCTCGCCCGACGTTTCGGCTCATTGTGAGCCTTTATCAAGGATAGATATACAGTATATATATATTATACATACACGTTCTTCCTAAAGCTCTGTGTGTTATAATTCCCATAATAACAGTGGTTATCATAATTCTTTACTTATTTCTACAGAATATAATAAATAATATTTTTTATTATAAATAATTATATTTATTAAATTTTTTTAATATTATGTATTTTCTATTAATTTCAAGACAAAGAAATTACAAAACTGACCTGAACTGTTATAAAATATAAATTATCTATGATTAAACCGTAAATAATAATAATGCATCTCCATACTGCGTTGCATCAAGATACATAATTACGGACAAAATTAATCCTTTTTTTTTTTTTTTGTCTCGGATCATCTGTTTTGGCCTAGATTTTACAAGCCGCTTCTCAACGCACATCATTTTGCGACTAATAAACCTCCGCACTAAAATACGGGAGAGGAAAATAATAAATAAATAAAAATAATCATCAAACTGCAGAATTTTCCCCCCATTCCATTCCGTGTCTATTTACATAATAAACCGCTCCTTATTCTCAGGCCTAATGGTGCGCGTATGCGACTCGTACCCTGGGAAGAGATGCTCGGGGGGCAAATAATTGGACAGGGGGACGCGGCGTTCTCGAATTGTCTGCCGGCTTTGAAAGGTTGGCCGTATCCATGACAATAGAGAGAGCGCGGCGCCCTGTATCTGAAACTTGCGTACTCCAGATAACTATTACAGATAATGAGTATCTCTGCGCTCGGCTGGATCAGTCCAAACAGCGGAGGAACCAAGAGAAAAAAAAATATATATAGCGTGTTATGGGAAAATTACACAGGACAACCTCTAGTCAACACATTCGCGGAATGAGAAAACCTGCAATTTCCTTCGTCTCGCTACAATGTGGCGATGTGATGCAGTGGCTGCGGTTACAGTTTTCACTCACCGTTTGCAGCCTGTTCTTTTAAAATAAACTTTCAATACGCGGCATCCTTTTTATATATATATATTTCTTGCTTCCAAGTCCAAGGAGCTCCCCCCCCCCTTTTTTTTTTTTACACCACTCCTCATACGGATTATTACAGTTGAACGTATTGGCAGAAATAGCCGTATCGATGTCATAGGGAAACAGCGATGACAGCATTTGGGTTCGATCGTAGCTTCCCATGGGACGGCCTGCACGCTGCACATCAGTTTGTCAAAAGAGGAGTGGCGGGACGCCCCTCGTAAAAAAAAAAAAAAAAATGGAGTAATTCATAAAGCCAGCACACAGTAGTTTCACTCATGAATTTTCATGAACGAAACTACTTAGGTCTGCCGAATGACACCCCACAATTCCCACATGACAAGAGATTCATGGAACATGAATTAAAAAGAAGGCAAAACGTAAAAAGTACTCGCCAAAGGGTTGGCGATGAAATTCTAATGTATTTCTTTTAAAATGTATTTTTTCCGTTTGCGTTTTTGTAATTTGTTTCAGCAATAAAAATAAGTTTAACCCTATGTTTGAGCACGGCCTTTAAATCTTTTTTTTTTTAATCACTGCTTGCAGCGTATAGGACAAAATTAAATATTTGGGAAAATTCAGTCAGGTTGCCATGGTAATGGGTGGCCTAAATTCAGAATACCAATACTAATCATTATTTTTTTTTTAATACAGCCCATATTCTTTTTTTGTTTTTCCCCTCATTTCTTTCTTTCACCCAGCATTTTGCGACGATAATTAACAAAGACAGGGAATTATTCGCGCGAGCCATTCCTGACCGGATCTCCTAGTCATTTCGATCTTGCTGCAGTGATTCTTTGCACTCGCTTAAAAAACCCTGTGCTTACTCAACCAAACCTATGCAACCTATGCTTACCTAAACCAATAACCCTGCGCGCGCGTCATCTAGAATTGCCAGATCAGCCATGTTTTCCTGGATGCATAATTTATTCATGCTGATGGGCAGTGTATGAAAAATGCCACCCCGCAGCATGCATAATCCATACGCTGCAGGTAAGAAATCAGAAAGGAATCCCAGGTGACCTGCCTTGATGTCCTTCCTGCGGCATATGAATTATACATGTTGCAGGGCAGCACTTTTCAGTGTGCTCTCCATCTGCATGAAACAGTAATATGTGTCCAGGGAAACATGGCCGACCTGGCGACCCGTCCCTACCTGTCACCCTGGAGTCAGTCCACGAAACTCAAAGTGGTTTAGTATTATCTGTATAATTTTCTGGGAGCAAATATGAAACCTAGGGTCGCCAGGTCGGCCATGTTTTCCTGGACACATATTACTATTTCATTCAGAGGGGAACACAGGGAGAAGTGCTACCCTGCAGCATGTATAATTCATATGATGCAGGTAGGAATTCAAGGCAGCTCACCTGAGATTCCTATTTAATTTCTTACCTGCAGCGTATGGATTATACATGCTGCGGGGTGGCATTTTTTCATGCACTGCCCATCAACATGAGTAAATGATATGTGTCCAGGAAAACATGGCCGACCTAGCAACCCTATTTTAGGCATAAGTGAAAAATAGCGAAAGTGACAATATCACATCACAGTGTCTCTAAAACAGTAATTAAGCTGCAGCTTGAATATACAGTTATATACACTGCCCGGCCAAAAAAAAAGGTAACCTCCGGTTGGATGTAACTCAGCCAATAGGTGCTCTCGCCTTCCATGGGATAATTACTGCAGTGATTAATATGTTGCAGCATAAAATGAGGTCATGTGACTCCCTGAATATACTGAATGAGCAGGTTTTTCCATCAATGGGTTTTTTTCTCCCCTGATGGCACAGCGGGCATATTCCAAGATGGAAATGCCAGGGTTCATCGGGATCAAATTGTGCAAGAGTGGTTGAGGGAGCACGAGACATCATTTTCACACATGGATTGGCCACCGCACAGTCCAGAACAGGGGTCTCAAACTCAAATTACCCTAGGGCCACTGGACATATCCCATGGGGGGGGGGTTTAAATTGCTTGAAAACAATGATATTTAACTTATAACTTTAGCTTAAAAAATAATATCAAAATTCTGCATTTTATTAAAATATTTATATATTAAAATTATATTAAAATATATATGAAAACATTTATCCAGCGGCATTGTTAATTTATAAGCGCGGGGGAAAAAAATAATCCCCAGGTTTTTAGAACTAAATGAAATTATATACTTTTAACTGTATTAAATTTGATTATTTTTATTTCTTATTCTTATTTATTATCTTTTAGTATTTACACAATGTTTGGTATCATTGGAAAGGCCAGATTCTGGCTTTTCCAGTGACACCTCAACCGTCCTTGTAGCTCTTATGGACTTAGAGATCTAAAAGACCCCTGCATCTCTCCTGTAATGGGATCCTGCAGGGCAGGGTAGTGATGTCATCGCGCACAAGTCGAGGGGCCGTCCCACAGCAAGGACTGATGTCAGCTCATGTGGCTGAAGCCCCAGATCGGCACCAAGCAGGGGCCCAACAAGACGGACGTGTAACCTCCTGCCTGCTGGGAGGGAAGCCCCATGATGCTCCACGCACGTCCTGGATTGCAGGGGCAGCAAGGCCAATCCGCACTAGGCGCCCCCCCCCCTCATCTGGGCCTTCGGGCAGCCACGCAACCACAGCAAAAGACGACACAACCAAATATTACAGTGAGTGACATTTTTTGGCCGGGCAATGTGTTTAAGGTACAGGCACAAAACATTCATAAAAGTGAAAAAATGTATTATGTGTCAAGTAGGTTCAGGGATGAATAAAGTGACGAGGTGATGGTTTAGCAACGCACCATGAGTAAATCGTCCAAAGACCCTCCGGGAGTGTCCCGACTTCTAAGGAGGAGAGAGAAGACAAGTATGAGGATTAAAGAGAGCTGCTTCATGCCCGGAGATCTTTTCGTTGCCCCTGGCTCCGCGCCGTTACCAAATACATTCCTGAAGGAGATTTACATTGTATCAATTAATAATGATCCCTGGAGAAATCCTACATCTATCGCCATGACAACAGCCGCTGACCCCATCACCAGCACTGACGGCCTTCCCCGGTACTTTATTAAACCGTAGATCGAGCCGCGGTGACCTGGGCGAGCGCCGTGACTGTACAGGATGAATTCCCGTAGTTTTAATTCAATGTAAAAGCCGAGAAGGTTTTAACCCTTTGACCGTGATGTGCCATGTGCAAGGCACAGCGATGGCAGCCAGTTTGGGATTATCTGATAAACGGGTGAGATGAAGGGTAATAAAAACGGCAAAATATGGACGTTTTATCCAACTTGGCTGCACGAGCCAACATGGTTTGGCAAAACCAGATGTGGAGGGAGACCAAAGTTGGCTGTTTGATGGCCATGTGTCAGCCAAGCTGGGTGATGATGACACCGTGGTATGATGTGCGACGGCCAAGCATGACTGTTAGAAGACCCTACAAAGATGCGTGATGGCCAAGCCAAGCTCTATGATGGCATAGAGGCTGTGTGATGGTCAAGGGCTGTATGGCAAGTAAACGGAGGTGTGAGCCAACCAAGATCACGTGTGATAACCTAGTAGAACGGCACGATGACCAAGCAAATGTCTGTGGTTATTCCCATGATGGTGAAATGGCCAGACAGGGCTGTGGTTACCTAGACAGGCTGCGTGCATTCTAATATGATGCGGTGGCCAACTAGGGACTAACCATGAGGTCTATTCTCAAAGCACCGAAATTGTCCACGCAATTCCGGAGCTTTGCTATTCGCCTGATTTCGGCGATTCCATTTCACTGAAAATACGGTGAATTCACTATTTAGCCAATGTTCACCGTAGTTTACCAAAAATGGAGTCGCCGAAGCAGTCATCGGACATCGAAAAAACCACTGAAATCGCCTCGTTGAATTTGACCGAACTGTAGAAAAATAAATGAATAAAAAACTCTTATTAGGAGTTTAAATCAATAAAAAGTATTTTTTTTTAAAAAAAAGTGCCTAAACGATAGGAAAGTTGTTTTTTTTTAACAAAAAATGTCTGAAAAAAATAAAAAGGTCTTACAATAAGAAAAAAAACCTTTTAAAAAAATACAGGAAATAGAAAAAGGTCTTTTATAGAATTAAGAAAAATAAAGTTTTTTGTAAAAATAAAAATGTAAAGAATTAACAGATTTTTTAGAAAAACAGTAAGAAAAATTATTTTTATTTTATTTACATTGAAACCTATGGGTTTCACCTGTTTACACCTGACGATTGAAACACCGAAACCAGGACAAATTGCTGGAATTTCGGTGCAGTTTGGCGTTCTGTGACTAGAAGACACGATAGTCTTGACTCTTCTATGGGACAATCTTGGTGCTGCTGAATTGCGGTGAAATGCACTATATTTCGCTGTCAGTTTACCAGTATTTGGTGAATTGACAGCTTTGTGAATAGATGAATTGACCCGAAATAGCACTGAGTGGTGAAACTCCCCATTCGGTGCAATTCGTGGCCGATTCGGAGGTTAGTCAATAACTCCTCATGTCTTTATGATGGCCATCCCACCTTTGCAATGGTTTGCCAGACCTGGGAGACGATCATACGTAGCAGATCTGTGTCAAGTCCCATCTGAGCAGTGTGAATGTCCATCAGGTTTGCGTGGTGACCTACCAGGCTTGAGTGATCACCCATCAGGGCTGAGTGACAAGCAGAATCTGACAACCCTTCAAGCCCGTGGGATCATCCATCAAACTTCTGCCAAGTAGGACTAAAGGATGAGACGTAGGAGGCCATGAGATGACCAATCAGGACCATCTGATAGCCTACTAGGTCCATGTGATGCACATCAGGTCTGGTTGATGGCCTGTGTGATAACCTAACAGGCTTAGCAATGACCTATCAAGGTATCTCCATGACCAGTAGGAGGTGCACGGTGACCAATCAGAGCTTCTTGATGACCATTTGGCACTGCATTGTGACCAAACTGAGCTCTATGATGACCATTTGGCACTGTGTGGTGACCAATCCGAGTTCTGTGATGACCATTTGGCACTGTGTGGTGACCAATCTGAGCTCTGTGTTGAGCATTTGGCATTGCGTGATGACTAATCAGAGCTGCTTGATGACCATTTGGCACTGCGTTGTGACCAATCAGAGCTCTTTGATGACCATTTGGCACTGCTTGGTAACCAATCCGAGCTCTTTGATGACCATTTGGCACTGCTTGGTGACCAATCTGAGCTCTTTGATGACCATTTGGCACTGCGTGGTGACCTATCCGAGCTCTTTAATGACCACTCGGCACTGCGTGATGACCAGAGCTTCTTGATGACCATTTGTCACTGCGTGGTGACCAATCCAAGCTTTTTGATGACCATTCAGCACTGCGTGATGACAAATCAGAGCTGCTTGATGACCATTTGGCATTGCGTGGTGACCAATCCGAGCTCTTTGATCATTTGGCACTGCATGGTGACCAATCCGAGCTCTTTGATGATCATTTGGCACTGCATGATGACCAATCTGAGCTCTTTGATGACCATTTGGCACTGCGTGATGACCAATCCTTCTCTTTGATGACCATTTGGCACTACGTGGTGACCAATCTGAGCTTTTTGATGACCATTCGGCACTGCGTGATGACCAATCAGAGCTGCTTGATGACCATTTGGCATTGCGTGGTGACCAATCCGAGCTCTTTGATGATCATTTGGCACTGCATGGTGACCAATCCGAGCTCTTTGATGATCATTTGGCACTGTGTGATGACCAATTCGAGCTCTTTGATGACCATTTGGCACTACGTGGTGACCAATCTGAGCTTTTTGACGACCATTCGGCACTGCGTGATGACCAATCCGAGCTCTTTGATGACCATTTGGCACTGCGTGATGACCAATCCGAGCTCTTTCATGACCATTTGGCACTGCGTGATGACCAATCCGAGCTCTTTGATGACCATTTGGCACTGCATGATGACCAATCCGAGCTCTTTGATGACCATTGGTACTGTGTAACGACCAATCAGAGCTTCTAGATGACCATTTGGCACTGCGTGATGACCAATCCGAGCTCTTTGATGACCATTTGGCACTGCGTGATGACCAATCCGAGCTCTTTGATGACCATTAGGCACTGCGTGATGACCAATCTGAGCTCTTTGATGACCATTTGGCACTGCGTGATGACCAATCCGAGCTCTTTGATGACCATTTGGCACTGTGTGATGACCAATCCGAGCTCTTTGATGACCATTTGGCACTGCGTGATGACCAATCCGAGCTCTTTGATGACCATTTGGCACTGCGTGATGACCAATCCGAGCTCTTTGATGACCATTTGGCACTGCGTGATGACCAATCCGAGCTCTTTGATGACCATTGGCACTGCGTAACGACCAATCAGAGCTTTTTGATGACCATTCGGCACTGTGTGATAAATCAGCAGACATATGTGATGGCCAAAGGAGGCAATGTGATTTTTAGCAAAGCAGTAGCTAGGTTCCAGGTCTCTATACCTGCGCAGCGAGCAAATCAACATGAAACATTGTAGCAGTGTCCCCACTGGCAACAACAAGGGTCTGTGTTCTGCGGGCTTTAAATCTCTCCAGCTCGAAAATATAAAATATTGATGAATGGAAATTCAGTTAGAGACGTTTCAGTCGGAATGAAGTCAGCAGCGATGTGCGCGGAGCACGCGGCGGATTTCTGGTCAAGTAAACATAACCGGGTCCACTGTGAGTGTTTGCAGATCAGTTTATATCAAACACCAAGTTGGATTCACATCAATGTACACCGAATCGAGTCACAGCGTCCTACAACTCCGTGTGTCGAGGTTTATGATCAGCGCGGCTTCATCCATATAGACCAGGCCTGTCAAACTCAAGGACCCCCAGGTTTTGATGCCTATATTTCCCAGAATTCTTTCAATGCAAAAGATGGCCAGGGAATCATGGGAGTTGTGGTCCAGAAACATCTTGCGGTCCAGAGTTTGGCAGCCCTGATCTAGATTGTAAATTCCCATGGGAATAGGGCCCTCAATCCCTCCTGCGTCTGCTGGTGAAATGTTGAATTGCTTTTTTGATGTATCGTAGAATTGGATTGTACTTTTTGTACAGCACTGCAGAATGTGTTGGAGGTAAAATAAATAATAATGATATTCAGGTGTTAGACGGTGGATTCTTCCCTGCGGAAAAACAATTGTCAGTTTGTTTGTAAACAAGGAATTTATTTATTTAATGTAAGCTCATGCGGTGGAGCTGCTGCATCTCGATGCTCGCGTTCCAAAGCTCGGCACTTTGTTAGTTTTATCTCCGTTCTTTACTGTGATGCGCTACGGACATTTGGCGATATATAAAGGATGATGATATTGATTCATTTTAAGAAAACTTACACTGCTGCTGTTGATACTCAGCAGCTACTTAGTATCTGTACTCTTATATGGGGACTGGTAAAAAAAAAAAAGACAGGCTGCTGGGTTCGGCTAAAGAGCACACACTGCTGGGTTTGGCTAAAGAGCACACAGTGCTGGGTTTGGCTAAAGAGTACACACTGCCGGGTTTGGCTAAAGAGCACACAGTGCTGGGTTTGGCTAAAGAGTACACACTGCCGGGTTTGGCTAAAGAGCACAGGCTGCTGGGTTTGGCTAAAGAGCACACAGTGCTGGGTTTGGCTAAAGAGCACACTGCTGGGTTTGGCTAAAGAGCACACAGTGCTGGGTTCGGCTAAAGAGCACACGCTGCTGGGTTCAGCTAAAGAGCACACGCTGCTGGGTTCGGCTAAAGAGCACACGCTGCTGGGTTCAGCTAAAGAGCACACGCTGCTGAGTTCAGCTAAAGAGCACACGCTGCTGGGTTCGGCTAAAGAGCACACGCTGCTGGGTTCAGCTAAAGAGCACACGCTGCTGGGTTCGGCTAAAGAGCACACGCTGCTGGGTTCAGCTAAAGAGCACACACTGCTGGGTTCAGCTAAAGAGCACACACTGCTGGGTTTGGCTAAAGAGCACACACTGCTGGGTTTGGCTAAAGAGTACACGCTGCTGGGTTCAGCTAAAGAGCACACGCTGCTGGGTTTGGCTAAAGAGTGCACGCTGAAGGGGAAAACGATGCCGGGTTCGGATAAGAGCAAACGCTGCTGGGTTCGGCTAAGGCTAGAGTCAAACGAAAGCATTTTTACACGTGAACGTAAAAAGTGCATCCGAACGCATTGATGTATTTTTTCACGGAATATGCGAAAACGGTCATACGATGCGCATTTTCGTGCGTGATGTTTTACGAATCCAAACCAGGAAACTTTTTGCGTCTGGACGTTATGTTGGCCGGACATTAGCAGGGTCTGACGTCTCCAAATCACACACACACACCGCTAGAGGACGCAGCGCACTCTGTACGTCCGTACTAGCGGTTCAGCGTTCTCGAAAAAATGCGTTCATTTTCCACTTGCGTTGCGCGGCCGGACTTTCGTGCGACTGTACATCGTATATTGGCCGTCATTGCCCGTCATTTGCTGCTAGTGCGGCCGTGATTAAGTGCGCCAGAACGCACGTTAAAAATGCGCTGGTCTGACCCCAGCCTTAGACTACACATTTTTCTGAGTTCAGGTACAGTACATATTGCTGGGTTCTGGTAAAGAGCACACACTGCTGGGTTCGTGTAAAGCATGCAATTTTCTGGGTTCGGTTGAAGAGCACACACTGCTGGGTTCGTGTAAAGTGAACACACTGCTGGGTTCCTTTCAAAAACACACAGGCAGCGGAGTTCAGGCCAGGTGCACACAGCTGTGTTAATGCCATGCTACTGGATGAAAGTTACATGTATTCTGCAGGGTACATGTCAAAAGCACAAACCCAAATTTACTCGATTTTGGTGACCACGACCTCGATATGTGAAATATTCTGTATTATGGAATTCCATAGACCCAGTACGACACCAAATTCAAACCCTGTATATCATGGCATCCCACATCCCCAGCGTGTCACCAAATTCACTATATAATGGGCTCACAAATTCACCGAATGCAGCTCTGCCGGACACTCAGGATTACTGTAAATTATTGAATTATCACATCACTTCCTTTGTTTTGCAACATATTACTTTGTTTAGAGTAAACAATTCCCAACAAAGCACAATCTCCAGACAATTACCTGCGTTCTGCTGCCTTTACCACTAATTGGAGTGACAGCTTGGTGAGCAGTATATTATTAACACAGCTAAGCGTATGGACAGATCTGCAATAAATCCTCCTCCCTGGGCAGCACGATTCCGATCACGTATTGCTGTACAACTTGGAAAACACTGTACGGTTTGAGACTGGCAGGTGGGTTTATGGCTCAATAAATCTTTTGGTCGCAGGGGTCTTGAGGTTTCCACCACAGTCGTAAACAAGGATGCAACTACGACAGAGCCCCCGAATAGAAATGCCGCAGCTGCTGCAGAACATCATTTTCAAAACACCACTGTAAGTGTCACACAGCTCCATTAAGCAGCACAATGATTGACCTTGCTCCCAGAGGCCTTCGTGCCCTTTTGATTGGCAAGTGACCTCCCGGCGCGGTGCAAACAGGTGATTTCTTATTTTAGAGTAATAAATGGCTGACATCATATGAAATGCGCTCCTCTTTCAATCTTTATGCCCGTTTTGTTATTGGGAAGTAACACCAGCTGAAATGCACTATACAATGTATAAACGCGCATTACAGGTTGATACATTCGGTGGGATTCCACCAGACTCCTCTCTGCACATCAATAATATGTGTTTATTGCTACGTGTGGCGATATATCCTGATGCAACATATATTTTTATATATCGTGATACATTACGATAACCTTACAGTGTTTCTGATATATTGTTATACTTTGAGACACACAGATTTATAATAAATATCACAGTATATGGATACATTGTGTCATTTCATGAAATATGATACACTGTAAGGCTGGGGTCAGACCAGCGCACTTTTAACGCGCGTTCTGGCGCACTTAATCACGGCCACACTAGCAGCAGATGACGGGCAATGACAGCCAATATACGAAGTACGGTCGCACGAAAGTCGTGGCAAACGAATGCATTTTTTCGAGAATGCAGAACCGCTAGTACGGACGTACAGAGTGCGCTGCGTCCGCTAGCGGTGTGTGTGTGTGATTTGGAGACGTCAGACCCTGCTCGTGTCCGGCCAACATAACGTCCAGACGCAAAAAGTTTCCTGGTTTGGATCCGTAAAAAATCACGCATGAAAATGCGCATCGTATGACCGTTTTCGCCTATTCCGTGAAAAAATCCGTCAATGCGTTCGGACGCACTTTTTTTACGTTTGCGTGTAAAAATGCTTTAGTTTGACCCTAGCCTTAGATGTTCTGATATATTCAGGATTATCCAAAGAGATCCGAATTGCTGAAGAAAGGTAACCGAATGCTGAAATTCAGCGTTCAGTTACCTTTCCTGGCCATTCGGCTATTCAGAGAGCAGGCAGTTCGCCAAATGTTGGCGAATTGCCTGCACATACGGTGGCTGTTCGGTGCCTGTTCGAGGGCAGTGAATCCCCATAGAGAAGCAATGCTTCATCTATTCAGAGAACACAAACCAGCAGTGAAAAGTTGCCGGATTGCCCTGTCATTTGGTGGTTTCATTCGGCAGGTTTATTCAGGAGAATCCCACAGGCTTCAATGTTAAAAATATTCCCCTTTTAATCCAATATCTAATAAACCATTTATTATAATATTCTGCAATGAAGAGTTTCTTTTAGTTATAGATTTTTTTAGGATCTTTTAGGCATTTTTCAGGATTTTTTTGCCAATTTTTTTTTTCCGTTTTTCATTTTAAATCATTTTTTCTTTGTTCTGTAACAGCCCTTTTTATTATCATTCATTGGATTTTATATGTAAATTTCAGACATTTTCGTTCAGTAGTTTCTTTGCAAACAGCGTTTCACTTTTCAAACATTCAAGCGTACTGTTTTTTTTTTTAGATTTCACTTCATTCGTCTGCGGTGTCGGCTTTTTCCAGCGGCTGCTCTGCGCTCTGATCGGCTCCTGCTCGGGTTTCTCCGGCGTGTTCGGCGGGGTTAATCCAGATGTTTTTGCCGGTTTCAGTGTGCGTTCGCCGGGTATTGCGGTAAGTGTTCGGCAGGTTTGCGGCGGCTTTTCCCTGCACTACGACGGCCATGTGGTGCTTGCTGAATACACCGCAGGGTCGCCAAAATGGGATCGCCAAATCACAACGAATTGAAGAGGACGAAAAGTCACTGAACGTGCAGTGACTTTTCGATTCTCTTTGAATAACCCTGTTTGTTATACTTTGTGACACACGGATTTATGTAGATTTTACAAAATATCACCGTATGAGGATACATTGTGTAATATTATGATATAATGTGTAATATTATGATATATAATGATAACTAAGATATTCTGATATATTTTTACACTTTGTGACACACTGCTAATGATATATTTATATAGAATGATACATTGGGGTATATTATGCTACATGGTGGTACACAGCGATATATTCTGATAAATTGCCATCATTATATGTTGTGAAACATTATATGGCCTTTTCATAGTTAAATATTGTGGCACTTCCTGATACATTGTTATTTTTATATGCTGTGACACATTGCAATCCATTATTCTTGTACTCACTGATATCCTCTGCTTACATTGTTAAACACTGATACATTCTTCTACATTGTTATTTATGGTGGTGCACCGTAATACATTGTTATTATTATTATACTTTTTTTATTTGTATTGCGCCAACATATACTGCAGCGCTGTACATAGGGCAATACTAAAATGAGCTAAAGACAGCCCTGCTGCCAAATGGGCTTTTGTTACCCCCCAGATGTTTCTGAACTACAACTCCCATGGTTCTCTGTCCATCTATTGCATTTCATGTCTTTAATGATATTTTGCTGTTGTTATACAATGTGACACGTTGGTAAGGGTCTAATCATAAACATCTATATACCCGAAAAGTCATTAATCCTTCCCCTATGCTACATTTAACCCCTATGTCTCAGATACATCTTCTATACAATATCCATAGGGTTCCTAGGTCGGCCCTGTTTTCCTGGAAACATGATACGATTTCATGCAGAGGGTGGAGCACAAAGAAAAGTACTGCCCTGCAACATGCATAATTCATATGCTGCAGGAAGGAAACCAAGACAGGTCACCTGGGATTGCTTCATGATTTCTTACCTGCAGTGTATGGATTATACATGCTGCTGGGTGACATTTTTCATGCACTGCCCATCAGCATGAATAAATTATATGTGTCCAGGAAAACGCGGCGATCTGGCAACCCTAAATACACATACTGGCATATTCCCGGTGGTTGCATGATCTATTCATGACTATGAACTTCAACAATTCCCAAAATGGAAATTCAGACAGTGGCAGGAGAAGATTCATTGATGATGATTTGGTAATAGAGCATTTAATACATGGGCAGAGCGATAAATCTGCAAGCGGCTCCTTAATCCTTCACATAAAACCCGGGTATATTCATCCAGCGCTGTGATATATTACGGAGTCGGAAATTTACACCCACTGAGGGGGATATCAATTAATACATGGATTTATTTTAAACATAAAAGGCATATATAGCTTTAATATAGTGTGTGATATATAGAGGAACCTAAAAAACCACCGGATGATGGAAGAGTTCATCTGCTTCATGTACATTCGAGTGGACAGGTTCTTAGAAATTCTTAGAACCAATGGCTGCACATCCAAGCGGTCAGGGCACCATGGCTCACATTTGGACCCTTAGGCTAGGGTCAGACTGAGGCAGTGCGAACGCGCGTTCTGGCGCACTTAATCACGGCCGTAGTAGCAGCAGATGCCGGGCAATGACGGCCAATATACGAAGTACGGTCGCACAAAAGTCCGGCTGCGCAACGCAAGTGGAAAATGAACGCATTTTTTCGAGAACGTTAAACCACTAGTACTGACGTACAGAGTGCGCTGCGTCCGCTAGAGGCGTGTGTGCGTGAATTGGAGACATCAGACGCTGCTAATGTCCGGCCAACATAACGTCCAGACACAAAGTGTTTTATTGATGATCCATACAAAATCACGGATGAAACTGCGCATAGTATGACCGCTATTGCGTATTCCGTGAAAAAATACGTCCATTCTTCGAACGCACATTTTCACGGACAACGTGAAAAATGCGTTAGTCTGACCCTAGCCTTAAGGCTAGGGTCAAACGAACGCGATATTCTCAGCGACAGTCAAAAAGTGCGTCCGAACGCATTGACGTATTTTTTCACGGAATGCGCGAAAACGGTCATACGATGCGCATTTTCGTGTGTGATTTTTTTATGGATCGTCAATAAAACCCTTATTGCATCTGGACGTTATGTTGGCCGGACGTGTGCAGTGTCTGACGTCTCCTAATCACGCACACACGCCGCTAGTGGACGCAGTGAACTCTGTACGTCAGTACTATCAGTTCTGCGTTCTCAAAAAAATGCGTTCATTTTCCGCTTGCGTTGCGCGGCCGGACTTTCCTGCAGCCGTACTTCGTATATTGGCCGTCATTGCCCGTCATTTGCTGCTACCGCGGCCGTGATTAAGTGCGCCTAAACGCACGTTAAAAATGCGTTAGTCTGACCCCAGCCTTAGATCAGTGGTTCCCATCGCTGGTCCTCAGGGCCCCCTAACAGGACAGATTTTAAGGATTCCCTTGGGGAAATGCAGACTGAATCCTGCAATCACTGAGCAGCAAATCATATCACCTGTGCTGTACTTCACATATCCTGCAAACCTGACCTGTTAGGCTGGGGTCAGACCAGCGCACTTTTAACGTGCGTTCTGGCGCACATAATTACGGCCGCACTAGCAGCAGATGACGGGCAATGACGGCCAATATACGATGTACGGCCACACAAAAGTCCGGCCGCGCAACGCAACTGGAATTTGAACGCATTTTTCTGAGAACGTTGAACCGTTAGTACTGACGTACTGAGTGCGCAGCTGCGGCATAGCGGCGTGTTTGCGTGATTAGGAGATGTCAGACACTGCTAATGTCCAGCCTACATAACGTCCAGACGCAAAAAGAGTTTTATTGATGATTCGTACAAAATCACGCCTGAAAATGCGCGTCGTCTGACCGTTTTTGCGCATTCCGTGAAAAAATACGTCAATGCGGTCGAACGCACTTTTTCACGTTCGCGGGGAAAAATGCTTTCGTCTGACCCTAGCCTTAGGGGAACTTGAGGATTGGAGTTGAGAAACACTGATTTAGAGCAGTGGCTCCCATCCCTGGTCCTCAGGTCCCCCTACCAGGCCAGGTTTGCAGGATATGTGAAGCACAGCACAGGTGATATGATTTGCTGCTCAGTGATTGCAGGATTCAGTCTGCTTTTCCCCAAGGTGATCCTTAAAATCTGTTCTGTTAGGGGGACCTGAGGATGAGCATTGGGAAGCATTGCTTTAGGATGTAGGCGTTGGATTTTGCTGGGAGATGACCTTTACTGCACGCGTCCTGGCTTCCCAGCATGGTGGCACAGTTGGACCTGTGGAAAACTGAAGAGGCAAGGTTGGAAATCCTGGGATTTTAGGTTCAGTCTTTGGGGTCTGGATAGGGTTTTCAGATCGGCCAAGTTTTCCTGGCCACATATAATGTATTCATGCTGATGGGCAGTGCGTGAAAAATGCCACCTCGCAGCGTGTATATTCCATACGCACCAGGTGAAAAGAAAAGATGTAAAAAGAAAGTGTCTCGATCCTCATTTTCCTACAGAGCACCACAAATATGGAATAACCCCCCAGACGCCATCAAATCTTCCCCCAGTCTAAGTCACTCAAGAAATCCCTATTAACATACCTCGATACACATGTAACACAGTGACTATATACAGAATGCACCTGTAAACATGTAACATAGTGACTATATACAGAATGCACCTGTAATCATGTAACATAGTGACTATATACAGAATGCACCTGTAAACATGTAACATAGTGACTATATACAGAATGCACCTGTAAACATGTAACACAGTAACTATATACAGAATGCACCTGTAAACATGTAACATAGTGACTATATACAGAATGCACCTGTAATCATGTAACATAGTGACTATATACAGAATGCACCTGTAAACATGTAACATAGTGACTATATACAGAATGCACCTGTAAACATGTAACACAGTAACTATATACCGAATGCACCTGTAAAAAAACATGTAACACAGTGACTATATACAGAATGCGCCTGTAAGCATGTAACAGTGACTATATACAGAATGCACCTGTAAACATGTAGCACAGTGACTATATACAGAATGCACCTGTAAACATGTAACATAGTGACTATATTCAGAATGCACCTGTAAACATGTAACAGTGACTATATACAGAATGTACCTGTAAACATGTAACAGTGACTATATACAGAATGCACCTGTAAACATGTAACACAGTGACTATATACAGAATGCACCTGTAAACATGTAACAGTGACTATATACAGAATGTGCCTGTAAACATGCAACATAGAGACTATATACAGAATGTGCCTGTAAACATGTAACATAATGACTATATACAGAATGCGCCTGTAAACATGTAACACAGTGACTATATACAGAATGCACCTGTAAACATGTAACAGTGACTATATACAGAATGCACCTGTAAACATGTAACATAGTGACTATATACAGAATGCGCCTGTAAACATGTAACACAGTGACTATATACAGAATGCGCCTGTAAAAAAACATGTAACACAGTGACTATATACAGAATGCACCTGTAAAAAAACATGTAACACAGTGACTATATACAGAATGCACCTGTAAACATGTAACATAGTGACTATATACAGAATGCACCTGTAAACATGTAACAGTGACTATTTACAGAATGCACCTGTAAACATGTAACATAGTGACTATATACAGAATGCACCTGTAAACATGTAACAGTGACTATATACAGAATGTGCCTGTAAACATGTAACATAGAGACTATATACAGAATGTGCCTGTAAACATGTAACATAATGACTATATACAGAATGTACCTGTAAACATGTAACAGTGACTATATACAGAATGCACCTGTAAACATGTAACACAGTGACTGTATACAGAATGCACCTGTAAACATGTAACACAGTGACTATATACAGAATGCGCCTGTAAACATGTAACAGAGACTATATACAGAATGTGCCTGTAAACATGTAACATAATGACTATATACAGAATGCACCTGTAAACATGTAACATAATGACTATATACAGAATGCGCCTGTAAACATGTAACACAGTGACTATATACAGAATGCACCTGTAAACATGTAACAGTGACTATATACAGAATGCACCTGTAAACATGTAACATAGTGACTATATACAGAATGCGCCTGTAAACATGTAACATAGAGACTATATACAGAATGTGCCTGTAAACATGTAACATAGAGACTATATACAGAAAGCACCTGTAAACATGTAACAGTGACTATATACAGAATGTGCCTGTAAACATGTAACACAGTGACTATATACAGAATGCACCTGTAAACATGTAACAGTGACTATATACAGAATGTGCCTGTAAACATGTAACATAGAGACTATATACAGAATGTGCCTGTAAACATGTAACATAATGACTATATACAGAATGCACCTGTAAACATGTAACATAATGACTATATACAGAATGCGCCTGTAAACATGTAACACAGTGACTATATACAGAATGCACCTGTATACATGTAACAGTGACTATATACAGAATGCACCTGTAAACATGTAACATAGTGACTAAATACAGAATGCGCCTGTAAAAAAACATGTAACACAGTGACTATATACCGAATGCACCTGTAAACATGTAACAGTGACTATATACAGAATGTGCCTGTAAACATGTAACACAGTGACTATATACAGAATGCACCTGTAAACATGTAACAGTGACTATATACAGAATGTGCCTGTAAACATGTAACATAGAGACTATATACAGAATGTGCCTGTAAACATGTAACATAATGACTATATACAGAATGTGCCTGTAAACATGTAACATAATGACTATATACAGAATGCACCTGTAAACATGTAACATAATGACTATATACAGAATGCGCCTGTAAACATGTAACACAGTGACTATATACAGAATGCACCTGTAAACATGTAACAGTGACTATATACAGAATGCACCTGTAAACATGTAACATAGTGACTATATACAGAATGCGCCTGTAAACATGTAACATAGAGACTATATACAGAATGTGCCTGTAAACATGTAACATAGAGACTATATACAGAAAGCACCTGTAAACATGTAACAGTGACTATATACAGAATGTGCCTGTAAACATGTAACACAGTGACTATATACAGAATGCACCTGTAAATATGTAACATAGTGACTATATACAGAATGCGCCTGTAAACATGTAACATAGAGACTATATACAGAATGCGCCTGTAAACATGTAACACAGTGACTATATACAGAATGCACCTGTAAACATGTAACACAGTGACTATATACAGAATGCACCTGTAAACATGTAACACAGTGACTATATACAGAATGCACCTGTAAACATGTAACATAGAGACTATATACAGAATGCGCCTGTAAACATGTAACACAGTGACTATATACAGAATGCGCCTGTAAACATGTAACATAGAGACTATATACAGAATGTGTCTGTAAACATGTAACATAGTGACTATATACAGAATGCACCTGTAAACATGTAACACAGTGACTATATACAGATTGCACCTGTAAACATGTAACACAGTGACTATATACAGAATGCACCTGTTAACATGTAACACAGTGACTATATACAGAATGCACCTGTTAACATGTAACATAGTGACTATATACAGAATGCGCCTGTAAACATGTAACATAGTGACTATATACAGAATGCGCCTGTAAACATGTAACATAGAGACTATACACAGAATGTGTCTGTAAACATGTAACTCAGTGACTATATACAGATTGCACCTGTAAACATGTAACACAGTGACTATATACAGAATGCACCTGTTAACATGTAACACAGTGACTATATACAGAATGCACCTGTTAACATGTAACATAGTGACTATATACAGAATGCACCTGTAAACATGTAACACAGTGACTATATACAGATTGCGCCTGTAAACATGTAACATAGTGACTATATACAGAATGCACCTGTAAACATGTAACACAGTGACTATACACAGAATGCACCTGTAAACATGTAACACAGTGACTATATACAGAATGCGCCTGTAAACATGTAACACAGTGACTATATACAGAATACACCTGTAAACATGTAACACAGTGACTATATACAGAATGCACCTGTAAACATGTAACACAGTGACTATATTTCCTACATATTTATTTTCTGGGTTAATCTGTATATTTGTGTTTTTGTTTTTAATATCTTGCATTTTATTACTTTGTATTTTTGTAACAATTCAATGTTCTTGAATCCAGGACAAACTGAAAACGAGAGAAATCTCAATGTATGCTTCCTGCTGAAATACTTTATAAATAGATAAATAAATAAATATATCTGGCAACCCGACCTACAAAATATAGAAAGTGTTAGGGCCCTATTACAATCTTTGCGCAAACGTTTGCGCTGCCGCAAGGATGCTTTAACGCGAGGGGTAAACAAACGTGCGTAATTGTCTATGGCGGGTGAACCTGCGCTAGCGTACTTTACTGCGCGCATCCCATACTTAACATTGTGAGCGCAAATGCGTTTGTGCGCTGGTATGCGGATGGTATTACAGTCTATGCGCAGTTTGTAACACACAGCGTTTGCGCACATAATTTTAGCAACTCCTAAAAGCTGGTGTTAATGGAAAATTCTATCAACCTGAACGAAATCAAATACACCAGCCCAAAAAAAAAATACAGCAAAGTATAGTTACACATTCTACACATACCCAAACCAATAAAATGGAGAAGTTGTTTGTGCATTTATTATTGCTGCAGCATATATGCGCAGGTTGACTTTGACAGGCGCAAAAACGTAACGTGAGATAATTGTGGTTCTTAATTCTGATTAGCTGAATTGCGTGAAAAAAATAGTCCGCACACTGATTTCTGCACGCGCGTTTGTGCGCATCCGTTTTATGCGTGCTATTGCTCGACGGATGAAAAAATGCGCAAGGATTGTAATTCCAGCGTGGATTTATGCACGTTAACGTTTAACGCTTGGCGCACAAATTCATGAGTTGCGCAAGCGTTTTTAGGCGAATAATGTAATAGGGCCCTTAATGTACAGCGGGCGGACAAACAGCCAAGCGGAAATAGGGCTTTGCTGCTCGGCTGGAATAGAATTGGGGGCAGTTGGCATTAAAAACTAGGACTAATCTACTTAATGGTTCATTCGTTAATGATAACAGCTTGTTTCTCCTCCCTAACAAGTGAGGATTGAGCAGTTGACGGGTTAGAGGCACAGAGTTAACGTGTCCTAATTGATTGCGGAGCGTTGTGCCTTCACATGCAGATCTGCCAGCACCGCCTGCCACTGACTTTGCAAATCCCACAGCTAACTGACACTGCGCGAGGACGGGGGCTCCATACAGTTAGGGGGGTTTTGGCTCCGTCGCAACGTGCAAATTAGCATGATTCAGAGGTTATAGGGATCCAGACCAAAAATAGCAGCTACTCCTCACTCTGCGAAACGTGGAGAGGGCGGAATCCCTGGACAATAAGAGAGACTGACACCCACCTCATCTCCGCAACATATCCCGCTGCGCTGTTTGCCACATTGTGATTTTATCAGCGCGGGTTCCTCTACATTATACATCACGCATCGAATTGTACCCAGAGGTGCATTCTCACAATCAGCCCCGGCCCAGCGCGCCATTTCATTTTCCTAGTGTCCTTTCTACTAGAGGTCCACTATAATCACAGTGTGCGGGTGTCTTTATAGGGGCTGCTCCAAATATTCAGGGTGTGCGGGTGTCTTTATAGGGGCTGCTCCAAATATTCAGGGTGTGCGGGTGTCTTTATAGGGGCTGCTCCAAATATTCAGGGTGTGCGGGTGTCTTTATAGGGGCTGCTCCAAATATTCAGGGTGTGCGGGTGTCTTTATAGGGGCTCCTCCATATATTCAGGGTGTGCGTGTGTCTTTTTAGGGGCTCCTCCATATATTCAGGGTGTGCGGTTGTCTTTTTAGGGGCTCCTCCATATATTCAGGGTGTGCGGGTGTCTTTTTAGGGGCTTCTCCATATATTCAGGGTGTGTGGGTGTCTTTTTAGGGTCTCCTCCATATATTCAGGGTGTGCGGGTGTCTTTTTAGGGGCTTCTCCATATATTCAGGGTGTGTGGGTGTCTTTTTAGGGGCTCCTCCATACAGTTGTGCTCAAAATTATTCAACCCCCAATGCTGTAAAGGGTTTTAGGGAATTTAGTGACATTTGTAATTGTATTCAGAATGAAATCCTACAAGGACTTTTTAAAGAACCATGTGCAACTAAAATGACATCAATTGGTTTTGTAATACAGTAGTAAATGTTTCTTTTGTGAATTCTTCATTGACACAATTATTCAACCCCTTAAAGACTACCACTCTGAAGAACAGAGGTTCATTCAAGTGTTTTCAATCAGGTATTGAAAACACCTGTGGATGTCACGGAGCAGCAATAAAGCATAATAAGCACCAATTAGGCAGCTTTAAAATGACTGTGATACTCAGCTCCTTCTAGACATTTACTGGTGTGGTTACAAACATGGTGAAGTCAAGAGAATGGTCCAGGAAGACAAGAGAAGAGGTGATTACTCTTCACAGGAAGGGCAATGGCTATAAGAAGATTGCAAAGATGTTAAACATACCAAGAGAGACCATATGAAGCATCATTCGCAAATTCAAGGCAAAGGGCACTGTTGAAACACTACCTGGTCGTGGCAGAAAGAAGATGCTGACTTCGACTGCTGTGCGCTACCTGAAGCGTAGAGTGGAGAAAAGTCCCCGTGTGACTGCTGAGGAACTGAGAAAAGATTTGTCAGATGTGGGTACTGAAGTTTCAGCTCAGACAATACGGCGCACACTGCGTAATGAAGGCCTCTGTCACGGATCCCCCTGATAACCAGAAGTGTGGTCCCTTTACGCAGACCGCTCTCTACCCTTCCGATCCTTGAATGGTCGGTGATACTAAACAGACAAATAACCAGACAATATAGAAACAAGGGGTAGCACCAGACAGGGGTATGGAATAGAGTATCGTCACGAATCTTTCTGACTACTAAGATATAATTCTCTTTATGCAGCTCCCTTTCTACTCTTCCGATCCTTGAATGGTCGGCAAAGCTATTAAGGCAATGAAACAGGTAATAGACAAAGAAAGGGAAATACCAGACAGGGGTACAGAACAGATCACAAGTCCTCCCTAGGACTTTAGTAATAGCAGAGGTAGTCTGATGCGTGCTTAGGATGCCACACAGACTGACCTCCGGTACCACGTTAAGGCAGAACCTAGAACAGAGTAAATGCCAATGCCAGAGTCACACACAGGAGGGTTCGTTTGCCAATGCCAAGGGTCATACACAGGAGGGTTCGTTTGCCAATGCCAAGGGTCATACACAGGAGGGTTCGTTGCCAATGCCAAGGGTCATACACAGGAGGGTTCGTTTGCCAATGCCAAGGGTCATACACAGGAGGGTTCGTTTGCCAATGCCAAGGGTCATACACAGGAGGGTTCGTTGCCAATCCAAGGGTTATACACAGGAGGGTTCGTTTGCCAATGCCAAGGGTCATACACAGGAGGGTTCGTTTGCCAATGCCAAGGATTATACACAAGAGGGTTCGTTTGCCAATGCCAAGGTCATACACAGGAGTACCACAGGAGATAGCCAAAATGACACAAGAGCTCTGCGGGAGGTGAATACCACGTCAGGGCACCGTGTATGGGAGAGACTGGTTTTAAACCCGGCGGGTCCGCGTCACAGCGCCAGGCCCCGCCCTTGGCGTCCCACGTGAGCGGGCCCGGAAGCGCTTACATTCGGCGCCTGGCCAGCGAGCAGCGAGGAAGCTGCTGCCAGGCGCCGCATCCCCTGGGTCCCCGTGACAGAACCCCCCCTCCAGGGGCGGCCACTGGACGACCCCAGGGGCACGGGTGTGCCAAATAGAAGGCCTTCACTAGCCTAGGAGCATGGACCTCTGCAGCCGGAATCAAGAACGATCCTCCGGACCGTAACCCACCCAATCGACCAAATACTGCAAGGACCCCTAGACAGCCTGGCACCAGAATGGCCTTAACTTCGAATTCCTCCTCGCCCTCCACAGAGACAGGAGGCGGTGGAGCATGGACTTTGTGTACCGGTTACATAACAGCGGCTTCAGAAGGTTTACATGGAACACATTATGTATTTTAAAATGGGGGGTAACGCCAAAGCATAGGAGACAGGTTGAGTCGCCGTAGAATTTTATAGGGCCGATATACCTAGGAGCCAACTTCATGGAAGGCACTAAGAGCTTGATATTACGTGAAGACAGCCAAACCCTGTCCCCAACTTGATACACGGGTGCCTGCCTCCTGTGTCTGTCGGCCTTAGTTTTCTGGATGGCACTACTTTCCTCCAGTGCCCGTCTCACTCTCCCCCAAGTCTCTTTCAATGATGCCAGTTGTTTATCTAAAGCAGGAATCGTGGAATCAGGAAACGTGGCGGGGAGCACGGAGGATCAAAGCCATAAACAGTGAAGAAAGGAGAATGACCTGTGGATTCACTTACTGCGCTGTTAATAGCATATTCTGCCCACGGTAACAGATCTGACCAGTTATCTTGTTGTTCTGAGATGAAGCACCTGAGATATTTTTCTACGTTTTGGTTTGCTCGTTCGCTGCTCCATTGGTCTGGGGGTGATAGGCCGAAGAGAAGAGAGGTCTATTCCCACGTTCTTACAAAACCCTCTCCAGAATCCGGAGATGAATTGGGTCCCCCTATCAGAGACTATCTCCCGAGGGACACCGTGAATGCGGACCACATTGGCAATGAATATGGGCACCAGTTCAGCTGCCGAAGGTAGTTTCTGAAGAGGAACATAGTGACCCATCTTGGAAAATCGATCTATGATCGTAAGTATCACTGTATTCCCTCTTGACTCAGGTAGCTCTACTATAAAATCCATGGCTACATGTGACCAGGGTCGTTCGGGGATCGGCAAAGGCTGGAGTAAGCCAATGGGTGCTGTTTTGGGACTTTTCTGCCTTGTGCACACTTCGCACACGGCAATGTAATCTTTGACGTCTCGGCGCAACGTGGCCACCAGAGGAGTTTACTGATACTAGACACAGTCTTGGTGATACCCATATGCCCGGAAGTTTTATTGTCATGATAGATGTTGAGTACCTCTTCTCTTTCGTTCTCAGGTACAAAGAGTTCGCAGGAGGTTTTCCCCCAGGAGCTGCACCCTGGACGGTCTGCAACCTTTTCATTAGAGGAGACGAAACACTAATCGTGGTAGCGGCTATAATCCTCTCCTGGGGTACAATGGGATGCTGATCTTGGATATTATGTTCATAAGACTCATACTGTCTCGACAATGCGTCTGCTTTGATGTTTCTGGACCCAGGTCTATAGGTGAGTACGAAATTAAAACTTGAAAGAAACAATGACCATCTCGCTTGTCTGGAGTTTAAACGTTTGGCATCTCCAATGTACGTGATTCTTATGGTCGGTTATGATAACGATGGGGTCCTTAGACCCTTCTAATAAGTATCTCCATTCGGCCAAGGCCGCGATGACTGCTAACAATTCTCTATTTCCAATGTCATAGTTCTTCTCTGCCGGGGACAACTTTCGAGAATAGAAGCCGCATGGATGCAAGGGTTTGTCAGGAGCCTCCCTTTGGGACAAGACTGCACCAAGACCTAGTTCGGAGCGTCAACTTCTAATTGGAAAGGCAGAGCCGGATCTGGATGCCGGAGAACAGGAGCAGTAGTAAAGGCTTGCTTAAGTGTCTCAAAGGCTTGAGTGGCTTGAGGTGTCCATTTCTGATTTCCCACCCCTTTCTTGTCATAGCCGTGAGGGGGGCCACCAAGGCCGAAAAATCTTTAATGAACCTTCTGTAATAGTTCGTGAACCCCAGAAACCTCTGAATGGCTTTAAGTCCTTGGTAAAGGCCAGTCAAGAATAGCTGAGAGCTTCTTAGGATCCATTTGAAACCCCCAGGAGTTATAATATAACCAAGGAATTGCACAGTTACTATGTCGAATAGACATTTTTCTAGCTTACAGTACAATCCAGCCTTCAATAGTTTTTTCAACACTTGTTTTACATGGACATGATGAGTGTCCACATCAGGAGAGTATATCAGGATATCATCCAGATATACTATGACGAATTCTTGCAGAAAATCCCTTAGAGTGTCGTTTATAAGGTCCTGAAAGACGGCTGGCGCATTACACAACCCAAAAGGCATCACCAGGTATTCGTAATGCCCGCTACGTGTATTAAAAGCCGTCTTCCATTCGTCTCCCTTCTTAACCCGACCAGGTTGTACGCTCCGCGTAAATCAAGCTTAGTATAGACACGAGCCCCTTTTAATCGGTCAAACAATTCTGTTATGAGGGGTATGGGATATGCATTTCTTATAGTGATCCTATTCAAACCCTATAGTCGATGCAAGGTCGCAGATCTCCCTCTTTTTGGAGACAAAAAAGAAACCTGCTCCTGCTGGGGAGGAGGACCGTCTAATGAATCCTCGTTCCAGATTCTCCCTTATATATTCCTCCATAATGTCGTTCTCCTTTGCGACAAAGGGTATACGTGACCCCTAGGAGGCATCGTACCGGGAGCAAGTCAATGGCACAGTCATATGGACGATGTGGTGGTAGAACCTCAGTCCTGGCTTTAGAGAACACCTCCTTTAATGCTAGGTAACATTCAGGGACCTCTGTGGATAAAGGAGGGGCTGTGGCAATATTGAGGCTACCAATCACATTAACTGTGCCTAGGCACTTAGACTGACAATTTTGACCCCAACATTTTATGTCTCTCTGGACCCAATCGACTACTGGGTTGTGCTCTGTTAGCCATGGAAACCCAAGGACGACAGGACATGAGGGTGATTCAATGATTTGAAATCTTATAGTCTCCTGGTGCAAAACTCCTAATTTCATACATACATCGACTGTATCGTGAGTGATATGTGGACATGACAGGGGGTTACCATCTATGGCCTCCACCCTTAGAGGCCTTTCCCTGAGAACCAGTGGTATGAGGTTTTTGGCAGCAAAATTCTTATCCATAAAATTGCCTGAGGCCCCAGAGTCTAAGAACGCCTCAGTCTTGAGGTGAACCCCCTCCCAGGCTAGGGAGACCGGTAACAAAATCCTGGATTTTTTATTTTCATTCTCCACAAAGGAGGCACACAGAGAACCGACAACCTGGGTGTCTCCTGTTCTGAATCCCACTCTGCTATGTTCAACCCTGCCAACCCTGGGTCTCTGAGGACATCGAAGGCGGAAGTGATCTGCCCCTGCACAATAAAAGCAGAGCCCCTTTTCTTTCTGTGAGCTTTTTCTGCTTCTGAAATACCTGTCCTCCCTATTTGCATGGTTCAACGACCGGTAAATCAGTTTTTTCATTCTCCGAACCACCTGATGTACTGGAGTGTCTGGGTAACGAGGGTAAAGGAGGCAAGACCCTTCTGGGTCTATCTCTGGTGTGTCTCCTTTCCCTGATTTATCGTCCATGGCTATACAGAAATCTATCAGTGGTTCCAGGCTTTCTGGTAATTTTAAGGGAGCCAGTTCAAACATAAAAGCCTCATTCAGCCTTCGGTAAAGGCTAAGGTTAAAACGTCGTTCGGCCAAAGTACTTCAGAAACCAAAGTCTTAAACTCTATGGCATAATCGGCGACCCTCTTATTACCTTGTTTGATATGAAACAAGGACCTACCCGCATTGGTAGCCCTTCTAGAGGATCAAAGGTACGTTTTAACTCAGAGGTAAAACCCTCATAGTCATAAATGATGGGTTTTTTATTTTCCCACAACGGCGTAGCCCACAATAAAGCTTTTTCTGTAAAATGATTAATCAGATATCCTACTTTAGCTTTATCAGACATACAAGAACCTGGATTGTTCTCAAACAGAATCTCGAGTTGAGTCAAAAACCCCCGACATAGGCTTGGTGTACCATCATAGCGTAGGGGTGCCTTCATACTAAGCCTATGTCCTTCAGGGGAGACCGACTGACCCTAGGTAACACTGGATCTGGAGGGTTTGTGGTACCTGTATTGGACGATTTAGCAGGGTTTGCAGAGCGAGAGAAATCTGGTCCATTCTATGGTCCTGTTCCTCTTGTCTGGCTGCGATACGTGCCAGCTGATTAGAGAGGTCTGCGGGATCCATTGGCCCTGACGTAATGTCACGGATCCCCCTGATAACCAGAAGTGTGTCCCTTTACGCAGACCGCTCTCTACCCTTCCGATCCTTGAATGGTCGGTGATACTAAACAGACAAATAACCAGACAATATAGAAACAAGGGGTAGCACCAGACAGGGGTATGGAATAGAGTATCGTCACGAATCTTTCTGACTACTAAGATATAATTCTCTTTATGCAGCTCCCTTTCTACTCTTCCGATCCTTGAATGGTCGGCAAAGCTATAAGGCAACGAAACAGGTAATAGACAAAGAAAGGGAAATACCAGACAGGGGTACAGACCAGATCACAAGTCCTCCCTAGGACTTTAGTAATAAGCAGAGGTAGTCTGATGCGTGCTTAGGATGCCACACAGACTGACCTCGGTACCAACGTTAAGGGCAGAACCTAAACAGAGTAAATGCCAATGCCAGGAGTCATACACAGGAGGGTTCGTTTGCCAATGCAAGAGTCATACACAGGAGGTTCGTTTGCCAATGCCAAGGGTCATACACAGGAGGGTTCGTTGCCAATGCCAAGGTCATACACAGGAGAGGCGTTGCCAATGCCAAGGGTTATACACAGGAGGGTTCGTTTGCCAATGCCAAGGGTCATACACAGGAGGGTTCGTTTGCCAATGCCAAGGGTCATACACAGGAGGGTTCGTTTGCCAATGCAAGGTCATACACAGGAGGGTTCGTTTGCCAATGCCAAGGGTTATACACAGGAGGGTTCGTTTGCCAATGCCAAGGGTCATACACAGGAGGGTTCGTTTTGCCAATGCCAAGGATTATACACAAGAGGGTTCGTTTGCCAATGCCAAGGGTCATACACAGGAGTACCACAGGAGATAGCCAAAATGACACAAGAGCTCTGCGGGAGGTGAATACCACGTCAGGGCACCGGTGTATGGGAGAGACTGGGTTTTAAACCCGGCGGGTCCGCGTCACAGCGCCAGGCCCCGCCCCTTGGCGTCCCACGTGAGCGGGCCCGGAAGCGCTTACATTCGGCGCCTGGCCAGCGAGCAGCGAGGAAGCTGCTGCCAGGCGCCGCATCCCCTGGGTCCCCGTGACAGCCTCCATGCCAGAACTCCCAGGCGCACCCCCTTGCTGTCTCCAAAGAATAAGAAGAGTCGACTGCAGTATGCCAAAAGTCATGTGGACAAACCACAGACGTTTTGGGATAGTGTTCTGTGGACTGATGAAACAAAATTAGAACTGTTTGGGCCCATGGATCAACGCTATGTTTGGAGGAGGAAGAACAAGGCCTATGAAGAAAAGAACACCTTGCCTACTGTGAAGCATGGCGGGGGGTCAATCATGCTTTGGGGCTGTTTTGCTTCTGCAGGTACAGGGAAGCTTCAGCGTGTGCAAGGTACCATGAATTCTCTTCAGTACCAGGAGATATTGGATGACAATGTGATGCAGTCCGTCACAAACCTGAGGCTTGGGAGACGTTGGACCTTTCAACAGGACAATGATCCCAAGCATACCTCCAAGTCCACTAGAGCATGGTTGCAGATTAAAGGCTGGAACATTTTGGAGTGGCCATCGCAGTCACCTGACTTAAATCCGATTGAGAACCTCTGGTGGGACTTAAAGAAAGCAGTTGCAGTGCGCAAGCCTAAGAATGTGACTGAACTGGAGGCTTTTGCCCATGACGAATGGGCGAAGATACCCGTAGATGCTGCAAGACACTTGTGTCAAGCTATGCTTCACGTTTAAAAGCTGTTATAACTGTAAAAGGATGTTGTACTAAGTACTAAGATTGAATGTCACTTGGGGGTTGAATAAAACTGATAATGATGTGAGCACAGAAAAGACATTTGTGGTTATTTCATTATAAATGTTATGTTATATTTGTCTGACCTACACGTGCCTCTTTGATTTAATTGTAAGCAAGATGACTGAATGATCAAAATCAATGTCAAACTGGCCAAAACACTCAATTTCAGTGGGGGTTGAATAATTTTGAACACAACTGTATATTCAGGGTGTGCGGGTGTGTTTTTAGGGGCTCCTCCATATATTCAGGGTGTGCGGGTGTCTTTTTAGGGGTTCCTCCATATATTCAGGGTGTGTGGGTGTCTTTTTAGGGGCTTCTCCATATATTCAGGGTGTGCGGGTGTCTTTTTAGTGGCTCCTCCATATATTCAGGGTGTGCGGGTGTCTTTTTAGGGGCTTCTCCATATATTCTGGGTGTGCGGGTGTCTTTTTAGGGGCTCCTCCATATATTCAGGGTGTGCGGGTGTATTTTTAGGGGCTCCTCCATATATTCAGGGTGTGCGGGTGTCTTTTAGGGGCTCCTCCATATATTCAGGGTGTGCGGGTATCTTTTTAGGGGCTTCTCCATATATTCAGGGTGTGCGGGTGTCTTTTTAGGGGTTCCTTCATATATTCAGGGTGTGAGGGTGTGTTTTTAGGGGCTACTCTGTATATTCAGGGTGTGCAGGTGTCTTTCCAGGGGTTCTTCCATATATTCAGGGTGTGTGGGTGTCTTTTTAGGGACTCCTCCATATATTCAGGGTGTGTGTGTGTCTTTTTTAGGGGTTCCTCCATATATTCAGGGTGTGCGGGTGTCTTTTCAGGGGTTCTTCCATATATTCAGGGTGTGCGGGTGTGTTTTTAGGGGTTCCTCTGTATATTCAGGGTGTGCGGGTGTCTTTTTAGGGTCTCCTCCATATATTCAGGGTGTGTGGGTGTCTTTTTTAGGGGTTCCTCCATATATTCAGGGTGTGCGGGTGTCTTTTTAGTGGCCCCTCCATATATTCAGGTTGTGCGGGTGTCTTTTTAGGGGCTTCTCCATATATTCAGGGTGTGTGGGTGTCTTTTTAGGGGCTCCATATATTCAGGGTGTGTGGGTGTCTTTTTAGGGGTTCCTCCATATATTCAGGGAGTGTGGGTGTCTTTTAGGGGCTCCTCCATATATTCAGGGTGTGTGGGTGTCTTTTTAGGGGCTCCTCCATATATTCAGGGTGTGCGGGTGTGTTTTTAGGGGCTCCTCCATATATTCAGGGTGTGCGGGTGTCTTTATAGGGGCTCCCCCATATTTTCCAGATGTGCGGGTGTCTTTTTAGGAGCTCCTTCCTGTATGTGGGGTGGGCAGTCGCCTTTTTATGGGCTTTACCATACATTTGTGGTGTGCAGGTGACTTTTTTGGGGGGGGGGGGTCCTCCATATATTCAGGCTGTGCGGGTGTATAACAGAGCTGCACAGCAATAAAAGTCCCACTCTGTAAACCATAATAAATGTTAGAAATTGCTCGCTGTAAATTGAATCCTTTACTTTTCTATCTAAAACACACTTTCAAATTCAGGACTGCTCCCCCTACAGCGAGACACTTGGCAGCTGTGCCCTTTATGTCACACACGGTGGAATTAACGGAGCCTTTTGGGGAGGATTGCAAGCTCCTGGTACTCTTTACTACGTCTCTCCGTCCTCGGCTGGCCACGGCGACAGCTGCAGCTCAAAGCGGGCTGCTGGCTGGCAGTGATGGGAGTGGTAGTCCAGGAATGAAGAAATGGAACGTTCATAAATTATAAACGTCTTGCTGGAGCTTGGGGTATACAGCGGTTACAGGCAGCGTGTTGGCAGGGGAAGGACAAACAGAGCGAGACGGCTGAGCATCCTTGGGGTTGCTCTTGCTGCTGAGTCATACGGTCTACGGGCACTGAATTTAAACACGTATCCCGTGGGTTCTTGCCGGTGACGCTTCACAGTGACGTTGGGACCGTGACGTCCGCGCTCTGTTATCACACCTCTCTGGCTGCATAACAGGATTTTTTTCCTGTGTTCAGTCTGGCAGAATGGATACTTACAACCTCTGCCCGTCTTCTTCCTCCTCAGATCCAATTTGCCACAGCCTGACGGAACAGGATCTCAATACAATGTATCCAGCACCTTTTTATCGCCATATTTAACCCATTCACACTCAAAATAGAGTTATCGCGATTTTACATTGAAATGCAATGATTAGCATATCAGAAAAAAACAATTTCACACTTTTTTTAAAGCAAGATTAGTGTGTCCCCTGTGGAGAAAGAAAATCTTTTGTTTTATGGCTCTCCAAGCACCCTGGAGAGACATAAAACCAGTTGTAAAAAGCAGCCCTAAACCTCACTGTAACAAAAAGTTCAAATAGATTACTGCAGCATTCCAGCAGCCAGGGATTTCTCAGAATACAGGGAGAGCTGTGGGGTCAGTCGCTGCTACAGGTATAAGATTGAGGGGTTATAATGAGTGTAAATCTCTGTACAGTACAGATACAAGGTGTTGCTGTAATTGCCATACACAGGCATTAGGCAGCACATACAGATACAAGGTGTTGCTGTAATTGCCATACACAGGCATTATGCGGCACATACAGTTACAAGGTTTTGCTGTAATTGCCACACACAGGCATTATGCAGCACATACAGATACAAGGTGTTGCTGTAATTGCCATACACAGGCATTATGCAGCACATACAGATACAAGGTGTTGCTGTAATTGCCATACACAGGCATTATGCAGCACATACAGATACAAGGTGTTGCTGTAATTGCCATACACAGGCATTATGCAGCACATACAGATACAAGGTGTTGCTGTAATTACCATACATAGGCATTATGCAGCACATACAGATACAAGGTGTTGCTGTAATTGCCATACATAGGCATTATGCAGCACATACAGATACAAGGTGTTGATGTAATTGCCATACACAGGAATTATGCAGCACATACAGATACAAGGTGTTGATGTAATTGCCACACACAGGCATTATGCAGCACATACAGATACAAGGTGTTGCTGTAATTGCCATACACAGGCATTGTGCAGCACATACAGATATTGCATTGCTAATAATCTCATTCTGATCACTACAAACCCCCATAAGCAGGAGATCTCACCATTTTATTATCCTTCTGCAGCACATTTACTGCATCTGCCTGTATGCTGATAATGCAGACCCCGTGTTAGGCTAGGGTCAGACTGAGGCAGTGCGAACGCGCGTTCTGGCGCACTTAATCACGGCCGCACTAGCAGCAGATGCCGGGCAATGACGGCCAATATACGAAGTACGGTCGCACAAAAGTCCGGCTGCGCAACGCAAGTGGAAAATGAACGCATTTTTTCGAGAACGTTAAACCACTAGTACTGACGTACAGAGTGCGCTGCGTCCGCTAGAGGCGTGTGTGAGTGAATTGGAGACGTCAGACGCTGCTAATGTCCGGCCAACATAACGTCCAGACCCAAAAAGTGTTTTATTGATGATCCGTACAAAATCACGGATGAAACTGCGCATAGTATGACCGCTATCGCGTATTCCGTGAAAAAATACGTCCATTCTTCGAACGCACATTTTCACGGACAACGTGAAAAATGCGTTAGTCTGACCCTAGCCTAAGCAGGAGATCAACATTTTATTTATTTTATTTATCAAAGTTAATATATGGAGAAGCCCCTAAAAAGACACCCACACACCCTGAATATATGGAGGAGCCCCTAAAAGACACCCACACACCCTGAATATATGGAGGAGCCCCTAAAAAGACACCCGCACACCCTGAATATATGGAGAAGCTCCTAAAAAGACACCAGCACACCCTGAATATATGGAGGAACCTCTAAAAAGACAACCGCACACCCTGAATATATAGAGGTACCACAAATTGCTCAGCGCTATAGGACTCGCACACTTTACGCGCACAAGTTCCGTAGCGCCTGCGCAGAGCGATGCATCGGAGCTGCACGCGCATGCACAGATCTGACCCATCGCTGCCTCTCTGGGAACGCTCGCTACAGCGATTGGTCTCAGAGGGTGACGTCGGCCTCTCTCTGTGTGTGACATCACCAGCGACCATTCTGGTGACCGGCAGCCGGGAAATTAAAAAATCCCGACAGCTCGTGACAATGGGTGGGGTGTAGGAAATTCCTCCACTTCGCTGAGCATCTCTGCCAGATGGGGTAAGCTGAGAGGGTGGTGCAGAAGGAGTCACATCCTGACCACATTATAACTGTAAAGTCGCAGAATGAGTAGAGCGTCCATTAAGGCTGGGGTCAGACGAGCGCTCTGACTGCGCACAGTAACAGACGTACTTTTTAACTGATGAGACTGTGGTTACATTGTATCAGTTAATTTTGATTGATGTTGAGAAAAAGAAAAAAAAAACAGTATGCAGTTGTTTCCCTACGTCCGTCTAGCTTTTTCACGTTGATGCCATTTTGGCGTCTGTGGCAACATGCTTTGCGCGCGGGTGAAAAAGTGTGCACGAGCTTCGTGTGTTGTTCTCTATTGAATCCTTTGAAAAGCTACAACGGACAGCAAACAATGCGACCAGACGGACGCAAAAAGTGCGCTCGTCTGACGCGAGCCTTAATTAGCCAAATTAGAGAAAAAAAGCAAATTAGTCTTTTGCTTTTTTTGGCCAACATATAAAAATAATTATATATAATTTGTGTTTCTTTTTAATACCGCTTTATTTTATTTGTGTCAATATTATATATTAATATTAATTTCTTTCCTGGAAAAATAGTTATTTTGTTCATCAGATACATTTTGTTTAATGACAAGACAAATATTCTATATTATTATCTATTATATATAAAAATAGTTATTAATTACATTGCATATTAATCTTTTAATCTGGTTGATGAAGGCTTTTTTGTTGTTGTGTAAAGTTGATTTTTAAACATAAGAATCCATGTGCTGGCTGTCAGTTTGCGTGACCACGGTTTAGTGAATCGACCCCTAGGAATGTCTTTTAGATTGTTAGCTCTTGAGCAGTGTCCTCGCCTCCTGTAGTTCTCAGTGCGTTTCTTTCCTACCCATTTTACAACGCTACAGAGGTTGGTGGCGCTTTATAAATGCTTGTAGTTTCCTCTTTGGAGTGGCTGCACCTGGATCACAGAATGCATCCAAGAACTAGCCGCTCAGTGCAGAATGGGGTCAGGAGAACTCTGCCAACTTAACTCTGAACCCAGCAGGACCAGATTTCCTATTAAACCTGGCACAGAAATGGCACTAAATGTAGCAAACTGTTTGTGTATTGAACCCACCCACCAGAGAGAAGTGAACCCAGCAGGGTGAGATGGTGCATTGACTTAACCCAGTATAGGTCTTGCAATGAACTCAGAAGCTCTCAATTGATTTTCTGCCCTGATTTTCAGTTCCACAGATTTAAAACAAACGCATCCCATAGGATTCAAGGTAAAATAAAATTTACATTTTTAATAATTTAATTTAGAATTTTTTTTAGTATTTTTCTGGATTTTTTTTTCGGCAACATTTTTGATTCCCTTTTTGATTTTTCATGCGTTTTTTTTAATTCTGTAACAGACCGTTTTATTAAAGTTTTTTATAGGACTTTTTATTATTTCCAGGCATTTTTATTGTTTTAAACACCTTTTTCTAAAATAGCAGAGTTACACTTTTTTTTCTATTACGCGTTCGGCTCCGTTCGGAGGCTGATCGGCGGCCAGTTCGGGGTCTGGAAGATCCCGTTCGGCACACTTCGGGAACCCTGCGGTGAACCCTGCAGCTTCCTGAATAACCCCTTTTGTAGACTCAGCAGGATGTGATCATCCGTTCCCGGCAGCATAAGTTATACCGGAAGACTTGCAGGCAGGGCTGCCATCGAGGGGGGGGGGGTACAGCCAATGCTAATGTATGGATCCTGATAAATCCAGAGGGCCCGGGGCAATGTCAAACAGGCCCTTCAGAGAACCAGGAGCAAACTCAGCAGAATGGGATATTCCACTAAATCTGGTATAGGTGTCGCAGTGACCTCAGACGCTCTTTATTAATATAGAATAAAGAACAAATAAAGTGACTCACAATTATATTCCGCTTCGGAAATGCATTGAACCCAGAACTGTTTCAGAACCAGATATTGAACTCAGCAGGGTCCACTCAACCTTCAGCTTCACACATAGATACCAGTGAACAGAGCAACCCTATGAAGATCCAGGAGAATGAGATCATCCTCTCCATCCAACATAGGTTATACCGGAAGATGTGTAGGCAGGGGGGGTACAGCCAGTACAACTCTATGGGGCCGGGTGACTCCATGGGGCCCAGGGCTCTGCCAAATAGGCCCTTCAGAGGTACAAGAGTGAACCCAGCAAGCTAGGATGTTCAACCAAACCCGGTATAGGTGTTGCAGTTAACTCAGAGGCCCTCTATTAATATAGAATAGGTTATAGGAAGGTCTGCCATCACGGGGGTACAGCCAGTACAGGAGTATGGGGTCCAGAGACCCCAGGGGCCTGGGACATTGACAAACAGGCCCTATAAACAGGTGTGAAGGCAGCAAAACAGTATATTCAGCCAATGCAATGGCGTGCGCAACCCTGTTACATTAGGCTGGGTTCACACCTGAGCATATCTCATATGCGCGTTTTACGTGCGTTTTTGGCGGGCATTTTATGAGCGTATTACCTGGCATTTTCGACAATTAGAAACGCTTGTCGTACGTGCATTTTTTTGATTGACTACGGACGCGTCCAATGAAAAATACTTCCTGTCTTACGGAGGCGTCCAATGAGAACACTTCCTGTTACGGAGGCGTCCAATGAAAAATACTTCCTGTCTTACGGAGGCGTCCAATGAGAAACACTTCCTGTTACAGAGGCGTCCAATGAAAAATACTTCCTGTCTTACGGAGGCGTCCAATGAAAAATACTTCCTGTCTTACGGAGGCGTCCAATGAAAAATACTTCCTGTCTTACGGAGGCGTCCAATGAAAAATACTTCCTGTCTTACGTGCGTTTTTGTCGGGCATTTTATGAGCGTATTACCTGGCATTTTCGACAATTAGAAACGCTTGTCGTACGTGCATTTTTTTGATTGACTACGGACGCGTCCAATGAAAAATACTTCCTGTCTTACGGAGGCGTCCAATGAGAAACACTTCCTGTTACGGAGGCGTCCAATGAAAAATACTTCCTGTCTTACGGAGGCGTCCAATGAAAAATACTTCCTGTCTTACGGAGGCGTCCAATGAAAAATACTTCCTGTCTTACGTGCGTTTTTGTCGGGCATTTTATGAGCGTATTACCTGGCATTTTCGACAATTAGAAACGCTTGTCGTACGTGCATTTTTTTGATTGACTACGGACGCGTCCAATGAAAAATACTTCCGGTCTTACGGAGGCGTCCAATGAGAACACTTCCTGTTACGGAGGCGTCCAATGAAAAATACTTCCTGTCTTACGGAGGCGTCCAATGAGAAACACTTCCTGTTACGGAGGCGTCCAATGAAAAATACTTCCTGTCTTACGGAGGCGTCCAATGAAAAATACTTCCTGTCTTACGGAGGCGTCCAATGAAAAATACTTCCTGTCTTACGGAGGCATCCAATGAAAAATACTTCCTGTCTTACGGAGGCGTCCAATGAAAAATACTTCCTGTCTTACGGAGCCGTCCAATGAAAAATACTTCCTGATATGCACCATTTTCACTTGCTCGTTCATACGCGTGTTTTTGATTAAGAAAACGCGCAAACACCCATTTCAGTGCGTTCACGTTGAAGTCTATGGCCACAAACGCGCTGTAATATGCCCCAAAGAAGCTCCTGTACTTCTTTGGGTGTAGGACATTTTACAGCACGTTCCTACGCACAGTAATCCGCCCAGGTGTGAACCATGCCCATAGGAAATAACGGGATTTCAGTGTTTGAGCGTTTTACAGCGAGTAGGAACGCGATGTAAAACGCCCAGGTGTGAACCAGGCCTTAGGGCAGGGAGGGGCAATTACGGCCCTCCAGATCTTTTGAAACTACATTTCCCTTGAGGCTCTACAAACCTAATGAGCAGCCGAGCATCACGGTAAATGTAGTTTCCAAATATCTGGAGGGCCGTAGTTGCCCACCCCTGCCTTAGGGTGTGCGCCCATAGACCATACATTAATTGAAAACTTAGAAGATTTTGCCCAAAACGCACATTTTTCATTCGAAATAACGAGTCTGTAATCAGAGACACTGTCAGTTTTTATGTTATTCATCATGAAGCAGATAAGGGACGTCTAATATGTCAATGTAGGGGGGTGAAAGAGGACCTCATCACCCAACATTTTGTTGTGCCTGGGCAAACACACACACCCCCTGCGCGCGCCTATGCGCATGCGCACAGCTATGAACCCAGCAGATCATCAACATAACTTTGAATCAGAGCGGTTATAGGATTATTATACCATTTGACCGAGCAGCTGTTACCGATTCTGCACTGAACCCAGCAGGATGTGCTTTACCAATAAACCCAGCATTTACAAACCTTTGGACCCAGCAGATGTGAGCAGTTACAGCTTTGCAAGCAGCAACATGTATAGTGTTAGACCAGACAACTCAATAAATGCAGCCCTGAACTCAGCAGGATGTGATTCACTGATCAACCCAGCACACGCAGGGAGCACACGCAGGGAGCACACGCAGGGAGCACACAAGCTCTGGAATGATTTAGCACAGGACTCAAAAGGATCTAGCAAAAAGATGAGGGTTACATGCCCCACTATGTAGGTGTTATGTGTTTAACTTATTTATGAAGGCATCAATGAACCCGGCACTGCCGGATTACCATTAAACGCGGCATATCGTACCTGTGGATCCAGTGACTCCTTATAGATTTCAATTCAGCAGAACAGGATTTATAATATATATATATATATATAGCACTGGGACAAGCAGCTCACTTAAACACATCACTGAACCCAGCAGGATGCAATTCCTTATTAAATCCATTTACATACCAGTAACAGGTGTACTCAGCACTTTACAGGTTACATTACAGTAGACGGAGGTGCAGTAAGTGCAGTAGTTATACAGTGTATATTTATATAGCAGTAACAGGTGTACTCGGCACTTTACAGGTTACATTACAGTAGAGGGAGGTGCAGTAAGTGCAGTAGTTATACAGTGTATGTATATTTATATAGCAGTAACAGGTGTACTCAGCACTTTACAGGTTACGTTACAGTAGAGGGAGGTGCAGTAGTTATACAGTGTATGTATATTTATATAGCAGTAACAGGTGTACTCAGCACTTTACAGGTTACATTACAGTAGAGGGAGGTGCAGTAGTTATACAGTGTATGTATATTTATATAGCAGTAACATGTGTACTCAGCACTTTACAGGTTACATTACAGTAGAGGGAGGTGCAGTAAGTGCAGTAGTTATACAGTGTATGTATATTTATATAGCAGTAACAGGTGTACTCAGCACTTTACAGGTTATGTTACAGTAGAGGGAGGTGCAGTAGTTATACAGTGTATGTATATTTATATAGCAGTAACAGGTGTACTCAGCACTTTACAGGATACATTACAGTAGAGGGAGGTGCAGTAGTTATACAGTGTATATATATTTATATAGCAGTAACATGTGTACTCAGCACTTTACAGGTTACATTACAGTAGGGGGAGGTGCAGTAAGTGCAGTAGTTATACAGCGTGTGTATATATAGCAGTAACAGGTGTACTCAGCACTTTACAGGTTACGTTACAGTAGAGGGAGGTGCAGTAAGTGCAGTAGTTATACAGTGTATGTATATTTATATAGCAGTAACATGTGTACTCAGCACTTTACAGGTTACATTACAGTAGAGGGAGGTGCAGTAAGTGCAGTAGTTATACAGTGTATGTATATTTATATAGCAGTAACATGTGTACTCAGCACTTTACAGGTTACATTACAGTAGAGGAGGTGCAGTAAGTGCAGTAGTTATACAGTGTATGTATATTTATATAGCAGTAACAGGTGTACTCAGCACTTTACAGGTTACGTTACAGTAGAGGGAGGTGCAGTAGTTATACAGTATGTATATTTATATAGCAGTAACAGGTGTACTCAGCACTTTACAGGTTACATTACAGTAGAGGGAGGTGCAGTAAGTGCAGTAGTTATACAGTGTATGTATATTTATATAGCAGTAACAGGTGTACTCAGCACTTTACAGGTTACGTTACAGTAGAGGGAGGTGCAGTAGTTATACAGTATGTATATTTATATAGCAGTAACAGGTGTACTCAGCACTTTACAGGTCACATTACAGTAGAGGGAGGTGCAGTAGTTATACAGTGTATGTATATTTATATAGCAGTAACAGGTGTACTCAGCACTTTACAGGTTACGTTACAGTAGAGGGAGGTGCAGTAGTTATATGTGAGTAGATTTTGATCGAGCTCACACTCTGTACATATCCGCTCCGTGCCATTGGCTCACACAGCACAAAGTGACAGAGGTGTCCGCGGCGGCTCCTGGACCGATGTGCTGTTGGGTTGAAGTGGTTATTATGTAACAGGATGAGTTATTGATGCCTAATATTAATCTTGGCCTTACTGAGGAGCATGTGGTTGGTCATGGAACCGATAAACCCCATGACAGCGTCGCCAGCCAGCGGACGTCACGGCACATGCATGACACATGGAGAAGTCCTTGTGGTGGGAAGTTTGTGGTCACATTACAGGGCGCTGTATTTATGGGGTGACGGAAGGACAGTGCGGATCCTGAATAATGGGCATTGGTGGAGGAATCTATTCTCACGGTCAGTCAATGCAAAGGCGTAACAATATAACTAAACCTCTACAGCCCAGTGAGCTCCGGTTACCCATGATGCCCTGTAAATTGGGGGAATTCGGTAACTTTAGGGGGGCAAACGAATGCATAAACTCCATCCATAGAACAAACCCTCAATCCCAGGTACACATTGTGCACACAACTATGATTATAATGGGATCAGTCCCCCCCATCCCATCCTTCTCCTACGCCCATGGTAAAGCATCCATCGTGGTGCCAATAATCTTATGCCACGTTAAGGCTAGGGGCACTGCCAGGGACGCAAAGCACATGGTTAACCGTTTCTGTCCCGCTCCCCAGCCCCGTTGTTAGTTTTTCTGCTGTGTCCAATTCCGATTCCCTTATCGCGACGGGTCCCTTTTTCTTCCCTATCCCCTCCCCTGTCCATCCGTCCGTCCTTCCTCCCTCTCCTCCTCTCTCACCTGAGAGCGTCTCTTCATCCAACTCTTCTTCATGTTGGAGAATGGATGGAGGAGCCGGGCGCACAGGGTTCCCCCCGAGAAGTATTTGCGGCGCTGCGTGGCTCCTGCGGCGGCTCCCCTCTGGACAGAGGGCTCAGATCGCAGCGTCGGGTGAAGGTAGGCGCACGGAGGAAGGAAGCGACGCAAGACGGACGCGCAGATCCAAGCAATCAGTGAGAGAGATGTGGAATCTCAGCAGCCACTAGTGCTTCTCCTGCCACTCCCAAAGCCTGAGCCAAGTCAGGAATACAATGCTTGGAGGACCAGGGGGAGGAATGCTGGATGGAGAGCGGATGGGGAGGGCGAGGAGGAGGGAGTGAACGAGGGAGGAGAGTGTGCAAGTGCATGGCTGGAGCCAGGTTTGTGTAAATCCACTCATCTCATTGGCTCGCTACAATGTATCTATCTCTAAGAATCAGAATGCATGCGGCACTGTCATGTCTGTGACTTAACTCTGTATAGTGAGCTGTGCTACCCTCAGACACCGGCGGCGAGCAGCGCACGTCTCACCGGGGCCGATCCACGCAACGTTTACTAATCAGAAACTATATATCTGCAAAGTATTTTACCAGGAAGGATACAGTGACAATATGGGCCCTATTACAATCTTCGCGCAAAAACGCATTAATGCGAGGGGCAAAACCCTTTGCGCTGAACGTCGTATTACAATGTCTGCGCAACGAACGCACGTAATCATCCCTGCGCGAACGCTGCATGAGCTTACTGTACTGCGCGCGTCCTATACTTAACATTGTGAGCGCAAATGCGTTTGTGCGCTGGTACGCGGATGGTATTACAATCTATACGCAAAATTTAATGCACAGCGTTTGCGCTCGTAATTTTAACGACTTCTAAATCCTGGTGTAAGGCCGAGGTCAGACGAACGCAGTGTGAACGTGCAGTTAGCCGCACTTTATAACGGCCGTGGTAGCAGCAAATGACGTCCAATGACGGCCAACATACAAAGTACGGCCGCACTTTTGCAAAACGCAAGCGTCAAACAAACGCATTTTTGCAAGAACGTCGAACCGCCAGTACTGACGCACAGAGTGCGCTGCGTCGGCATAGCGGCGTGTGTGCGTGATTAGGAGACGTCAGGCGCTGCACATGTCTGGCCAACATAACGTCCATTTGTTTTTTATAGCTCCGTCAAAAATCACGGCCGTAATAGCGCACCTTATGACCACTTTCACATCTTCCGTCAAAAAGTGCGTCCATGCATTCGGACGCACTTTTTGACGAAAGACGCGAAAAATGCGTTAGTCTGACCCTAGCCTTAATGGCAAATCTGAACGTCCTGGGCGAAACCAAATACACCAGCCCAAACAAAAAAACCGGCAGCAAAGTATAGTTACACATTCTACACATACCCAAACAATAAAATTGAGAGGTTGTGCGTGTTTTTTTTTTGATACAGCATATATGCGCAGATTGATTTTGACAGGCGCAAAAACTTAACGTGAGATAATTGTGGTTCTTATTTCTGATTGACCGAACCGCGTGAAAAAAACAGTCCTCACACCGATTTCTGCGCGCAACGTTAATGCGCGCGTTTTTGTGCGTCTCTTTTACGGGCGTTATTTTTTGATGGATGAAAAAATGCGCACGGATTGTAATACCAGCGTTGATTTACGCGCGTTAGCGTTTACCGTGCATTTTTGCATGAAGAATGTAATAGAGCCCTATGTCTTTTAGGCTGGGGTCAGACCAGCGCACTTTTAACGTGCGTTCTGGCGCACATAATTACGGCCGCACTAGCAGCAGATGACGGGCAATGACGGCCAATATACGATGTACGGCCGCACGAAAGTCCGGCCGTGCAACGCAAGTGGAATTTGAACGCATTTTTTTGAGAACGCTGAACCGCTAGTACTGACGTACTGAGTGCGCAGCTGCGGCATAGCGGCGTGTTTGCGTGATTAGGAGATGTCAGACGCTGCTAATGTCCAGCCTACATAACGTCCAGACGCAAAAAGAGTTTTATTGACGATCCGTACAAAATCACGCCCGAAAATGCGCGTCGTCTGACCATTTTTGCGCATTCCATGAAAAAAAATACGTCAATGTGTTCGGACGCACTTTTTCACATTCGCGGGGAAAAATGCTTTCGTCTGACCCTAGCCTTAATTAACAGCCAAATGTTACAATACGAGAGAAAAAACATGGAAACTTTTCCTCAATCTGGAGTGTATGGATACAGTGACTATACACAGAGATAGAGTCAGTGTATACAGATACAGTGACTATACACAGAGATGGAGTCTGTATATAGTGACTGTATCTGTATACACTGACTCCAACTCTGTATATAGTGACTGTATCTGTATACACTGACTCCATCTCTGTATATAGTGACTGTATCTGTATACACTGACTCCATCTCTGTATATAGTGACTGTATCTGTATACACTGACTCCATCTCTGTATATAGTGACTGTATCTGTATACACTGACTCCAACTCTGTATATAGTGACTGTATCTGTATACACTGACTCCATCTCTGTATATAGTGACTGTATCTGTATACACTGACTCCATCTCTGTATATAGTGACTGTATCTGTATACACTGACTCCATCTCTGTATATAGTGACTGTATCTGTATACACTGACTCCATTTCTGTATATAGTGACTGTATCTGTATACACTGACTCCATCTCTGTATATAGTGACTGTATCTGTATACACTGACTCCATCTCTGTATATAGTGACTGTATCTGTATACACTGACTCCATCTCTGTATATAGTGACTGTATCTGTATACACTGACTCCAACTCTGTATATAGTGACTGTATCTGTATACACTGACTCCAACTCTGTATATAGTGACTGTATCTGTATACACTGACTCCATCTCTGTATATAGTGACTGTATCTGTATACACTGACTCCAACTCTGTATATAGTGACTGTATCTGTATACACTGACTCCATCTCTGTATATAGTGACTGTATCTGTATACACTGACTCCATCTCTGTATATAGTGACTGTATCTGTATACACTGACTCCATCTCTGTATATAGTGACTGTATCTGTATACACTGACTCCAACTCTGTATATAGTGACTGTATCTGTATACACTGACTCCATCTCTGTATATAGTGACTGTATCTGTATACACTGACTCCATCTCTGTATATAGTGACTGTATCTGTATACACTGACTCCATCTCTGTATATAGTGACTGTATCTGTATACACTGACTCCATCTCTGTATATAGTGACTGTATCTGTATACACTGACTCCAACTCTGTATATAGTGACTGTATCTGTATACGCTGACTATCCCTGATACAGTCAGTCAGGGTTATTCAAAGAGATTCGAAAAGTCACTGCATGTTCGGTGACTTTTCGTTCTCTTCAATTCGGTTCCTTTTGCCGATCCCATTTCGGTGACCCTGCGGTGTATTCAGCAAACACCACAGGGTCCCCGAATTGCAGGGAAAGGCTGCCGCAAACCTGACGAAAACTAACCGCAAAACCCAGCGAATGCACGCCGAAAACCCCCAAAAACATCTGGATTAACCTGCCGAAAACCACGGAAAAATCCGAGCAGGAGCCGATCACCTGCAGCGAAGCCGCCGGAAAAAGCCGAGACCGCAGACAGAGGGAGGTGAATAAATTAGCAAAACAGTTTGTGTGAATGTTTGAAAAGTGAAACACTGTTTGCAAAGAAAATACTGAGCGAAAATGGCTGAAATTTACATATAAAATCCAATGAATGAGAATAAAGAGGGCTGTTACAGAAAAAAGCAGTAAAGTTAAAAAAAAAAGGAAAAATCAGACTTTTTTTTAAAAAAAATCAGAAAAATGCTTAAAATATCATAAAAAAATCTATAAATAAAGAGACTCTTTACTACAGAATTTTATAATGAACGGTTTATTAGATATTGAATTAAAATGGGAATATTTTTAACATTGAAGCCTATGGGATTCGCCTGAATAAACTTGCCGAATTAAACCACCGAATGGCAGGACATTAGGGGAACCTTTCACTGCTGGTTTGTGTTCTCTGAATAGCTGAAGCAGTGCTTTTTCATGGGGATTTCACTGCCCTCGAACAGGCACCGAACAGGCACCGTATGTGCAGGCAATTCGCCAGGATTTGGCGTATTGCCTGCTCTCTGGATAGTTGAATGGCCAAGAAAGGTAACCGAACGCAGATTTTAAGCGTTCAGTTACCTTTCTCAAGCAATTCGGATCTTTTTGAATAACCCTGAGTGTATACAGATACAGTCACTATATACAGAGATCGAAATATAGTAGAAATCCCATATAGCGCATCAATATAAATCATTGCATATGAACATACAGATATTTGTGTCAATAATTCAATAAAGTCCAATACACATAAGGAACTGTTCAACAAGCGACAGCCAATAAAGTGCAGCAGTGTCCAGTGATAAGCCAAAAAAAAATCAATTAAGTGCAATAGCCCAGGCAGAGCTGTGTGAAGTTGGCACCCCATGTTCGTAAAACGTGTATAAAAATATACCATTCGCTTGTGCTACGTTTGTGCTGGTTTGTGCTGCAAAAATGAACGTTTGTGCTGGTTCGCTTCTAAAGTTATTGCACATTCAATTTTAGATTATGTGAACTCAAGCTCCGCCCACTTTGCACCCCATGTTACTGTATTTAAAAAACAAATATACCATTCGTTTGTGCTACGTTTGTGCTGGTTTGTGCTGCAAAAATGAACGTTTGTGCCGCTTCCGTTTCAGAAGAATTGCGCATTATATTTGATGAAACCCCGCCCACTTTGCACCCATTGTTATTAAATTGAAAAAATAATTAGACCATTCATTTGTGATGATTTGTGCTACATAAACAAAGTTTTGTGAGGGTTTGGTTTAGGGGATATTACAGTTACTCGTATTTATAAAGCACCAACAGGTTCCGCAGCGCTGTACAATGGGTGACAACGACAAACATACATACAGGTTGGACATACAGAACATTGGCAAGAGGATCCTGCTCGAGAGCTTACAATCTAAGAGGAGAGGGGTGACACTAAGTTGAGGGTAAATAGCTGAATATGGGAAGATGGAGCATGAAAGGTGCAGAGGGGACTATGGGGTGAGCTGATAGCACTATGGGGTGAGCCTATGGGGTGAGCTGATAGCACTATGGGGTGAGCTGATAGCACTATGGGGTGAGCTGATAGCACTATGGGGTGAGCCTATGGGGTGAGCTGATAGCACTATGGGGTGAGCTGATAGCACTATGGGGTGAGCCTATGGGGTGAGCTGATAGCACTATGGGGTGAGCTGATAGCACTATGGGGTGAGCCTATGGGGTGAGCTGATAGCACTATGGGGTGAGCTGATAGCACTATGGGGTGAGCCTATGGGGTGAGCTGATAGCACTATGGGGTGAGCTGATAGCACTATGGGGTGAGGTGATACGACTATGGGGTGAGGTGATAGCCCTTTTTAAAATACAGTAACATGGGGTGCAAAGTGGGCGGGGCTTGAGTTCACATAATCTAAAATTGAATGTGCAATAACTTTAGAAGCGAACCAGCACAGACGTTCATTTTTGCAGCACAAACCAGCACAAACGTAGCACAAACGAATGGTATATTTGTTTTTTAAATACAGTAACATGGGGTGCAAAGTGGGCGGGGCTTGAGTTCACATAATCTAAAATTGAATGTGCAATAACTTTAGAAGCGAACCAGCACAAACGTTCATTTTTGCAGCACAAACCAGCACAAACGTAGCACAACGAATGGTATATTTGTTTTTTAAATACAGTAACATGGGGTGCAAAGTGGGCGGGGCTTGAGTTCACATAATCTAAAATTGAATGTGCAATAACTTTAGAAGCGAACCAGCACAAACGTTCATTTTTGCAGCACAAACCAGCACAAACGTAGCACAAACGAATGGTATATTTTTATACACGTTTTACGAACATGGGGTGCCAACTTCACACAGCTCCCAGGCAGCATCCAAAAAAATAAAATAAAATAATACTAATAAAAAAAAATTAACTTGGTCCTCCCGATTGTTCCAGTGGTGAGTCCATGCTGTCCTCAGCGTTTCTCAAAAACAAAAAGGGGAGACACGGAAAATGATAGTGCAGAAGATCCTGACAAATGTGACAATGAATTGTGCTGAAAGAGTATGAACCACTCATATATACACTATGTTGCCAAAAGTATTCGCTCACCCATCCAAATAATCAGAATCAGGTGTTCCAATCACTTCCATGGCCACAGGTGTATAAAATCAAGCACCTAGGCATGCAGACTGTTTTTATAAACATTTGTGAAAGAATGGGTCACTCTCAGGAGCTCAGTGAATTCCAGCGTGGAACTGTGATAGGATGCCACCTGTGCAACAAATCCAGTGGTGAAATTTCCTCGCTCCTAAATATTCCACAGTCACCTGTCAGCTGTATTATAAGAACGTGGAAGTGTTTGGGAACGACAGCAACTCAGCCACCAAGTGGTAGGCCACGTAAACTGATGGAGCGGGGTCAGCGGATGCTGAGGCGCATAGTGTGAAGAGGTCGCCAACTTTCTGCAGAGTCAATCGCTACAGACCTCCAAACTTCATGTGGCCTTCAGATTAGCTCAAGAACAGTGCGCAGAGAGCTTCATGGAATGGGTTTCCATGGCCGAGCAGCTGCATCCAAGCCATACATCACCAAGTGCAATGCAAAGCGTCGGATGCAGTGGTGTAAAGCACGCCGCCACTGGACTCTAGAGCAGTGGAGACGCGTTCTCTGGAGTGACGAATCGCGCTGCTCCATCTGGCAATCTGATGGACGAGTCTGGGTTTGGCGGTTGCCAGGAGAACGGCACTTGTGACTGCATTGTGCCAAGTGTAAAGTTTGGTGGAGGGGGGTGATTATGGTGTGGGGTTGTTTTTCAGGAGCTGGGCTTGGCCTCTTAGTTCCAGTGAAAGGAACTCTGAATGCTTCAGCATACCAAGACATTTTGGACAATTCCATGCTCCCAACTTTGTGGGAACAGTTTGGAGCTGGCCCCTTCCTCTTCCAACATGACTGTGCACCAGTGCACAAAGCAAGGTCCATAAAGACATGGATGACAGAGTCTGGTGTGGATGAACTTGACTGGCCTGCACAGAGTCCTGACCTCAACCCGACAGAACACCTTTGGGATGAATTAGAGTGGAGACTGAGAGCCAGGCCTTCTCATCCAACATCAGTGTGTGACCTCACAAATGCGCTTCTGGAAGAATGGTCAAAAATTCCCATAAACACATTCCTAAACCTTGTGGACAGCCTTCCCAGAAGAGATGAAGCCGTTATAGCTGCAAAGGGTGGAGCGACGTCATATTGAACCCTATGGATTAGGAATGGGATGTCACTTAAATTCATATGTGAGTCAAGGCAGGTGAGCCAATACTTTTGGCAATATAGTGTATATCTTTGAGGTCTGTGTGTGTGTGTGTGTGTGTGTGTGTGTGTGTGTGTGCGGTCAGGGAGGTGTGTGCAGGCTGTTCAGTGGGGTAAATGGGGTGCGTTTAACGTGCGTTATTTCTCGATGGATGAAAAAATGCGCGAGGATTGTAATTCCAGCATTGATTTCCGTGCGCTAACGTTTAACACTTCGCGCACAAATTCATGCGTTGTGCGTGCGTTTTTGCGTGAAGAATGTAATAGGTTGCTCAGTGTATACAGATACATTAAGGGCCCAATTACATTCTTCACGCAAAAACGCACGAACAACGCATGAATTTGTGCGCCAAGCATTAAACGTTAACACACGGAAATCAACGCTGGTATTACAATCCTCGCGCATTTTTTTCATCCGTCGAGCAATAACGCGCGTAAAACGGACACGCACAAACGCAGCAACGTTGCGCGCAGAAATCGCTGGGCGGACTGTTTTTTCACACGATTCAGCCAATCAGAATTAAGAACCACAATTGTCTCACGTTAAGTTTTTGCGCCTGTCAAAGTCAATCTGCGCATATCCGCTGCAGCAATAATAAATGCACAACTTCTCCATTTTATTGCTTTGGGTATGTGTATAATGTGTAACTATACTTTGCAGCGTATTTTTTTTTGGGCTGGTCTATTTGGTTTCGGCAGGTTGATAGAATTTGCCATTAACACCAGCTTTTAGGAGTTGCTAAAATTATGCGCGCAAAGGCTGTGTGTTACAAACTGCACATAGATTGTAATACCATCCGCTTACCAGCGCACAAACGTGTTTGCGCTCACAATGTTAAGTATAGAACACGCGCAGTACAGTAAACTGGCGCAGCGTTCACGCAGGTTCACCCGCGATAGACGTTTACGCACGTTTGTTGCGCTGACATTGTAATACGCCATTCAGCGCAAAGGGTTTTGCCCCTCGCATTAATGCGTTTTTGCGCGCACGCAAACCTTTGCATGAAGAATGTAATAGGGCCCTAAATGTATACGGAGATAGAGTCAGTATATTATACAGAGATACAGTCAGTGTATATACAGATACAGTCAGTGTATACAGATACAGTCACTATATACAAATACAGTCAGTGTATACAGATACAGTCACTATATACAGATACAGTCAGTGTATACAGATACAGTCAGTATATATACAGATACAGTCACTATATACAGATACAGTCAGTATATACAGAGATACAGTCACTATATACAGATACAGTCAGTGTATACAGAGATACAGTCACTATATTATATAGAGATACAGTCAGTATATATACAGTCAGTATATACAGAGATACAGTCACTATATTATATAGAGATACAGTCAGTATATATACAGATACAGTCACTATATACAGATACAGTCACTATATATACAGATACAGTCACTATATATACAGATACAGTCACTATATACAGATACAGTCAGTATATACAGAGATACAGTCACTATATTATATAGAGATACAGTCAGTATATATACAGTCAGTATATACAGAGATACAGTCACTATATTATATAGAGATACAGTCAGTATATATACAGATACAGTCACTATATACAGATACAGTCACTATATATACAGATACAGTCACTATATTATATACAGATACAGTCAGTATATATATACAGTCAGTATATACAGAGATACAGTCACTATATTATATACAGATACAGTCACTATATATACAGATACAGTCACTATATATACAGAGATACAGTCACTATATTATATACAGATACAGTCAGTATATATACAGAGATACAGTCACTATATTATATACAGATACAGTCACTATATTATATACAGATACAGTCAGTATATATATACAGTCAGTATATACAGAGATACAGTCACTATATTATACAGATACAGTCACTATATATACAGATACAGTCACTATATATACAGATACAGTCACTATATTATATACAGATACAGTCAGTATATACAGATACAGTCACTATATTATATACAGATACAGTCACTATATATACAGATACAGTCACTATATATACAGAGATACAGTCACTATATTATATACAGATACAGTCAGTATATATACAGAGATACAGTCACTATATTATATACAGATACAGTCACTATATATACAGATACAGTCACTATATACAGAGATACAGTCACTATATACAGATACAGTCACTATATACAGATACAGTCAGTGTATACAGATACAGTCAGTATATAGAGATACAGTCAGTGTATACAGATACAGTCACTATATACAGATACAGTCAGTGTATACAGAGATACAGTCAGTATATACAGATACAGTCACTATATACAGATACAGTCAGTATATACAGATACAGTCAGTGTATACAGATACAGTCACTATATACAGATACAGTCAGTGTATACAGATACAGTCAGTATATACAGATACAGTCACTATATACAGATACAGTCAGTGTATACAGATACAGTCAGTGTATACAGATATACGTTTATAGGTTGTAACCGTATATATTAAATCCTGTGAGTAGCGCAGTCCCGTCGCCATATTGCCGCCTCACACCCTGCTGACACCTGGCGTTTTATCAGTCACACGCGGCTGTCAATAAACGTATCGATTTGACGTCCGTCTGTCAGAGAGTTTGTGTCTCCTGAGTTTTAACCCGACTCGATAAGCAAAACTCTGGCTGTTCATTAATTAGCAGCAGAGCAATCCCAGATTCCTGACTCGCGCCTCTCGCCCGCTGTGCGCATACTGTCTTTAAACGGTTTATTATTAATATCCGGCGTGGTGTCGCGACGCCGCGGGGAAGCTTAGCTTGTTCCCATACAAAGCCACGGACGAAGCATCATTCAGCGTCATATCACCTCATCGATTTGTTTTATGATCCGTAATCCCCGAAATACCCGCCCGAGCTTCAGTATAATGCGGAATGGTGAAACGCGGCCGGTCAGCGCACACCGTGTCCTTTACGGCAAAAATATATATATATACAGATCAAAATACCGCGATCATTACTCTATGACTTCAAGAATCCTCCTACATGACCCGTCCTTGATACAATGAGTGGAAGCCCCCAGAATTCACTGCACAGGGAGCGCATCCCCTCTGACCCAGGTGCAGCTCACCGGCTTTAATCGTAGCTTATTTAGGGGCTTCATGTGCTGGAACTGTAGCTTTAAATGTTCTTGTTATCTGTCCCTCATAAACACATTGTGCCTTTGCCCCATCCCCCTCCTTCCCTGCAATATGCTTCTTCCTAAAGATTCTCATCGTCATTACATAACTTCGTGCCAGCTTTCTTACTCCCATCGTGCCCTTTCCCCATCCCCCTATCACCATAGTCTCTCTGCCGCATTCCCATCACACCATTGTCTCTCTGTTCCATTCGTCTCATACCATTTTGACTCTGCCCCATTCCTCTCACACCATTGTCTCGCTGTCCCTCCTCTCACACCATTGTCTCTCTGCCCCTTCCTCTCACCCCATTGTACTTCTGTCCCATCCCCTCACACCATTGTCTCTCTGTCCCATCCGTCTCAACCCATTTTGACTCTGCCCCATTCCTCTCACACCATTATCTCTTTGCCACTCCCCTCACACCATTATCTCTCTGCCCCTCCCCTCACACCATTATCTCTTTGCCCCTCTCCTCACACCATTATCTCTTTGCCTCTCTTTGCCCCTCCCCTCACACCATTATCTCTTTGCCCCTCCCCTCACACCATTATCTCTTTGCCCCTCCTCTCACACCATTGTACCTCTGCCCCTCCCCTCACACCATTATCTCTCTGCCCCTCCCCTCACACCATTATCTCTTTGCCACTCCCCTCACACCATTATCTCTTTGCCCCTCCTCTCACACCATTATTTCTCTGCCCCTCCCCTCACACCATTATCTCTTTGCCCCTCCCCTCACACCTTTATCTCTCTGCCCCTCCCCTCACACCATTATCTCTTTGCCCCTCCTCTCACACCATTGTACCTCTGCCCCTCCCCTCACACCATTATCTCTTTGCCCCTCCCCTCACACCATTATCTCTTTGCCCCTCCCCTCACACCATTATCTCTCTGCCCCTCCCCTCACACCATTATCTCTTTGCCCCTCCCCTCACACCATTATCTCTTTGCCCCTCCTCTCACACCATTATTTCTCTGCCCCTCCCCTCACACCATTATCTCTTTGCCCCTCCTCTCACACCATTGTACCTCTGCCCCTCCCCTCACACCATTATCTCTCTCTGCCCCTCCCCTCACACCATTATCTCTTTGCCCCTCCCCTCACACCATTATCTCTTTGCCCCTCCCCTCACACCATTATCTCTCTGCCCCTCCCCTCACACCATTATCTCTCTGCCCCTCCCCTCACACCATTATCTCTTTGTCACTCCCCTCACACCATTATCTCTCTGCCCCTCCTCTCACACCATTGTACCTCTGCCCCTCCCTCTCACACCATTATCTCTCTGCCCCTCCCCTCACACCATTATCTCTCTGCCCCTCCCCTCACACCATTATCTCTTTGCCCCTCCCCTCACACCATTATCTCTTTGCCCCTCCCCTCACACCATTATCTCTCTGTCATGTCTGTCTCACCCCATGACTCTGCCACATCCCTCTCAAACCACTGTGCCTTTGACCCATCCCTCTCACACCAGTGTTCTTCTACCCCATCTCTTTCACACCACTTTAACTCTGGCTCAATCCTCTCACCTCCACTGTGCCTCAACCCACTGTACCCTTGAGTTCCAGGTACTTCATACTGGATCAGTAATCTTTATGCTCTGGTCGGGATCTGCATCTTCTTCAGCCGCTATGTGGTACAGTATGTGCCATGTGGATCCAGCCCTTGGGTTCCCAGAATCTCTGATCTAACCCTAACCCGCATCACTAAGAGAAAAAAAACACTGATGCTCAGTGTAATGGTCACAGGGGCCCGTGGACCATCCTCTGCCCCTTCGGCCACGCCAGCCCGCTCCGGCCATGCCAGCCCACTCCGACCACGCCAGCCCGCTCCGGCCACGCCAGCCCGCTCCGGCCATGCCAGCCCGCTCCGGCCATGCCAGCCCACTCCGGCCACACCAGCCCACTCCGGCCACGCCTGCCCGCTCCAGCCACGCCAGCCCGCTCCGGCCACGCCAGCCCGCTCCGGCCACGCCAGCCCGCTCCGGCCATGCCAGCCCTGCACCTACTACATCCAGACATACGATGTGATACTCAGCAGCGATTAATCAGCAGCACTTCTTAATGACTGTGTGACAAACTTCAGAGGGCGACAGCAAGAAGCCTCGGCGAACACACACACACTCACGCAGTCTCCTGCCAAGCTGTCTATTTATACCCACATTATGTGCGCAGCGGGCAGCAGCTGCGTGCGTCTTACCCACACGCGTTCTGTGCCAGCGCTAACATTTCCACGGTGTGTGGGCACAGCCTGGGGTTTAACTGTACGTTCTCCCTTATCCACCCACAGAACGTAAGCCTGTGCAATCCAGGGCAAACCGCCCCGGTCTGATTTACAGGAGCGTTTATTCGCTTAACGGCGAGTCGTGCCATGAAAACAAATAATGCAAAAATCAACTAAATTGCCAAAATTACTTCATTGGGGGAAAAAATCTTAAGTTTAAAAAAAAAGGAAGACAATCTTTTGTTTCTACATTCTTTTTTCCTTTATTAAATTAATGCGGTTGCGATCGCCAAAATTTAGAAACAAGCCCCCACGCGGATCACATGGCAGCGATCAAAACCCACGGAAACAGATTTTCTGCTAGCGTCTGGTTTCCAGCCAGAGCCGTTATAAAGCGATGTCAGTTTTTATTCCGCGCATAATGAAAAATACAATGAAACCATAATTATCTCTCTTTCGCGCGTTGGGTTGTTTAGACCCGTCTTTTGTCTCCGCGTTGAACGGTGTCTATTGATTTCTGTCCCGCTGGAGGCTTCATTAAACAAGCAAATTACATCATTTGCAGCAGGTGTATTTTACGGGGATCTGCGAAACGCGTCGTGACTCCTCCCTGCGCCTTAACCTGAGCCTTACACACAAACACGTGGCGTGGATTATGAGGTCATGATGAGGCGACTTGGAAGCAGAACAGCAAACGTTTCTAATGTGTTTCAAAAAATGCTTCCTTTAATCAAAGAGGGACGCCCGCATCTGCACACCCCAAAAAGACACCATCATGCCCTGAATATATGGGAGAACCCCAAAAAAGACACCCGCACACATATACAACAATCACACTATAAATTCCTGGCTAGATGGTACCTCACACCGACTAGACTACACGAGACTTTCCCATCCACTACAGATTATTGTTGACGATGTAATTCATCCCCGGGTACTATCCTACTTACAGTCAGGTCCAGAAATATTGGGACATGGACACAATTGTAACATCTTTGGCTCTATACACCACCACAATGGAGTTGGAATGAAACAAACACAATGTGCTTTAACTGCAGACTGTCAGCTTTAATTTGAGGGTATGTACATCCAACTCAGGTGAACGGTGTAGGACTTACAGCAGTTTGCAGATGTGCCTCCCACTTGTTAAGGGACCAAAGGTAATGGGACAGAATAATAATCATAAATCAAACTTTCCCTTCTTAATACTTGGTTGCAAATCCTTTGCAGTCAATCACAGCCTGAAGTCTGGAACGCATAGACATCACCAGACGCTGGGTTTCATCCCTGGTGATGCTCTGCCAGGCCTCTACTGCAACTGTCTTCAGTTCCTGCTTGTTCTTGGGGCATTTTCCCTTCAGTTTTGTCTTCAGCAAGTGAAATGCATGCTCAATGGGATTCAGGTCAGGTGATTGACTTGGCCATTGCATAACATTCCACTTCTGTCCCTTCAAAAACTCTTTGGTTGCTTTTGCAGTATGTTTTGGGTCATTGTCCATCTGCACTGTGAAGCGCCGTCCAATGAGTTCTGCAGCATTTGGCTGAATGTGAGCAGATAATATTGCCCGAAACACTTCAGAATTCATCCTGCTGCTTTTGTCAGCAGTCACTTCATAAATAAATACAAGAGAACCAGTTCCATTGGCAGCCATACATGCCCACGCCATGACACTATCACCACCATGCTTCACTGATGAGGTGGTATGCTTAGGATCATGAGCAGTTCCTTTCCTTCTCCATACTCTTTCCATCACTCTGGTACAAGTTGATCTTGGTCTCATCTGTCCATAGGATCTTGTTCCAGAACTGTGAAGGCTTTGTTAGGTGTTGTTTGGCAAACTCTAATCTGGCCTTCCTGTTTTTGAGGCTCACCAATGGTTTACATCTTGTGGTGAACCCTCTGTATTCACTCTGGTGAAGTCTTCTCTTGATTGTTGACTTTGACACACATACACCTACCTCCTGGAGAGTGTTCTTGATCTGGCCAACTGTTGTGAAGGGTGTTTTCTTCACCAGGGAAAGAATTCTTCGGTCATCCACCACAGTTGTTTTCCGTGGTCTCCCAGGTCTTTTGGTTTTGCTGAGCTCACCGGTGCGTTCCTTCTTTTTGAGAATGTTCCAAACAGTTGTTTTGGCCACGCCTAATGTTCTTGCTATCTCTCTGATGGGTTTGTTTTGTTTCTTCAGCCTAATGGTGGCTTGCTTCACTGATAGTGACAGCTCTTTGGATCTTATCTTGAGAGTTGACAGTAACAGATTCCAAATGCAAATAGCACACTTGAAATGAACTCTGGGCCTTTTATCTGCACATTGTAATTGGGGTAATGAGGGAATATCACACACCTGGCCATGGAACAGCTGAGAAGCCAATTGTCCCATTACCTTTGGTCCCTTAACAAGTGGGAGGCACATCTGCAAACTGCTGTAAATCCTACACTGTTCACCTGAGTTGGATGTACATACCCTCAAATTAAAGCTGACAGTCTGCAGTTACAGCACATTGTGTTTGTTTCATTCCAACTCCATTGTGGTGGTGTATAGAGCCAAAGATGTTAGAATTGTGTCCATGTCCCAATATTTATGGACCTGACTGTATATGGTGGAATTGTCCACTTATTAAACCGTATTGGGACTCAATTTTTCAGATAATAAATGACATAACAGATATGGCCATTACTCCCTCACCACAAGTGGCACCTAGCAATCCAATTGTTTAATGTGGCCAAGGCTCAAATTCCTAATAAATGGCGTTCGACGGACCCACCTACTGTCACGGAATGGATACGGGCAGTGGAGGGAGTCCGTGTGATGGATGAACAGTGCTACTCTTTGGAACAAAAATACGACAAATACTTTGCCTTATGGTATTGGTGGTCAGATTTTTGGACTAAACGGAATCCAAACCCATCATGGGGTCCCTTGTGAATCACCTGTAGCACCGCGTCGTGGAAGGGGTACCTCGACTAAGTACAATTTACCTTATCTTATTTCATCCTCCTGAAGTTCATAATAACGAGATGTATCTGCAAAGTGGAACTGTGTGTTTTGAGATCTATGATTATCTGTATTGACACCGACATACCTTATTTATGTGATATTTTAGCATTGCATCGTTCAATCCCTTTTCTCCCCTACATTCCTTTTAGACATACAGGGTTATTCAGAGAGCGGTGAAAAGCTGGAGAATGACTGGAGAATGGAAAATTCTAGGTCAAAATAGCCAAACCAGAAAAATTCTCCCATTTATCTCACTTTCCAAATCAGCTATTTCGACCTAGAATTTTCCATTCTCCAGTCATTCTCCTGCTTTTCACCACTCTCTGAATAACCCCGTTATTATAAGACTTATTTTTGATAGCTTTATTGTATTACTTTTTGTATATTGTTTAGAACCATGTTGAGTAAACTGCGGAAAAGGGCAGGTTCTGCTATACCGGATCATTTTGAAGTACTTTTGATTTCAATGTTTGTAATCTATCTTATTGAAAACAAAATAAAAAGATATTAAACAAAAAACAAGACACCCGCACACCCTGAATATATGGAGGAGCCCCTAAAAACACACCCACACACCCTGAATATATGGAGGAGCCCCTAAAACACACCCAAACACCCTGAATATATGGAGGAGCCCCTAAAAACACCCGCACACCCTGAATATATGGAGGAGTCCCTAAAAAGACACCCACACACCCTGAATACATGGAGGAACCCCTAAAATGACACCCACACACCCTGAATATATGGAGGAACCCCTAAAAAGACACCCACATACCCTGAATATATGGAGTAGCCCCTAAAAAGACACCCGCACACCCTGAATATATGGAGGAGCCCCTAAAAGGACACCCACACACCCTGAATATATGGAGGAACCCCTAAAAACACCCGCACACCCTGAATATATGGAGGAGCCCCTGAAAACACACCCTGAATATATGGAGGAGCCCCTAAAAACACACCCTGAATATATGGAGGAACCCCTAAAAACACCCGCACATCCTAAATATATGAAGGAGCCCTTAAAAAGACACAAGCACACCCTGAATATATGAAGGAGCCCCTAAAAAGACACAAGCACACCCTGAATATATGAAGGAGCCCCTAAAAAGACACAAGCACACCCTGAATATATGGAGGAGCCCCTAAAAAGACACCCACACACCCTGAATATATGGAGGAGCCCCTATAAAGACACCCACACACCCTGAATATATGGAGGAGCCCCTAAAAATACACCCGCACACCCTGAATATATGGAGCCCCTAAAAAGACACCCACACACCCTGAATATATGGAGGAGCCCCTAAAAAGACACCCACACACCCTGAATATATGGAGGAGCCCCTAAAAAGATACTCACACACCCTGAATATATGGAGGAGCCCCTAAAAATACACCCACACACCCTGAATATATGGAGCCCCTAAAAAGACACCCGCACACCCTGAATATATGGAGGAGCCCCTAAAAAGATACTCACACACCCTGAAAATATGGAGGAGCCCCTAAAAAGACACCCACACACCCTGAATATATGGAGGAACCCCTAAAAATACACCCGCACACCCTGAATATATGGAGCCCCTAAAAAGACACCTGCACACCCTGAATATATGGAGGAGCCCCTAAAAAGATACTCACACACCCTGAAAATATGGAAGAGCTCCTAAAAACACACCTGCACACCCTGAATATATGGAGCTCCTAAAAAGACACCCGCACACCCTGAATATATGGAGCTCCTAAAAAGACACCCGCACACCCTGAATATATGGAGGAGCCCCTAAAAAGACACCCGCACACCCTGAATATATTGAGGAGACCCTAAAAAGACACCCGCACACCCTGAATATATGGAGGAACCCATAAAAAGACACCCACACACCCTGAATATATGAAGGAGCCCCTAAAAAGACACCCGCACACCCTGAATATATGGAGGAGCCCCTAAAGACACCCACACACCCTGAATATATGGAGGATCCCATAAAAAGACACCCACACACCCTGAATATATGAAGGAGCCCCTAAAAAGACACCCGCACACCCTGAATGTATGGAGGATCCCATAAAAAGACACCCGCACACCCTGAATATATGGAGGATCCCATAAAAAGACACCCGCACACCCTGAATATATGCAGATACCCCGAAAAGAGGAGAATGAGGATACTGGTTGCTAAATGGGATCCCTGTAATCAGGTTATTCTCAGGGCTCTGAACTGGAAAATTTGGTGAAAACACTGAAACCTTAAGCAAACTTGCAATTCAATTCAAAAACATAATTTTTAGTGATGACCTCACATTGAATTAACCCTTTCGCTATTGGGATTGATTTAACTGGAGAATTACAAATTTTGAGTGCAAGTGGGCTTCAGGACATGCTCCTAAAGTTGCAGTATACCCCATATATTGGTCCATGTGCTGGAACGATCCCAGCAAGAGCACCTCTCCAGTAAGTGTCCTTGGGCAAGACACCTAACGGTACATACTCGCCACCCAGGACATACGAGAAAACGAGAGAAATCTCAATGTATCCTTCCTGGTAAAATACTCAAAAAAAAAAACTCAGTGAATTGCCGATACTCCTTCCGGACAGTTGCGTTAGTCTCAGTGCTGTGCCAGAATGCACCAGCAGAGGGAGCGTCTGCCTGTAAATTCTGTGCATTGACAGAGTATTTAAATCACTGCTGTCAAACTCTGTTCCCTTCAGAGGTTTCTGAACTACAACTCCCATGATTCTCTGGCCATTTAATGCATTCAGAGAATTCTGGGAATTGTAGGCAATAAATATCTAGGGGGGCTGGAGTTTGAGATCCCTGGTCGAAATGCACTCAAAGTCTGTCTGTCTGTCTGTGTTTTAGGATTACAGGAGTTTTTCACAAAGCACCAAAATGTCATCGAAATTTCGGTGCTGTGCATTTCGTAGATTCCATTTTCCCTACCCTACAGTGAATTAACTATTCAAGGCAGCGTCACCGTAGTGCACCAAAAATGGAGTTGCTGAACACCGCCGAACTGGCAGCCGAAGACCGCTGGACTGCAGGAAAAAAAACAAAATCAATGGAACTCTACTATTCACTGAATAGGTTTTTAATCTAAATGTTTTTTAAAAAAAAATTAATGCCATAATATCATTTTACATTGGATCCTATGGCATCCGTCTGTTTAAACCTGTCGAACTGAATCACCCAAAATCTGGGCATTTCACTGACATTTCCATGCAGTTCGGTGTCACCGAGCACTGAGAGCAGCCAGATCCTGGGGAGCACCGAGAGCAGCCAGATCCTGGGGAGCACCGAGAGCAGCCAGATCCTGGGGAGCACCGAGAGCAGCCAGATCCTGCGGAGCACCAAGAGTAGCTAGATCCTGGGGAGCACTGACAGCAGCCAGATCCTGGGGAGCACCGAGAGCAGCCAGCTCCTGGGGAGCACCGAGAGCAGCCAGATCCTGGGGAGCACCGAGAGCAGCCAGATCCTGGGGAGCACTGAGAGCAGCCAGATCCTGGGGAGCACCGAGAGCAGCCAGATCCTGGGGAGCACTGAGAGCAGCCAGATCCTGGGGAGCACCGAGAGCAGCCAGATCCTGGGGAGCACCGAGAGCAGCCAGATCCTGGGGAGCACCGAGAGCAGCCAGATCCTGGGGAGCACCGAGAGCAGCTAGATCCTGGGGAGCACCGAGAGCAGCTAGATCCTGGGGAGCACTGAGAGCAGACAGATCCTGGGGAGCACTGAGAGCAGACAGATCCTGGGGAGCACCGAGAGCAGCCAGCTCCTGGGGAGCACCGAGAGCAGCCAGCTCCTGGGGAGCACCGAGAGCAGCCAGATCCTGGGGAGCATTGAACCTGAACCTACGTAACCTGTGTATATCTGGCTCTCATACTAGCCAGTGCCTCACCAGCCACTGACCTCACCGCACATCACTGATTAGGCGACACCTGCACCCAGCTGTGAGCGCCCCCTACTGCCCCGAACACATACCTCCCATCGTATTGCAAATAGCGCCCTGATCGCCCTCCCTAAAGAGGACGCCCTTCGATCATAGTATATAGTTCCAATTGCTAAAATGCTCATCGTACCAGAATGGATACTTTAAAAACGCACCTGTCATACTTACCTTTGTTGCACCAACATATTCCGCAGCAGTGTACAATGGGACATTATGTTACTACGTATTCCATATCCACACCCCTAACACCCCCCAAATATTGCCCCTGCAGTAGAAGCTGCTGTGCCCTGCGCCCTCTGTCAGCACTGCGCACATGCAGGCTGAGCTTTGGGTTGGTGTAAGTGACGCTGGACGCGGCCTGCTGACTGGGAGAAAGAGTATCCGTCTAATGTCATCCCCAGCTGTCTCGCTCTATTCCTGTTACTCTGTATCTCTGCTGCCTCCTCTCTGACCTCTCGTCATTTCTCTCGACACAAATTATCTGCTCATCTTCCCTCTGTCTTACGGAACAAAGTCCAGTTTTTTATTTTTACATTATTTTTCTTCTTTTTGCTAATCTGTGACTCTTTTTTTTTTTCCTTCTCATCTCTTAGCGGCAAGCGAGAGATCGTCCGTCCTTCCCTGCTCTCCGCCAGCTTCTCATTTGGTGCAGTTAAGAAAAAAAAATTAACCTTTTACTGAAATTACCTAAAAAGCTAAATCTAAAAAAAAAATAAAAACAAAATAATAATTTTTTAATAGTAATAATAAATAATAATAATTTTTAAAAAATAAAAAAAAGTTAAAATCTAGAGCAAAATTCCAAAAGTGGAGGCACCAGCAAAGAGCATTCTTGGTCTCCAATATATTTTGTTTTTTTTTTTAACGTGGCGACCTCCATAGAACTCCGATAGATACAGCGCCGGAAAGAACGGTAAAACAAACACTGGACGACTTCATCTGAAACACCAGTGGAAAGTACGGGTCAATCTACGGTGAAAGTAACTTCGGCAGAAACTACGGTGGAAAAAAAACGATGAGAAGTAGAAAGAACTGCGCTGATACTTACAGGGTTATTCAAAGAGATCCGAATTGCTTGAGAAAGGTAACCGAATGCTGAAATTCAGGGTATGGTTACCTTTCTTGGCCATTCAGCTATCCAGAGAGCAGGCAATTCGCCAAATCCTGGCGAATTGCCTGCACATACGGTGCCTGTTCGGTGCCTGTTCGAGGGCAGTGAAATCCCCATGAAAAAGCACTGCTTCGGCTATTCAGAGAACACAAACCAGCAGTGAAAGGTTCCCCTAATGCCCTGCCATTCGGTGGTTTAATTCGGCAAATTTATTCAGGCGAATCCCATAGGCTTCAATGTTAAAAATATTCCCGTTTTAATTCAATATCTAATAAACCGTTCATTATAAAATTCTGCAGCAAAAAGTCTCTTTATTTATAGATTTTTTAGGATATTTTAAGCATTTTCTGAAATTTTAAAAAGTCCGATTTTTTTTAAAAAAAATTTAACTTTACTTCTTTTTTCTGTAACAGCCCTTTTTATTATCATTCATTGGATCTTATATGTAAATTTCAGACATTTTCGCTCAGTAGTTTCTTTGCAAACAGTGTTTCACTTTTCAGTCATTCATACAAACTGTTTTCCTAATTTATTCACTGCCCTCTGTCTGCGGTCTCGACTTTCTCGGCTTTTTCCGGCGGCTTTGCTGCGGGTGATCGGCTCCTGCTCGGGTTTTTCCGTGGTTTTCGGCAGGTTAATCCAGATGTTTTTGTGGCTTTTCGGCAGGCATTCGCCAGGTTTTGCGGTTTGTTTTCGTCGGGTTTGCGGTAGCTTTTCCCTGCAATTCAGGGACCCTGTGGTGTTTGCTGAATACACTGCAGAGTCGCCGAAATGGGATCGGCAAAAGGAACCGAATTGAAGAGAACGAAAAGTCACCGAACGTGCAGTGACTTTTCGAATCTCTTTGAATAACCCTGTATGTTGGCAGAACTGCGTTTGAACCGACTCCGTTCCGATAGTGGGAGTTAAACGGCAGGCGCTAATGGAGACGCTGAGCCGCTACCATTTTCCATTTAACACCTGTATTACGACAGAGTCGCTTTGTCAGCAGCTCCAGTCCTAATCCTGACGAGGCATTAACTCCAGCAACGCTGAAAGCCGCACTGATATCTGATCCAGAATCCATAGGACTCCATAGAGATAGGACGCAAGTCTGCGCGAATGAGATCCGGCCGTGCGGGAGGAGTGATATGCAGAGGTAAAATGGGACCTATTTGTTACCAGTGTACCTCTCCCACAGAGCGAGGAAGCGTCAGATCGCGCCGCTCTCACCACCGAGGGATCTGAGGCGCTTATGAGACTAGGTTTGTGTGTTATGTGATTGTGCTGAAGTGAAATCACTTAACAACAGGGTCTGAAAGACGTTATTCTTTTCAGAATAACGTCAGACAAGGATGGAGAGCGGGCTGGTGGGATTAACTTGTTCTCCATCTCCTGCGGCCACATTAATGTCTCCTATACTTTGTATGGGAGACCCTAAAGTACAGTAACCTGACGCTACATCTGAGACCCAGAAACTGTAACCCTAACCTTATCCTAGCAATAATGTAACCCTAACCCTAGCCCTGACTTTAATCATATGACACCATGAAACTGTAATCCTAACCCTAGCCCTGACTTTAATCATATGACACCATGAAACTCTAACCCTAGCCCTGACTTTAATCATATGACACCATGAAACTGTAATCCTAACCCTAGCCCTGACTTTAATCATATGACACCATGAAACTGTAACCCTAACCTTATCCTAGCAATAATCATATGACACCATGAAACTGTAATCCTAACCCTATCCCTGACTTTAATCATATGACAGACACCATGATGAACCTGTAACCCTAACCCTAGCCCTGACGTTAATCATATGATACCATGAAACTGTAATCTTAACCTTATTTTAGCAATAATCATTTGACACTATGAAACTGTAACCCTAACCCTAGTCTAAACCTAACCCTAGCCCTGACGTTAATCATATGACACCATGAAACTGTAACCCTAACCTTATCCTAGCAATAATCATATGACACCATGAAACTGTAATCCTAACCCTATCCCTGACTTTAATCATATGACAGACACCATGATGAACCTGTAACCCTAACCCTAGCCCTGACGTTAATCATATGATACCATGAAACTGTAATCTTAACCTTATTTTAGCAATAATCATTTGACACTATGAAACTGTAACCCTAACCCTAGTCTAAACCTAACCCTAGCCCTGACGTTAATCATATGACACCATGAAACTGTAGCCCCCTAACCCTAGTCTAAACCTAACCCTAGCCCTGACGTTAATCATATGACACCATGAAACTGTAACCCTAACCCTAGTCTAAACCTAACCCTAGCCCAGACTTTAATCATATGACACCATGATGAAACTGTAACCCTAACCCTAGTCTAAACCTAACGTTAATCATATGACACCATGAAACTGTAGCCCCCCTAACCCTAGCCCAGACTTTAATCATATGACACCTGATGAAACTGTAACCCTAACCCTAGTCTAAACCTAACCCTAGCCCTGACATTACTCATATGACACCATGAAACTGTAACCCTAACCCTAGCCCGGACTTTAATCATATGACACCCAAAAACTGTCAATTTAGCTCTAACCTCAACCTAAGCCTAACCCAACCCTCGCCTTACCTCTTACCCTAGCCCTGCTAACCTTTTTTTTTTACGTAACATACATGGAGGTTCCGAATATCAGAAAGGATCGAATATATTGGAAGCTTCCAATATTCTGAACTGATCGATCCAGAAATGTCAGACGTTCCTGATATTCCAAATCAGACAATTCTGATTATTTCCGAATCTCATATTTTCGGATTCCAAGCGGAGCTGAATTTCTCGGCGCTGCACCGGTCTATAGTATGGTAATACTGATGCCGTCTTTCCGGGGATTCTCTTGTCCGAGCCATCGAAATATGACATGATTCGTAGACATCCTCCCCATCCACCGGCCCCTAAGGCACAGCGTGACTTAGTAACCGCATTTCCTCATCATGTGCATCAATGCCTTATCCCCTCTCGCAGACGAAAGCTAAAGGGGGGGGCACATCTGTCAGTTTCTATGGCAACACAAACTGCTCCCGTCATATATGCCCTTGAAAAAAGTCAGAGTTACAAAAAAAAAAATGTAAAGTGGCCGCCAATAAATCTCTGGGAATCCCCAAATATTATTATTTACATGCATGTGTTATGTAAATAGGCCAGGATGTGCGCCCCCACCCCCCCCCATGGTAATTAATTGATATTAAAGCCATATTAAATACATTTTCTTATTAACAGGGTACTGCTGCATACAGAGGGGGTATTAACCTGTGTATAGAGAGGAGATGCAGAGCGTGATTTGAATATATCCATTAGATCAGCAACCGTGGCCCTCCGGATGTTTTGGAACTGCATCTCCCATGAGGCTCTGCCAATCTAATGAATACCTGAGCATCATGGGAGATGTAGTTCGGAAACATCTGGGGAGCTAAGGTTGCTGAAAATTCCATTAGACTGACCAAACCTTAGAGACCCCCCCCCCGAGTGAAAACTGCTCCATTTTTAATTACAAACTTATAAAATATAGACCAAAATACTAATATTTGCTTAAAACATAGCAATTACCATGTGTATAAAGATACAGTCAGTATATACAGATACAGTCACTATATACAGATACAGTCAGTGTATACAGATACAGTCACTATATAGAGATGCAGTCACTATATACAGATACAGTCACTATATACAGATACAGTCAGTGTATACAGAGATACAGTCAGTATATACAGATACAGTCAGTATATACAGATACAGTCAGCGTATACAGATACAGCCACTATATACAGATACAGTCAGTGTATACAGATACAGTCAGTATATACAGATACAGTCAGCGTATACAGATACAGTCAGTATATACAGAGATACAGTCAGTATATACAGATACAGTCAGCGTATACAGATACAGTCAGTATATACAGAGATACAGTCAGTATATACAGATACAGTCAGCGTATACAGATACAGCCACTATATACAGATACAGTCAGCGTATACAGATACAGTCACTATATACAGATACAGTCAGTTTATACAGATACAGTCAGCGTATACAGATACAGTCACTATATACAGATACAGTCAGTTTATACAGATACAGTCAGCGTATACAGATACAGTCACTATATACAGATACAGTCAGCGTATACAGATACAGTCACTATATACAGATACAGTCAGTTTATACAGATACAGTCAGCGTATACAGATACAGCCACTATATACAGATACAGTCAGCGTATACAGATACAGTCACTATATACAGATACAGTCAGCGTATACAGATACAGTCAGCGTATACAGAGATACGGTCAGTATATACAGGGATACAGTCACTATATACAGATACAGTCAGTGTATACAGATACAGTCAGCCTGTCACAACCCTAATCAATGAATCACTGGCGACTGGATACATACCCAAACTCTGTAAGACTGCAAGCGTGGTACCTATCCATAAAAGTGGAGACAATACTTTGGTATCCAACTACCGTCCAATATCACTGCTTCCTGTAATGTCAAAAATTCTGGAAAATTGCGATTACACACAATTACGTGATTATTATCAATCTTCAAACTATTTAACCCCAGATCAATCAGGCTTTCGTCCAAATCATTCAACTACAACCGCCCTTTTAAAAGTCTGTAATGATATCCAGGCTGGGATGGAACAAGGAAACCTAACTGGAGCATCTTCCTTGATTTTGCCAAGGCCTTTGACACGGTAGACCATGGCATCTTGTTAGAAAAACTTAAAAACTCTGGTATTGGTGATCGCACGTTAACCTGGTTTCAGTCATATGTGTCCGACCGATCACAATATGTGTCAATTTCTGGCAGCTCCTCCCTCCCGCTCCCAGTCACTTGCGATGTACCCCAAGGCTCGATACTCGCCCCCTGCTATTCACAATATTCATAAATGATCTGCCCAACGTCTGCAAAGCCTCAACTGTACACATGTACGCAGACGACACTGTAATCTATACCAGCAAACCAAATCTCCGGCAGCTGGAGGCCGTGCTGCAAGAACAATTCACAGAGGTAGAAAAGTGGATCAAACACAACAAACTTTTTCTAAATACTGACAAAACTGTAACGATGCTCTTTGGAACAAAACCTAAACTACACAAATTGCAAAATCCCCATCTATGTGTCAGGACAAATGGCACGCTGACCACAGTCACTTCTCTCAAATATCTAGGTATGTGGTTAGACCCTAATCTATCCTTTGGCCCCACATCGAAAAACTCTCATCCAGACTTTACCCCAAACTAGGTGCCCTGTACAGAAACAAATCCTGCCTGAGCCCCGCGGTAAGAAAGCAGATTGTACAGCAAATGCTTATGCCGGCTATTGATTATGGAGACATAGTGTATGCAGCGGCCCCGCAAACACACCTTCAGAAACTTACTACATTGTATAACTCATTCTGCCGCTTTGCATTACAATGTTACTACATGACCCACCATTGTGACATGTTAAAAGAGCTAAACTGGCCATCGCTGGAATCTAAACTGTTTATTTGTTTTGTGTTAATATCTTGCATTTTATTACTTTGTATTTCTGTAACAATTCAATGTTCTTGAATCCAGGACATACTTGAAAATGAGAGAAATCTCAATGTATCCTTCCTGGTAAAATACTTTATAAATAAATAAATATACAGAGAAACAGTCAGTGGATACAGATACAGTCAGTGTATACAGAGATACAGTTAGTGTATACAGACATACAGTCAGTGTATACAGATACAGGCAGTGTATACAGAGATACAGTTAGTGTATACAGACATACAGTCAGTGTATACAGATACAGGCAGTATATTCAGATACAGTGAGTGTATACAGATACAGTTAGTGTATACAGACATACAATCAGTATATACAAAGATACAGGCAGTGTATACAGAGATACAATCAGTATATACAAAGATACAGGCAGTGTATACAGATACAGGCAGTGTATACAGAGATACAGTAAGTATATACAGATACAGGCAGTGTATACAGAGATACAATCAGTATATACAAAGATACAGGCAGTGTATACAGATACAGTCACTATATACAGATAAAGTCATTTTATATGGATATATACAGGGTTATTCAGATAGAGGTGAAAAGCAGGAGAATGACTGGAGAATGGAAAATTCTAGGTCAAAATATCCAAACCAGTAAAATTCTCCCTTTCATCTCACTTTCCAAATCGACTATTTTGACCTAGAATTTTCCATTCTCCAGTCATTCTCCTGCTTTTCACCTCTCTCTGAATAACCCTGATAGCATGCACAGATACAGTCACTCTATATAGATACAGTCAATGTATATGGATATATAGTCAGCATGCACAGGTACAGTCGATGTATTTACTGTAGATCTATTCAGATTTTTTTTGCAGCAGGACACGGCTGACTTGCGTGCTGATTGGCAGCGAGCAAAAGCAGTGGCGTCACTAGGGTTGGTGTCACCCGGTGCGGTAACGCATGGTGTCCCCCCCCCCGAGTTTTGCCGTTTCTTTTTTTAACTACTCTTACTCATAAATCAGTAACTCCCATATAACACTGAATGCTCATAATACACGGCACACATTTCGGTGCTCTCTGAATATCCTCTTCAGTGGTGTTTATTTTTCCCCACCCCCTGGAAAGTGCCACCCTAGGCCTTGCCTACCCAGGACATACTTGAAAATGAGAGAAAGCTCAATGTATCCTTCCTGGCAAAATATTTTTGTGTACAAAATTTTTATTTTTTATTTTTGTTAGGGTGTCACCCGGTGCGGGCCGCCCCCCGCCCCCCTTGTGACGCCACTGAGTAAAAGCACGTTAAAAAAGCCCTAGTTAATATCCAGAATATGGCAGGTCATTTCATGCCACAAAACCCCTTTATAAACAAAGACACTGGAGTCTAGACACCGTGACCATCTCCTTAACTTAAACAGTCATGGAGAGTTAAGTCGTCATCCCCCACTCCCCCCCCGCCTGTACCTGATGATCCCCCCCCCCATGTATAACCTGCGGTGTTCCTTTAAGGTCTGCGGAGAGGCCCTCGTTGTGATCATGCAGTTACAGTTATAAATTGGAATCATTTAACAAGCCGCGCTGTGTCTTTCTGGAACGAGAGACGTTTGTAGCCGCAGCTCTGCGGGTTTGGCGTTTTCTCCTCCTGATGGATTACAACACTCATCACACCCAGCTAGGCATGGCTGACGCCAGAGGGCGAGAGATCTGTCATCCATCGGGGGTCCAAGCGTCACCTGACCCTGATCTTACCTATATTGATAAGAAAATTTACAAAATATATAAAATTATTTGTTCTGCGCCGAGATGTGACGCGCACCTATACGTTTGGCTCGCATTGTATGATGTGGTTATGGTGATAAAAAAAAAATATATATATATAATATGACTTGAGAAAAGTCCAGCATGGACTGAAACATCGACTCGCAATAATAAAATTCATTTTTTATCGATACCAAGTCTCTCGAGTGCGCTATTCACCCATCATGATATATATATCTATATATTTATATATATATATTTATATATATATATATATTTATCAGTATAGCTTCCAGACCTGAAGAAGAGAGAAATACTCTCAAAAACTTTTCTTTTAAATGTAATGTTAGTGTAATAAAAAAGGCATCACTACGCACTTCTATACTCTGGTGTTATATATAGATATATATAAAAAAAATACTGTATATATAAAAATTATGGTGGAAGCACTTCAGAGTGTAACAAAAATATATAAAAACCTTGATAATATATTATATATATAATGGCTCGGTAAGAGCTGAATCGTGGTAGTTCATTTTTAATAATAATGTAATAAAGTTATTGTTTATATATAGATTTTTTATGTTATACCCTCGAGTGCGTCCACCATGGTTTCTGCTATAGGATATCTGGGACAGTGTATATACATTTTTTGCATAAGGCTGCTGCAAGAAGAGTGCAGGTTAATGGTTTTATGAGATAATATATATATTATTAGATAGGTAAACAAGCCCAGAAAATGTGGTTTCTGATCGTGCGCCGATGAGAGTTGCTTAGCAATACAATCCCCGCATCTATGATGATCACCGGAAAAAAAAATAAAAAAAATTGATTGCCGGGAGCCAGACATTGCAGAGGCCGTGCTGCCACCGCCTGGACGTCCGCAGCACGCTCTGCGACCTGAAAAGCCAATATACAGCGTCTCCATCACTGGATATACAGCGTTTTACACACTGGCAGTGTGTGGGTCTGTTTATCAATAATAAAGAAGCCCCATGTTACATTTACAGAAAAAAAAAAGGTTTCCGGGTAACGTCGGGCATGGAGTAGGGATGGGCTGCCAGTTCGAAGTTCCATTTGAACATCGGCTTTTGGAAAATTCGCGAACTTCGAACTTTTTGAGACGTTTGCTGAAAGTTCGAGGAAAAAAAAATTTCAAAGAAATTCCAAAAAAATGCTTAAAAGATCCTAAAAAAAATCTAAATATAAAGAGACTTTTTACAGCCTAATATTATAATAAACGGTTTATTAGATATTGAATTAAAACGGGAATATTTTTAACACTGAAGCCTATGGGATTCATAAACATCTCCCACTCCTTGCTGCTCAAACATTTCCCACTCCTTGCTGCTCAAACATTTCCCACTCCTTGCTGCTCAAACATTTCCCACTCCTTACTGCTCAAACATTTCCCACTTGTTGGTGATAAAACATTTCCCACTCCTTACTGCTCAAACATTTCCCACTCCTTACTGCTCAAACATTTCCCACTTGTTGGTGATAAAACATTTCCCATGGCTTCAAATCATGTTTAAACATGAGCAAAAGTGGTAACAATGAGCTCAGCGCACAGCGGTGAAATGGCGCAGCATTCAGCAGTGAAAGGGTTAAAAACTTTTTTTTTCATTGTTTCCTGTCCCCCAGGGCACTACCCGGACCCCCATACACCTTTTATGGCCAATATCTTGCATATATGCCCTCTTGGAGGGCACTTTCATTTTCGGAAGTTCGACCCCCATAGACTTGCATTGTGTTCGAGTTCGAATTCAAATGTTTCGGCCGTTCAAGTTCGAACGTGTTCGACCCATCACTTGCGTGGAGCATCAGAGAGTTTATTGAGCCACTTAAGGGCGCCAGGTCGGCCATGTTTTCCTGGACACATATTACTTTTTCATGCAGGGGGGGAGCACAGGGAAAAGTGCTGCCCTGCAATGTGTATAATTCATATGCTGCAGGAAGGTCAGACAAGTCACCTGGGATTCCTTTTTGATTTCTTTCCTGCAGCGTATAGATTATACATTCTGGAACTATTTAGTAATCATTAAGGCTGGGGTCAGACCAGCGCACTTTTAACGTGCGTTCTGGCGCACATAATTACGGCCGCACTAGCAGCAGATGACAGGCAATGACGGCCAATATACGATGTACGGTCGCACAAAAGTCCGGCCGTGCAACGCAAGTGGAATTTGAACGCATTTTTCTGATAACGCTGAACCGCTAGTACTGACGTACTGAGTGCGCAGCTGCGGCATAGCGGCGTGTGTGCGTGATTAGGAGATGTCAGACGCTGCTAATGTCCAGCCTACATAACGTCCAGACGCAAAAAGAGTTTTATTGACGACCAGTACAAAATCACGCCCGCAAATGCGCGTCGTCTGACCGTTTTTGCGCATTCCGTGATAAAATACGTCAATGCGTTGGACGCACTTTTTCACGTTCGCGGGGAAAAATTCTTTCGTCTGACCCTAGCCTTAAGGCTAGGGTCAGACGAAAGCAGTTTTAACGTGCGTTTAGACGCCGAAATCACGGCCGTGCTAGCAGCAAATGACGTCCAATGCCGGGGAACACACAAAGTACGGCCGCACGAAAGTTCGTCCACGCAACGCAAGTGGCAAACGAACGCATTTTTTCTAGAACGTCAAACCTCTAGTACTGACGTACAGAGTGCGCTGCGTCCGCTAGAGGCGTGTGTGTGTGATTAGGAGACGTCAGACGCTGCTAATGTCCGGCCAACATAACGTCCAGATGCAAAAGTGTTTTATTGATGATCCGTACAAAATCACGGATGAAAAGGCGCATCGTATGACCGCTATCGCGTACTCCGTGAAAAAATGCGTCCATTCGTTCGAACGCACTTTTTCATGGACAACGCGAAAAATGCGTTCGTCTGACCCTAGCCTAAAGCAAAATCTAATGAGTCCACAGCAGCGTACGCCACTCTATAAAAAGTAAGAAACTTTACGTTTGGAGGTAAATTTCATCAAAATCTCGATGCTTTTCACGTCGGGGTACTTCGCCAATACTACGTTGAATTCGCTATTCGCCGTAAGGTCACCGCATTGCGACAAGGCCTAACGAAAAATTTGTCGAACGTTGCCGCCACAGAGCAGCAAACTGGCCTTGGCGAAATCTACCGAACGGCAAAATAAATAAAGGGAACTCTCCTATTCTCCTAATAGGTGTTTAAACCAATAAAAAACACATTAAAATGTGTTGAGATAATAATAAAAAAAAGTCCTTTAAAAAAAATAAAAAGGTCTGTTGCAGAAAGAAAAAAAAAGCACCTTAAAAAAAAAATTGGAATACAAAAATGTCAACCAAAAAAATAGAAAAAATGTCCTAAAAAAAAGAAAATAAAAGGCTTTTTGCTGAAAATGAAAAGAATAAACATTTTTTAAAAAATTAAGAAAATATAAACCGGGTTATTCAAAGAGATCCAAATTGCTGGCGAAAGGTAACCGAACGCTGAAATTCAGCGTTCGGTTACCTTTCCTGGCCATTCGGCTATCCAGAGAGCAGGCAATTCGCCAAATCCTGACGAATTGCCTGCACATACGGTGCCTGTTCGGTGCCTGTTCGAGGGCAGTGAAATCCCCATAGAGAAGCAATGCTTCGTCTATTCAGAGAACACAAACCAGCAGTGAAAGGTTCCCGAAATGCCCTGCCATTTGGTGGTTTCATTCGGCAGGTTTATTCAGGCGAATCCCATAGGCTTCAATGTTAAAAATATTCCCGTTTTAATTCAATATCTAATAAACCATTGATTATAAAATTCTGCAGTAAAGAGTCTCTCTATTTATAGATTTTTTAGGATATTTTAGGCATTTTTCGTTGTTTTTTAAAAAAAAATTCCGAGTGTTTTTAATTTTTTTTTAACTTTACTTCTTTTTTCTGTAACAGCCCTTTTTATTATCATTCATTGGATTTTATATGTAAATTTCAGACATTTTCGCTCAGTAGTTTCTTTGCAAACAGCGTTTCACTTTTCAAACATTCAAGCAAACTGTTTTTCTAATTTATTCACTCCATTCGTCTGCGGTCTCGGCTTTTTCCGGCGGCTTCGCTGCGTGTGATCGGCTCCTGCTCGGGTTTTTCCGGCATGTTCGGCGGGGTTAATCCAGATGTTTTTGCAGGTTTCGGTGTGTGTTCGCCCTCATTTTGCGGTCAGTTTTCGTCGGGTTTGCGGCGGCTTTTCCCTGCAATTCGGGGACCCTGTGGTGCTTGCTGAATACACCGCAGGGTCGCCGAAATGAGATCGCCAAATCGAACCGAATTGAAGAGAACGAAAAGTCATCGAATCTGCGGTGGCTTTTCGAAACTCTTTGAATAACCCTGATATTTTTTTACATTGAATCCTAGGGGATTCTCCTGTTTGAACCTGTCGAATGAAACCACGGAAAATCAGGGCATTTCGATGACATTTCGGTGCAGTTCGACTTTCTGTGAACAGATTAACCATTACTTCTCTCTGCGACAAATTCCTTGCCATCGAAGATCGCCGGACCCCACCGTACTTTTGTATCAATTTGCTAGTATTTGGCGAACTGCTAGTTTAGGGAATAGACGAACTGCCGCGAAATTGCGCCAAACTTGGCGAGCAACTCTGAGTTTAGTGAATAATCCCTTGAGTTATATCACTGTGCGAATCCGTCTTCGATTCAAAACTCCTTCCTGCAGTGAAGGGGTTAACAGTATAGACGTTATACTTGATACCCTGTACTCGCGGTGTATCAGATAACTGCAGACATGTGCAGAACCCAAGGAAATGCAATCTGCGCACTCGGACTTTCCATTCTGCAGCAGACGAGCACATCCAACCTGAATCTGTGTAAATCCGTGCGTGTTCCAACCCGGGAGGGATCAGTGCGGAATAAAGGTCCGTGAACCCCATGTTTTCATTCTGTGTTCTGTGCGATTGATACAAGGACCTGGTGGTTTATCTGGTTACATGTGTCCAGCTTTATTACCATTGTTTATATAGAGCCGTCAGTTTTCCCAATCGCTGTTCCCACACTTAGGGCTCTATTACATTCCTCACGCATACGTTTGCGCCTGCGCAAAAACGCCTTAACGCGAGGGGTAAAACCCTTTGCGCTGAACGTCGTATTACAAGGCCAGTCCAAGAAACGCGCGTATACGTCTATCGCGGGTGAACCTGCGCGAACGCTGCGCGAGCTTACTGTACTTCGCGCGTCCTATACTTAACATTGTGAGCGCAAATGCGTTTGTGCGCTGGTACGCGGATGGTATTACAGTCTATGCGCAGTTTGTAACGCACAGCCTTTGCGCACATAATTTTAGCAACTCCTAAAAGCTGGTGTTAATGTCAAATTCTATCAACCTGCCGAACCCAAATACACCAGCACAAAAAAAAATACGCTGCAAAGTATAGTTACACATTCTACACATACCCAAACCAATAAAATGGAGAAGTTGTGCGTGTTTTGTTTATTGATGCAGCATATATGCTCAGATTGACTTTGACAGGCGCAAAAATTTAACGTGAGACAATTGTGGTTCTTAATTCTGATTGGCTGAATCGCGTGAAAAAAACAGTCCGCACACTGATCTCTCCGCGCATCGTTGCTGCGCACGTGTTTTTGCGCGTCTGTTTTACGCACGTTATTTTTTGACGGATGAAAAAATCCGCGGGGATTGTAATACCAGCCTTGATTTACGTATGTTTAACGCGTTGCGCGTACGTTTTTGCGTGAAGAATGTAATAGGGCCCTAATTTTGCAGAGGGAACCGAGTTCCCATTTTGTGCCCACACACTTAAGCTTTTATTTGTGTTCAGTCATTTATTACTTTATCAGGTCACATTCACAACAAAAATATACTAAAATAATGAAGAATAAATAATGACTCCATAAAACCCAGGCAATATATACACAGGCATATATAAAATGGGCTGGATGGTTATAAGGAATGTGCGTTTTGTTTCGTACCGATTCGTTTTTCTCACGAAACGGGCCGATTCGGTGCTTCAGATTCGTCCGATGTGCTGAACCGGACCGGCAATGAAATACACACCATCCGAAATATTTCCCGAATATTGTCGTTATTTCGTATGGACATAAAATTTGTAAAATCGCATCATTTTTAGGCTTGTGCACCGATTTTTTTTTCGGTTCGATTCGGTTCGATTTTTTGGATTTTTAAACTTTTCGATTCGGCTCGTTTCGACCGATTTCTGTTTCGATTCGGTTCGATTCGTTTTTCGTGTACTTTTTTTTTCGGAATATCGACCATTTTTCGGATTTTCGTGTCACTTAGCTCGTTTTTTGTATCGACTTTTCGTGATTTCGGAAATTTTCGTTTTTCGGAATTGTACATGTTTCGGAATTTCGACCATTTTTCGTATTTTCGTGTCACTTAGCTCGTTTTTTGTATCGACTTTTCGTAAGTTCGGAAATTGTCGTTTTTTCGGAAAGTCTGTTCTCCTCGTTTCAAAGCAATAAATTTCGATTTGACACATTTCAAGTCCATTCGAAAATTCCGAAAATATTTCGTTTCGGCTCGGAAAACTTTTCGGATCTGACATTTTCGGATCTAAAAATTTTCGGAAATTCGGCCGCATCCGAAAACACGAATCGGGAAATTTCGTGAAAATTCCGAAACCCGAAACGCACATCCCTACTCATTTTCGTTCTATTTGCGATTTCGGTTCAGTTTCATATTTTCCTATCGTTTCGGATCCGTTGCTGATTTCGTAATTTTGTATCGTCCGTCACTTTTTCACTTGTTCAGCTGCAAAATTCCCGTTTTTATTAAGTATATCTTAAAGCATTTATTTTTTTCACTTACAGCAAGAAGTGTCTGCATTTATTTATTTTTTAGGATTATTTTTGCATTTTTCGGGAATTTTTGGGTTAATATTTAGGGTTCTTTCTAACTTATTTTAAATGTATAACGAGGTCTGTTTTTTTTCTTTGCGGAACACATACAGCTGGATTATCTTCTCACAGTCCGTCCGTATGTGTTCCTTCTGTTCGGCAATAAATTTTGATACAATACATTTTGTGTCAGTATCAGTACCTCGGATAGTAACAAGCCTGTCGTTATCCATGGTGCTGATATGAAGAAATAGATCGATAATATGTGTTTCACCATCGGCAACTGTCCATGGTTCTGATCTGAGTCAGAAAAAATAAAAAAAAGCTGTTTTGATAAAATGACAAAAAATATCGTATTTTCTAATATCGTATTAGAAAAAATATCTCACCTGAGACGGAGGTTTTATTGTTCGGCTTCTGACCTTTGCTTAATTTAGACCAACCTTTTCTGTGTCCCTTGCCCCTCTGTATGTATCAAGACCGCGTAGGTGAACCACGTCAGTCCTTCCTTTTAGGCTTGTGCACCGATTTTTTTTTCGGTTCGATTTTTCGGATGTTTAAACTTTTCGATTCGGCTCATTTCGACCGTTTTCTGTTTCAATTCGGTTCGGCTCGACTCGTTTTTCGTGTAAATTTTTTCGGAATATCGACCATTTTTCGTATTTTCGTGTCACTTTGCTCGTTTTTTGTATCGACTTTTCGTGATTTCGGAAATTTTCGTTTTTTCGGAACGTCTGTTCTCCTCGTTTCAAAGCAATAAATTTCGATTTGACACATTTCAAGTCCATTCGAAAATTCCGAAAATATTTCGTTTCGGCTCGGAAAACTTTTCGGATCTGCCGTTTTCGGATCTAAAAATTTTCGGAAAATCGGCCGCATCCGAAAACACGAATTGGGAAATTTCGTGAAAATTCCGAAATTCCAAAACCCGAAACGCACATCCCTACTTCCTTTATGTCGCCCACATCCTAGGACCTTCCACAATACCTGATGTCCGTTACCAGTCCTCTCCCTGTCCCCTTCTTCTTAATTTGTATTATGTTATAGTGCTTGCATTACATGACGTTTATGCTATAGCGGTTATTCAGAGAGCGCCGAAATGTCACTGACCATCAAATTCCCCGACCATGCGTTAAATTCAGCATTCACTGCAAGGTCCCCAAAGTGCAAGGAAAAGCAGATAAACATCTAAAAATAAAAAAAAATTAAACAATAAAATATATATATACCCTGAAAATACACCGATAATCCGTCGATACGTTCCCGAAAAAAAATTTGGATTGATTCAAATCGTCGTAGAAAACCCGCTGAACATACCCATCAATCTGCCGCAAACCCGCCGAACACAGTACCAACCAGCCACCGGAAAAAGCCGACAAACGGGGTAAAAAAAAAAAACATAAAATTTTGAAAGTTGCAATCGTTTAAACGCAGTTTGCAAAAAAACTACTGGACAAAAATGTCTGGAATTTACATATAAGATCCAATGAATGATAATAAAAAGGGCTGTTACAGAAAAAAGGAAAAGACGGAAAAAAAAGACTTTTTGCTGCAGAATAAAATAATAAACGGTTTATTAGATTTTGAATTAAAACGGGAATATTTTTAACATTAAAACCTATGGGATTCGCCTGAAAACCTGTCGAATGAAACCACTGAACATCAGGGCATTTCTCTGCTGTTCGGTGTCTGTGAATAGATTAACCATTACTTCTCTATGGGGGATTTCACTGCCGCCGAACAGGCACCGTATTTTGCTGGCAATTTGCCAATATTTGGCGAAATGCCAGCTTTTGAATAGCTGAATGGCCCTGATATTGCACCGTACGGTGTTGCAGTTCGGTGCAATTACGGGGTCAGTTTGGCTCTCTGAATAATCCTGTATGTTTGCTCTTCATTTACATATGCCTCAGTGCCTGTATTATGCCCTTTTCTCTTATGCCATTGTGATTGCTTTAAGGCTAGGGTCAGACGAACGCATTTTTCACGCCTATCGTCAAAAGTGCGTGGATGCGTCTGAATGCATTTTTTCACGGAAGACGCGATAGCGGTCATACGATGCGCAATTTCGGCCGTGATTTTATACGGATCCAAACCAGGAAACTTTGGGTGTCTGGACGTGATGTTGGCCGGACATGTGCAGCATCTGACATCTCCTAATCACGCACACACGCCGCTATGCGGACGCAGCGCACTCTGTACGTCAGTACTAGCGGTTCGACGTTCTTGCAAAAATGCATTCGTATGCTGCTTGCGTTGCGCGGCCGAACTTTCGTGCGGCCGTACTTCGTGTGTGGGCCTGCGTTGGACGTCATTTGCTGCTACCACGGCCGTAATAAAGTGCGGCTAAACGCACATTCACACTGCGTTCGTCTGACCCCAGCCTAATTGCTTGTATACCATGGAAAAACTAATAAACACTTTGTTACCATAAAAATAATAATAATAAAAAAATATTCCTGTTTGGAAATCCAATATTTAAGAGGGTTTCGGTCTGATTTTCTCGGTTTATCTGCGTAAAAATCCATTTAAAATTGACCCCTCTCAGTCAGCACTTGATATTTTTTTTTAATCACCTTACCTATAATTTCGATTTGAATCGATAAAGATGAAAGTCCTGTTAGCGAGTAAAAGCTGATACCGGAGCCAAACATTTTATGGATATCGAAATGCCAAACCTAAAAAAAATGTCTGAATCGTGGTCGACAAAGCTGTAGATGTCTGTGATCAAGACGAATTAAATCAAACCCTAAGATTCCATATGATGCGCGAGACTGAAGAAGGAATAAGCACAATGGGAAATGTAGTTTGGAAGCATCTGGGGGGGGGGGAGCAAGACCAGACATGACTGCTCTAGCAGGGCTTGTGTGGGAGGAACCCCTAGCAGAGGGGTCATCAACTTTGACCTTTCAGAGGTGTTGGAACTACACTTCCCATGATGCCCAGCTACTTGATAGAATGGCAGAGCCTCATGGGAAATGTAGTTTAAAAAAAACAAAACGTGGAGGGCCAAGGTTGCTGTCCTTGCTCTGAAATGTAGCAGCAATTAATTCCAGATACAAAGTACTCGATCCATGGATATCGCAGTGTGAGCTTTCCCAGGCAGTCCATCCTTCTGTAGATACACAGGGAATGACGCAGCTCTTCGCGCAGGCACACAGCATCATTAATTAATGTATTAGCCATGTAACTAGCCCATTAAAACGTCTCAGACAGCTCGGATTGGAAGCTTGGATTGCATCTGACAAGTAATTACGTCTGGTGGCTGTAAAAGCACCCTGTGCACCGAATGAACAAATGAAGCCCAAATTCTTCCGAGCGCCTGATCTAGAAACGTGTGATTGTTTCTGAACGGTGATCTGCCAGGAAAAATGGTAGTGGTGTGATACAATGTAACTGAAATGCAGGCAAAGTAACTCTCTGTGACACCTGGAACGTGGACGAAACGTCTTTAGTTTATTTTGATAAATAGATAAAAATCTGTTCAGTAAAATCAAACTGATACAATGTGTCAAGTTATTAATTCTCCAAAACAAGCATCTTGCTACAATAGATGCGAAGGATCGGCGGTGCTCATCCAAGGTCATTGATCTGAGGTCTGTTCAATACCTCAGCAGCTGCTGAATTGCTGCAGCGCAGCAATTCAGTTTGCTGCAGCAGTGTCGTTGAACCCTTTGGATGCAAATTTTGAATCCAAAATGGCCGACGATTTCTTAATGAAAAATTCAGATTGTTTTTCGGATCACTCGGACAAAATATGATAAAGAAAAGCAGTCAGCACAATTCCGTTTTGTACGCACACACCACGAATGATAGTTTTTAATGAATAAACGTTATGTTTACTTCTGAAACAATATATAAATTGAGCTGTAATATATGTCTATGTGCAGGGGGAAATAATAAATAAATATTTTGTGCTTTGGTGAACAAAAACCTCAAAATTAACATTGCTGTACGGAATTATTACTTGCTTCGAGGCGGCGGCCATCTTGCTGTACGGCATTGTTACTTGCTTGATGGCGGCGGCCATCTTTAAAACGTCACACTCAGCATCTCCTCGGGTCGCTGCAAGTGCTAGGTTAGCACTGCTGAGCGCTGAGCGATTGAACGGCGTTCAATGGCAAGTTGCTAACTTAGCACTTGCAGCGGCTGAGGTATTGAACAGGCCTGTCATTGAGCTGATCCCCGCTGTCTCCTCCAGTGATCGCAGAGTTTTACTTCCTGGTACTCGTCTTGCGAGAAGGGAACCAGGAAGTAAAATTCTGCGATCACCAGAGGAGACAGCGGGGGTCAGCGAGGGAGCGCAGGGACAGGTAATGTGTGCAGCGGCAGCCCGAGTGTGGCTCGGGGTTACCGCTTTCAGCACTTAAAGTTAACCCCCGAGCCACCCTCGGGAACCCCGTCGGGGGGGGGGTTTATACTTAGTAATGTATGTGTGTATACGCGTGTGCACACTCGTAAAAACACGCTGCCGGGACGCAGCTTGGTTCCGTTCTGTTTTTGCGCAATGCAAATATACAGCTACATACGCGGCTATGTGTATGGAGCCATTTATTTGCATATGTTCCATATAGTACAATACGCACGTATCAGTGTGAATGAGGCCTAACTCTAGCCCTATCCCTAACCCTAACACATGCAGAAACTGTAACTCTTAACAGTAAATGAAGGTATTTTCAGAATAAATGTCACTCCCCCCCCACGCAACACACACATCTATGTAGAAGTACCCGCGAAACAGGGTTAATATTGTGACACTAAGGCTAGGGTCAGACGAACGCATTTTTCGCATCGTCCGTAAAAAAGTCCGTCCAAACGCATGGAAGCATTTTTTCACGGAAGACGCGGTAGCGGTCATACGATGCGCAATTTCGGCCGTGATTTTTACGGATCCAAACCAGGAAACTTTTGGTGTCTGGACGTTATGTAGGCCGGACATGAGCAGCGTCTGACGTCTCCTAATCACGCACACACGCCGCTATGCGGACGCAGCGCACTCTGTATGTCAGTACTAGCGGTTCGATGTTCTTGCAAAAATGCGTTCGTTTGCTGCTTGCGTTGCGTTGCCGCACTTTCGTGCGGCCGTACTTCGTGTGTGGGCCTGCGTTGGACATCATTTGCTGCTACCACGGCCGTAATAAAGTGCGGTTAAATGCACGTTCGCACTGCGTTCGTCTAACCCCAGCCTTAAAGATAGTGACAACCTGGAAACGATGATACTGTGTAGCTCTGAATACTAGTGTTTAGGCTCTGGACGTTCATTAAGTGTAACATTACGTTTCTTCCCCCCTTTAGGCTGGTCCTGTTCAGGGTCTCCACTTCTTGTTCCTTGCAGAGCTCCCCCCCCCCCATGGAGATATGATGGATCACTCGCAAGGTAAGTATTGGTAAAAGACACATTAATGTATTTATTAAGAAGAATAAAATAGAAAATATATATAATAAATAATAGTTGTGGTAATACAGAAAATACATAGTACAGAAGTGGTGCGGTAGCGCCTATTCCCCGATGGGGCGGCTGCAACCACCAGATGTATCCAGCCCAGGAACATGTATAAAACACAAGAAAAAAAATATATGTCATCTGCGCTTATTCCCATTATACCGTGTGAAACAAAACACAATTAAAAGCTTTGGTTTCTATTAATGGCCATTAAGAGTGTAAGCTCACCCGCCGACGTCAAGGCACCTCTAATGAGGGTGAGTCCTATCCAAAATTAAGCCACAGGCTGCTGTGTAGCGAACCATCACTGCTCAAGCTGCTTTTCAGATATGAGGTAGACTGTGGGCTCATATTTATGCCCCCCAGAAACAAAATCCGCCTTGGGATCAAAAAACAAAGACACGGAACGGAACAGCTGCAATGATGACCTGGCTGGAGGTACATTAAAACATACATAGTACAGGAGGAGCGGGGTCGCGCCTATTCCCCTATCAGCACAGATGACATATATTTTCTTCTTGTGTTTTATACATGTTCCTGGGCTGGATACATTTGGTGATTGCAGCCACCCCATCGGGGAATAGGCGCGACCCCACCCCTCCTGTACTATGTATGTTTTAATGTACCTCCAGCCAGGTCATCATTGCTGCATGTTCCGCTCCGTGTCTTTGTTTTTTGATCCCAAGGTGGATTTGTTTCTGGGGGGCATAAATATGAGCCCACAGTCTACCTCATGACTGAAAAGCAGCTTGAGCAGTGATGGTTTGCTACACAGCAGCCTGTGGCTTCATTTTGGATAGGACTCACCCTCACTGGAGGTGCCGTGACGTTGGCGGGTGAGCTTACACTCTTAATGGCCATTAACAGAAACCAAAGCCTCTAATTGCGTTTTGTTTCACATGGTATAACGGGAATAAGCGCAGATGACATATATATTTTTCTTGTGTAATACAGAAAATGCTAAAAAAAGTAGAAGGTAACAGTAGGTGAAATGAGACGCGTTTCGCTGCTCAAACTGGCAGCTTCATCAGTCATAAAATGTTATATTCCTACCAGATACTTGTTTCTCTTCTGGGAAAGTCTTTGCAATCCCCAATATTTTTACACATTGTACAATATTTTGGATGTGTCGCCCACAGCCACACTATATTCCAGGGCCCGCACTAGGGATGTGCGTTTCGGGTTTCGGAATTTCGGAATTTTCACGAAATTTCCCGATTCGTGTTTTCGGATGCGGCCGAATTTCCGAAAATTTTTAGATCCGAAAATGGCAGATCCGAAAAGTTTTCCGAGCCAAAACGAAATATTTTCGGAATTTTCGAATGGACTTGAAATGTGTCAAATCGAAATTTATTGCTTTGAAACGAGGAGAACAGACGTTCCGAAAAAACAAAATTTTCCGAAATTATGAAAAGTCGATACAAAAAACGAGCAAAGTGACACGAAAATACGAAAAATAGTCGATATTCCGAAAAAAAAATGTACACGAAAAACGAATCGAGCCGAACCGAATCAAAACAGAAATCGGGCGAAACGAGCCGAATCGAAAAGTTTAAAACTCCGAAAAATCGAACCGAATCGAACCGAAAAAAAAAATCGGGGCACAAGCCTAGCCCGCACCAGGGTTTAGTGCGGCCCTTGTGCTCTATAAAATCATAAAAACTTTTTTATTTTTAAATATCTGGAGCTCAGTAAAGAAAGGGCAGGTACACAGCGAGGGGCTGCTCGGATAGCCTGCGACGCTCCGGGGCTGTCGCTGAGGAGCGAGGTCTGCGAGCAGGAGCTATACTTAGAGGAGAGCTGGTTATTGGGAACTCGATACCCTGTTGCCCCGTCCGGATACATTCCTCAGTGAAAAATAAACCCGAGTGAGAAATCTGGGAGACACAATCGCTTCGACTGCTAGGTCTGCTAGAGGTCTATTCACTTAACTCTTTCACTGACAAAAATGAGCATTCACAACTTTGCATTGAAATACAATTTTAAAAAAAATAGCCTATTAACCCTTTCGCTGCTGAGCCATTTCACGCCTCTGTGCTGAGCTCATTTTTACTGGTTTCGCTCATCATGTTTAAACGCGATTTGAAGCCTTATTTTATTATATGACCCAGACATATTATATATCGTTCTTTCCGGCAGACTCGGCAGATTCATAATATATAATTTTTATATGTATACGTCATGTCCTGCCTGAATATTATATCAAGAAATGCAATAAAATTTAAATTTTCAATAATCTACAACGTGTAAAGTGTTTTTTTTTTTCACATTTTAACATGCGAGCGTTTGCGGTTATAGTTGCGCTTGTTAAAAAAAATTAGAAATGGGGACTCATTACATTTTATTTGGGGAAAATTACGCTATTTTTAACAAACGCACCCCATACAAAAATCATTAGTGCAGCATCATTGTTCACATTATTAATGAAATGGGAACAATATTGCTGCATTAACAAAAACAAAAACAAAAAAAAGTTTATTTTATTTTAATTTTTTATTTTAATTTTTTTATTTATTTTTTCTTAAACTTTTACCATGGTCATGTTTGGTATCGTTGGAAAGGCCATGCTCTGGCCGATCCAACGATACCAAACATTAACCCCTAGCTGCCGGGAGAACCCCCTATCTCCACCATTGGTGGCAGCTAGGGGTTATTTCCAAAACTGACATCATCGCGCTATGCACGATGACGCCAGTCATCGGGGGGAGTTCCCGGAAGCTTGGCCGACATCCAAGATGTCGGCCACCTCTGGGAGAGGATCATGATCTGGCTTTTTTTGTGATCCGGTCCCCAAAGGCTTAAAGCCAGCCACCGTTTGGAAGGGCAGGCTATGCCTTTCCAAACGGTGCCTGACTTTCACCGCTGCCCCCAGCCAATTGGGAGGGAGAGAGGTCCAAAGGACCCCCTCCCTTTCAGGCACCTTCCCCGCACTCGCATTATGCAGCACATACAGATACAAGGTGTTGATGTAATTACCATACACAGGCATTATGCAGCACATACAGATACAAGGTGTTGCTGTAATTGCCATACACAGGCATTATGCAGCACATACAGATACAAGGTGTTGCTGTAATTGCCATACACAGGCATTATGCAGCACATACAGATACAAGGTGTTACTGTAATTGCCATACACAGGCATTATGCAGCACATACAGATACAAGGTGTTGCTGTAATTGCCATACACAGGCATTATGCGGCACATACAGATACAAGGTGTTGCTGTAATTGCCATACACAGGCATTATGCAGCACATACAGATACAAGGTGTTGCTGTAATTGCCATACACAGGCATTATGCAGCACATACAGATACAAGGTGTTGCTGTAATTGCCACACACGGCGCTATCCTCGGCCTGGCCAGAAACACGGAGCCGCAAAAACAGAAATCCCAAAGACATGAAAACGCAAATCCAGTCCCATTCCAGCGGTAATGTCTGGGCATTTTAATGGGTCTGTTTATGGCCAGTCTACCCTGGGCGAGGCACTGGTATTCTGAGGGCGAGTTGTTAATCTTGCTTTAAGGGTGAGATGTGGGTGACCGCGATGGGTCAGGATGAGAAGTCTAAGAATACCAGGTTCATAGGGTCAACACAAGCCCAGTCACTTCAACACATCACGCTGCTTGATGATGACATCACAATCTTTAATCCTTCAGGATGTAGATGACAGGGGGGGGGGTCGGTCGGCCTTTCATACAATTCCTTGGAATTTTGGCCATCCTGTTGACTTTTTAAGGAGACAGCTGGAGATGCAGCTAAATCAAGTTCCATGAGCCGGCTAACAGGGGTAAGGAGTATGTTTAGTGTCTCTGAAGTGGAGAAGCAATGGAATACTTTGACACATACTTTGTAGTCAGTTACTTCATCACGCGTTCTAAAAAAAGGCCCTAGAATGTCCTGTCTTAGAGAAACCTCACAGAAATGTCCAAGACCCATACATGGTGGAGGAGACCGCAGGGAGGAAGGGTTGGAGAGAGAAGATAGTAAAAAAAAAAATATATATATATAATAATAATAAAACATAATAAAATCAATGATGCAGCGAAAAACGTGAGGTGCACGGAGGAAGAGGTGAGTGAAACAAGAAAAATAAATGGAAGGATGGCAACAATTAGTATCCTATGGCTACGGCCGTCAGGTCCACTATAGGGGTTATTCAGAGACCAGCGAAATTTCAGCGAATCGAATCGACCCGCTGAATGCATATGATAAACCTACAAAATTGATCGGACACGATCTCATTCGAAAAAAATAAATATATCACCGAACGACTACGACCCGCCGCTGGAAAAAGCCGACCAGCTGCTGAACAGAGGTAAAAAAAAAAAAAGGCATTAAAAAAAAAAATAGTGGATGAAAATGCCTTGACATAATATATAAGGTCCTGTGAAAAATTATAAAAAAAAGGTCTGTTACAGAAGAAAAAAAAACACCATTTAAAAATGAAAACATCGGAATCAAAAATGTCACCGAATAAATGTCACCGAATGTCTAAAAATAAATAAATAAATAAAAGAGACTTTTTGCTGCAGATTAAAATAATAAACGGTTTATTAGATATTGGTTAAAAACATGAATATTTTTAACATTGAAACCTATGGGATTCGCCTGATTTTAAACCTGTCGAATGAAGCAACCGAATGGCAGGGCATTTCACTGACATTTCTCTGCTGTTCAAAGTGAATAGATTAACCATTGCTTCTCTATGGGGGATTTCACTGCTGTCCAAAATCACCATATTTTGCTGGCAATTTGCCAAAACTTGGCGAATCACCAGCTTTCTTAACCCTTTCACTGCGGAGGACGTGTGGGGAACGTCCTCATTAACTCCCGCTATATGCGGAGGACGTTCCCCACACGTCATCCTCAGAGATACTCACCTTTCTGTCCGGGGTCCCGCGGCGTTCTGACTTCAGCGAAGTCAGACGCTGAATTTAAACACCTCCCGACGTTAATTAAATAAAACTGGATTCAAGATGTTATATTTTGCATTTATTTAATTTTTTTAAAAATAATTTTAGTTTTAATAATTTTAGAGAAAGGTGCCCAACCACTGGGGGCGTCTTTATGTGCATAAATCAAATAAAATGGTAAAATATATATATTTTTTTATTATTTAGTTTTTTTACTTTATCCCCCCTGAAAAAGGGAAAAAAAATAGTTTCAGAGTAAGGCGACCCCCACGGTGGGTACTTATAGATATATGCCTACTTTGCCTGATTCTAAATCCAGCCATGCAGCTGCCCCAACGTGCAGAATTCATACACTCAGATTCACTTTTTTGGGATTCCTCCATGATAAAGTGATAGGATTTTTATTTCTCCGGCATATGAATAGTTACATACCACAGGGGGCACTGCCCGACTTAACAACCCCATAGACTTCAATGACTTTATTATGTTTACCGGAGTCTTAAAGGGACACTCTGCACATCCTGACCACATCAGCTTGTGTGAAGTGGTCAGGATGTCAGGAGAGCCCACTCTACTACCTGCTTACCTGGTAATGTGGGTGAAGCGGAGGAGTTTCCAGCCACACACATACGTGTTGCCAGGCAGCCGGGCTTTTGACTTTCCCGGCTGTCAGTCACCAGTGATGTCAGCGCACACTGGATGCTGGTGTCATCCTTTCTCACACAGCCCACGATGGATCGGATCTGCGCATCCAATGCAACATTCTGTGCAGGCGCTACGGAAATTGCGTATAGAAAAGGTCACAGCTTCGAGCCATAGGTACAGAAACTGAGCGAACAAAAAGCTGCAGGGACATCCGCATTTCGGAAGCCTGGAGCTGACGGGGACGAGCAGCGCAATGAGGGAGAAACGGTGAGTTTGGCCAGACGCTGTCAGCAACACCTGCCAATCATTTAAGGGCAAAAAAAGGTGGGGGAGGGGATATTTTTTTTAGAGTGTTACAGCTGACATGGAATATATAGCCATTGTGTTTTCCCCTTATAATATCCACATGTGGGACGCAGGCTGGCATCCTGTAAGATGAATCGTTTCATGCTTTCCTCCTCCTCTTATAGAGACAGGTCTGGACAGGACCACGCAGCCTAAATCAAGAATAAAAGAACCCCCCCCCCCTCCCCCAATGGGTCATCCATTGTTTGTTCTTAGGGAAAATTCTGGTCTGTTTTTAAAAAAAAAAATTAAACACAATTTTATGTAAATCTGAATATTTGCACATTTTTCAGACTGGCCTCTGATCGTCAGCAAAGCTTAGAAACAGAAACATAGAAAAATGTCGGCAGATAAGAACCTTTCGGCCCATCTAGTCGCCCAATTACATGGATACTTTACCTGGATTTATCTTTTGTTTAGGATAGCCTTATGCCTATCCCATGCTTGCTTAAATTCAATTACTGTTTTGGCCTCTACCACTTCTACTGGAAGACTGTTCCATGTATCCACCACCCTCTCAGTAAAATAATGCTTTCTGATGTTACTTTTAAACCTTTGCCCCTCTAATCTAAGACTATGTCCTCTCGTTTTGCTACTTTGTTCCGTTTAAATATACTCCCTTCCTCTACCTTGTGGATTCCCTTTACGTATTTAAATGTTTCTATCATATCTCCTCTGTCTCGTCTTTTTTCAAGCTGTATGTTAAGATCATTAAGCCTTTCCTGGTAACTTTTCTCCTTCAAGCCGTACACCATTTTAGTAGCCCTTCTCTGAACTCTCTCTAAGATGTCTATATCCTTCTGGAGATACCGGTCTCCAGTACTGCACACAGTACTCCCAAGTGAGGTCTCACCAGTGCTCTGTACAGTGGCATGAGCACTTCCCTTTTCCTACTGCTAATACCTCTCCCTACACAACCAAGCATTCTGCCAGCATTTCCAAGCATTCTGCAGCATTTCCTGCTGCTCTATTACATTGACTACTTACCCTTAGATCCTCTGAAAATAAATAACCCTAAATCCCAACCCTCAGATGTATCAAATATTCTATATTCAGCCCTTGGATTTTTACGTCCCAGGTGCATTATCTTGCACTTATCCACGTTAAAACTCAATTGCCACAGCTCGCACCATTTTTTAGTTTACCTAAATCATTTGTCATTTGGCTGATCTCCTCAGTAACGTCAACCTTTTTTGCAAATCTTTGTGTCATCAGCAAAAAGACATACTTTTCCATTAATACCTTCTGCAATATCACTAATAAAAATATTAAAGAGAATGGGTCCAAGTACTGACCCCTGAGGTACCCCACTGGTAACAAGACCTTGCCCGAATAAACTCCATTTACCACAACCCTCTGTTGCCTGTCACTCAGCCACTGCCTAATCCATTCAACAATATTGGAATCCAAGCTCAAAGATTGCAATTTATTGATAAGCCTTCTATGCGGAACAGTATCAAAAGCCTTACTGAAATCTAAATAAGCAATGTCTACTGCCCACCTGTGTCTATTATTTTGTTACCCAATCAAAAAAATCAATAAGATTAGTTTGGCATGATCTCCCTGAGGTAAACCCATGTTGTTTCTGATCCTGTAATCTATGTGTTTTTAGATGTTCAACAATCCTTTCCTTTAACATGGTTTCCATTAATTTCCCCACTACTGACGTAAGACTAACTGGCCTATAGTTCCCCGATTCCTCCCTACTACCCTTCTTGTAAATGGGCACAACATTTGCTAATTTCCAGTCTTCTGGGATGACTCCCGTTAACAAGGATTGGTTAAATAAATCTGTTAACGGTTTGCAAAGTGAAGATTTTATATATTAAAGTCAGTGAGACGTATAGATTCAATCACTCAACTACAACCGCCCTTTTAAAAGTTTGCAATGATATCCAGGCTGGGATGGAACGAGGAAACCTAACTGGAGCATCTTCCTTGATTTTGTCAAAGCCTTTGACACGGTAGACCATGGCATCTTGTTACAAAAACTTAAAAACTCTGGTATTGGTGATCGCACGTTAACCTGGTTTCAGTCATATGTGTCCGACCGATCACAATATGTGTCAATTTCTGGCAGCTCCTCCCTCCCGCTCCCAGTCACTTGCGGAGTACCCCAAGGCTCGATACTCGGCCCCCTGCTATTCACAATATTCATAAATGATCTGCCTAACGTCTGCAAAGCCTCAACTATACACATGTACGCAGACGACACTGTGATCTATACCAGCAAACCAAATCTCCCGCAGCTGGAGGCCGTGCTGCAAGAACAGTTCACAGAGGGAGAAAAGTGGATCAAACACAACAAACTTTTTCTAAATACTGACAAAACTGTAACGATGCTCTTTGGAACAAAACCTAAACTACACAAATTGCAAAATCCCCATCTATGGGCTCTATAACACTGTTCGCGCAAAAATGTGCGCGTGCGCACAAACGCATTACCGCGAGGGGCAAAACCCTTCGCGCTGAACGTCGTATTACGACGTTCGCGCATACGAAGCGCATTAACGTCTAACACGAGTGGCTCTCTGCGAACCTTGCGTGAACGCAGGTTTGGGCACGCATCCCATACTTAACATTGTGAGCGCAAATGCGTTCGTGCGCTGGTATGCGGATGGTATTACAATCAATGCGCAACTTTTTATGAACGACATTTGGGCGCATAATTTTAACGTCTTTGAAAAGCTGGTGGTAACGGCAAATCTGAACGTCCTGGCCGAAACCAAATACACCAGCCCAAAAAAAAAATACAGCAAAGTATAGTTACACATTCTACACATACCCAAACAATAAAATGGAGAAGTTGAGCGTGTTTTTATTATTGCTGCAGCATGTATACTCAGATTGTTTTTGGCAGGCGCAAAAACAGAACGGGAGACAATTGTGGTTCTTCATACTGATTGCCTGAATCGCGTGAAAAAACAGTCTGCCCACCGATTTCTGCGCGCAACGTTAATACGCGCCCGTTTTTGCGCGTCTCCTTTTTTTTACGCATTATATTTTTTGACAGATGAAAAAATGCACTCGGATTGTAATACCAGCGTTAATTTACGCGCGTTAACGTTTAACGCTGCGCAAAAAAATTGCGCTGCGTATACAAATTTACGCGGAGAATGTAATAGAGCTCTATGTGTCAGGACAAAATCAAATGGCACGCTGACCACAGCCCGTTCTCTCAAATATCTAGGCATGTGTTTAGACCCAAATCTATCGTTTGGCCCCACATCGAAAACGCTCACCTAAACTTTACCCTATACTAGGTGACCTGTACAGAAACAAATCCTGTCTGAGCCGCGCGGTAACAAAGCAGATTGTACAGCAAATGCTTATGCTCGTTATTGAATACGGAGATGTAGTGTATGCAGCCGCCCCTCAAACACACCTTCATAAACTTACTACATTGTATAACTCATTCTGTCGCTTTGTGCTACAATGTAACTACATGACCCACCACTGTGACATGTTAAAAGAACTAAACTGGCCGTCGCTGGAATCTAGACGCACTCTACACCTGTCCAACCTGGTGTTGAAGAGGTTTTCTGGGAAGCTGCCACCTTACCTGAATAGACTGCTTCCCCCGGCAGTTCCCTCATCCTATAACCTCCGATCCAGGACCAGCACCTTACTTACAATACCACTATACAAAAAGAAAGTGGCTCGATCCTCATTTTCCATCAGAGCACCACAAATATGGAATAACCTCCCAGACACCATCAAATCTTCCCCCAGTCTAAAGTCACTTAAGATATCTCTATTAATATACCTCAATACAGAATGCGCCTGTAAACATGTAACACAGTGACTATATACAGAATGCACCTGTAAACATGTAACACAGTGACTATATACAGAATGCACCTGTAAACATGTAACACAGTGACTATATACAGAATGCACCTGTAAACATGTAACACAGTGACTATATACAGAATGCGCCTGTAAACATGTAACACAGTGACTATATACAGAATGCGCCTGTAAACATGTAACACAGTGACTATATACAGAATGCGCCTGTAAACATGTAACACAGTGACTATATACAGAATGCACCTGTAAACATGTAACATAATGACTATATACAGAATGCACCTGTAAACATGTAACATAGTGACTATATACAGAATGCACCTGTAAACATGTAACACAGTGACTATATACAGAATGCACCTGTAAACATGTAACACAGTGACTATATACAGAATGCACCTGTAAACATGTAACATAGTGACTATATACAGAATGCGCCTGTAAACATGTAACACAGTGACTATATACAGAATGCACCTGTAAACATGTAACACATGACTATTACAGAATGCACCTGTAAACATGTAACACAGTTGACTCTATATACAGAATGCACTGTAAACATGTAACACAGTGACCTATATACAGAATGCACCTGTAAACATGTAACACAGTGACTATATACAGAATGCGCCTGTACACATGTTGTCAGGGCTGCGGGTTCCGGGACGGCTGGTCCGGCGGTCCCCTCCACATCGGGCTGCTGCTCAGGGGGTGGGGTTGCGGCTGGCGCATGGGCCTGGCGTTACCCGGAGACCCGGCTTACCTCTGTCGCGGGTCCATGACTCCGGGGGGGACGACGAGTGGATCCCCGGGTGTCCGCCGCGGGCTTGCGTCGCAGCCCAAGACTGCTGGCCCAGCACGTGCCCCAGAATGGACGCGCGCGCGGCCAGGCTCCACCAATATGGCGGCCGGCCCGCGGCGCGCGTCTATGACGTCACCAGCGTCTCGGAGTAAGGGAGGAGCTCCATGGGTACTTAAGGGCAGACTTGCCATTCTATCTTCGCTTCACTATTGTAGCAGTTCCCTCAGTATTGCTCTTCCCATTCCATATTTTATGCCTTCCTGTGATCCTGACTTGGCTTGTGACCCCGACCTCCGTGTACCGCTGTGATCCTGACTTGGCTTGTGACCCCGACCTCCGTGTACCGCTGTGATCCTGACTTGGCTTGTGACCCCGACCTCCGTGTACCGCTGTGATCCTGACTTGGCTAGTGACTTTAACCTTGCTTTCTTCACCAACTCCTTGGGCTCCCTGTATCCTACTCCCGGGATCCCTGACAGAATAGTGAAGCCACAATGGAGCTTGCGGATGTCGCCGGGGCAGTAGACACCCTGTCTCAACAGGTGAACACCTTATCCTGCTCCATAAGAGAACTACAGAATGGGCATCGGCACCTCCAGGAACAGTTGTTATCGTTCCAAACTACCTCACCAACCCGCCCATTGGAGTTGACTCATGTTCCAGAACCACATGTTCCCATGCCTGAACGTTACTCAGGCAAGCAAGACCACTTCCAAGCCTTCATGATGTCGTGTGACCTTCTCTTTTCATTGAATCCCCGGACTTATTACAGTGATTTCGTTAAGATACGTACGACAATATCACTTTTAGTTGGAGAAGCACAAGCATGGGCTCATAATCTATTACGCTCTCAGAGCTCGGTGTTGGATACATGGCCGCTCTTCCTCAACGCTATGGCCGCGATGTTCGATGACCCACTCCGAGCCAGTACGGCAGAAAACACCCTTAGATCCCTACGGCAAGGACGTCGTTCAGTGGAAGCTTATATCACGGACTTTCGTCGCTTCGCCTGTGAGACAGGATGGAATGATGTTGCCTTGATAGGGCAATTCCGTCTTGGTCTCTCAGAGGCCTTAAAAGACGAAATCGCACGAGTGGGAATCCCTTCATCCCTTGAGTCCCTGGTTCAACTATCCATCCAGATTGATAGGAGACTTCGCGAACGAGCAAGGGAAAGATCCGCTTCCTACTCGTCAATGCTCCGTTCTCCTCCTGCTCCACCTCCCGGTAATCAGGTGGCGCTACCCGCACCAGAGGAACCCATGCAGGTTAATATGGCTCAAGGCCGACTCCCACCGGAAGAATTACACCGACGACGTATGCACAATCTCTGCCTGTATTGTGGTCGACCAAACCATACAGCACGTTACTGTCCAGAAAAGAACCGGGGTCGAGCAGGTAACCCTAACTCACTCCTTCGTCTGTTACATCTGTCCACCTCCAGTTGCTGCAGCCCTTTATTGACACTCCCTCTTGTTTTACAGTGGGGAGGGAGGATGCTACTTCAAACCGCGATGGTTGATTCAGGAGCAAGTGGAAACTTCCTCGACAAAGCAGTCGTTGATGCCTTTTGTATTCCTGTTACGAATAAACCCTTCCCTTTGCATATTCAGGTCGTGGATGGGTCTTCTTTGCCTTCTGGGCCGGTTACCACTGAAACAGAGCCATTACAAGTAACCATAGGCCCTGGGCATAAGGAAACGTTACGATTTGACATCGTCACTACTCCATTGTTTCCAATTATTTTAGGTCTCCCCTGGCTACGTCAGCATGACCCCCAGGTCTCATGGTCCTCTGGCACGTTTACCTTCTCGTCTTCCTACTGTACCCAGAATTGTCTCCAGAAACACCATCATGTCTTGAATACGGTCCTAGATATACATATGACACCGCAGTATCACACCGTTCTCCCTAATGAATATTCTTCGTTCGCAGATGTGTTTGACGAAAAAGGGGTGGAATCTTTGCCGCCCAGGAGACCGTATGATGTCCGATTGAACTAATTCCAGGAGCTCCCATTCCGTACGGCAGGCTCTATCCGTTATCGGAACCGGAATTGAAGGTATTGAAAGGCTACATTCAGGAGAACCTGGACAAAGGGTTTATCAGGCACTCAACGTCACCGGCAGGTGCGGGTATCTTTTTTGTGGAGAAAAAAGATGGGGGTCTCCGTCCCTGCGTGGATTATCGCGAATTGAATCTCATCACGATCAAGAACAGGTACCCTCTCCCCTTGATTCCAGAACTCATCGAGCGTCTCCAGGGTGCAACAGTCTACACAAAGATCGATCTCAAGGGAGCATACAACCTTGTCAGAATACGTAGAGGCGACGAATGGAAGACGGCGTTTAGGTCACGCTACGGTCATTTCGAGTACATGGTGATGCCTTTCGGGTTATGCAACGCACCTGGTACGTTCCAACATTTCCTCAATGACGTCTTCAGAGACCTGTTAGACCAATATGTAGTGATTTACTTGGACGATATCCTTGTTTTTTCCTGTTCTCTCGAGGACCATCGGTCCATGTAACAACAGTCTTAACTCGCCTCCGAACCCATCGGTTATATGCAAAGATCGAAAAATGTGTCTTCGAGGCAGACGAAATAGAATTCCTTGGATTCTTCTTAACCCCAGGTCGTCTTGCCATGGATCATAAGAAAGTAGCCGCCATCAGCACTTGGCCTACACCTACGGATAAAAAGGCTGTCCAACGATTTATAGGCTTCGCCAATTTCTATAGACGCTTCATACAGGGGTTCTCCTCCATCATTCTACCCCTTACCGGGTTGACCAAACAACAGACCAAGTTTTGCTGGTCCACCGAGGCTCAACAAGCGTTTAACGCCTTAAAACATCGTTTCAGCACAGCGCCTATACTGGTCCTACCGGATCCCTTACGACCATATGAAGTAGAGGTTGATGCCTCTGATGTCGGGATCGGGGCGGTTCTCTCCCAACGGAGACCCCCAGAACAGATGGTCCATCCTGTGGCATATTATTCCAGAAAACTGACTTCCGCCGAGACGCATTACGATGTTGGCGATAGGGAACTCCTCGCCATTAAATGTGCCCTCACGGAGTGGCGTCATCTCTTAGAGGGTGCTCTACATCCTTTCCTGGTCTTCACAGACCATAAAAATCTGGAATATCTACGGACGGCTAAAAGACTCAATCCACGACAAGCCAGATGGTCATTATTCTTTTCTCGTTTTGACTTCCGGGTAACCTACAAACCTGGTATCCAGAATAAGAAGGCCGATGCATTATCGCGTCTCTCTCCACCGATCCATCCGACACCCACTATTGAACCAGTGCTTTCCCCGAGCAGATTCATCGGCATGACCACTAACCTTATGCAACAGATACGTTCCCATACCGATACTAACAACCAACCCCATGTAATGGGAACTCAAGAACAGCGTCAGCAATGTCTTGTCCCGGTTCAGGACCGAGTAGCGGTACTCCAACAATTCCATGACACTTTGGGAAGCGGTCATCCAGGGATACGTAAGACCAAGGACTTGATAAAGCGTTACTTCTGGTGGCCTACTTTGGCTCAGGATGTTAGGGACTTCGTGGGTTCTTGCTCGGTCTGTGCCCGCGCCAAACATAGCACGAAGAAACCAGTAGGTCTCCTACAACCCCTTCCGGTACCTGAACAACCATGGTCACATATCACCATCGATTTCATTGTTGAACTTCCTCCATCAAATGGTTTCACAACCATAATGGTAACCGTGGACCGTCTGACCAAAATGGCCCACTTCACTCCCATTCAAGGCCTGCCTACCGCTGCACAAACAGTATCCTTGTTCCTACAGAACGTATATCGCTTGCATGGCGTCCCTGAATCCATCGTGTCTGATCGAGGGGCGCAATTCACATCTCGATTCTGGCGATGCTTTTGCCGGGCTTTGGGGATTTCGGTTGACCTGTCTACGGCATACCATCCCCATACCAACGGACAGACAGAGAGGGTGAATCAATCCTTGGAAGCATACCTACGTTGTTATACAACCTATTTACAGGACGATTGGGCCACTTTATTGTGCACTGCCGAATATGCCTATAACGCCCGACTGCACGATTCTACTCGTTGTTCTCCCTTCTTCCTAATGTATGGATATCATCCTGCTCCTCTTCCTGATTTGCCTTCTGTTGTCCCGGTTCCCAGCGTTGCTACCCGCCTCCGGGCACTCCGAGTATGTCGTACAAAGGCCCGTGCGTGCCTCATAATGGCTCAGAATACGTACAAAAGATATGCTGATCATCACCGTACTGCCTCTACGGGCTATACTACGGGCCAAAGAGTGTGGTTGTCCACGCGCACCTACGTCTCTCTTGTCCCTCTAAGAAATTGGGCCCTAAATATATAGGGCCATTTACCATTGTTGACATGATAGGGCCGGTGGCGGCTCGTCTCCGGCTTCCTGCTCGTTACCGGTTCCATCCGGTGGTGCACGTATCCCTTCTGAAGCCGGTTGGTGCCAACCCTTTTGTTGGTCGTTCCTTGCCTCCTCCTCCTCCTGTGTCCGCTGCTGGTTCCGATATGTTCGAAGTGGCGCGGATCCTCGATTCCCGTCTTCGGCGGGGTGTACTCCAGTATTTTGTGGATTGGACAGGCTACGATCCTGAGGAGCGTTCCTGGGAACCTGCCTCTTTTGTCCGGGCTCCGGCCCTTGTCCGTGCTTTTCATGCTGCTCATCCCGGGCGTCCGGGTCCGTTGCGTGTCCTGAGGCCCCGCGTTCCGGGGGGGTTATGTCAGGGCTGCGGGTTCCGGGACGGCTGGTCCGGCGGTCCCCTCCACATCGGGCTGCTGCTCAGGGGGTGGGTTGCGGCTGGCGCATGGGCCTGGCGTTACCCGGAGACCCGGCTTACCTCTGTCGCGGGTCCATGACTCCCGGGGGGACGACGAGTGGATCCCCGGGTGTCCGCCGCGGGCTTGCGTCGCAGCCCAAGACTGCTGGCCCAGCACGTGCCCCAGAATGGACGCGCGCGCGGCCAGGCTCCACCAATATGGCGGCCGGCCCGCGGCGCGCGTCTATGACGTCACCAGCGTCTCGGAGTAAGGGAGGAGCTCCATGGGTACTTAAGGGCAGACTTGCCATTCTATCTTCGCTTCACTATTGTAGCAGTTCCCTCAGTATTGCTCTTCCCATTCCATATTTTATGCCTTCCTGTGATCCTGACTTGGCTTGTGACCCCGACCTCCGTGTACCGCTGTGATCCTGACTTGGCTTGTGACCCCGACCTCCGTGTACCGCTGTGATCCTGACTTGGCTTGTGACCCCGACCTCCGTGTACCGCTGTGATCCTGACTTGGCTAGTGACTTTAACCTTGCTTTCTTCACCAACTCCTTGGGCTCCCTGTATCCTACTCCCGGGATCCCTGACACATGTAACATAGTGACTATATACAGAATGCACCTGTAAACATGTAACATAGTGACTATATACAGAATGCACCTGTAAACATGTAACACAGTGACTATATACAGAATGCGCCTGTAAACATGTAACACAGTGACTATATACAGAATGCACCTGTAACATGTAACACAGGACTATATACAGAATGCACCTGTAAACATGTAACACAGTGACTATATACAGAATGCGCCTGTAAACATGTAACATAGTGACTATATACAGAATGCACCTGTAAACATGTAACAGTGACTATATACAGAATGCACCTGTAAACATGTAACATAGTGACTATATACAGAATGCGCCTGTAAACATGTAACACAGTGACTATATACAGAATGCACCTGTAAACATGTAACATAGTGACTATATACAGAATGCGCCTGTAAACATGTAACACAGTGACTATATATAGAATGCACCTGTAAACATGTAACACAGTGACTATATACAGAATGCACCTGTAAACATGTAACACAGTGACTATATTTCTTACGTATTTATTTTCTGGGTTAATCATCTGTATATTTGTGTTTTGTTTTTTATATCTTGCATTGTATTACTTTGTATTTCTTTAACAATACAAAACGTACTGAAAACGAGAGAAATCTCAAAGTATCCTTCCTGCTAAAATACTTTATAAATAAATAGTACAATGTATCTAAGGCTGGGGTCAGACGAACGCATTTTCGCGTTTGTCTGTGAAAAAGTGCGTTCGAACGAATGGACGCATTTTTTCACGGAATACGCGATAGCGGTCATACGATGCACATTTGCGTTCGTGTTTTTGTACGGATCATCAATAAAACACTTTTGCATCTGGACGTTATGTTGGCCGGACATTAGCAGCATCTGACATCTCCAAATCACGCACACATGCCGCTAGCGGACGCAGCGCACTCTGTACGACCGTACTAGTGGTTTCACGTTCTCGACAAAATGCGTTCGTTTGCCACTTGCGTTGCGCTGACGAACTTTCGTGCGGCCGTACTTCGTGTGTTCCCTGGCATTGGATGTCATT